>CM062808.1:269316109-269922718 GCA_031772625.1 Pinus tabuliformis | reverse complement strand
CCCAAACATATATGTCTAGTACCTCTCGCTCAGAACAACGACGTACTCGATACCAAGCAAAAGACTACATGATCGTCCGTGATACATTATATCGTCGTGGTGTTGATATTGTTCTACGAAGGTGCCTCACCCATGAGGAGGCTAAAAAGGTCCTGAATGATTGTCATTCAGGCGCATGTGGGGGGCACCAATCTGGTTATGCTACGGCACAAAAGATTTTACGAGCAGGATACTTCTGGCCAACAATGTTCAAAATTGCATAACCACTGTCAGAAGTTGCCATGCTTGTCAAATCTTCAACCTCAAAACCAGAATACCACCCGCACCTCTACAGCCAGTAGTTGTTGTTGGGCCATTCACCAAATGGGGTATAGATTTCATGTAATGTAACCCCACCTCGGCCGGGAGGCATGGGTATATCATAGTCGCAATTGACTATTTTACGAAATGGTCTGAGGCACTGCCTACATTAAACAATAGCGAAGAAACGGCCACTCTTTTCTTTTTCAATAATGTAGTCGCCAGGTTCGGCATTCCGCAAGCTATAGTCAAAAATCATGGATCTCATTTCCGCAATCACATGATGGTTGAATTAGCCTCCAAATTAGGACTATCCCACGACAGCTCTACTCCATATTATCCGCAAGCTAACTGGCAAGTTGAAGCAATCAACAAAGTCTTGAAATGCATGCTGCAAAGGATGATTGGAGTCCACAAACGGATTTGGCACCTAATCCTGTACTCAGCCTTGTGGGCATACCGAACATCAGTGAGAAATGCGACTGGGTTTACACCCTTTCAGCTAGTGTATGGCTTGGAAGCGATCTTACCAGTTCAGTGTGAGATTTCGTCTCTCAAGCTCGTAGTTGACCCCCTCCCCGAAACTTCAGAGGAAGAAGCTCGTCTCTTAGAATTAATCCAACTGGATGAAACTCATTGTGACGCTACCTTGGCTAACGAAGCACATAAGAAACGAGTCAAAGCACAATTTGACAAGAACGTCAAACCTCGCGTTTTCTCAAAAGGTGACCTGGTCTTGCTCTATGATTAGGAATCCAATAAACTGGGAGCAGGTAAGTTCCAGTCTTTGTGGATGGGTCCCTATATTGTTAAGCATGTATTAGCAAAAGGAGCCTACGAGCTAGTATATTATGACGGGATTCCACTGTCGCAACCCTGAAACGGGTTGTACCTTAAGCACTACTATGCCTAACTCGACATGGTAACCTCTTCTCATGCTTTTGTTACGTTTTTGTTTTCATCAAGAGTGGTCGTTTTGGTTAGGTAATCCACTTTTACATTTTGTTGCAGATGTTGAACCCATTGGAATCATTTTTTGGATACGCCGACAGGGCGAGTCATAGTACGCTGAACTTATCTTCTGTAGCTTGGGCCATCTTTGATCCAAGCGGCAAGTTAGCGAGTTTCAGAGGGGTATGTATAGGTCAATCAATGAACAACATCGCTGAATATAGTGTGTTGATGGAGCTTCTCTCTGATGCCATCGCACATGGCATACGCCAACCTGTTGTCAAGCTAGACTCACAGCTCGTCATTCTACAGCTTACCGGCACCTATTCCGTTCGGAATCCAACTATATATTGCATGTTCCTAAGGGTCAAGATTTTGGAAAGACAGTTCGATTCCATTCAATATCAACATATTTCTAGAAACTTAAACACATTAACCGATTCATTAGCAAATTATGTGTTAGATAGACAATTGCAACATTTGTAAAAGAAAAGCATTTTATCGATAAACTGCATCAGGATAATATAACTTAACCAAAATAAAGCTCCGAAAATCAAAAATATATATATAACTATTTATAGTTTGTACATAGTGTTCTGTGTCCAGGAAAAAATCGATCATATGACCCAAAAACTCAAAAATGCAAGGGGGCACCCTGGTCTAATGGTGCTCGTGATAACTAGTCACCGCCTGTGCAATCATGCGTAAGAGCCTGGTCCATCAGCTCGACACACCAGTAGTATGGCGTTGTAATCTCAGAGGCAGCTCATCAGTCCTCACATCCGGAATACCAAGGGTGAGACCCTTGATCTGATCCTGCAACACTTCAAGGGTCTCGGATACATCCAGGTCGCGAAGAATGGCCCTCCCTACAGCCTCTCCCACTGGAACGGCAACTACTCCTCTCAGACACGCTGCTGGTCGCACTGGCCCAATATCTACATAATCACATGAGTTTTGATTAGTCTTGATAAATGTTTAAAAAACGCAAGAACATTATAAAAACAATAAACAAAGATATGGTCAGAGATTTTTACCTATGGCACCCCACTGCTCACCAGTCGGCAACACCAAATACGGGTTACCTCGGAAATCCATCCCAGAATATGGATACTCGGCATAAACCATATGTTGATGGTTGAACCACTCAAAGAAAGCATCAGAGAATGAAAGCTGCGGTTGACCAGCATGTATGGCCATAAGGTCAACCCATCTTTGCATCTGTGGCTCAGTCAGTGGTGGTAGGCCAAGTAAGATGTATTCTAGCTGCATCAATGGGATATTCTCCAAGGTGAAAGCAATCAGAATAAAACCATAGCCAAAGTTCTTGGATCTTCCATTTTTCACCTTGGTAAGTTGTTCTTTGATAACTGGAAGTACTGCATCACACCAGTTGAATACCTTGGGTTCAAGGCATTCCAAGGCATACTGCATATAGGACCTGTTGGCCAAGTGAAGGGCCGCGCTACCAGCCAATCTAGCAAAGGTGAATAAAATAGTCCTCAAAGGATAGTCAGTGACATCTCGGATACTGATCTTACCGTCCCTGCTCGGCTGAGATCCTTCCCTACAGTATCGGTGAATATAATCCCTCACGGATTCACCCCCACGGGCAGAACCTGAAAGTGAGAGAGGGGCACCACGCCTCGATAAATCGGTCAAAAAGTAGATGTCCTCGACAGTCATGGGGATGGATTTGCCTCTTATCTAGAACACTTGGTTGATAGGATCCCATGCATTGAGGAAATATTGCAACAAGTTGATTTGTTGCCTCATGCTAGATATGCGGAAGAACTTGAGCAACCCACAGTCCCGCAATGCAGTTACCGTACCCAGATCATGTAAGGCGACCATGTCCTCTTCTTCATGCTCGTGTTCATGCCATGTAACGACCATTTTGCTCCAATGAATCTCTGAAAAACAAACAACAGAAGATTCACGGTCCTGATTTGGCAAAAAAACAAGCAAAATTTCCATGAAAAATAAATGCAAATGTTTTCCTCCTTGCACCCATCGCACCCTGGCTATGTACACAGTGTGATGCATACATTCTAGCTAGTGTATAGCTTAAGATGCATCACACCTTTCGATATACACTAAGTGCGATGGGGGCAGAACGAAATGTTCAAACCCCAGGGGCCCAGAAAAGCAGGAAAACATGCTCGGAATTGAAAAAGGAAAGAATGCAAGTGAAGAGCTCAGGTTTAGCTCCTACCTGGTCCAAATGGCACTGAAAATCGTCCACAGAATCTCCTGGAATCAACTGGTGAAAATCAAATGGGAAAACACCTCCGGAGCTCCAACAGTCACAACTCCAAATGAAATGGTAAAATGAGGGGTAAAAGACTATTTTTAAGTTACTTTTCACGTAATTTAAGTAGGGCATTGATTTTTTTAACTCATTTTTCAAGCGTATGTCCTCATTTCTAATCAGTTTGATGGAGCAATTGAACAGGAAGTACGACCATCAAAAGAACCTAGTGTCAGCGGTGAATCAAATATCAATGACCACTATCACGAGCAGTTTTACACAAAGTTCAAGCTCGTTAAAAATTAAACCTAGCATTGAGCATATGTTCCACCAGAGTTTAAGCTCATTAAAAAATGAACCCACTTCCGGTAAATAACCATTGAGATCAAATTGTTATCAACTTTTGAGCCTTGGTCGTGTTCTTACCATCACCTCCACTCTTTTTTAGTCGATCATACGCCTCTGTTTGATTGTTTACCCCTTTTGAGGAACAACTGCGACAAGTGATCCTATTAGCCACTCTCTTTACACTGTTGTGATTGAAAAGTTCCAAACATTACCTGGAACCAGCTACTATCTGTAAACATCACTCTTTCCTCAAAAAACGAGTCTCCTTTAAGTTCTTTTCATCTGACTCGTAAAATATGAAAAGATTGCCAAGAAATTGGCCTCTCCAGCTCGTTAAAGTGATTGGAAGTGCCATCCCTCCTCTAGATTTTAATCTTTTTGGACCTGAGGGATTATTACACAAAAAGATCGAGTGTTTGTCTTGTTCGGCTAGTTAAAATTATTGAAAATTCATCCCTTTCACATTGTTTTATACTTTTTTGGACTTAAGGGATTATACTATGAAAAAGGAATATTGGAGTCTCCTTTTTGTCTCTTTTCAGACTCTCTAAAATTGAAAAGGACCGAGTTATCCTTGTCGTTAAACTTGTTAAAACAATAGTGACAAACTTGTCCATTCAGACAAGAGCGAGTTTCACTGTCGCTAGGCTTGTTAAAACATAGCGACGGGTTTGCCCGAAGGAAAAATTATAGAACAAGCATATGTTATCCTCCTCAAGCTTGACAAAAATAAAGAGGTACTGGTCAGAAATGACTGGGGAAAAATTGGGAAGAAAACTTGAAGAAACTTTATTGGTAGCTGGTCGCTCTTGACCATGACACTTTCACTCCATCACCATGATTGAGTCGGGTTGGGTTATTCCATTCACTGGTCATATTACCATTGGTCCACCGTACCATCCACTTTTTGGGTTAATGCTACCAATCCATTTCAGTGTCGCCGATATGTTCAAGAGAAGTCGCTCAGAGAATTCACGTACCCAGCTTGTGTCTCATCCACTGCAATACCTTCACGCTTCATTCTTTCATGACCGCCACCCTGAACCTTGTATCCTCAGATCATTTTCACCTCTACAAAATCATTTGCTCCATTCCGTGTCATAGATGTGGGATCCATCAATGCCCTCCTACGATGGGTCACTTCTTGTCGACATCAGCTCATTATCCAAGAAGCCGACCTAGGAACAACTCTTTCAATACTTTGAAGCTTGCATGCCTCAATGGAAAGTTTCTCACTTCCGGTGACAGGTTTACATTAATGGCCTTCTACCGAAATATTTTGCGTGGTGTTCGACATCAACTCATGTATTCACACCACGTGAATTGTACTGCAGTACCTTGAGGGTCATCATCATCATCGGTGATTCCTCTCATGCCTGTTAACATCTTACATCATTGGCTGGTAATCAGGCGATGTCCTTCCATGTTCGACGTCAGAACATCTTTTCACATGGATCGACTTGTACTTCGGGCGAAGATTGAACGAGTTTTGAAGACCCTGGATATATTTTCATCCATTCGAGCTGCGATATATTCAAGAAAATAAAGACATCAAATGTACATCATTGCTGCACATATAATCATCCAAACTAAGGGATGATGGCTCTACTAGAATCATTAGTCTACACACAGACGATTGTCTATCCTATGTACATGAAAATGAATTTATCAAAGTTGAGCATGGGAATGCCCACCTCAGCTAGATCATGAAAAATATTATGAAGATAATGTATTGTATTGTATCTTATTACAGGTCACCTTCCAGTTCGAAAATTCTCAGATCCTCATTATAAAGCATTTCACCCGACATCAAAAAGGATTTACGACCTCATACTTTAGGGGGAAACTATTATAGAAAAAATTTGGCACTGCAACCCCAATCATACTTGTCCATAAACCAAGGGCTTCTAAGTCCCTAAAAGTGTTGTTTCATACCCTAAAAGAGCAAGGTCAGTTGATTACATCATCTCCCAGAAGTTCTCCATGAGAAACTACACAAAACTGGTCAAAGCAGGACCATACAGACTGCCCAGTGCTAAAAGTGCGATGCATCTCACCTGCCCCATGCAAAAAGTGTGATGCATACTGGAAAGCCCTTCTATAGGGTGCGATGAGCGAGAGAAGACAAATGGCACAAGCAGTTTGCTAGGTGGAAACCCAGAGAATCTTCTAGAAACTACTCATTTGACACTTGCCTCTCTGAGTTCGCCCAGGGATGAGTAAGAGATCTAAAATCTCCATGTGGAACCAAGAACTATCAGTGAAATGACACTAATCAAAATCCCAGAAGCTGACTCACTCTCCTGTAAACATCTATATATGGATCCCTCATCCAAGAGATCCAGAGGCTAGAATTTTGTAATTTGCAGAAGTATTGTTGGTTTCTCTTTAAAGACATTGTTGGGTGATCTTGCTTTGTATGAGATGAAGAGGGCTTTCATGCTGGGAGAATGATGCTGGGTCAGGCCAAGTGGTTGTAATTCTCTCTTCTACTACTTTTACTAATAAAGCTATTTGATTTTTCCTCCATATTCTTGTGTATCTCTGAATATTTTGTTGATATATGCATTTGTATGGTCAATATATACCTAATCCTATATTGTTTACAGTGAAAGATCTCTATGCTTTGATGGTATTATGTTGTTGTGAATATACAGGTGCTCTTTGAAGTGGGACAAGTAAGGAAGCAGTGGCGAGATTCTGTCAAAGGGGAAAGGAAACAAGCAAGGAGCCAAGTGGAAGACTGAGGTTGGTACTCCCTGCTTCTTTCTCATCTCTCTCTCGTAAAGGAAAAACAAGTGACTTTAATCTGTTTGTTTCTAAGATAGTTACCCATATTAGTGGGACTAGCAACTTTGAATAGACACTAGATTTCCCGATAACAGCAGACCGACTCACTTTACATTATATTTTGGCGGCCAACCCTTTGACTTGACTCATTATACTTCGCGCTCCACGCATCTCACATAGTCTTTGCCATATTTCTACCCAAAATTTTGGGCTTTGAGCCCCACAACCGTTACGTGGGGCTTCTGCTACCAACATATTTTGTGCTTTTTCGAACTCAGTAAAAACACGAAAAGTCCCTTTTGGAGTCAACTTTAAGCTCTTTTCTGACTCTCGAAACATGAAAAGCTCTCGGAGCTCTTGTCACTTTGAACTCATTAAAGGCTGCGAAGCGTCATCTACCTAGTATAAGTTTACCCCTTTTTCGGGCTGAGATAGATTATTTACGAAAAAGGTATAGGTTGATCTCTCACAGTCAATAGGTTCCCTTGGATATTGTTTTCTACCTTTTTGGATTTGAGGGACAAATTTACGAAAAAGGACCTTTGGAGTTTTCTTTTCCGTGCCTTTTTCAAGCTCCCTAAACATGAAAAAGACTCTGAGTTTTACCTATGTCAGACTCGTTAAACCCTGACAACATTGGACTTGTCACCATGACAAGGCTGAGCTTCTCCTTCCTAGGGCTCGTTAAAAATCACTAGGTCGGATTCGTCCGAAGGATGAACTTACACTACAAGCATATGTTATCCCCTTCAAGCTTGTGTTTCAAAAATACTTGGGGTACTCACCAGCAATGGTGGGGGAAAATTTGGAAACATTCTATTGGTTGTATTAGTTATTATGGTAGCTTGTCGCTCTTGTCTCTATGGAACTTGAATTTACACTTTGACAATGCCTTTTTCAAAATGTCAGCATCTTGCTCTTCTATCGAAATATACTACAGCAACATGATCCTCCTTGCTACATAGTCTCTGAGATGATGATACTGGATGTTGATGTGCTTGCACCTATCATGAAATACTAGATTCTCAGAGAGTTTGATACAACTCTGATTATCACAATAGATCATAGTTGGATCCATCCTCTGATCAAACAAACCAACTATGATTTTTTGCATCCAGATGGCCTCACATGCTGCCTAACTTGCAGCCATGTATTCTGCCTCTGCCTAGTTGAGTGCAACCGACCTCTCTTTACTGTTGTACCAAGAAACTACCGCTAACCCAAGGTTGAAAATCCCTCCTGATGTGCTCTTCTGATCTGATGGAATCCCTGCCCAATCTGCAGCAGTGAATCCTTGTAGCTTCACTCCCTTGTCTATCTATACCATAATCCATACTAAGATGTGCCTCTGAGGTATCTCAATACTTGCTTTGCCACCTTCCAAAACATCTTGGTAGGTTGAACCATCGCTTGACTCAGCTGGTTCACCGCATAGCACAAAACTGGTCATGTGTTCATTAAGTACATTAGTGAAACCACAAGTTGCTTGTACACAGTAGCCTCTATCACTTCTCTTGAAGTAGCAACCTCCTTCCTCCAGTTACCTGCTAGAGGAGTCTCCATGGGCTTGCACTTCTCCAAGCGGAATCTCCTGAGTATCTCGTTGGCATACTTTCCCTGAGACACAAACAACTCCACATCCTTTTGCCACACTTCCATGCCAAGGAAGCAATGCATGAGACCCATGCCTTTCATCTTGAATTCTCTTGCAAGGTCCTCCTTGCAAGACACGATCAACTGATGATCACCAGTCAATATGAGATCATTAACGTAAAGTAAGATGATCAACAGCTTACCTTTCACCACGATGTGGTACAGGTTCACATCTGCTTCACTCTTTATGAAGCCCAACTCGGTGAAGTAGTTGTCTATCCTGGTGTACCAAGAACGAGGTGCTTGCTTCAGCCCATACAACACTCTCTTGAGTCAGCACACATGTGACTCACGATCGAAGGTCTCAAAACTTTCCGACTGCTCTATGTACACCTCTTCCTCAATCTAGCCATTGAGGAATGCAGTCTTCACATCCATCTGATGGATCTTCCAACCCATCTATGCTAATAATGCCAACATATATCTGATAGATAAGTACCTTACGACAAGAACAAAAGTCTCATCATAGTCAATTCCCTCGACCTGTGAAAATCCACAGGCAACAAATTTTTCCTTATGCTTCTCCACACTACCATCAACAGCTTGCTTTACCTTGTAAAGCCAACGGGAACTCACAACTAACTTGTTCTCCAGTCTCAGAACCACGTCTCAAACATTGTTACGAACTATGGATTCATACTCTTCCACCATATCATCAACCCAAATCAGCTGCTACACTACTTCCTCAAAGGAAAATGGCTCAGTCTCAACACATTCCCCAACAAGGGCCATGTATCTAGTGTACCTCTCAAGTGACCTCCTTTGTTTGCACTGAGAAGATGGTGCTCCCACATTCTCTCTCGTATCCTCCAACAATCTGTCAGCTTCTCTTGTGTGCTTTCATCCATCTCTATAAGACTCTGCTTGAGTGGATGTCTTCACTCCTGGAACCTCTGCATGTGGCTACTCTACATCAGTCTAAGGCTCCTCCTCCTTAATAACCAACAGTTCCTCCACAGCCTGTAGTTGGAGCTCCCTCTCAAGGGAAACTCGCATGGCCTTCTGCTCATCAAACTTGAGATCTCTACAAACCATTGTCCTCCGACTGGTAGACAAGTACACTCGATAGTTGTGAGGTATATCAGTGTACCCCACAAATATCCCTAACTTTGTTGTCAGCTCAAGCTTCTTCCATGCATCCTTTTTCACATGGAAATATACCGATGAGCCAAAGATCCTGAAGTGATCCACATCTAGTCTCTTACACGAGAAAGCTTCCTCTGGTGTCTTCATCCCAAGTATGCGATGCAGAATTCTATTCTACAAATAGACCATTGTGTTGCATGCCTCAACCCACAAGTGAAGTGGTAGGCCTTCGTCATGCAGCATTTCCCATGCTACCCCTACAATAGTTATGTTCTTCCTCTCGGCTACCCCATTCTGTTGTGGGTTATAAGGTGTCGTCAACTCTCATTTAATTCCTTCCACTGCACAGAAATTCTTAAACTCTTGAGATACATATTCTCCACCCTTGTCACTTCTCAAGGCCTTGATCTTCTTCCCTGACTCTATCTCGACCAAAGCTTTGAACTCACAAAACTTTGTGAAATTTTGGTCCTTCTTCTACATGAAATAAATCCATCATTTACAAGAAAATTCATCAATGAAAATCACATAATACCTATGCTTCCCTATGGATGTTGTCGAGAATGGTCAACACAAATCAATATGAACTCACTCTAAGATAGCCTCTGCTTGACTGTCTCGATCATAAAAGGAAGACTTGGTGTACTTTCCCAAGGTACAACCTTTGCATGTGTCAACTTGCTCAATTTTACCTTTGGGAAGTCCTGTAGATATCTGCTACCTTATCTTCAAAGCCCCATGATGCTAATGGCCCAAATACCTGTTCCAGAACTCACCAATGTCTTGGCTTTGCACCAATTATGCTTTCATACTCAATGTTGCACAATCGTCTACCTCTAGTTTATAGAGATTCTTCACTCGAATCCCTATCCTCTTGGTCTGACCTGTGGCTATGTGTATTAGGAACACCTTTCCTTTACTGAAGACAAAATCATATCCTTTGTCCTCCAACATCGCGATCGATACCAAGTTCTTCTTCAGTCCAGGCACATACATCACATCTGTCAAGGTGAGAGGAGCTCCATTCTCCCTCTGAAAAGAAACCGTGCCCACTCCTGAAACACTATACCTTCTATTGTCACCCATATCTATGTGCATCTTGAGGTATTTCTCCTCCAAGGCACTAAATAAATTTTTATCACTAGTCATGTGGAATGAGGCTCCACTGTCAAGATACTAGACACAACCCATTATTGATGACACCATGCATGTGATGAGGTTAAAGTACATTTCGAACTAAGAGGCTAATGCCTCACCTTTTGATCCTTCTGAGGATCCCTTCTTGGACTTCTTCAATGGGCAACTAGCCACATAATGTCCCATCTTGTGACAATTAAAGCATCTTACTTTAGACATGTCACCATTCTTCCCTCCATGAGAAGAATTCAATTTGAAATGGGAAGCCTTCCCCTTCCCTTTCCTTTCCTTACTTTCTAAGGCCATATTTTCTTCATCATCATTCTTGGATGAAGAACCATCTCATGTGCTCCTCCTAATCTCCTCCTACAGAAGATCCAACCGCATTCGTTCCCAATCCAACAGTTTCTCCCTTCCATTCACAAAGTCCTGGTAGCTATTCCAACTCTTTGGAAGGACAAGGAGAGCGAGGCTCACCATATCATCATCAACAATAGTTATTCCCACACTGCCAAGCTCATCTCTACAGGTGGTGAGCTTGTTCAAATATGTGGAAATAGTATCACCCTTCTCCATCTTGATTCTTCAAATCTTATCCTTGAGTGCCAATTTCCTCTAGTCGCTATTGTTCTGGTAGAGGTCCTTCAATGTCTTCCACATTGAAAATGGAGTATCCTTCCCATGGAGACTCGAGACAATATGGCCTCGAACTCCCTCAAGGATGATCCATCTCGCCTTCGCCACACACTTCTTCCACTCATCCAACTCTTGTGCATTAGTTGAAGATGGCTTTGGGATTTCATGATCAATGAATTCCTTCAAGACATTGTCTTCTAATACAGCCTCCATTCTATCTTTCCATGCTATGCAATTTGAGCTACCTTCCAAGGCATACTCGAGTCTCAAGCCATAGAATGCCATTGGCCAACCTTGAAGTATGATATGAATTTGATTTGCACCCGTAACCATGAACTTCAAACTTCGAATTCTCTTCTCAGTATATTGTTCACAGCTCTGATACCATGTATAAAATATTTGATAGGTTAACCCGATAGTGCAATTAAATCAAAGCAGAATAATATAACCTACTTCTACTATCAATTTGTGGAAGCTTAAAGATCGAGCTGAACAATATAACCAGAAGAAGAAGAATCAATGGCACAATACACATGAAAATACTTTGGGGAAAGTCTTAGATAAAACCCCACATTATTGTAATATCATACATGGTGGAAATACATAGGAATTATACAAAGCCTTAGCTCTCACAGCTAGCCATCTCTCAGTGCAATCCTCACAGATGCTCACAGGTAATCTCGGCTTCTCTCTAGCCTTCCTCTCTACCCTCCAAGCTCCGATTTCCTTACGTTGTTCCTTCTGGATGATTAGCCTACTACCAAGTGGAAAAACAAGCCTTCAAAACTGCGCAATCCTCAAGGATGAATCCTTGACTGTATGCATGAGTTTTCTCCATGAGAAAACACATGCAACTCATAGTACATTGTCCTTGAACATTAGTCTCAAATAGTTCTTTCTCAGAAAAGACATGCATGAGTTTCTAATGAGGGAATCTTCAGTTAACTGGAGTAGCACTAGTTGAGTGCATTAATGCATCAACTTACTGTTAACTCACTATTAGTTCCTCAAACAATTTGGAACTAATTTAACTAGACTTAACTTAGTAAACTGAGTTAACTAATTACAACTCAAATATAACTCAATCTTATCCCCTTAATTTAAGGGATAACTCTTGCATGACTTCAGAAAGACTTCTAACTTGAATTTCTTCAACTAATTAATTTAAAATAAATTAATTAATTATTTCCAAGTAGCTGTTAAGACTAACTTCTATTTTAATTCACAATTTAATTCAAGAACAAATTAAATTGGAATATTCTTGTTGCCATATTTCAACAGTACTTCAGTGCGGAGTGATTCGTATACATCGTAAAATGGCCTCCTAGCAAGTAGTGTTGGTACTTCTGGAGTGCATACACCATAGATAGCCCCTCCCATTCAGTGGTAGAATAGTTCTTCTCTGCTTTGGATAATCTGTGGCATACAAACGCAATAGGATGGTCCAAGCCTTCTCCGCCATCCTGTGTTAGTACTACCCCCAAAGCTATACATGACGCATCGACATGTACATGAAACTCTTTCTTCCAGTTCAAGAAGACTAGAATATATGCGGTAACCATATTTTCTTTCAATATATCCAAGATTTTCTTACATTCATTGTTCCAGCAGAACGTGACATCCTTCTTCAACAATTTTTCCATCGGCGTGGTGATCTGGGCACATATTTTTATCAACTTTATGTAATATCCCGTATGTCCCAGAGTAGCACGCAACTATTTCACACTCCTCAGCACTTCCAAGTTCAGTATCACCATGATCTTCATGGGGTCTACCATCATTCCTTATCTGCAAACCACATGGCCCAATAGGTTCCCAAAAGGAACACAAAACAGACACCTCTTGAGATTGAGTGTGATCTAGTATCTTTGACAGGTATCCAGCATCAGGCGCAAGCTTGCTACATGGTGCTTAACCAGTCCAAATACAGTCCAGTCATCAAAATATACCTCTAGGAGCTTATGAATAAATTCCTTGAATGCCGCAACAACCACGCGCGAAAGATTGTAGGTGCATTCTTCAATCCAAACGGGATTACAGTGTATTGAAAACAACCCCACTCAGTCTGGCGCGATTTTGATTTGGTGGTACCCAAAGAACCCATCAGTGAAGGAATATGCTTCTTGTCCACCTACATTGTCCAACACTTCATCCGTGAACGGAGTCGAGAAAGGATCATGCACACAGGCGTCATTCAGTTTTTTGAGATCCATGCAGATCCTTATCTCATCCTTCTGCTTCTTCTCTTGCACCATCATTGGGCTTACCCAATCAAATTCTTCCATAGGCTCAATGATGCTTGCCGCTAGTATCTTGTTTAGCTCTAACCGGACCTTCTCCTTGTATTTCGGATTGAGGCGGTAAGGCCCCTGTTTAACTGGCTTCGTATTGGGATTTAACGTGATCTTCATCACTCTTAGGTCTCCGATTATTCCTTTCAAATCCGTAAACCTGGTAGGATATAAGTCGTGGTATTTGCAGAGTAATTCAACAACCTTATCCATCGTCACGTCATCCCAGTAGTCTCCAATCTTCACGAATTTGGGTTCTTCCTTTGTACCAATGTTCACTTGTTTTATTTTCATCGGCGTTGTTATATCAGGGTTCTCAATCTGTGGTCCTTGAACCTCACGGTGGCCTTCTGTTTCTGGAATGTTAATCTTTCACAGATCCTCATCCTCATCTTTAGCAGTTACATTATAACATTTGAGCACGTGACTCAGCTAAGTAGCTCATTCAGGCTGAATTAGGTCTAAAGGATCCTGTGATATCCTAAATATGGCTGCTTTCACCTCTTGTAGCGCTTCATCAATATTGTTAAACTCGTCCCCAAAATTGAATGTCATCATGAATCCTTCGCCCAGGATATCCCATTCACCTGTCCCATGGTAGAGCTCTGTTTCTATATACCAATCCATTGGGATAACATCCTGGGTATGACAGAACAGGTTCACCCACTCAGGTTGGGGATTTTCTCCATAAGCATGCGTCCATTTGGCCAGGTGCACGCGTGGATCATTCTGCCCATCATACTCATCTGTCAGTCGCATCTTAGACTTCCAAAATCATGTTCTCATCATCTTCTTACATTCACGCCAATCATCAAAGCTTCCCTTGTGCATACCCCACCATCTTGCAGGCGTAGTGCGCAGTGCCCAGTCCAAGGCCTGGAAGCGCTGCTTTTCTGGTACCTCCCTTTCAAATGCATCCAAAAAGATATCTACCTCATTTAGACCATCATAAATAGGCATATTTCTTACCTCTGATGACACACAGCGCAGCAACTGGGTCATTATACTACAATTCAGTGTAGTTACGTCATGTAACCGATTCTGCCAGCATTCTCTTTCTTCGATGGAGTCCGAAGTGCAGGAACTCTTGTGATCCCACATAATCCATCCATCCGTGGTGGGATTCACCCAATCTTGGTCTCATGCTATTATTTTATAGATATAGTCAAAGTCGTCATCACTCTCATAATCACGAACATGTTTAGTATAGCGCGATCATTTAGCAGGATCGAGGGGTATTATTACGCACAACGAATTCTTCTCAAAGATCATCTTTCGTTTCTTCAAATTGATTACCTCGTTCATATCAGTAGCCCAATCAATTCCCGGGAGCATAGGGTAGGGATTTCTATCATCCACTATCTCTATTACTTCAAAATCAGCTAGCACGCTCGCTCCCTCGATATCCAAGGTCACCCCCTGCAGTCGCCCCATGCGGATGATTTTCTACTAATTCACCATCCTTAGCTGAATTGGAGACCATTGCAATGCAGGTCTCCATTCACTCCCAAGTCTGCTTTGGCAAGACATTTGCATTTGACCCCAAGTCCAAAATGACCTGATCCATTTCATACTCTCCTATTTGTGCAGTCAGTCTCATCTCCCGTCTCACCCTTGTTTTATGCTTGCCAATCTTTCGTAATACATGCAGCTCACGTGCCGTAGTCCCAATGCATCTATTGATGAGTTCTTGTAACCCTTTCATAGCTTTATTGTCGTGCAGTAAATTCATACAGGTTTCTAGGAAATTTGTGAGCATAGAGGGGTCCATCTCTGGCTCAGGCTTACCCTTGCTTCTTAAGTTGGAGGCCTCAGCGAAGCTCTTCTTAGCTTCCATCAAGGTTTCACGAGCGCGCTCCAAATCGAACTCATTCTCTTTTGTCGAGGCTTTGTGAACCCATGTACTATCTTCTGGTTGTTTCCCCTTCTCATCTCCTGTTGCGATTCCACTTCTGATAACAATATTTACATTTGGATCTTCCTCACGCTACTCAAACCTCATCATCTGCAGGTTCTAAGTTGGTGGAGGTGGTAGCACCCCTTTGTCACGTATCCTAGCTATCAGCGTAGGATAGTTTTCTATTTCATTATCGAACAATGTGCAATACTTGCACGATAGACACGTTGGATTAGTGAAATCACAGGCATAGTGTCCTGGTCCTCGGCAATTGTATCAAATCAACTGTCCTCGACCATGGATAGATCTCTTACAACCGACTTTACTTTACAAAACTAAGGGCATACTACCCTTTGTGACACATAATATCTTCATGCTCCGCGACCACAAAATGCTGAATCTTTACAATAATATTACAAAAACTTGACTTAAACATGGGCTTTTAGCCCCAAAAGTGCCCTTGGGGGATCTTGCTACAAGCTCTAAGTAATAGGCACAAGCTGTTGGGAACCCAAAGCTTTCCAAGTAGCTGAAGACTTGATGCTAACAGACATGCCTTCATCTAATATAGTGCCATGTACTACCATATTATAGTCTTGTACTGTTACCTAGAAAGGCACATAAGATGGAAGAAGGAAAGCATTCAATGGACTCCAATTGAAAGCGAGGAAATAACTACTTGGTGGGGGTATCATATGATTTTCCCCAGGCTCCGCAGGAATAGGAGAAGGACTCTCCTGAAAAACTAGGACGGGAGGGTCACTGTTCGATTCATGAGAATCTTAGGATACGAGAAGAACATGAGTAGTATGATCATTAATCTCTTCAGGAACAAAGTGAACAACTAAAGGCGGAGCCAATTCAACACTCTTTTCGACCAATGGTTGGTCGGGAATAGACACAAGAGAGTCATGCTCAGGAAGAGCAGGATGGGCAAGAGATGAATCCAAGTCAATCTCTTTACCAACTAGGAGAGGGTTAGAAGAAAGCCTCTGATAACCAACAGGAAGTTGGGGTTGAGGAGCTGTAATGTTTTCCAAAATTTTGGAAGCTTTATTCATAAGAGGACAAAGGTGAAGAAGATGCTCTCCTTCACATAACCTATAAGGGAATTTAATATTTCTCTTATTCTTACCGTCATTAACTGAAGGTGTAGCATCGACATGATCTCCAGAGGTCGAAGGGGATGGTCGATTCAAGTCTTTAGACCATACCTCTAAGACTCTGGGAATGCCAAGATAGTCTTGGAGGAGATGGTCACCCTTACACAGCTTGCAAGGGAATCTGACCCTCCGTGGAGGATTGGAAGGTTTATCTACAAGAGGAGCATTTGGAGTAACAGCTGCACAGTTGGCCTCTCATTTATCTAACTTCTTATTCTTCGTCTTCTTCTTCTTCTTCTTCTTAGCCTCCCGGTTACTGTATTTCAAACTTTCACCAAGAAAAGTAGAAGAGGAAGGTGAAGAAATAGGGGAAGAAGGTGAGAGGTCGACCTTAGAATGAACGTGATGTGGTTCAAATGAAGGATATGTTTGGATATGAGTCGGGAAACTCAGGACCACTGAGGTCGAAAAAAACCAGATAGGTAGACCAACGGTTAACCCAGGAAGGGACAACGTCGCCATATAAGGAGCACCAGCATTTCCAAAAGAAAGAAAAGGACTAGGATTCCCATCCAAGGGGAATCCTTGACTGGTAGATTCTGGAAATGTTTCCATTGGAATCAACCCTAAAAAATTACTAAGGAATATAACTTTAACCAGGAATATTTCGTGGGAAGTTAATTTTAGAACACTGAAACAAAACTTTGCCTTTTCCTATTTTAAGAGTCGAGAAAAGGTAAAAATATGACTCTAGTCATTTTTGAAGTTAACGAGCTCGAAAGGACAAGTACTCGATGATATTTTAAATTTAAAGATTCAAAAAGACCAAAACGAATGTTCGGGATAGTCTAGGCAAAAAGGATTACCAGGGAACTATGAATTGCAGAATACCTCCCAACGAACCGAGAAGTACAGGCACACAATCTCCCCAAATGCTATGTTCGATATATCACATTTACAAGGCGGTAGACTCAGCTTCCTACAGATAAAAGATTGCAGACCCAGTGGGGTCTCCCTTTATATACTCGATGGTACGGGGAGCACAAGTCCGTACTAACGTTGTCTAGTGCCGAAGCAAATGACATCTACTAGGTTTAAAAACATTGGAACATGTCTCTAGCCTAGACCACTAAATGTGAGCATTAAGTTTCAATTCTTCCTTAGGTTAATTTAGTAAATTTTAATACTTGATATTGAATTAAGTTTCAATTACAAGGCCCTACCGCTTTCATCTGACAAAACTCCTACATGCAGCTATATGAGAAAATAGATCTTTGTCATCGATGAAAGTTAACACTAATTGAGAGATAGGGAATACAAAATCAATGCAACAATCAAAAGAATGAAATCTTTCTCTCATAAATGTCCTAAATGCACTTAATCTTCCTTTAACAACAAAATAAGTTTCATTTCATTTCCATGCCTATGATGATGCAATTCTAGCTTCTCAATGACGCTACTAATGCAACATTTTCGCTTAAGTAAACTAGAATGATGTTCTTCTTTTCATAAAATGCAAAATGAATCTTTCACATAAATCACTTTAATGAAAATTTTCACAATTCCAAAAACACAAGCATTGATCAAATCCAAAGCATGATAAATGAAACTAAAAGAAACTTCTTCCCTGAATTGAACAAACCAAACGCATAAATGCTTCAATCAACAAACCAAGCAATGTAATCTATGCTCGGAACGAGAAAATAGACACTCAAAATAAGAGAACAAGCGAGACTCTTTCACTCATTCAATTGAAAATGAAGCAATGAAGATGCCGCAACTGAAAGATGGATTAAATGAAGCAGCAAACCAGAAACTTGACACAATGAGTAAACAAACAAATGAACGGTAATTGACCTAGATGCCCTAGGGTCATAGAAACCATCCAAAAAGCTCAAAAAATCAAGCAATGAAACTTCAAGCTAATCAATCAATCAAAACCAGCAAACAAAGCATCCTAGTCACTTCTGGGCGGAAGAAGAGAGTCTGAGGGTCAAGACACGCTAGCACTGGAATGGGAAAAATTCTGATTTTTTCTTAACTTAGAGACCAGAGCGACTTCCTAACTGACAACTAGCTCTGGTCGACACCACTGACCAGACCACAACTAGCGCTCATGGGCCTGATCGACGTGACTGGCCAGGCTACAAGCAGTGTTGATCGAGGGATTCAAAGAAAAAATAAAAAATAACTTCACACAGGGCGAGGCTTAACACATCAAACAGGCTAAGAGGCAGAAATTATGAGGGCAAGATACACTGGTTATGATCTAGGGGAAACCATGATCTTCACCTACAGGAATCGGTGTGACTTCCTAACTGGCAACAAGCGCCACAAGGGGGTCGACACAACTGTTTTAGAGAGAATCGTGTTGATCGACGCAACTATTGGAAAAATAAACGCGTTGACCGAGGATTTCAAGAAAAAATAAAAATTTTCAAAGGCCAGAACTAGACTTACCACTGTAAATTTCAGACTTAGAGCAGTAAACCAGGCAAAGCAAAGAAAATTAAAGGGAAGTGGTGATACTAGAAAAGTTCACACAAAACCATGAAATACAATCAATCAAATAGAAGAATTGGTTCCCCAGTGGAGACACCAATTTGTGATGCAGGTAAATTCTAAGTGCGGACACAAACAATTCCTCTAGCCCAAGAGAGCGGGTATAGCCACAAGCAAACAATCTATGGAAAATCTCCTTAAGCTAGAATCAAATAAGAGGGCCTACCTCTTAGTATGCTATTCCACTTGGTGATGATCTTGCTTCCTTACTCTAGCTATCTTTCGTTTCCTTCCTTCGAAAACCTGAAACAAGCAAACAACAGCGAACAACAAACTTAATAATGTACAAATTGCATTCAACCTACTTAATCGGTCAAGGAACATTAAGCCATAAAGATGTAAGATACCACTTCATGTAGGAAATCAATAAACAGTTCTATTCATATAAGTTCAGAAAGAGATTACAACCGATTCCTTGACGTTGTTGGTCTCCTTCGACATATCCAGGTTCCCACACTTTTGCTAGCATCTCATGGATAGCCCCAACAATGGAAGTTTTAAGGTTTCTTACCTTTAGTCTTCAAGCCAAACCAAACACACAATTCTCCCTCAAACATAAACTAGAGAGCTAGAAGCTATAGATGTCTTGCTCATTATTCACAACTCACTCCAAACCAAAACCTAGTTTTGCTTGGGAAAAATAGACGTTTATATAGCTTGGATGGAGGGGAGATGTTTCCTCTTATCATGGGACAAGGCCTTATCTCTTGGGTTTGTTCCATCCCCATAGGGGAAAGGAGCCCAAATTGACTTCCTCGGCTCCATCCAACCCAACCATTTACCAAATTTCCGTTACGAAGCTTCTATAACTGGAAGCTTTGACACCATATTTAAAAAACTTGCCAAAAGAGGATCGACGCGATTGAAAAAGGGCTCAGTCCCTACGATCGGCGCTAGGACTAGTTTTAATCTCTGCACAGTGGCGCGAGGAAGACACAGGTCAATAGCGTCGATCTTTTAAACTGGGGTAAAAGGAAGATTTTTTGGAAATGATGTAAAAGGGAATTGATTTGCTCATGAAGAGGGACATAATGGGAGTTTCTTCATGATGGGGAAGCATGTAGGGTTCACTATAGAGGTCCTCCAGGATCAAAGAACAGGGAGTACAGGGACAGTGACAAAATGTTGTGTAACAATGAATAAAAGAGATATTGTATAAAAATATTATAATAAGAACTTAATGCATACTTGAAATATTGCAGAAAAATAACATAAGAGGAACTCAAATATTTATCGAAATGGGTAATATACCATGAGATTGTATACTTTTTATGCGTATCTTTCACCGAGAGTCATGCCTCTATTACATTTCAAATACCATGGATAAATATCATGGTTTACAAAATCCATGAGTGAATACCATGGGTGAGTATCATAATTACGACCGTAAAATTGAAATCATTATGCAATTAGATTCTCGCTTTAATATTAAGATTTATTTTGTTTATTATCATGCGATATCCATGGTTTTAACAACCATTGATAGAAAAATAGTTATTCAGTACGGTAATTATTTTCCACCTGTATCAATCATCCCCCCTTAAGAAGCAATGCTCCCCATTATGTAAAGTTCCCTCCAGGGAAGCCTTTGTTGAATACGAGCATAAATGTGGGTTTCCACCTGTATCAATCATCCCCGCTTAAGAAGCAATGCTCCCCATTATGTAAAGTTCCCTCCAGGGAAGCCTTTGTTGAATCCGAGCATAAATGTGGGTTTGTGGAAGACCCAAAACCAAGTGTTTTTGAAGACAAATTTTTTGCGTGGTTGAACCATAACCATGGGTTTCTAAATGACCCTTAACCATGATGAATGAAGATCCGAGGATAGAGATACATGTAATGCATGTGGGTCAATTGTGATGCCGACAGTGTGCAACCTAACAAAGAATCTTCGATGACAAGGGTTTTGTGTGGTTTACCCATAACCATGATGAACGAAGACCTAATGATAGAGATACCATGTAATGCTTGTGGTCCAACTGTAATGTTGACAGTGTGTGCCTAACAAATGAACTTGATAGGATCCCCTGCTTTGTCATTTTTCTTTTCATTTGCCATGTGAGGTTGTTGGGGTCAATGAGGATAGTCTTGCAAAGGTGGTAATAGTTTGAGTCTGAGATCCTTTTACCCTAGCCTTGTTGGGGACATGTGCAAAAAAATAGACAAGAAAAAACCCACTTTTATACCACTGATATAGATCGTTGGAGGAATGAGACTTGAATATTGACACAAGAATAAAAAATTCAAACTTCCCAGCAAGTCACCAATTCCAATACTACTCTGGCCCAGGTGCACCCAGGTGTAGAGTTGTCATGAGATATAATGCATTAATGTCATTTTAATCCAAGTTATTTAATAAAATAAACTTCATGAGTGACAAATGAATATGTCACAATTCTTAAGAGAAATATTGCAGAACAATAGTATAATAAGAACATTGAATATGTCATGATGCATAAAAGAGATATTTTATAAAAACATTATAATAAGAACTGAACAAGTAAGAGAAATATTGCA
This sequence comes from Pinus tabuliformis, assembly GCA_031772625.1. Lineage (NCBI taxonomy): Eukaryota > Viridiplantae > Streptophyta > Pinopsida > Pinales > Pinaceae > Pinus > Pinus tabuliformis. Next base: position 269,901,196 of record CM062808.1, on the reverse strand, counting down.
CAAAAATAACACAAGAGTAACTCAAATATTTATTGAAATGTGTAATATACCATGGGACTACATTATGAGAAAAAATGATCATTTACTCCACGGTGAAGTTCCATATTTATACTTTTCGACGGAGAGTCATGTCTCTTGTTGCATTTCAAATACCATGGGTAAATAACATGGTTTACAAAATCCATGGGTGAATACCATGGGCGAGTATCATAATTACTATAGTAAAATATTTCAAATACCATGGGTAAATAACATGGTTTACAAAATCCATGGGTGAATACCATAGGCTAGTATCATAATTACGGTTGTAAAATGGAAATCATTGTGCGATTAGATTCTCGCTTTAATATTATGATTTTTTTTTGTTTATTATCATGCATTATCCATGGTTTTAACAACCATTAATAGAAAAATCACTACAATAATTATTTTCCACATGGATCATACATGATGGAAAGCTTCCTTGCAAAGTTCTTAATAGGATCACGATGTTTAGACTTCAAGCCTTGTGTTGACATCTTCCTAATGTGACTAGATGTATAAACATTCATCTACTTAGTCCATCTCCATGAACCATACACCTAATGGATTTGGGTGGAACAACTTATCCACAATGTTCCAAGCAAGTGAAAATTACTTAGTTTTTCATTGACTTTTCCAACATGTTTAGCACTCATAATACATGTATAGGGTTACGTTAATTCAATTTTTCCTTTTGTGGTTGAATAATGTCCCATCTCGGACACCTTCGACCTCTTGAGTGTGTAAAGCATTACTTTTAAATAGACAAATCATTGCACGAAAGTACACCTCTTGTCCCATAAACAAGCAAAACCTTGTACACCACTTTGGTGTTTGGCAAATCCCTTGTACCATAAATAAGAGGCGTCGACAAGGGAGCTTCATACACCATGTTGTTCTATACTAAGTTCTTTGTCCGATAAATAAAGCGATCCCGTACACTAATCTAGTGTATGATTTACTTAAAATTACAATTATATTATTATTATAAATTGATACTCAACACATTTTGTGATGAGACGGGTAAATTTTAATATTTTTACAAATTAATAAATAATAAAGTTTCAAAATCACCCTTTCAGTTTTACGAATTATATGTTTTTGTTAAATTTTTTTTATTATGAATATAAAAACATTTTTCGTTTGTTAAGATAAACCGTATGTAACAAAACAATATGTTAAATTGAGTGGAGTTGGGGGAGACCCTATGCTGATTTCGACGGGGAGTTATCAAGAATTGGGTGTTGCCGGCGTGCTATAAAACGCACATGCATCAGGAATGAGTGCACCACTAAACTCTGAACCCGTCATTTCCGTTGGAGACAAGGATGCATTAAGTGGGAGTTAATATTAATCTATGATTTATTAAAACCATTCCTACTGATTTTATGAATTATTGGCAACCTGGATTCCCTCGCAGTTACAATCGTGACAACTCATCTCTAGATTCTCGGGATTGTCATTTGACAATTCATGCCCACTTTCGTATGCCTCTGAGTTGTCATTAACATTATATTAACACTACTTGTCACTTTCCACTTCATAGGGCTTATACAAGTTGATAAATTTATTATTTCAGATTTTGATTAATTTATTATTTCCATCATTCAAATGTAGTTTTTGGGTTTTCCGTTTCTAATTTTATTGGATATGACATGACGTGCTATTATTTTAAACATCGAGAAGCTTTTACAAAATTTTTAATTTATGTCACAATAATAGGAATGGTCCACACATTATATTAACGCTACTGGTCAGTTTCCATTTCATATGGTTTATGGAAGTTGATTAATTTATTATTTCCATTATTCAAATGGTTTTTTTGGTTTGTTGTCTCTAATTTTGTTGGATATCATTGTTCTATGTGACGCTATAATAGTTTACACATTCAATAACTTTTACAAAATTTTTAATTTATGTCACAATAATACGAATAAATGATGTTGTTTAAACATGTTATATTTTAGATTATTTTGTTACAATGTCATAATTTTTTTGGCTAAATATTAATTTTTATGATGTAAAATGAGTTTTTGATTTTATATATGGATTAAGTATAAAAAAATGGTTAAATGGTGAACAATGGAATGCTAAATCTGGTCTCGATACGAACTAAATGACCAAAAAAAAGCACACGTTTAATGTTGAATAAGAAAATATATTAAGCAAAGTCTTTCGGTAAAAATCATATGAGAGAAAAGCACACGTTTAATGTTGAATAAGAAAATATATTAAGCAAAGTCTTTCGGTAAAAATCATATGAGAGAATTTTTTGGGTGATGCGTTTCGAATCAACAAGTGTGATTCATCATCAGGACTAGATGAAGAGGCGGACCATGGCAAAGGCTTAAATAGAGAGCAATGTAAAAACATAATTTCAGGTAACGGTGAACAATATTGTTTAAATTTATAATATTAATTTATTAATATATTAAAAACAAATATTATTAAGTAACGACTATATTAAATGGCTACTTTTTGAAAGAAAAAAAAAAATTAATGATATTATTTCATTAATTTATTAAAAATATTAATAGGTAACGGCTAGTTTTTGAAAAATAATATTTACATTAATTTATTAAAACCAAATATTACTAGTTCTTGGGAAATAATATTAGTTTAATAATTTATTAAAATATTAATATGTAACGGTTATATTAAACGGCTAGTTCTTGAAAAATAATATTTAAACTGTGATATTAGTTTCTTAATTTATTAAGAAAAATATATATTAATAAGTAACTGCTATTTTAAGCAGATAGTTTTTAAAATAAATAAATAAATAATCAAAGTCAAACTTTAAAGAAGGGGAGTCAAAAATTATAAAAACGAGTGAAGACCCTAATCGAAAGAAAGTCATTTGATAAATATTTTTAATTTAATGGAAAAATAAAATAAAACAAAAATATACACAAGTCAATATATATATAAAATAAAAATAAATAAATAAAAAACAAAAACATATATATATCCAAAGAAAAATAATCAATAAATAAAACGAGGTCAACAATAAAATATGGGGCTCAATCTAGTTCTATAAAGTTCACCATGGAATTTGAATGTAATGGTAGTCTTTCATTCCTTGACGTCCTCCTCTCAAGGAATGATAATGGCTCTTTCTCTCATTAGGTATATCGTAAGAAAACTCATACAGAACAATATCTTCATGCTAATTCTGATCATTTCCCAACTCAAAAGCTTGGTGATCTCAACACCTTAGCAATTAAAGCTTTAAGAGTTTCTGATGAGAACCATCTCAAGGAAGAGAAAACACATCTCCTAAGTGTTTTCTTTAATAATGGGTATAGTAGACACCAATGTACTAAGGCTTTCCTCAGAGCTGAAAAAGGTCATAGTACTAAGAAAAATACCAAGGATCGATTTTCTGTTGTTCATCTTCCTTTTATCCAAGGGACCGCTGACAAGATTGCAAGGATCATAAAGAAGCATAAAGTGGCTTCAATTTTTCGTCCTTTAAATACCATACAGAGCTCCTTCAAATCTGTAAAAAACCTAGTGGACCCCAAGAATATGAAGGGTGTTTACGTTATCCCATGCTCTTGAGGGACTCCCTATATTGGTGAAACTAGTCGCTCAATTAATCAAAGGATTAGTGAGCATGCGGGTGACATCAAGCATGGCAGGACCTGCTCCTCTACTTTGGTGTAGTATGCAGATAAATCTAAGCAGCACATCTGCATTGAGGAGGCCCAAGTCATTAAGGTTAGTCATTTTCATCATCGAAAATTGAGGGAGGCCCTAGAAATTGAAAAAAAACCCAATAATTTTAATAGGGATGATGGTTGGAATATTAGTAGAAGTTGGGTCCTTGTCTTGTCCTCCTAGTTTTTTTTTTTTTTTTAATCTATGTAGGTATTGGCATCCCTTTTATAGTATTTGTTGTTTTCTTCAATAGAGTTTATTTTCTTTATCCTTCGTGTTTTTATGTATTTTATCATCCTATTCGTTCTTAACTCCTTTTAGTATTTTTGTTATTTGTTTAATGGGCCTGAGCCCCACATTTTATTGTTGACCACGTTTTTTTTTTTGATATATATATATATATGTGTGTGTCTGTGTTATTTATTTATTTATTTCTATTTATTTATTTTTATTTTATTTTTATTTATTTATTTATATTTATTTATTTATTTTCACTTGTGTATATTTTTGTTAATATAACAGTTATATATATATAAACTAATATCACATTGTAAATATTATTTTTCAAAAACTAATTGTTTAATATACCCATTACATATTAATATTTTAATAAATTAATAAACTAATATCATTATTTAAATATTATTTTTCAAAAACTAGCTAGCTATTTAATATAGCTGTTGCTTATTAATATTTTTTAAAATTAATGAAATAATATCATTATTTAAATATTTTTTTCAAAACCTAGCCGTTTCATATAACTGTTACTTAATAATATTTTTTTTAATATTCTTGATAATGAACCAAACTTGTTGGTTCCGGCCAAAAAATTCTTTCATGTGATTTCTACCAAAAGACTTTGTTTAATTCATTATGGATCACAGAAGCTTGAATACGGAAAGAAAATATATGTTGAGCTGTAAAATCACCTAAGCTGTGACACAAAAATTTAGGCAACCGCGACCCCAAAGTTGCAAGAAAATATATTAAACGGTAAAAAAACAAAACAAAACAATAGGTTAAAGGAGTCGTATACCCAGATGGAGGAATTGCTCGGACGGTCAAAAGTGGTCAGACTCTGGGCAAAAAAAATTCAAAAAGTCTTGTAGAGGCAGTGTTTGAATCGTGTTTTTGATGGTGGAAATAAATTCAGCACCATCAAAAACGTCTAAGACACCTAAAATTTTGAAGTTTAACAACTATAACTTGGATTTGCAAAAATCCTTGCCAAATTTTCTCTAAATATGTCCAGAATTTCCATAACTTTCCGAGCAACTCCTCCCAGCGAACCCTATCCTGACTTCGATGGGGAGTTATCAAGAATTGGGTGTTATCAGTGTACTATAAAACACACATGCATCAAGAATGAGTGCACCACTCATGGGAGTTAATATTAATCTATGTTTATTAACGCATAGTCTAACGAGGCTGCGGAGTTGCCTGGAAAGTTATGGAAATTCCGGTCATATTTAGAGAAAATCCAGCAAGGATTTTTGTAAATTCAAGTTATAGTTGTTAAACTTCAGAATTTTAGGTGCCCTAGACGTTTTTGATGGTGCTGAATCCATTTCCACGATCAAAAACATGATTCAAACACTGCCTCTACAAAAAAATTTGAAATTTTTTTTCCTAGATTCCAGTTACTTTTGGCCATTTAGGTAATTCTTCCACCTCGTTAGATGACTCTTTTTATTAAAAATAATTCATATTTTTATGAATTATGGGCACCTAGACTCCCCGTAAATAGTGTTTATGGAGGAGAGCAAAAAGAGCACACGTTGAATGTTGAATAAGAAAATATATGTTGAACGGTAAAATCGCCTCAGCTGTGACACAAAAATTTAGGCAACCGCGACCCCGAAGTCGGAAGAAAATATATTAAACGGTTAAAAAATCGAAACAAAACAATATGTTAAATTGAGTGGAGTTGGGGAGACACTATCCTGACTTCGACGGGGAGTTATCAAGAATTGGGTGTTGACGGCGTGCTATAAAACGCACACTCATCAAGAATGAGTACACCATTAAAGTCTGAACCCGTCATTTCCCCTTGGAGACAAGGATGCATTAAGTGGGACTTAATATTAATCTATGTTTTATTAAAGCCATTATAATCGTGTTTATAATATTGTTTATGGAGTAGTTATAATCGTGACAACTCATCTCTAGATTCTCGGGATGGGCATTTGACTTTAAGGATTCATTATGGAGTTGTCATAATCGCGACAACTCATGCCCACTTTCGTATGCTTCTGAGTTGTCATTATTATGTTATCTTAACATTATATTAACACTACTGGTCACTTTCCACTTCATAGGGTTTTTGAAAGTTGATAAATTTATTATTTCAGATTTTGATTAATTTATTATTTTTTTTATTTAAATGCAGGGTTTATGCAAGTTGATAAATTTATTATTTCAGATTTTGATTAATTTTATTATCTCCATTGTTCAAATGTTTTTTGTGGTTTTCTAATTTTGTTGGATATCAAGAGATTTAATCTCTATTAGACTTTGGTAGATTTAGACTTAAGATGGATCTAGGCAAGTTTAGGTTTGCCCTTTCAATATGCCATATTTTAGATGAATACCATGGGTTTTTAATACCATGACCATTTTTATTTTTATTATTATTTTTTTATAGGGTTATTTTATTTTTTATTTACAATACATTAACATTTGCATTTAATTTAATTTAATTTTAATGTAATTTTACTTAGTCAAAATTTTAAACATTATATTACAACATCTCTATCATAGCAGGCTAGAGAGCACCTATTGGTGCAAAACCATGTTCCTCCTAAGTAAAACAAAAGACTAAAACTTTGACCAAATATATTATGATAAATGAATCCATGAGCGAGCTTAAGACATTATTTATTAAATGCATAAAATCACTTGGTATATGTGTTTTTTTTCTTGCTTTGGACTTTGTCATGCCGGTATTTTATTTAGAATTTGATGAAGTACCTCACATGTTTTAACTATCCAAATAATCAGAAAATGGATTGTTTCGGGAAAGGGTCCGGTGAGTAATCCACTACTTCCAAGTCCATATCCTCCATGCTGAGCCTAGGAACGGTAAACTGTAACCATCGGTATTCCGGAGCAGGTGCAAGCGGGGGCAGCTGGTAGTGGAGGGAGCCCGAGGGATTACGGTGTTTGCAGTTATCCATAATCCAATTCACAGCTAGGGTAAGAAAATCGAAGGAGCGCCATCCTCATCCTTCCCTCCCCAGATACCTTCGATTTATGTAAATTCCCAGGAGGTCATTTGTGAATTAGTTTGCATAAAAAAATTAAAAATTTTAAAGATTTTTTAATTATTAATAATATTTAAAAGAAAACTAGGTATTAATATTCAAAACTAAAACTACATTAAATCATTATCAATTGATTCACTCTCCTTCCTCGAGACCTTGTCGACTTCTATTCATTCCCACCCTAGCCCACACCTTTATTTATTAACGCTATTGAGCTCTAGCTTATTCACTTAGGGATCTATCCTGATGATGAACCACAGAGGATGGTTCGAAACGTCGATTCCAAAAATATGAATGCGATGACTCCGGAAGATAATACCACATAAAATACATCACAAACTTTAAGAGGGGAAACATCACACAATACCTCATATGTGAAGGGCTTGATGTTGTAGGGAAGGCAACATTGTTGGCTAACGTAGAGATCTCGTCCTTGGTGAAGCCACCTGATGGTGTACGACTGTGGATGTGTTGTAGTTGGTAGGCCCAATGTGCCGCGCTTCCTGGATGCACCGCACTGATGTAATTTTGCACTGGATGGTCGCACCCAGTGCGCCGCGCCATTCACCCTATTGGCCGCGACTCCTTCCAGCTCACAGCTTCGACATTCAAATATGAAATTCACTTTTCCACCGCTTGACTCGGCTTTCCAACGATCTCTTTGGGGTACTAACGATGTTTCAAACAATGAAAAACACGATTATAAATAAGAGAAAATTACGTGAAAGACATCCTTAGCTTGCCAGCGCTCTTAAATCACGAAACTCTTCAAATATTCTGGGCCTCTTTTTGCTCGTTCCTGGAATTTCTTGAAACATCGATCTAGCATATCAGTAGGCACTACCAATTTATTACTAACCATGGTACAAAATGACTGCATGAAATTGAATAGATTTCCCCCCACCTTCATTGCTAGTTGTTTTATGCGTTGTTGGTGGCCGACATTAAGAACATGAATAGCATTTAGGTCTTCAATGTATACACCAATCTTCACTGTAAGCAGAACAAAATCAGAAGTGAGCTACATCTGGCCCCCTGGCTCTGGCCAGCATAGAGAAAGGACAAGCACGATATACTGCACCACAGTACTTAAACTTGGAACCTGGAGCCTGAACATATACAGCTAGAACTTTGTCTGGTGGCAAAGAGAACTCATTCAAAAGAAAAACGTGCATCTCTTTATTTGACCATATGCTTCACCCACAAAAGTATTCATATCCAAGATCCAATGCAATGAATCTATCTGAGTGAGACATGACGAATCCATTGGAAAGCTTCGGTTTGGAAAAATTATTCCGAACATGTTTGTTTTTTTTTTTCTTCTAATCTTTCCTTTGATTCAAATATCCATTTCAATCATGGATCTGAATGTCCACTCCGATCACTGATTCAAATGCCCACTTCAATCTTTGAGCACGCATCCCCGTATTTTTGGGATTTTTGCAGGGATGTTGGCGTTGAACTTTTAGCAAAGGAGGCCCAGAGTCTGCAAGTGAAGCACTTCATGGTGGAAAGATACATCTTATTATAAAAACTGAATTCGACAATTTCTTATTCAAAACAGAGTTTTGAACAAGAAATGTCCTCAAATGTGTTTGATGATGAGCTTTTGAACTGGGAACCTCTTCGAAAACCATCCTCATGGCCTTCCGACATTATTCGACATGTTTGAAGACCAACCACTAGACCTAGAATCTGAAAATAACTCTTTTTGACCAAAATGGCATTTGATGACTGCAAATGACGAGGAATGAACCTTGGTGAATTTGATTATGACAGAGGACTGACAAGACTGAGTCTAACATTGGCTGCAATTGGGATGGCAGCTGCCGCTCCGTGGAGGTGCCAAGAACATCAGATCTCTGGGAGAGCTAGACAGTGCCTTCGTCCATTGGGCTATGGAGTCCATTTCGACAAACAACGCAGGACTCTGACTTATTTATGAAACTGAAATGACCAAGAAATTGACTCAAACTAGACTCAATGCGAACTGAAATGACTGAAAAACTTGACTCTATGCAAAAGGAAATGACTCATGAATGACTTAACTAAAACAAGAATTGACAAAACTTATTCAATGGCAGAAATCCATCAAGATTCGAGGGTTTCAAATCATGATGACAACCACCTATGTACTAATGCAATATGTACAATCATGTGTAATGTGTCTTCCAATGTGACCAATCAAGTAGATGCCTCCTTGATTGATTCTCCGGATCAGATCTTCCGGTCAACAACAGATACTGGTAACTAGGCCTCCAAAAACATAATTTACCATGATCTCCTTCATCACTGAACACTACAATAATCACCTTCACTGTTGGCTGCAACAAACTTGCCAAAGGATCTTGAAAGACATGAAGATTTTCCATTGCCACCTCCTTCTGAGACAACAAGATGTCTTTTTCTCTTGCTTCTGGTTTTTCTTCATAAATGAGAGCACGTTCTTGGTCTTCAAAAAATTCTGAACAAGTAGATGAGCAGATTTCCTCTTCAAAGAACGTTTCAAAACACGAAATGTATGAAGAAGAATCTGAAATGGAATCCATAATGGTCTGGTCGGCTATAGTCTGAACATATTTCTGATCATCTTGACATGATATGATAGCCAGATTCTCATTACATTAATCACATTCATCAATCATGAGAAAAGAAACTTCAGATGATTCTTGAAACTCAAGCATGACATCTCTATCACCTATCATAAATTCATCCAGAGAAACTTTTTCACCTACTTGAACAAAGATATCCTCTTGTTGTTCATGAATTGACTGGATTACCTTGGTAGGAAGGCTGTGTTCTGATGAGATGAGGGCAGTTAGGCCTGTAACTCTGTCTTCTTCATTTGAGGTAGCCTCAACAATGCAATTCTATTCTATGAGATCCGGAACAACATGTTTTTCCTCATCACAATCCGTCTCTCGATTTGGTTTATCATCATCATTTTCAGATATTGGAACATCATTTTCCTGCATATCCTCATTTATTTCAACCATATCTGAAATAATACTTCTTTTTTCATCATTTTCGGTCATATGGAAATCTTTAACCTTCTTATTTTGATCCTGCTGCAAAGTTATATGGAATGAAAAGACTGCTGAGAGGTTGACAAGGGTAATAGATGAATCCTTATCAAACAGAAGAAAACACAGAAACATGAATACCTTCCCAAGGCAAAGCAGTAAACTGGATTCTGCCCTTCTCACTTAAGAGTATTCATTTAGAAATGATTATGAACTGAAACGTGAAACATAACAAGCTACATATGAAACAAAAGAAAAGACAAATGCTAAATTCACACCACAAGAATCTCAGGAGTCAAAGCTGTATCTTTTCATTAAATCCCTATCAGAAACTGTACAGTGAAGTTTTCCTTCACACCTCTCCCACTGTTTTTCCTGAACTCTCCTCTTACAAATGATCTTTCATACAATAAATAACCTCTGCCATTAGGAAATGGGTCGACCCAAAGTGGGGATTGTTTAATCATTATTGCCAGAAATGAACAGCCAACAATCAGTAACTGAAGCAGCGTTACATTTTATTTTTCTCTGGTGACCAATTAAAAAATCGAAAAATGTAACGTGGATCCCATGGAATCATGATTGAGGACAAAAATGGGCGAGTGTTCCTATCTCATCTGCCACAGTAGATGTTCTGCGTTCTAATTTTGGCTTTCAATCCTTTCACCTTCCCGTTACCGTTTCAATGGAACCGATTTTTAAATAAAAATAGCCAATAGCCAATTTTTAAATACAATCCCAGCTGCAATTTCTCCCTTTAAACATACACAACACAAATATGAGGTCTAAAAATTGATTCCATGGAGAGTTTTGGGTGCCATCGTCTTTTACGAGATATTTCTGATCATCAGATTTGCGAAGAATTGTTGCAAATAGAATCAAGACTGTCGCAAAAGAAATAATGGACAGTGCCAATGACAGTGCTATAGTTGCAGTGCACTTCCCCTCCTCTGTATATTTGATGGTTGCTACTGATGCTGGGAAGAAAGTAAGTTTTTGGGGCGAGAGAAAATCTTCCAAAGAACCCAAGCAGACTCCCAAAGAAAGGAAATGATAAGCCAACGAAGCAAGTTAGGGCGACATAGGTTGAGCGAGCAACCAAACGAAGTGGAATCCTTGGAGTAAAATGAAGTTTCTTGACCATCAATGTTTCCATCATATCAAATACTGGCATATCATGAATCTGATAGCTTCTAATCACATGGACTACAACCATCATATTGGCCGTTTCAATAAGCCATGTGGGCTTTCCAACTGTATCGAGAATATCGTCGGCAACAAAATTTCTGAAGCCCCAATAGCCTACTAATGCGACTGGAAAATAACAAAGAGCAACTGCGTTATATGCAACAGTAACTCCTTGACACATAGGGATCTTGGATGGCTCCCCTCGCTTCGAAGGAATAGTAGCTAAGATGACATTATGTCCTGCATAAACAAAGGCAGTGCCTCCCAAGGCATTGAACACATTAAAGACAACATCCTTAGTTGATTTGTTTGGAATACCATAGTCCACATTTGGCAATTGTCTTTCATGAGCAGAGGATGCCCAAGCAATTGTAGAGTAGCTTAGAAACATGACCGCTGGCGGCCAGCGAAATTCCAACCACTGAATTGAAATTAGGCAGCTGTGATAGCACAAAATGGACTGAACCAAAAATAACAATGAAGACAGACTGTTTTATACTTTTACAACAATGACACTGTTTTATACTTGTACAACTTAGACAAAAAAGATCATGAAACCGCTTCAGTGATTTCCCCCCAGTAACCATGTAGACTATATCAACACCAATTTCAACTATCCATTGTTGTGGGACAGTAATCCTAGAATCATCTCATGCATCTCAACCATCTGCCAGAGTGTATTTAGGGTAATTACCGATGATAGGACAAGCGCTACAACACCCGGGCCCCATCCTAAGCTTGCCATCGCAGAGGGCAAACCGAATACTCTAGTGCCCACCATGGCAGAGACATTGCAGAATTTTGAGTACCACCACTTGGCATGACGAGATGCTGTAATTGGCAACCAGTCATCGTTAGATACTCCCTTTGGTGCCATTTGCATGATCCTGTTCGGCAAAAGAACCATCATCCATTGTGTTCTCAGACATCATGGTCGATCTAAAAAGAAATCTTCGTCTGCAAGGGGATTTCAAATTTCTACCAAAACTTATACAGCAGAAGACTTCTGCTTTGAGATCTGCTCAATCCTAACTCGATTAGTGCTTTATCCAAACTCAGAGCAATTTTAAAGCTCTGACCTACGGCAACCGGAAGCTGTCAAAGGGAGCTTCCAAGAATTTTATTCCACGCAGCATAGACCCGGGCTTTATAGCAATCTAATCCACCACAGTTTTGCTGACAGGGTTTGATGTGCTATCCATTTATGCCTCCAGCCATTTAGATGGACCAAGCTTATGCCACAGGGACTGTGGCTTCCCTATACATCACATCTGAGTTGATCCATGCGATTTCAGGCATTTTGAGGTAAGCTTTAGCAACTTCGGGCTCTCTGACTGTATGCATCATGTGGGAGGCCCAATGCGCCGCGCTTCCTGGATGCGCCACGCCCGTGTAATTTTACACTGGATGGTCGTGCCCAGTGCGCCGCGCAGCCCATGTGCGCCGCCCCATTCACCCTATGCGCCGCGACTCCTTCCAGCTCACAACTTCGGCATTCAAATATGAAATTCACTTTTCCACCGCTTGACTCGACTTTCCAACGATCTCTTTGGGGTACTAACAATGTTTCAAACAATGAAAAACATGATTATAAATCAGAGCAAATTACGCGAAAGACATCCTTAGCTTGCCAGCACTCTTAAATCACAAAACTCTTCAAATATTCCGGGTCTCCTTTTGCTCGTTCCTGAAATTTCTTGAACCATCGATCTAGTATATCAGTAGGCACTACCAATTTATTACTGTCCATGGTACAAAATGACTGCATGAAATTGAATAGATTTCCCCCCACCTTCATTGCTAGTTGTTCTATGTGTTGCTGGTGGCCGACATTAAGAACAGGAATAGCATTCAGGTCTTCAATGTATACACCAATCTTTGCTGTAAGCGGAACAGAATCAGAAGTGAGCTGCATCTGACCCCCTGGCTCTGGCCAGCATAGAGAAAGGACATCTAAAGGACAAGCACGATATACTGCACCACAGTACTTAAACTCGGAACCTGGAGCTTGAACATATACAGCCAGAACTTTGTCCGGTGGCAAAGAGAACTCATTCAAAAGAAAAACGTGCATCTCCTTTATTTGATCATATGCTTCACCCACAAAAGTATTCATATCCAAGATCCAATGCAAGGAATCTATCTGAGTGAGACATGATGAATCCATTGGAAAGCTCGGGTTTGGAAAAACTATTCCGAACATGTTTGTTTTTTTTTTTCTAATCTTTCCTTTGATTCAAATATCCATTTCAATCATGGATCTGAATGTCCACTTCGATCACTGATTCAAATGCCCACTTCAATCTCTGAGCGCGCACCCCCGTATTTTTGGCATTTTTGCAGGGATGTTGGCATTGAACTTTTAGCAAAGGAGGCCCAGAGTCTGCAAGTGAAGAACTTCATGGTGGAAAGATACATCTTATTATAAAAATTGAATTCGACAATTTCTTATTCAAAACAGAGTATTGAACAAGAAATGTCCTCAAATGTGTTTGATGATGAGCTTTTGAACTGGGAACCTCTTCGAAAACCATCCTCATGGCCTGCGAACATTATTCGACATGTTTGAAGACCAACCACTAGACCTAGACTCTGAAAATAACTCTTTTTGACCAAAATGGCATTTGATGACTGCAAATGACAAGGAATGAACCTTGGTGAATTTGATTTTGACAGAGGACTGACAAGACTGAGTCTAACATCATCAACGAAAATAATAAACGATCAATGAAATCATGAAGCATAAAAGAGAAAGAATTCAATCACACATAACACAATATTTTTCTCGGGAAAGCCACAGCTAAAAACCCCTACTATCTGCATATTGCATTAATTAGAAACTATGAGAAGATTACAAAGCTTTGCTCAAGCCTAAGCAACCTCTACACTATCTCTATTTATCTCACTTCTTCACAAACAAGCTTAAGCCAATACTTAGCCAATTCTGTTGCCTGCCAAGATTCTATTTCCTTGCGCAGTTTCCTAGGGAATTAACCCATATTTAATTTGGAAATTCCAAAAATATGAATTGCGCAATCCTCATATGCCTTCCTCTGATTGGATGCGCCACCTGTACAATTCAGATGATTATACAACTGATAGTACATTGTCCTTGAACTCCAATCTCAACAAGTTATTTCTCTAATATGACATGCATGAGTTAATTATGAGTGAGTCTTCAGTTTACTGGTTGATCAATGCTGGTTACACCCCACTACTGGATCTCCCACTAATTCCTCCATCAGTTCGAACTAGTTTAACTGAATTTAACTCATTTAAATTAAATTAAATAATTACAGCTCAAAATAAACTCAATCAGGGCTCCTAAAAAGTAGGAGACACTCTACACGACTCTTGTTAGACTCCCAACTTGAATTAACTAAGCCAACTAAGCCAAATTAACATATTTAACTATTACACATTGTCATGAGATGTGGAATTACAATTTAATTCAAGGACAAAATTAAATTAGGATTTTCTTGTTGCATTTTCAACGCTCCCTCTCAACAAGAAAGGGATTATCTGCTACCCCGATCCTGCCTTTGTGAAACTCGAATTTGCATCTTGACAATGCCTTTGTCAAAATATCTGCATCCTTCTCCTTTGTAGGAATGTACTCCAACAACATGATTCTCCTCTACACACAATATTGTAGATTGTGATAGCGGATGTTAATATTCTTGAACCGATCATGAAAAACTAGATTCTTAGAGAGTTTGATACAACTATGGTTGTCATAGTAAATCACTGTAGGATCCATCTGCTGACCAAATATTCCAATAAGGATCATCCTCATCCAAATAGCCTCACAAGATGCTTGACTAGAAGCCATGTACTCTGCTTCTACTGAATTAAGTGCAACTGATATCTGCTTCATGTTGTTCCAAGAAAATGTTGTTGACCCAATATTGAAGATTCCCCCTGATGTGATCCTTTTTTCGGATGGACTCCCTACCCAATCTGAATCTGTGAAGATTTTAAGCTTCACTCCCTCTGTCCATCTATACCAAAGACCAAACTGAGTGGTGCATCTGAGGTATCTAAGCACATGTTTAGCTTCCTTTCAATAAAGTTTGGTAGGCTTAACCATGACTTGACTAAGTCGGTTAGCTGCAAAACACATGTCTAGTCATGTGTTCACGAAATACATAACTGAACCCACAAGTTGTCTATAAATAGTAGCCTCCACTACTTCACCTGAAGTAGCATCTTCCTTCCTCCAATTACCTGCTAGAGGAGTCTCCATGGGTTTGCTGCTCTCTGTGTGGAACTTCTTCAGTATCTCGTTGGCATACTTTTCCTGAGAGATAAACAGTTCCTCATCTCCTTTCCATACTTCCATACCAAGAAATTAATGCATGAGCCCCAGGTCCTTCATCTCGAATTCTCTTGGAAGATCCTCTTTACAAGATTTTATCAAATTCTAATCACCTGTTAGAATCAAATCATCGACATATAATAATATAATAAAAAATTTAACTTCAATAACAATATGTTAAAGGTTAAAATCTGATTCACTTTTGGTGAAGCCTGAGCTGGTGAAATAGTTGACGATTCTGGTGTACCAAGCACGGGGTACTTTTTTTTAGTCCATATAACGCTCGCTTGAGTCTGCACACATGCGACTCTGTTTTGCAAGTCTCAAATCCTTCTGGATGCTCAATATACACCTCTTCCTCAATCATAGCATTGAGGAACATTGTCTTCACATCCATCTGATGTATCTTCCATCCCATCTGCGCTAACAATGCTAGAATAGATCTGAATGAAGAGTACTTTGCTACTGGAGCAAAGATCTCCTCTTAATCAATTCCATCCACCTGAGAGAACCCTCTGGCCACAAATATAGCCTTGTGTTTCTCCACACTCCCATCTCCTACTTTCTTTACCTTGTAAAGCCATATGAAACTCACCACTGACTTGTCTATTGGTCTTGGGACCACTTTTGAAACACTGTTTTTGATAATGGATTCATACTCCTCAACCATGGAATCAACCCATACTGGTTTTTGTGCTTCTTCCTTGAATGAGGATGGCTAAACCTCTACCCTCTCGCTCATGAGAGCCATGTAGCCAGTGTACCGATCTGGTGACCTCTTCTGCCTGAGCTGTGATGTGGGTGATCCCACATTATTTCTATCATCATGCATCAATATGTCAGCATCTCTAGTGTACTTCCTTCCATCTCTGGAAGTCTATGCATGCGTGGGTTCTTCCACTCTTTGCTCCTCTGCATGTGGCTTCTCCACATCATCTTGAGGTTCCTCCTTTGGAGCTAAAATCTCCTCATCTGCATGTAACTGAAGCTCCCTCTCAAGGGAACATCTCATGGCCTTCTCTTCATTTGACTTTACATCTCTATGAACCATTATCATCCTGTTGGATGGAAGGTACACCTAATAGTTGTGAGGTGTATCAGTGTACCCCACAAATATACCAAACTTAGTTGTTGGCTGTAGCTTTTTCCATGCATCCTTGGTAACATAAAAATAGACTGATGAACCAAAGATCCTGAAGTGTGACACATCTATTTTCTTACCTGAAAGAGCTTCTTATGGTGTACTCATCCTAAGAATTTGGTGAGGGCTTCTATTCTACAAATAAACAATTGTGTTGCGTGCTTCAACCCACAAGTGCAATGGTAGGCCCTGATTGTGTAACATTTCCTATGAAACTCCCACAATACTTATGTTCTTCATTTTAGCCACCCCATTTTTTGTGGGTTATGAGGTTCTATTAACTCTCGTCCAATGCCTTCTGTTGCATACAAGTTCTTGAATTCATTCAACACATATTATCCACCATTATCGCTTCTGAGAGATTTAACTTTACTGCCAGTATATTTCTCGACAAGTGCTTTAAATTCACAAAATTTAGTGAATGTCTAATCTTTATTCTCTATGAAGAAAATCCAACACTTAGGAGAAAAATCATCAACAAATATTACATAATACCTGTGCTTGGTCGTGGATTCAAGAATGGTCCACACACATTTGAGTGAAATCTATCAATCATCACTTGCGCTCGACTATATTTATCATAAAAGGAAGCTTTTGTGTACTTCCCCAATGTACACCCTTTGCATGTTTCTCTTTTCTCTAGTGTACCCTTGGGAATTCCTACATAAATTTGTTGCATGATCTTCAAAGCTCTATGGTGCAAGTGACCCAATCTTCTATGCAACAAATCACTGATGTCTCGACTCTGCACCTTCTCTGCTTTTGTGTTCAAATCAGCGCAATATTCTACATCCAATTTGTAGAGTTTCTTCACATGAACCATGATCTGCTTCACCTATCCTGAGGCTATGCGACGAAGGAAATCCTTTCCCTTACTCAATATCACACCGTAGCCACAATCCTCCAACATGGCAACTAAAAGCAAATTCTTCTTCAAACCTGGAACATACATGGCATCTTTTAAAGTGAGAGGAGTACTAAACTCCCTCTAAAAGGTAACAATATTGATGTTGGTCGCAATATACCTCCTGTCATATCCCATCTCGATGTGCATCTGGAGGTCCTTCTCCTCCAAGTCACTGAATAATTTTTTTTTTTCCCGGTCATATGGAATGAGGCTCCACTATCAGGTACCAAACACTACCCATCACTAATGTCACCATGCAAGAGATGAGGGTGAAATCCAGCTCGAATTATGAAGCAAGAGCTCACTTTTCGCTCCTCCTGAGGGCTTCTTACTGACCTTCTTGTGTGGACACTTTGTGGCATAGTGTCCCAACTTGTGACAGTGAAAACATTTAATCTTTGACATGTCCTTCTTCTTATCACCCTGACTAGAATCTGATTTGGAATGGGATGAATTCCCCTTCCCTTTCTTCACCTTTCTTACTAAGACATAGTTCCCCTCATCATCATGCTTGAATGAGGGTCCATCCCTGGTGTTCTACCAAATCTCTTCTTGTACCAAGTTGACCACAATTGCTCCCACTTTGGTAGCTTCTGACTCCCATTAATTGAGTCTTGGTAGCTGTGCTAGCTCTTGGGAAGGCATAGAAGTTAGGCTCACCAGATCTTCTTCAGAAACCGTAACACTAACACTTCTAAGCTCATCAATAAATTGGGTGCACTTGGTCAAGTACTTCGGTATTGAGTCGCCCTTCTCCATTTTGATCTTTCTAAGCTTGTCATTCAGTGCCAGCTTCTGGTTGTCACTGTTGTTTTGAAATAGGTATATCAAGGCCTTCCACATTGAAAATGGAGTTTCCTTACCATGGAGGTTTGAGACAATATGATCTCTAACTCCTTCTAGGATAATCCTTCTCGCCTTTGCCACACACTTTATCCACTTTTCCAGATCTTGAGCATCAACTGACTTAGTAATATCTTTGTCTATGAATTCCTTAAGCCTGTTTTCTTCCAAAACGGCCTCCACCCTATCCTTCCAAGCAATATAGTTTGAACTAACCTATTACACTAAAATTTGTCACCATGACTATCTACAATTAGTATGGCTCTATCAACTGTCATACTATCCTCCTTGGCAAGTCTTATACCTCTGCTCCTCATTTCAAACTCCAAGAAAGAGAGAAAGTCCTTAAAAAGTTAATTAACTCTGGTTACACAGTTTCTCTTAGCCTTACCTGCGTGTACGCACCCCAAGTTCACAATACCTGCGTACTTGTACGCTCTGTCTCTAAAGGGGTGAGTGCGTACTCCTGTAAAGGTCAAAAGGCGCAAGTTTCACTTCAAAAAAGTTACTTGTGGTCATTTCTAGAGCATTCTAGAAGATGGTTTGACGTGGATTGAGAGCCTCCAGATTGTTCATGCATCCCAAGAGTGGCTGAGGACTGATGGAATGATTTCAATAGCTCCGTACCAGTCGTATCGGAGAGTTAACTGGAAATCGGAGAGGAACTCTTTAGCATGCATCACAAAAATGGAATGAGATGTGGCATGCTGTTATACATACCATTTTGTAACGTCTCCAGTGAGCATGCATTGGAATAGCCAAAGATGAATGGAGCCATTGGTAATGGAGTTGGACAAACACCACATGTGGAAGAATCGAACATGGTTGGTAGGATCCTCTCCATCATTACCCTCAAACTTCGCTATGTTTGAGGAAAGCTTAGTTGGCGTAGAAGGCCAACCATCATCATGGTGTATGGGGTCATTTATCAACTAGTTAAAATATGGTTCCATAAAAGGGAGCATGGGGGATGCCAGAACGGTTCCTAGGATTGTCCTACTTGATGTGACCATCGGGATAGACTCAGAACCAACACCACGTTGGGTTCCTGCACCAGTTGTGTGTTTAGACATGTTGACGATATGTGGTGAAGGAGGCTCAGACTCAGATGAGGAATCGGGTGAACCAATAGAAGAGTCGGTGTGGGGAATCAGAGGACTATAAATTGAAATCCGGTAGGGACGAGTAATATGCCCAAGCAGAAACTGGTGGTGAAGGCTTAATAGTCTCCAAGACAAATGCCTTGGTGGGGCAATGGTGGTAAGACACACGTGACATGGAAATGGTGAAGGGAGATCAAAAATATGCTTTTGTCTCAATGAGGGGAGATAAATTTATTATGTTAAGTCTTGGCTTGGCGATGTAAACCAAGCGCCCTTTACTTAAGGTGTGCTTGTGTGTGCGTGTATTTATTAATTGAGCCCAGATCTTGTTTGTAAAAAAGAAAAAGGGTTGTTGAAAAATAAACTAAAATTAATAACATAAAAGTAACAACAAAACAATTAACTAAAACCCACCCAAACTGGGTTTGCAAACACTGTGTTGGTTGGTGCCTAAATTGACAGAAAATACACTAAAACAGTCAACAGATCTAAATGTCTGTGTGACTGGGATCAAGTGACACTAAGCTACTGGAAAGTGGTGCAACAACAACAAAAACCAGAGGGGAAGACCACTGCAAAAAGATAGGGAGATGGGTGGAACACCTAGGGCAACCAATGGGACCCTAAGGCCAATGACTAAAAAAGTTTAGATGTGAAAATATGGATGGTGGAAGCCTATATTTACAGATCTAGAAAATGTGGCTGAAAGCACTGCTGAAACTGAGACTACTCACTCAGCTAAACTTCTCCTATAAAGGTTGAAGCATACTAGGAGCCCTAGGGGGGCTAAATTGGACTTTGACGAGTAAACAAGAGTAGATCAAGGCATAAGCAGGATGAGACATAGGTCAGACAACCCAACAGAAATCTCTCTGCAAAACCCAAAAACAAATCTGAGAAAAACCTTGAAACCCAGAAATCACACATATTGACTTGTTTTTGAGTAGGGATCACACATTTTGGGTTGATAAGTGCACTCTAGCCTCAAGATCACCAATTTTGTGCCAAAAAGTGCAATTTTAGTTACTTGGATCCCGGTAAGCAAATCTTGGAAAAAAGTGTCGCCTTCGTCGTAGCTGGTTCTTGTGACCCACGAAAATGATAAGAAAGCTTGCGGAAGTTAGAAATTTAACAGATCTAGGGTTAAAAAACTAGGAAAAATTAAGAGAATTGAAAAAATAAGAAACCCTAAGTTGAAAACTGAAGGTCACCCAAGTTTCTAGATTGGAAGTTTAAAACCTGGCGTAGTTGTCAGTTTTGTGATTGGCAACAATCATAAAATCCCCAGTGGAGTTGCCAATTTTGTTGTAGTCTCTTCTTCTCAAAGATGTACAAACAGAACCCACTTAAGATTGCGGATGACAAACAATCTCAACAATACAAATGGCAACTAAATATTGTAGACTTGTAGCAACTGATAGAAACAAACTTGCCAAAGAATGGATCTATGCCACAATCATAGATAAATAACAAAAAGAAAGAGTAATAACTCCAATCGTCCAATGGAAACCAGATATACAAAGAATAGTTTTATTATAACACCTGCGAAGGGAACAAATAAATGTTACCAGTCCCCCTCTGTGGGATGGGTTCTTTTCTATCCTCAAACGTCTTCAGCTAGTGTAGAATCTCTTTCCCCTATAATGTGTAAAACCAACAAACATATATTGTCCGATAATGAAAATAATCAGAGTTACAACAGTGAGTGCAACAATGAAAATAATCAAAAGTGAATAATGAATGGAAAACCCTTCTATTTATAACAAAATATTGAGTTATGCTCAAATAATGAGAAATAATAAAATATTATTTATCCCATTCTTGAAATAACCACTTGGAATATTTTAGTATATTTGGTTAGGAGGGAAAAAGTATTTAAACTTTTCTCTTGAAATAATAAATAAATAGATGATTTATTTATCATCTCGAGGAATTAGTAAAGGAATAATAAAAAAAAATAAGAATTTATTTAATTATTCCTAACCGATTTAGTCAAATTTGACAAAGAATAATAATTAATTAGTGATTGATTAATTATTCTTAGAGAAAAATAAGATAATTAATGATTTATCTGTTTATTTTTTATGATTGGTCAAATATGACAAGGAATAATAATTGAACATTGGTTTAATTAATTATTCCTAAAAGAAAAGAAAATAAATAGTTATTTATTTAATTGTTCTTCATGGATTTAACTATAAATTAATTAACAAACGTTGTTTATTATGTAATTTCTCATAGTGAAAGCAATTTTACTATGGAAAAATTGGCTTTACATGGTGTACTTCGATCCATCTAGTAAATTAGTCTAGATGATCAGTTTTTTGGTGATAAAGGATTTCCTCCCAACATACGAGTGTTAGGAGCGAAACATATGACCGAAGTACATTTTAAAGACGCAATCACTAGACAATGCAGGGGAGTGTGTGAGAGAGAGAGAGAGAGACCAATAAAGATTAATTGAAAGAGGATAGGGACAGAGGGGGTGAGACTAATGCAAGTCTCCTTTTATGTTGTGGAACCAGAAATCAATTAGGCAGGGTAGGCATACCCATACTCACCGAGATAACTTAGAACATAAATAATGGTTCGCCCAGAAATATAAAAGTGAGCAATGAAGTACATGTTGAAAGATACATGACATGTTGCCATAAAGAGCCAGAAAATAATACAATTTTTCCCATATACATAGTGAACCTAGAAAAATATGAGCCATAATTGAATACAATAATATCTATGTACATGAGATACAAAGGCCCTTCCCTAAAAAATGGGTGGGAGGGAGGGTAGAACAACCGAAGAACCCATGTTGAACAAGGAATTACTCTGCAAAACTGAATGGATGATCAAGAGGAGGCGTGCATTGTATGAACAATGCAAACAATCGGAACCGAACCCATGAACTCTATGGAGCTTCATCTAAGGTTGTAGCATAATAGGAATGCATCCAGGCATGTCTGGGGCTACCTGAAGGGTCACCCCCTCATGAGGTATGAAACACCTCACACATACCCAAGAATCACTAGTACAATTTGCAACATCATTGGACCATCAAGTGTATGAATCATGAACATGAAACGACCAATTCAAAGGGCAATAATGAGTCCTTCTGCTCGATCCAAGGCGGTAAAAAAGAATAGGAGATCGTGTTGATCTAAATATGACCTGATGTTGTCATTGATTTCAACCCAAGAAACACTAATGATGACCCTAAAATTCCATGGCACATTGGGCATCATCATTCATGGTTTCTCATCTCATAACCATTATAGGAATACTCTAATATAAAATATACTTCTATTAGTATATAGCTCTCCTCGTAATTCCTCACGGTTTGTAAGTTATTCAAGATTGAATGTAGTAACCACAATTAGTTGGATAAAACCCCATGCAGTGGTTGCATGGAATTTATCATTGATTTTGGTCATTGAATAGTCAATAATTAATAATATTTTAAGCTCCTAAAATCCCTCCAACATTCTCTATAGAAGCCCCTCTCAACTCTATAAAAATAAATCTCATATATCCTCAAAAAGTAGTGATCCTGGAATTTTTTCTATAACATCATTTTTGTGAAGTCGTAGATGCTTAAATTAAAACCCATTTCAGCTGAAATCCTAATGAACATCATGACCAAATTTCAGATCTTGGTTCGCTATATTTTTGGAGATATAATCTGTGGAATTGAGGGTTTTTGCAGGCTCCCGAAGTTCATCTCGAAGAGGTGACCTTGGTGAAATCGTCATAACTCTCTCTGATAAGCAGATTGGAATTATATAAAAAGTGGTGGATAGTGTAAAGGCTATAGTCTTTTGTGTATCAATTTCAAAGCCTATGGAGGAAATAGTGACACGTTGGACACCGTACAAGTTCACTCTACCGATATTCCATAATTAGGTCATTGTGAGAGATTGGGCATAACTTTTCCTTGAAGAATCCAAATCGGGTCAAACTTGTGGCATTAGAAAGAAGACTCAGAGGGCTACTATAGGACTAAAGATCACATATTGGGGATCTGAAATTGTAAAGATACGTCAGATTCAATATCATGCTCCTAGAAGACAAGAAAAAAACTAGATCAAGTGATGTCAAGGGCTGCAAAGGACCATAGTTTCTAGGGCAGCAAAGAGCAAGGTGTAGAAAAATGATGTAGTAGAGGTAAGATCTAGGTAAGTATCTTCTATATATGCATGTTCATCTCTTAATTGCTATTTTTGTTTAGCACTGACATATGCTCTGCAGGATGAGGTAAGTTTTGCTATTATCATGTCATGGGTATTTCCTTGAAGACTTTTTGTAGGTATTATATATTCATCAAGAGAAGACTCAATTCGTAATCTAATGTTCTTAAGAGTGAGAAGGGGTAGCATGACAAGAGCAGCAATGAAGGTGCAGAACAACAACAAGAAGTTCACCACCGTGAAGTCTTCAAGTGGGCAACGCTACATACCATCATTGTACAAGTATTATTGTACACAATCCTTGTAAAAGCATCATTTTAAAATTTGTACAGGTGTCTATCTGCCAAGAGTTGAAGACGTAGTTTTGGGAGGTCTAGGATCATCATTAGGTGGTTGTGTCATAGTTGGGGTTATGGTCTAGTGTGTCTTCTTCTTCTACATCATTCTATATCATTGTAAAGTGGACTATTTTCCCTCGTACGAGATTCCATTCTTATTTTATTCTTCTATAGGGTGGTAGGGTGGTTCTAGGCTAATGCATGATGTCAACAACAAGTTCAAGCCTGTGAAAAATTCAAGGTGGTAGGGTGGTGCTAGGGTGAATTTTAGCTCATTGGGTGTTGGGGCATCTCTTCATTTGACTACTAAAGAATCTTAGGTGTTGGAGCGTCCATCCAGTGGGAGCTAGAGAAGAATGATTCTCTAGATTATAGGAAGTTGGAGCTTTCTTTTCAATTGGAGTTGAAGATTAAAGAATTATTAGAAAAGCGTTCAGGTGGTTTTTTTCCCAAAGCGGTTTCCACCTTAAAAATTGTGCGCATTTGCGTTCCTTTTGTTTACTACTGTCATTGTACAAACATTGATAATAATTGAAGATTAACTAATGCTTTGAAATATTAATAATAATACTAATTGAAAGGAATACTGATTCACCCCCCCCCCAGTATTTCTAATAATTTGTATCGGATCTTAGTTCCTTCAATAGAAGTTTAAAAACTGGAAGGAGATCATGGAGCATACCAAGAATGGTGCAACTCTATTCAATGAAAATAATTATGCACTCTCGAAAGGAAGAATGGAGGTCTATCTATTGGCACAAGGTTACGAACTATGAGCCACTGTTAAAAATTTCTTTACAACTACCATGGATGAACAAGGTAAGAAGCATTTGGTAAATGATGCAAAAGCAAAGAAATTTATTATCAGTGGACTTATTGAATATGCTTATCATAAGGTGTTGGGTTGTAAAAATGCCAAAAATATATGGGACAAGCTTGAGAATATATATGCAGGTGACTCAAATGTCAAAGAAATAAACCTTCAAATCTACAGAGCAAAATTTGAGCAACTCAGAATGAAAGAAGATGGAAATATTTCTACATACTTCCAACACGTTGATGAAATAACCAACACTCTGGAAGGATTGGTAGAGCCTGTTGATGATAAGACTATTATATGAAAGATTCTTAGAACGTTACCAAGAAGATTCAACCCAAAGGTATCGGTCTTAGAATACAGTGCAATTATGGCCAAACTCACCAAAGAGGAATTACATGGAGTTCTCATAGCATATGAAATGAGACTTGATGAAGAAGAGGATACTTCACATTTAGAAATTGTGTTCGTTGCATCTAAGAAAACCTATAAGGATAAAAAACCTTCAAAGGCAAAGACCTGCACCTAGAAGTGTGAAGAAAAGGAAGATGAGGAAGAAGGTATGTCAGATGGAGAATATGCTTACATTACGAAAAAACTAAAAATTGGTAAGGGAAAATTCAAAGGTAAACTTCCATTGATATGTTTTGGTTGTGGTGAGGTTGGGCATTTCATAGAAAAATGTCCAAACAGAAGTGATGGAAACTCAAAAGGAAAGAAAGGATTTAAGAAATTCAACAAGCAAGGCAAGAAGAAAGGATTCAAAAGGAACTTTATCTCTAAAGAAGATACCTCATCATCTGATGAAGACAATGACAGTCAAGAAGAATCCAATGAGAGAGTATTTTTTATGGCCACGCACAATAAACAAGACTTATCAAACAACGAAGAACAAAGGTTGACCATAAAATTATTTTCTAAGCAATCAATCAAGCTTATAAAAGAGCTCAAGGCTAAGAAGATCCATTCCAATACTCTTGAAGAACAAGTTCAAGGTCTGAAAAATGAAGTTGAAGAACACAAATGTATTGAAGAGTCACTTCAAAAGAAGTTGGAAGAAATAAATCGAGAAAGGGAAGCATTAGAAGCCGAAGTAGTATCATTGCATCAGGAAGTGAAGAAGGGAAACATTGTCCAAAACTATGCCAACATCACAAGGGTGTTGGAAGAACTCAGCAACAATCAATGATCTTACAATGAGAGAACTGGCCTCGGTTACAAAGAAGATGAAGTAGGACCTTCTACAACAAAATACAATGAAACTATGAGTTCTGATAGGCACGTATACTTCATTGGACAACATTCAAAAGAACATCCTTGGAAGGCAATTCCCTGACAAAGATTTTCAACTAGGTACCACCATGTTTCTCATGGCTATTGTTATCCATGTGGAAAATTTGGTCATAAAGTTGTAGAATGTCGCACGTACCCTAGGAATCAATACAATTCAGGGAGATCAACCAAATATGAATCTCCCAAAGCTCAATGAAACATCAATGGATTTGAACATTTAAGAAATAATATTGAATGTTGCAAATGTCAAAACTTTGAACACGTAGCTGGAGACTGCAGACTTGAAAATCCTCTAGAAGAATCTTCGAAGCCATAGAATGAATGAACATGGAATAAGAAGAAGACTGATAATTGTTCTCTAGCTCTCAAGGCTCAAAACAACAAACATGCGTGGTATGTTGATAGTGGTTGCTCAACACATATGACTGGAGATAGAAATAAATTTATATCTCCGAAAGAGAAGAAGGATGGAATTGTGTCCTTTGGAAATGATGGATCTTCAAATGTTATAGGATCAGGTACTATCAGTCTCAGAAACAAAGATGCTCTAGCCAAGAATGTTCTATTGGTTGAAAAAATGAATCACAATCTGCTCAATGTTGGAAAAATGTGTGAGCAAGGACAAACAATTCTATTAAACTCCACAAAATGTGAAATCAGGAAAGGCGAGTACAGTAAAATTGTGGCTACAACAAGTCATGCTCCGAATGACATATATGTTCTGGATGAAGCAACTAAAGCATGTCTACTAGCTAAAGAAGATGAAATCTAGTTGTGGCACAAATGAATGGGTCACATAAAATTTGACAATCTTGTCAGGATAAGCGAAAAGGAAGCAGTACGAGAAATTCCGAAAATCTCAAAACCAACACTGTTAGGCCCCTATACTACTAATGTTAGGCCCCTATACTACTAGTGTAGGGGCCTAACAAACACAATATGTGAGGTCTATCAGCACGCCAAGCAGACAAAAGTGGGATTTAAAACAAAAGAACACTTTGCATCACGTCCATTGGAATTGATACTTACTGATCTATGTGGTCCTATGAGAAGAAAAGGCTTAGATGGAGAATTATATTTCATGTTAATGATAGATGACTATAGCAAGATGACATCCGCCAGTTTCCTAAAGAAAAAACATGAAGCATTTGAGTGCTTTAAGATCCACAAGGAGTTGTTCGAAAATGAAACTATTTTGAAAATAAAGTGTCTAAGATCAGATAATGGTGAAGAATTCACTTCCAAATTATTTCAGCAATATTGTGACGAAAATGGAATAAAAAGACAATTTTCAACAGCACGAACACCTCAGCAAAATGGAGTTGATGAAAGAAAGAACAGAACCATACAGGAAATGTCCTTCTATCTTGATGGTTTGAGGAGTGGTAATTCCCGCCAATGCATTACAAGATATGGTCGGATTTATTTTTTCTTCATCTAGGCTTTGTTCCTGGAATATATCCTCTTCTTTTGACCTTTCTTGCTCCTTTTCTTCTTCCTCTTCACAATCTATGTAGAATAATTTCTTCTCAGCACACTTATGACCTTTTGTGTATTTGCTATCACAATTGTAACAAAGCCCTTTTTCTCTTTTTTCTTCCAATTTTTGTGGTGTCAACCTTGTAGGTTGTGGAAGACTATGCGTAACAACACTTTCGTCTTTATAGTTGTGAATGGTATGCTTCCTAGTTGCCATAATTTTGCTTTCCATTTTTCTTGCTAACCTAAATGCCTTCTATAATGAATTAGGTTCCCAAAGGTGCACATCATGTTGGATATTATCCTTTAAAGACCCTATGAACACATCAATCCTATTCTGCTTTGGAATATCTTTTACCCTTATGTTCAATTTTTGGAACTCCTCAATGTGCTCCATTATTGAACCCTTTTGTTTGAGACTTATCAATTGGCTAAAAAAAGTGTTGCTTTTTGTATCCTCATAATGTGCTATCAATTCTTCCGTAAAAATTACCCAAGTGATAAATTGTTTACGAGAACAAAGCCATTGATACCATACAAACTGATTTGGTTCCAAATATAAAGTTGCCATACGTACCTTTTGTGTGTTTTGCACATTATTGAGATCGAAGAATTGCTCCATCTGTAATATCCATGTGGCGGGATTCTTGCCATC
The DNA here is from genome assembly GCA_031772625.1 of Pinus tabuliformis. Lineage (NCBI taxonomy): Eukaryota > Viridiplantae > Streptophyta > Pinopsida > Pinales > Pinaceae > Pinus > Pinus tabuliformis. The sequence continues at coordinate 269,872,963 of CM062808.1, read as the reverse complement.
AAACTTCCTCATATCGATTTTTGGAATGTGGTGATTCTTCGATCCAACATTAGCATCTATGGAATCATGATTAACATTTCTTTTGTTCTCATCATGAGTTTCCTTTACTACCTTTTCACCATTAGTAAGTATTTCTTGTAGAAAATTAGTCAAATCTGTCTTCAAATCTGCCATGCCCGTCTTCAAATTTGTGTTCGAATCTATCTTCAAATTGTCCATCTTAGCTTCCATGCCATTCATCTTAGCTTCCACGCCATTTATCTTAGCTTCCACGCCATTTATCTTAGCATCTGTTAACTTTTGTGAGCGTGAAATTTGTTGCACTTGTTCTTGTAATTTTGATATATCATGTAGCATTTCTTCCTCTTCTTCATGAGTCATGCTAGAGCTTTCAGGTTCCTTACTAGGTGTTTGCATTTTCTTTCCTCGGGGCATCAGTTACCGATAATAATGCTCTACTATGCCCTTTGAATTCCTTCAAAATAAATTTCCAAACCAAGCTTAAGCAAAAATTTAAAAAAAATCTTCACACCTTTTTTTACTTTGTAGGAGCTCGATATTGCCTCTGATGTATCTCTGTAATTTCCAATCATCTAGTTCTGAACTTGTGATCTGTAGTAGCTCTCTGTGTCCTCTTTCCAATGCCACAAGTCTGACCCAAATTGGATTCTCCAAGGAAGAGTTATGCGAAATCTCCCACAGTGACTTGATTATAGACTAGTTCAATAGAGCTAACTTGTACGACGTTCCGCGAGTCACTGTTTCGACCTTTGGATCTGAAAAATACCCACAAGAAACTACATTCCATCCTATTTCTGTATCTTCTTACGAAACTTCAATCTGATCCCCAGAGAGAACGTTATGATGATTTTCCCCATGTCACCTATTTTGAATGTAATTCAGGAGTCTGCAAAAAGACCAACTTCCTCAGATCATATCTCCGAAAATATCGCGCGAAAAGATCTGAAATTTGGACCCAAGGTTCAGTGCGATTTCTTCTCAAATGGGTTTTGTTTGCGACTTCTGAAACGTCACAGAAAAAAAGATAGCGAAAATTCCACGATGACCTGTTTGGAGCAGCGAAACCCTAGAATCCAAAGCTCTGATACCAAATGTTATGAAACCAGCTCAAGAAAAGATAGAAAAGAAAGATCAACGCCTTAGAATTCAGCCTCTTCAAGGGGGAAACCTCCTTTACATTACATAAATGAACAATTCTTGGATGATACAAATGACAAAACCTCCTTTCTATATATAGGAGTCTAAGGAGTCACAATATAATCCAGCCGACCTAACAATAATAATATAAAGCCACAAAAATAACAATAGAGGGATTCTATGGGGCACAAAAATAACAATATGGGGGCAATAGGGGCACAACAATATAAATAAGGGGTATAACTACAATAGTAATGGGGTAATCACTAGTATTATAGGGACCCAACGTTTGATGTTGTTGTTCTACACCCAACTACACACATACTTCTAGATTCGTATCAGGATTCGGTATCGAGCATGTTCCTCGGCCTCCAGATCCTCTCATCATCCTAGTATGTATACCTTATTACTTCATTCTCTTTGAACAATTCAAAACATTTACTGTTATCATCATTGCCCATTTATGCTATAGTATTGAGATTTGCACTCTAATACCACTTGTAACATGTTATACAACCTTTTCTATTTGACATAAAAAAATAATTACCATTGCTAAGGTTCTTACCAAACTATTCTCAATATTATGGATTCTTTAATTAACATTGCACGGATAAGGTTATGAGCGTTCTCCATAATGGGATTTTCTTCTTAATTACACATCATATGGAAAAGGTTTATAAAGGTATTGTTTCGTATGGTTTAAGGTACACATAATAAACATAATAGGGTCATGGTTTAATACTTCTTTAACTAAGGCATGGCATCATATTGACAGGAAGTCTCTCGAACCCAACGATCACCGATACCTACCGATTGAAGTGAACGACAAATGGGCCATTCCTGAGCATTGACCTTGGGGTCCTTTATCGTGTGGTTTTGATTGTTTCATGGTTGTTTGAGGTAACCAACCCTCATTCCCTCCATCACACAGTAGCCTAAGGTTCCTACCAAACTATTCTCAATATTATGGATTATTTAAGTAGCATTGCACGGATAAGGTTATGACCATTCTCCATAAAGGAATTTTCTTCTTAATTACACATCATATGGCAAAGGTTTATAAAGGTATTGTTTCGTACAGTTTAAGGTACATATAATAAACATAACAAGGCCATGGTTTAATACCGCCTTAACTAAGTGTTATAGACATTTTTGGGCACTGCAACCCCAATCATACATGTCCATAAACCAAGGGCTTCTGAGTCCCTAAAAGTGTTGCTTCATTCCCTAAAGGAACAAGGTCAGCTGATTACATCATCTCCCAGAAGTTCTCCACAGAAGACTACTCAGAACTGGTCAAAACTAGACCATACAGATTGCTCAGTGCTTAGGGTGCGATGCATCTCACTTGCCCAGTGCAAAAAGTGCGATGCATACTGGAAAGCCCTTCTGTAGGGTGCGATGGGCGAGAGTGGACAAATGGCAGAGACAGTTTGCAAGGTGGATGATCATGGAATCTTCCAGAAACTTCTCCTGTGACACTTGCCTCTCTGAATTCACCCAGGGATGAGTAAGAAGTCATGAATCTCCAAGTGGAACCAAGAACTATCAGAGAGAAGACACTAATCAAAATCCCAGAAGCCGACTCACCCCCCTGCAATCATCCATATATGGATCCCTCATCCTAGAGATCCAGAGGCTGGAATTTTGTATCTTGTAAGGAAGTGTTGTTGGTTTCCTAGTAGAATATCATAGTGTTGGGTGGTCTAAGCTTTTCATGAGGTGAAGAAGGGCTTTCATGCTGGGAGGATGACGATGGGTCAGATCAATGGGTTGTAATCCTCTCTTCTAATCTTTACATCAATAAAGTTATTCAAGTTTTCCTCCACATTCTTGTATGTCTGATTATATATGCATTTGTGTGGTCAATATATATCTAGTCCTATATTGTTTATGATTATAGATCTCTGCACTTTGAAGGTATTATGCTGCTTTGACTTTACAGGTACTCTTTGAAACGGAGTGGTCAAGGAAAGAACGGCAAAGATCTGTCAGTGAGGAGAAGGAACAAGTGAGGAACCGAGCGAAAGATTGAGGTTGGTATTCTTTGCTCCTCTCCTATCTACTTCTCATAAAGGAAAACAAAAGTAACTTTAATATGTTTGTTTCTAAGATAGCTACTCGTCTTAGTGGGACTAGCAGCTCTGCATAGACACTAGATTTCCTGATAACAAAATGGCGACTCCACTGGGGAGCAAATAGCTTGTTTTCTTGTCTATATTTGTTTGCTTTATAAACTTACAGACGGAGCCTGAAGTCAAGCCAGCTAGCCTTCGAACTGCATTTGCTATGCAAGTGCAAAGTAGATCAATGCTACTTCAGTCTATCTCTGGGTTTTGTTTATAAACTGAACAATTGATTTGCAAACATCCTAATTGCCCTGGTGGTGGCTCAAGTAGCCTCATTAGATCAGCCCCTATGATTTGTATTTACTGACTATCATTAGCTCGGCCTAAATCCCTGAACTAAGCTGCAAACTGTGACCAAGAACCAAGTTGAAGTCTCATCCCTGGACCATCGCATCTTCTCCTCTTGGGAATCTGGATGCATTGCACCTCCCATGTGCAGTAGGTGGGATGCATCGATCCTTCCCTGTGTTACAGGTGCGATGATCAGATAAGACCTCTTCTGCTTCCAGATTTTGGTTTTTTGTTCACTCTCTTCAGCTTTTTTCAGGAGTTTTGTTGTCTGTGATCAGTATACCACTGTGGAAACTCCCTTCCTTTGCATGATTCAGCCTCCATAGTACAAAGAACTGTAAATTTTTTTATGTATTGTTCGCCATTTACAGTTCTCCTTTACAAAGAAGTAGCGTAATCAAATTGTCGTCTTTTGATTTGGAAGTGTCACAAGTGTCGTTATCAGTCGAAGAAAAGAATCCTACTATTCTAGATGGTCGATTACACTGTTACTCTTGTATTTGATTTGAATTAATAGTTTTTCAAGTGTCGAAAGGAGTTTTCAATTCAAAATCGCAAAGTGTCGTTATTATCTTCCTTTCGTCTTTTGAAAAGAAAATCGTTAGCACTGTCGCTTGAAACGATTCAGATTTGTACTTAGCATTCTTTTTGTCATTCACACATTAAGAAAGCGAAAACAAATACATGCATGTGCATTTGCATTAAGACTTCTTGTTGATTTTGATTTAGGACAGTGCATCTAGTGTGTGCTCTCTGCTCTATGTTGAAAGAATCCCGCTTCTCTTTCCTTAGTAGCTAGGATTTTCATTGCAAAAAGAAGATTAAACGATTGTTTATCATCTTAGATTGCATTTTAGGATTTGTATATCTACATCACGTGGTGAACCTGAAAAGAAAACTTCTTAAGAAAGATCAACTATAAAATAAATTCAATGAACATAAAAACGCTTTGGAACCTAACGCACAACATTTAGAAGTCTAGGCTAGAGACGTATTCCGGCGTCGTAAAGCTTGGTAACTATCCCTTTCATCGTAGGTTGGGTGATTCCTTCTCTTTGAGATGACAAGTGCCAGTATAGACTTGTGCTCCCACGTACCGTCGAGTATATATTGGGAGACCATAATAGGCTATATCCTTTATCCTTAGGAAGCCGTGTCTGCCGCCCTATCGATCGCAATGCACTGAGCACAGCATTCGGGAAGATTGACTTTCGTACCGTAAAAAGTATTCTGCAGTTTTGAGATTGGTTTGGTAATCCCTCTGTCTAGATTTCCAGAGTAGTCTCTTTCATTCCTTTTTAGACCCTTAAAGGAAAAGGTCCATCTGAGCACTTGTCACTTCAGGCTCATTAAAAATCGAAGGCGACTAGAGTCATCTTTAGCTTTTTCTTGACTCTTAAAAATTGAAAAAGCAAGTTGTGTCAAAGCGTCTAAAATTTATTTTAATCAGAATAATGTCACTGTTCCCTTGTTGGTCTTAGGTTGAGAAAAATGGAGTCCACCAACCAAGGATTTCCCCTTGTGGGAAATCCTAGTCCTTTCTCCTCTTGGGGAGATGTTGGTGCACCTCATATGGCCACATTGTCCCTCCCAGGATTGACAATCGGCTTGCCAGTATGGCTCTTCTCGACCTTTGTCGTTCAAACCACCACGATTCCTGAGCAATCGAGCCAGCAACTAGATGATACTAGAGTTACCCCCAAACCTTCTGCTTCACTTGTTTCTCCCTCCCCTCCTTCCTCTTCGCTTGGTGAAGTTGGTAAAGCTAAAAACCAAGTAACTAAGAAGAAGAAGAAAGGGAAGGAGAAGGAGAAGAAGAAGAAGGAGCCAAAGGAAAAAAGGGGCAACCGTGCATCATCTAGCGAAAATCCACACACTGCACCGTCCAAACCTAAATCTTCATGTGTCATTTGCAAAGGGGACCACTATCATCGAGATTGTCCTTGCATCCCTCGGATCTTAAGGGATTGGTCTCCTCGTTTGCACAATTCAGTGCCATCAACCTCTGACGATCATGTTGAGGGTACACCGTCAACTAGTGAAAACGAAGCCTCTGGACAGAAAGGAAAATGTAAATTTCCTTGCAAATTGTGTGAAGGCAATCATGTAGTCCATCGTTGTCCCTTCCTGGATGAAGCTAAAAGAGTCTTGGATAACCGTCCTGCTTCACCGCTGTGACTTCCTCCTGGGTACAAGAAACTCTTGCCGAGTCCATCGCTAGTTGAAAATCTGACTGACACAACTTTGTGGTCGGTCGAAGCATCTATCATTGAAGATAAACCCTCTGAATCCATACCAGATGAAAGTCAAAAGGTTGAGGTGGCAGTCGACCCGGTCTTGTCTTCAGAAGGTCCATCATCAGATGATACGGTCACCGAAGAGAATGAGAATGACACCGTTCAAATTCTTTTCGTAAACACAAACTCCGATGAACATGGGGGCAATCTACCCATTCCTTTATCGCAGGAAGGAAGTTCGTCAAGGTCATATACGGCTGTTTATTCGGTCCCACCTCTGAGCAACGTAGTCGTTTCCTTCGATTGGAATCTACTAGGCAGACCTCGTTTACCGTCTAATGTACCATTCTGAATCATTGTACAAACTTACAGAATGGTCATGGCCGGTACCATCATAGATGAAGGGGCTTATGTGAGTATCCTTTCCTCAACTGCTTGGAAAGCGCTTGGTTCGCCATCGCTTCTGCCTGAGATGCGAAATCTAACAGGCTTCAACAAAGGAACCAGTCGACCGTTAGGGATCCTTTCAAGTTTGCCTATAACTTTGAGAGGGAAAACCGTGTATCTAAAAGTAATGGTAGTCCAAGGACCTTTAGATTATAATCTGCTCCTTGGGTGAGACTATATTTATAGCATGGGAGCCATTGTCTCCTCACTCTTTCGAGTAATGTGTTTTCCGCATGAAGGCCGAGTGGTCCAGCTCGTAGACCAACTTTCATTCCCCGGCTCACACATAGCTAATAGTCAAATGCCATCCCTAACTGGTCTTTTCACGTAAGGAATGTCTCGTAAATCTCCAGTCCGTCCACCTGAAGAACGCGAGTAATTCGGTGGCCATGACTGAAACCCAGGGGGCATGCGCCCTGGTCTGCTTCGGCAGGGAAACTTTGGGTATAGGGTAGGTTTCCGCGAAGGATATATGACTGGTCTGACACCTGTCTGTATGGGAAGATGGAATTAGACTGGAATAAGATACCTCCGTTAGAAGGTAAGCCTTTCCCGATAGAACAAATGTTTTGTCTGCAAATTGAAGGGCAATCTGGAAACTCTACTTCACTATACCTGGGGCATGCAAACCTTTTTGCATGCAAGTGCAGAGCGACCATTTATTTTCTTAGTTTGTAGATTCTCAACCCTTTAAACTTGTAGGATTGGTCGTTCCTAACTTGCATAATGAAAGGATACATAGCAAAGTTTCGAATGGTGCAAGCTCCTTAAAAATTGAACCTATCGATGAGACATCCTTATTATGCAACTGGCACGAGCAGTTTTTATGCGAAGTTCAAGCTCGTTAAAAATTAAACCTAAGCAATGAACAAATGTTCCCCCGAAGTTTAAGCTCATTAAAAAATGAACCAACCTCCAGTAAATGACCATTGCGAATGCATTATCATCAGCTTTTTGAGCCCTGGTCGTGTTCTTACCATCACCTCCACTCTGTTTTAACCGATCATACGCCTCCATTTGATTGTTTACCTTTTTGAGGGACAGCTGCAAAGAGTGATTCTGCTAGCCATCCTTGTGACACTGCCATGATTGGAAAATTCCAAACCTTACCTGGGATTAGCAACTACCCAAAAATATCACTCGTTCCTCAAAAAACGAGTCTCCTTTAAGCTCTTTTCATCTGACTTGTAAAATATGAAAAGATTGCCGAGCAATTGGCCTCTCCAGCTCGTTAAAGCTACCGGGAGTGCTATCCCTCCTATAGATTTTAATCTTTTTGGACCTGAGGAATTATTACACAAAAAGATCGAGTGCTTGTCTTGTTTGGCTCGTTAAAACTATCAAAAATTCATCCCTTTCGTATTATTTTATACCTTTTCGAACTTAAGGGATTATATGACGAAAAAGGATTACTGGAGTTTCCTTTCCATCCCTTTTCAGACTCTCTAAAATTGAAAAAGGACCAAGTTGTCTTTGTCGTTAAACTCGTTAAAACTAATAGTGACAAACTTGTCCATAGAGACAAGAACGAGTTTCACTGTCGCTAGGCTCGTTAAAACATAGCGACGAGTTTGCCCAAAGGGAAAATTATAGAACAAGCATATGTTATCCTCCTCAAGCTTGATAAAAATAAAGAGGTACTGGTCAGCAATGACTGGGGAAAATTTGGGAAGAAAACTTGAAGAAACTTTATTGGTAGCGAGTCGCTCTTGAACATGACACTTTCACTCCATCACCATGATTCAGTCGGGTTGGGTTATTCCGTTCACCGGTCATACTACCATTGGTCCACCGTACCATCCATCTTTGGGGTTAACGCTACCAATCCATTTCAGTGTCGCCGATATGTTCAAGAGAAGTCGATCAGAGAATTCACCAACCCAACTTGTGTCTCACCCGCTACAATACCTTCACGCTTCATTCTGTCATGACCGCCACCCTGAACCCTATATCATCAGATTGTTTTCACCTCCACAAAATCATTTGCTCCGTTCCATGTCGTAGATGTGGGATTCATTAAGGCCCTCCTACGATGGGTCACTTCTTGCCGACATCAACTCATTATCCAAGAAGTCGACCTAGGAACAACCCTTTCAGTGCTTTGAAGCTTGCATGCCTCAAAGGCAAGTTTCTCACTTCCGCGTCAATGGCCTTTGACCAAGAGATTTTGTGTGGTGTTTGATGCCAAGTCCCATTTTCACACCACGTGAATTGTATTGTAGTACCTTGAGGGTCATCATCATTATCGGTGATTCCTCTTGCGCCTGTTAAAAACTTACATTATTGGCTGGTAATCAGGCGATGTCTTTCCATGTTCGACTCCAGAACATTTTTCACATGGATCGACTTGTACTTCGGGTGAAGATTGGACGAGTTTGAAGACCCCGGATCTAGTTTCATCCATACGGGCTGCGATATATTCAGGAAAAATAAAGACATCAAATGTACATCATTGCTGCACAGATGATCATCTGAATCAAAGGATGATGGCTCTATCAGAATCATCAGTATGCCACACAGACGGTTGTCTGTCCTATGTACATGAAAATGAATTTATAAAGCCGAGCATGGGAATGCCCGCCTTAGCTAGATCATGAAAATGTTATGAAGATAATTTATTGTATTGTATCTTATTACAAGTCGCCTTCCAGTTCGAAAAACCTCGGATCCTCATGATAAAGCATTTCACCCGACATCAAAAGATTTTCGACCTCATGCTTTACGGGGCAACTGTTATAGACATTTTTGGGCACTGCAACCCCAATCATACATGTCCATAAACCAAGGGCTTCTGAGTCCCTAAAAGTGTTGCTTCATGCCCTAAAGGAACAAGGTCAGCTGATTACATCATCTCCCATAAGTTCTCCACAGAAAACTACTCAGAACTGGTCAAAACTGGACCATACAGATTTCTCAGTGCTTAGGGTGCGATGCATCTCACCTTCCGAGTGCAAAAAATGCGATGCATATTGAAAATCCCTTCTGTAGGGTGTGATGGGCGAGAGTGGACAAATGGCAGAGACAGTTTGCAAGGTGGATGATCATGGAATCTTCTAGAAACTTCTCCTGTGACACTTGCCTCTCTGAATTCACCCAGGGATGAGTAAGAGGTCATGAATCTCTAAGCGGAACCAAGAACTATCAAAGAGAAGACACTAATCAAAATCCCAGAAGCCGACTCACCCCCCTGCAATCATCTATATATGGATCCCTCATCCCAGAGATCCAGAGGCTGGAATTTTGTATCTTGTAAGGAAGTGTTGTTCATTTCCTGGTGGAATATCATAGTGTTGGGTGGTCTAAGCTTTTCATGAGGTGAAGAAGGGCTTTCATGCTGGGAGGATGACGCTGGGTCAGATCAATGGGTTGTAATCCTCTCTTCTAATCTTTACATCAATAAAGCTATTCAACTTTTCCTCCACATTCTTGTATGTCTGATTATATATGCATTTGTGTGGTTAATATATATCTGGTCCTATATTGTTTATGATTGTAGATCTCTACACTTTGAAGGTATTATGCTGCTTTGACTTTACAGGTACTCTTTGAAGCGGAGTGGTCAAGGAAAGAGCGGCAAAGATCTGTCAGTGAGGAGAAGGAACAAGCGAGGAACCGAGCGAAAGATTGAGGTTGGTATTCTTTGCTCCTCTCCTATCTACTTCTCATAAAGGAAAACGAAAGTAACTTTAATCTGTTTGTTTCTAAGATAGCTAGCCGTCTTAGTGGGACTAGCAGCTCTGCATAGACACTAGATTTCCCGATAACACTAAGGCATGGCAGCATACCGATGAGAAGTCTCTCAAACCTAGCAATCAATGATACCTGTTGGTTGAAGCGGAAGACAGATGGGCCATTCCTCAGCATTAATATTGGGGTCCTTTATCGTGTGGTCTAGATTATTCTGTGGTTGGTTAGGGTAACCAACCCTCATTCCCTCCACCTCACAGTAGCCTCATTTTCACCTCTTCTGTCACACTCTGCAACCTCCCGGCAAGTCTCCACAGTCGTTACCTCTCACCACCCGAAACCCTCCAAACCATGTTGGTAAACCTTTGTGCAGATGGGGTTTTTCTTTTATCTGTTGTTTACCTAGAGCAAGCATTTGTTACACCCTCATCTAACCTTTTCTTGGACTATGGCAGGGATTATTTTTTTTGGATTCACCCCCAAATGGTTGTTGGTTCGATGGCGCAAGTGGCAACGTATTTCTTCACTGCTCTTCGTCACCAAGTGCTTCCAGGTATCTCTTTTTTGAGAAATCGTTAACCCACCTACATACCTACTATTTCATTACACATTAATGCACTAATTCTCTTGTCTGCTATGTATCTTTGTGTAGGGTTCGCGTTCGGTTCCACCATCAACTCCTTCCCCTTCTTCAGGTGACCACGGGGTTTCCAAACCCTTGCAAGCACATTGAAATGGCATAAGATTATATATAGGTTTGTTAATTTCAATTTGACAAATCCCTTTCCCGAGTTGCACTAATTGTTTTTTGTCCTATTGCAGGTGCTCCCCATTTGTTCATTGAAGCATATACAACTTCAACTAGTAGCAGGGAGAAAATGGTTAAATATATCTCGAAGTTCCTCGAGTTTCTGCTACTATTACACCATGGGGTTTCTTGGTAATTTAATTAGTTTTGTTGTAGTTTTATCGCCTCTCCACTATGGAGGAACCATGGTATTTTTGGATTTTACTTAAAGCTAAAGTAGCTAATATAATTACCTCTTTAATACTCGAATCATTTGCTTCTTATGGAGGTTGTTACGATTGATTTCATGGTCGAATATACCGTGTGTTTGTGGAATCTTAAGATATAAAAGTTCTATGTGGTATTCTTGTTTTTGCTTGAAATTCATGGCCATACTCTTGAGATTTATTTCTATACTCTTTTGTACATTTAATACTATTAGATGAATTAGTAAAGAGGGAGACCTGACCGACGGCCGAATCATTTTGGCAACCCTGGTCTCAACTCCCTCACTTCCTTCTTGTTCAGAGTACAGATCATATTTCAAAATTTTGTATTCGTGTTAGAGAATGAAACCCGTCCAGGATTAATATTGTAAATATATTATCTGGATTCTATTTATTTCATTTCTCTGTGTATTTCCTATGTTGTTGTGATTGGTATGAGGTTTTATATCTATTCATTTCTTTAATTATTCCTTCATCGGGGTTGTTCTTAGTTTCTGCGGAAATCTTTTCGGGCCTCCGAATTAATTTTTTCTAACGCTCTGTAGAGATCCGACCTCCCTCTTCAAGCTTCTCGAACTAAGATTATTATTGTTTATCCCTACCTTATTGTATAAGGTATCCAGTCTTCTCATCCCTACACTTAAGGTCAGAGTTTAATCCCCATGATTTTGGGTCAACAGGACATGTTCACGGAATTGATACCATTGAAATAATTACCTCAGTCAAGGACTGAGACAAGTTCTTTGCAAGTTTCGATTCAGTTTCATTTAACTTCCAGCCCATGTACAGTTTGATTTGATAACCAATTCAAGAACTTAGAAAAACTTGTAATTAAGTTAAATGCTTGTTTCAATCCTATTGTTTCGGTCTATGATTTGTCTTCCACAGGTTACAGTTAAATATACAAGCATAGATTCATTTACCTTTAAGAAGTAAAAAGAACAAGTAAGATCATAAATTTGACTACACCATGTAAATTTTCATTTTCCATCTACAAGCGTCTAAGCTTTTCTATGATTGTTGTTACAATACAATCCTCCTGACTAACTATTGTTTCTTGAGTTTCCAACAACATGACTTCCACGGTGGTATCTTCTAAACAACAAAAATTACATCCATCATATTTCATTCGCAAACCGTAAGATCCAATTCCTAGTTAAATAAATCTACATGCACAAATACTTATCTGTAAGTTTTCAATCTCTCAAATTCCACGGGGCTGAGACTGTTCCTCCCAACCTTGAGAAGGGAAATTGTGTCCACTTCTTCCCCCTAAGCTGCTGCTCCAGACAATAGATAACAACTATATTCTAATGGAAGACCTCAAGACCTCAGTCCATTATGTCCTTTCTAATCTTTTTAACAGAGTCTATCCACTGGTTCTCACCAGCTCAGGATCACTCTGATTGGCAATATTCTACCAATGTTTCCATGTCTCTTTTCTCCTCTTTCTCCACAATGAAAAACAGAAACCCTTTCTTTCCATTGAGAACCTCTTTTATCTCCAGGAGAGAGGGGTGTAACTGTTTTCTTCTAACTGTATGGAGGTTAGAGTTTGTTTACTGGTCTTCCCTTAAGAGTTCTAAGATTTCACTACTTAATAAAATAACATTACTTAAATGTTAACATAAGTTCTTCTAATTTCCACATGAAAAATGTAAATGTAATTATAAGTGTAAATGTAAATGTAATTGTTGGTAATTCAACTATCACTTTGGGTTGTTACACACATAGTCTTCACACTGGGTTGTAGAATGAGCATCTCAACTCAATAATATATTAATATTAATATTAAATTTAATATTAATATTAATATTAAATTTAATATTAATATTAATATTAATGATGTATTTTACATGGCATGATAACAAAATTTATAATAAAACTAAATCAAATTAATATTTTCAAATTTTACAACTTTGACTATAAAGATTTATGTCTTTAAAAATTGTAATATATCCATAGAAAATTACAACTTTGACTCAAAATATTTATGTCTTTAAAGATTTTAATAGATCCATAGGATATGGCTTTTCAGTCATTTTACAAATATTTAATTAAAAGAAATATTAAAAGATTTTGGAGTAGGATTTTCATTCTTTGTGTTGAATTATATTGTAGTTTTTTTATTTATATGGTTATTTTCATTTTTGTTTTGGGCTGACATTAATTTTTTATTTTTTATTATTATTATTTTATTAGAGACGTGACATACTTAAACATGTTGTATAATGCGCCTCTTGGCGCAATTACAATTTACTTATCTTTTAAATTGTAAAATGAAATGATATTTTAAGGTCCACGAGACTAAAAATAGTCTATGAGACCATTAGTTCTCTATTTTTGGCTTTTTGCAATTCAATCCTTTTCCGAATCAAATTGATGATGAGCTGACCCAACCTTCCAACAATCCCCTCGCTAAAAACACTATGCCAAGAAATTGATGCTAATATGTTCTTATAACTTTCTTTGATGTCTTTGAATGCATCACATTCCAAAATGAAATGTTTTTCCGATTCCACAGCCCCAGACGTGCAAAATGTACACACCCATTCTTCCCAAGCTTCTTTAGGCTTTTTCCACCGTCCTGTTTCACACTGAAGTTGATGTGAGTTGGTCCTTAATTGAGCAATAATAACCTTTTCCCTACACGAAATGCTAGCTCCAATGAACTCTTTTCGTTTTAGATCACATGTAGGGTTGAATTCCTCAATGTAATATTTCTTCTTTCTACCCAACTCTTTTCCCCATACCTTTTTACAAAACTTTTCCATAACAAAATCCTTTAGATCCTTGCTATTTGTGGGACAGGCATTGAGGTAGATATTCCATTTTTGCATCCATGTGTAGTTTTGTTTCATCCATGTTTTATTTCTTTCACTCATGCCTTCATTGAATATAACATTAAGCCATCTACCTACTCTCATTTTCTCAATTATTTTTAGATATCTTATGACCCACACCACAGAAATTACTTCAATGTGAGTTGCTCCTGTTTCACTCAACATTATCTCATAAGGTACTGAACTTTTTATTTTGAATTTGCTCATGATTAAGCGTTTTTGGATTTTCTCAATTTGTTTCCATTCTGAGATAGGAGTGCTGCTAGCCCACAATTCACACCCATATAGCATCACTGGAAAAACTACGAGTCCAAAAAGCACTTTAATCGTTTTCCAATCCCATAACTCTGCCTCTCTACATCTGTTTTGAAGAGCATATAATGCTTTCCACCCTCCTAAAATTCTCTTCTTTTTGCAATCCTCCTAATTGAGTTTGTTATTGAAATCAATCCCAAGGTACTTGTACTCATTTACTTCTTTAAGAATGTTGTCTTGAAAGAAAAAATTATGCTCACTTTGCTTCCTTTTATTAGAAAAAACCATTATTTTGGTCTTGCTAGTGCATCCCCACTGCTCTACAAAATATCTCAAGGGAATATAATTGCATTTGCAATACATGGGCTGATTTAGAAATCAATACAATATCATCAGCATATAAAATAATCTTTATCACAAACTCCCCCAACCGAACACCATCTCCACCTTGTAGATTTAGTCACTCTTCCAATTTATCAATATATAGGCCAAAAAGAGTAGGGGATAGAGGGAAACCTTGCTTGACTTCAATGTCACTTCTCAAGCTTTTTGAAATACCTGTTGAGGTTCTAATTTTGACTTTCACTTCTTCATAAATTCTATGGATAGCGGCTCTATAATGCACAAGAATTTCAAGTTTCCATTATACGCCACAACTTATCCTTAGGGATTGTGTCAAATGCGTTTTTGAAGTCAACAAAGTATTTGAAGTCAACAAAGTAGAAAAATACTTCTTCTTTGTCCTCCCAAACCTTTTCAACAATGTGTCTCAACATGATACCATGATCTATTGTAGAATGTTTCGGCCTAAAACCCACTTGTCCTCTTGCCCTCTTTTCTTTTACTTCTTTCCACTTACTAATTTTGTCTTCTACCATGCTGCCAAAAAGCTTTGCAAACAAAGGATTGATCATAATTGTTCTATAGTTGGATGGCTTATTAATGTCTCCACTTTTAGAAAGGGGTATTTCTAGGCTAGTTGTCCAGTCTCTTGGGAATCCTTGCTGAATGATGTTGTTGAATATTTCCATGATGTGTAGTGCAAGAGCGTTCATTCCCCATTTTAGATACTTTGCTTGAAGTTCAACCAAGTCCTTTTCCTTTCCTGTTTTCAAATTCTTAATTCCATTCTCCACCTCCTGTAATGTGAAGAGCATTGAATTTGTGTTAATTCCATTCTCCCTTGCATATTCAAACCAATGATTGGCTATAATATTCTTTCCAATTTGCTTCTTCCTTGGTTGTAGTTCCTGCCAGAAAAGATTTGGATTATTCTTGCTTAAATATATTAACTCTTCTCTCCTTGTTTGCATGAATTCATCTTTTTTCCTTTTTAGTATCTTCTTATATAACTTTACATTCATCTTATCCTTTCATGCCTTTCTCAAGGTTCTCCTTGCCATTTTGCATTCCTCATCAAACCAAGCAGATACAGGAAAACAATTTGAATCTAATTTCCTATTTTTTTCTCTTTTGCACTTCTCAAGTGCACTTTGAATTATATTTGTTAACTCATGACTGTTGAAACTTTTGAAACTAGTTTTATCCTTCTGAATTAATCTCTCTAACATTGTCTTGAATATAGTACAATTTTATTGCGTTAGAAGAATTTTTCTCCTTGATAGTGATTGTCGAGAGCATTGGGTTTTCCTCCTATGCTCCCTTTCTTCTAACCATGATAACCTTATATAAATTGGGTTATGGTATGATTTAAGTCCCAAATATGCTCTCCAATACTAACTTCGTCTATCTTTTCTATCAATTTTTGTGAACACATCACATAGTCCACAACACTTGCCCCATTGTATGTGTTGCAAGTGAAGTTCCCATACCTTTTCCATCTATCTAGACAATTTCAAATAATTAAGTTGAAAGCCCCACACAGTGTAAGCAACTCCTCTCCAAAATGATTGCTAACTTTGTCATCTTCTGAACACCTCACCCACTGGGGATTATCCTCTTCAGTGAGCCAAATAGGATTGTTATCATCTTTGCAACAAAGAATGTTAGCTTGATTATTTGTTGTTCTAGCATTGAAATCTCCCACTAAAAGAACTTCTCCCTGCTGAGAGTACATAAAAATATCTTGTTTTAAAGATACATACGGATCCTTGCTATCAAGCACCTTATTTTTGTAAGTTTTTGAGACTTGAGGGGCAAAATAACATGTTGCAATTCTTATGTGATTCTCATTCTCTGATATTTTCAACCATAAATATTGTTTATTTGCATATTCTTTAATTAACGGAATGTGTTAGCCTTCTTTTTCTTTCACTAAAACTAGTATTCCCCCATACCCTTTGCCATTTTCTGCTACCTTATTCCAAACTACCAACTTCAAATAACCGTCAAACACAGGAGTTTTGGAACCATCATGCTCATGAGTTTCTGTGAGACAAATTATGTCTCTACCTTCCGCAATAGGCCCTAACCCAGGTCCCCTCCTCCAAGGGTAACCTCTACAATTCCAACAGACTAAACTTAGGTAGACGTGGGTAGACCTAGGTAGACTTGGGTAGGCCTGGGTAGGTAGACCTGGGTATAAGAAACAACTTGCACATAACATATATTCCTATTATCAAATAAATTCCCGTTTCTTTGAAGCTTAGCTAGCAATATGGGGAACTATTGGTTATTATTTTGGGGAACCATGTGATATTTGCATGTGGTCAAACTCAGTAATTTTTACCCTTACTTTTTCCTAGCATAGTCTAAATAGCCCACAATTTAGCCGAGAATATAATGGAAATGTCGGCTAGAATATGACAAATTCTAGCAAAAGTTTTTGAAAATCTGGGTTACAACTGTCAAAATTCAGGATTTTGGGTGCCCTACGGGTTCTTGATGGTGCTGAATGCCTTTTCACCATAAAAAAAAGGATTCAAACACTCCAACATTCTGATTTTTGAAAAAAAAATTACTAGATTTCGTCAAGAAATCTATCGTCCGGGCGAATTTGTGGCATTGGTAGACAATACCTTCTCCTTCCATCGCACTGGGTACCCAATCTTGGTTTAACAACCGCAAATCCACCATAATCCCATGGAAGAACGTCCTTCTTCAAAGCACAACTCATAATATCGGGCTTCTTCATAATACCTCAAAATTATAGCTTTGGCTTATTACATGAACTAAAGACAACGGAAACTACATACCAGATTGGCTTTTGTCACCTTCTTGTATATAATTAACCACCATACACACCAGACTTATTGTCTCTGAACTTAATCGGTAGAGGGTGTGGGCTCAAGAAATTGATTCAAAACAATTTTTCAACACTGCAGTGCAATGACAAAATGAAATCTCTAGTGCTCGGTCTTCCTTCAACACATAGAACATTTTTAATGCAGAATTTTTTATGACAACATCTCAATTTGACTGATCAAATGATAGAAAAGGTAGGTCATCTTTAGAATAATCGAGACAAAAAAGAACTATAATAAATTGAATGGTCATAACAATGCCTCTTTCTACTTTTGGTCTATCATTGGTCAGACAGATAATAATGAAGACACACAAGCACTATCATTTATATCAAAATTACACACGCATAGCTGAGTGGGAAAATTATTCAAATAGATGTTACTACATTTCATTTAGTGCCGAATAGAAGTAAGTTGATTTGAAAAGAAACATTTGTAGATCCAAAAACATTTCGTTGTGATGTCATGACCGATTATTTAATGGAAATCAGGGGCAAGAGGGCACTCATTGCAACCCCACATACCTGATGAACAATGCGACGACCGCATACCTTTTCACTGGAAGTCACACTTGACCATCTCGTTCTGTTTGAATACTCTAGTCTCCAACATGCACAACGAGGAACGAGGAGTCAAAGATAGGCTCGTTCTACCACAATGTGTTGACAAAGAATCTCCTCCAAGATCTCTTGCCCAATGCTTTGGATGGCCACAAAACTAGTGACTTATTCTATTTGACAAAGTAGATTAACCATGCTTTGATAACATTGTAGGAGACATAAATTGGAAAATGAAATCAACTCTATTAAGATATCTACTCAAAATAATGATGTACAATGTGTACACATTAATACAATATGAAAACCATTGATTCAATTTCCAAGTTTTCTTGCACTTTAATAACTAATCTCAATAACACACCATAACCGAAATCATGACGAGAGGATAAGTGTCTAACACTTGCTTGTTTGCTACCAGTGTCAAACAACAACTTATTTAATTAATAAAAATGTAGGAGTGTTATATAAAGATCAAATAGTTTTGGTTCCAAAATGAATGAATCAATAACTTCTGGAACTAAAAAATAAAATAATTTATATAAGGATTATAATATAATAATATTGAGTAGTGGGGTTAAAAAAAAGAAAAAGAAAAATGTAATTACATATCTTTTAAATGGTATGTAATATAATAAAAATCTTATTGCCTTGCATTTCACAACAGTAAGAAACAACTCATAAGCATGCAATCAATTTAAAAATTACAATTTCAACAAATTTAGCATGCAATCAATTTAAAACTTCCAATTTCAACATATTTAACAGTGGTAGTATTTAAATCATATTTTTTTTCCAGTATTTAAAATCTTGGAATTTGATAACTATAATTTGGATATACAAATTAGAGTACCCAAAACTTTGAAATTTAACAGCTGTAATCTGGATATACAAAAATTCATATAAAATTTTATCAAAATTTCACTGAAATTTCCATTATTTTTGGAACAAATTTACAGGATGATTAGACTATGGCATTTTTAATTTTCATTTGACTATAATACAAGGCTGTTCAAAGGCAACGACGATATCACTTAATGCTGGTTCGGTCCGTTACACGTGTCGGCAAGTGATCGTTTTGCAGGCTTTAACACATAAAAAGAAGATAAATGGGGAGAAACTGACCTGAGTTAGTGGAACGTCAATTCCATGAGTTAGTGGAACGTCAATTCCATGTCTGCTTTTACAGTTGGCCATTTTACGAGGTCCAGCTTTTCTTGCATGCAGAGTATCAGCTTTACAGTTGGCCATTTCAGGAGGTTCAGCTTTCCTCTCGATCATGCCATATACCTCTGGAAATGTTAAAGGTGGAGGTGACATCTTTCCTTTTGAATGGAGGATACGTGTCAAAGTTTCATTACCTGCAATAAAGTGATGTGAAAATTCCCTCTTCCAGACAAACACGAAAGTTAAATCACTGTGGACGCCACACGCAAAGAGAGGAAAGTCAAAGTTATTTCAAGAAAACAGGAAAGTTAAACCATTGTGGACCTCACGGAAAGAGAGTATGGCCAAAGTTAATTCTCGGAAACACACCAGAAAGTTAAGCCCCACGCATTGAGATTATTGTGCAAGTTAAGGGAAAAAACATGAAAGTTGAACCAGTGTGCACCCCACACTCAAAGAGGGAGATTCGCTGTAAACCATTAACAGTGTGGACCCCACGCGCAAGAAAGAAAGATTCGCTGTAAACCATCGACCGTGTGGATCCCACGCACAAGGCATGAAATTCCACGCGGTTCGTGTGTGCGCCTACCACTGGTGTGTTAAAGTTAAAATTTTTATTTATTTCCCTGATGCGTTGGTGGTGCAAGCATCTGGGAGAACGAAGATCCATACATCTCTGCACTCCCAACTTTTCTCCCCTTACGATCCTCTCCACATTTTCTGGTAGGCTCTTGAATTCATTTCCACCTTCGCATTTGGAGTCTCAGTCTCAGTGGCTTCGGCCTTCAGAGTTTCCCACTTTTCTATTTCGATTTCTATATCCCTTTAGCATTCACATACCCAACGCCTCCATCCTCGTTTCCCAAAAGCCACTCTGAAATTCAAATTGATTCCTGCAACTACGATGGACGCTTCTGGCGCCTCCTGTTCCTCTGCTGCTGATCCCATCAACAGTAGCAGCCACGGTGTGTTTATCAACCACCGTGGCCCCGACACCAAGAAGACCTTCGCTAGTTATCTCTACCGTCGTCTTCTTATACATGGATACAGGCCCTTTTTAGACCAAGAAGAATTGGAAGTGGGATCCAATTTTCCTTCCCAAATAGTCGACACTATTCGAAGTGCCTCGGTCCATGTGGCCATCTTCTCTACATCTTATGCAGATTCACCATGGTGCCTGCGTGAACTCGTCCTCATGTTGGAGTCCAACGCTCCCATTATTCCTATATTCTACCATATCGACCCTGCTGCCCTCAGGTGGACACATCAGTCAACAGGAGGAGTGTATGCTGAGGCCCTCAACCAACTCCAGGTGAAGAAAACGGTCGACCCTCAAACTGATGAAGAGAAGCCACGTTATGACTCTGCCACTCTTCAAAAATGGAGAAAAGCTCTCTGTGATGTGGCAGATATAAGTGGCTTTGATTTAAAGGGCAAGTTTAACGGGTAAGACATCCAACTCCCTCTCTGTGGATACAATATATATAACGTGTGTATGAATTGGTAACCAAATTGCCTGTGGTTTCAATTAAAAGTATACATATAATGCATATGCATTTGGTTTCAATTACTTATTTATTTGGTTTTCTCGTTGAATGACCAGCGACGAGGGTCTGTTGCTAGATGAGGTCGTCAAACGTGTGGTGGAACTAATGCCCGCAAAGACAAAGTTGTATGTGGCCAAGAATCCCACTGGTCTAGATGACAAAATTGAAGATTTTGAAACTACAGTATTAGCACAGCAACACACCGGAGAAGTTCAGGTCGTGGGCATAGTCGGCTTAGGCGGAGTCGGCAAGACAACTTTGGCCAAAGAGTTTTTCAATAGAAAGAAATCACAGTATAATAATTCTTGCTTTTTATCAGATGTAAGAGAAAATGCAAGAATCTCATTACATTCGTTGCAGAGTCAACTTTTGAAGGATTTGTTTGGTGTTGATCGGCAAATAGACAACATTCATCAAGGTACAGAGATGGTTAGACAACTTCTCTCATCTTCTAAAATATTTTTAATTTTAGATGACATAGATCATGTGAACCAGGTAAATGCCCTTTTACCGGCTATAAATGTCTTACATAAGGATAGCTTAATTTTGATTACATCTAGGGATGAAGGTGTCCTAGTGAGGTCAGGGGTGAAAGAGTCATCTATGTATAGGTTAACAGGCCTTCCTTACCAACATTCGCAAGAACTCTTTTGCTCATATGCCTTCTGTCAGCCATATCCACACCCCGAATTTGAGAAACTGGTAAAGAAGTTTCTAATGGCATGTGATGGATTGCCCCTATCGTTAGTAGTGTTTGGGTCACTTCTCTCTGGATATAACGACAAATCTCATTGGGAGGCCATACTTCGCCGATTAGAACTTCCCAATGAGATAAAAATTAAATTAAAAATTAGTTATGATGAACTTAGCCATGAGGAACAACAGATATTTTTAGATATAGCCTGTTTTTTCATAGGAAAAAACAAAAATGGTGCCATAACAGTATGGAACGCGTCAAGGTGGGAAGGCTCGTTGGGGTTTAAAAATTTACAGCTCAAATGCCTTGCAAAAGTAGACGATAAAGATGTTATACATATGCATGATCACCTCCGTGATTTGGGCAGAGAAATTGCAGAGACTGAATTCCCGCGCCGTCTTTGGCGTACCACCGGGAACATTAATGATTGGCTGCACCAGCAATCATCTGTAAGTCCTCAACCATTCAAACTTTTAACATAGTTATATTTTTTCCATAGAAATCTGTATACGGTTCTCAAGTGCCCCATCTGTTTACATTTTCAAAGTAATTAAATTTAACCATAGCAGGCATCCGCATGAACAGGTTATAATGGAAGCACGCGGAATCAGAATGCTTCCTCAAGGGGATAGTATCGAACGATTGGAGACGAGCTCACAAATGTTGTCATGTTACCAATGGTGGAGTCAGCAGTTGTTGGGGAACTTCTTGATGGAGCTTTGCATTAGTCTGTCCAATTGTTTTCTTGGTTTTGATGCCATGAATTTGAAACTTGTTGAGGCTGAAGGGCATCTGCTGGATCGTATTTTGCGGGTGCGCTCGCCAAATCTCATATGGCTTTCCTGGCGTGATTGTCCCTACAAGTGCATACCTTCGTGGATTACAACTAAGAATTTAAGGGTTTTGAGAGTGGAGGAGGGTGTATTGGAAACATTATGGCAAGGCAAATGGCAGGTAAATCTAAACTGTTTGACTTAAAGTGTGTGGTCAGTCGCTATTGATATTGTATAACAGGGTCTCCAATGATTTCTGACGGTTTTCCTCACGAGAGTCATATATATCTTTCTTACATTCTAAAAGCTTGATCTTGCAGGCACCTTTGCAGTTGCAGGAATTAGAGATAATTAATGCGAGCTGCCTCTCCAGCATTCCCAAGTCCATAGGGCAGCTGGAGCACCTGGAAAGGATCGTCATTGATTCCTCCTCTTTTGCTAAATTACCAAACTCTTTTGGTAAATTGAGGAACCTCCACAGCTTGGACCTGCATGGGTGCGAGAAGTTGGAGAGCCTGCCAGATTCCTTCGGCAGGTTGACGAACCTCCACAACTTGAATCTGGGTTCGTGCGAGAAGTTGGAGAGCCTGCCAGATTCCTTCGGCAGGTTGACGAACCTCCACAACTTGAATCTGGGTTGGTGCAAGAAGTTGGAGAGGCTGCCAGATTCCTTCGGCAGCTTGACGAACCTCCACAGCTTGGACCTGTCTTGGTGCGAGAAGTTGGAGAGGCTGCCAGATTCCTTCGGCAGCTTGACGAACCTCCACAGCTTGGTCCTGAGTGCGTGCCAGAAGTTGGAGAGGCTGCCAGATTCCTTCGGCAGCTTGACGAACCTCCACAGCTTGGACCTGAGTGCGTGCCAGAAGTTGGAGAGGCTGCCAGATTCCTTCGGCAGCTTGACGAACCTCCACAGCTTGGCCCTGCGTTGGTGCATGAAGTTGGAGAGGCTGCCAGATTCCTTCGGCAGCTTGACGAACCTCCACAGCTTGGCCCTGCGTTGGTGCATGAAGTTGGAGAGGCTGCCAGATTCCTTCGGCAGCTTGACGAACCTCCACAGCTTGGACCTGGGTTGGTGCGAGAAGTTGGAGAGGCTGCCAGATTCCTTCGGCAACTGGACGAACCTCCACAGCTTGGACCTGGGTGGGTGCAAGCTTGGACCTGGGTGGGTGCAAGAAGTTGGAGAGGCTGCCAGATTCCTTCGGCAGCTTGACGAACCTCCACAGGTTGGACCTGTTTCGGTGCGAGAAGTGGGAGAGGCTGCCAGATTCCTTCGGCAACTTGACGAACCTCCACAGCTTGGACCTGGCTGGGTGCGAGAAGTTGGAGAGGCTGCCAGATTCCTTCGGCAGTTTGACAAACCTCCACAGCTTGGCCCTGGGTAGGTGCAAGAAGTTGGAGAGGCTGCCAGATTCTTTGGGCAGCTTGACGAACCTCTACAGCTTGGACCTGTGTTGGTGCGAGAAGTTGGAGAGGCTGCCAGATTCTTTGGGCAGCTTGACGAACCTCCACAGCTTGGACCTGCATGCGTGCGAGAAGTTGGAGAGGCTGCCAGATTCCTTGGGCAGCTTGACGAACCTCCACAGCTTGGACCTGCGTGAGTGCGAGAAGTTGGAGAGGCTGCCAGATTCCTTGGGCAGCTTGACGAACCTCCACAGCTTGGACCTGCGTGAGTGCGAGAAGTTGGAGAGGCTGCCAGATTCCTTGGGCAGCTTGACGAACCTCCAGCTTAAACGTGAGTGAGTGCTACAAATTGGAGAGGCTGCCAGATTCTTTCGGCAGCTTGACGAACCTCCAGAGCTTGGACGTGCTGGGGTGCATGAAATTGGAGAGGCTGCCAGATTCCTTCCGCAGAAGTGAAGAAGTTTTTTTTTTTTTATGTTTTTTAAAATTTTATATTTAAAAACCATTTTTGAGTGTTTTTATTAAAATGATTATATTTTTATTAAATTTGACAATTATTTATATGCTTTTTAATTTTAAATATTAAAATTATAACATTAATAATATTTTTTCGGATTAAAATATTTTTTAATAAAATTAATTAAAATAATACTTTTAAATTAAATTAATTTCTTTAGACGTTTTTATTTAAAACTTGTTTTCCCATATATAAAAAAATGTATTTAATCTTAAAAAAACATATTTCAGTATTAATATAAATACAAATAATTACTGTTAAGCTGGCCCTTCCGAATCAGTCAAATCAAATGACCTCACTCGTGTCCACAAAAATACATATATAATTAAAAAATATTTAAAATAATTACAAAATTCTATAATAAACCCTATCCTAGGAACAAGTGGGCTAGACAAGAAACCTCAACTAAACATCTCTATTGATAAATTTATTACTGGTAATGTTACATCCAAATATACATTTCATATATTTTAAATTATAAAATATAATTTCATTTTTGAATTATCAGTATTTTAAATATGAATTCTTTTTCTAATACCCATAGTTCCTAACATGGCTATAGTTTAAAAGATATACGCAATATAATAACGGTCTTCGTTGCCAGTGCCAATGTTTCTTGGAGTTCCTGGCTGAGGTTCTCTTTCAAAGCGAACAACAAAGTAGAAGCCCTCACAGACCTTTGAATGATAGACCGAACACGGCTACCCCGTTTTCTTTGTAATATTGAAAGGGCAGTTGATTCCCATCTGGCGTTTAACATTACTCAGAGAACGCCTTTCATGCCATTTTTCTTTTCTTGGTAAACCAAACTGAAAAGTCCAATAAAAATATGCGTTCTACACTAACATAGTGCGTAATAAAAATTCAACCGAGAGGAATCCCCTATGTTGTTCTGGTCTAGCCAGTAGTGTCAGACTTCGAATTAAGAAAAGACGTGAAAAAGGATGAATATATATTATTAATAGAATACCAAGAATGATCGGCTCGTTGACTCAATCTTCTCTACTCCTTCACGTCTCTCTTCTCCATTCCCTTCTATAACTACTGGTTTTACAGTTTTCATAAAACAACACTTCTTCGTTCCGTGCTCACATCTCCATGTTCTGCTTGCTGATAACGAACCAAATTAAATATGGGCAACAATATCTGCTACCTCACGGTCAGCAATATCAAGGAAACCATCCAGCTGGTTCAGGCTGACGGTACGGTTCAGATACTTCAGAAACCCTCAGGGTAGCCTAGATTGTTGAGGATTCTCTGAACATTTATGTTAAAGCATATTCTATGAGACCCGAATGTGATAAAGCCCTTTTTCTTAATCATCCTATGCGCCCTCTTAAAAATTTAAACAAAGCCTTTTAAATAAGACACTCCTCTTTTTTAGTCCCTTCCTCTTCGAGGTTGTGGGGATTATTGGAATCGATTTTAGTCTTTTTCATTTGTCTTCATAAAAACTAAAGATAAATCAAACATAATAACCTTAAAGTCTTTTTCTCAACCAATGAGGGTTCTTACCTACCTATTTGAACCAATAGAAATTTTAGAGATCATATTTGGCCTCATATCTAGGCAATATGCACAAAATATTAGGGTAAATGCCAATTCATATAAAAAGTTTCACTTTCATTTGAGTAATAATAAGATTAGTTGGTAAACATAAAATGTTTAAGAATTAAGAAGATATGTGTTTACGAATTAACAATATATCCTTTTTTTTCTTTTATGTTTCGAAGGGTGACAAGGGTTAACACATGACTCACACAGGAAACTCTTGGCATGGAAGTATTTGAGGTGTCTTCAGATATGTGCATTTACACAAGTGATAACATTGCCTAGTGCCGATAAGCTAATTTGTTGGGACAAGCTATTTCTACTTCGTTCTGTTGCTAGGTTTTTATGTTGTTTACTTATACAGGTGGAACTCAATCTCCATCTCTATGTGTTTGGTGCTTAAACGAGTGCTTATGCCTTTGCTATGGGTGGTGTTGGTTCCTCTACTATGAGTTTAATCTGAATTTAAACAAGAACGCAACAAATTACATATATAACCATAAATACCTAGATGCAACAAAAATAATACTATCTCTCATTAATATCAAATAATGAAATATGCTTACAAACAAAATGGAAATGAGACTAGCTCGGGCGATGGTAGCTTATCTCTGAGAAGAGAAGTGGCGGCTACATGCCTCTGAATTGAGTTACAATGAGGCTCAAGGTCCTTTTCATTATTGAACAATAAAATTAAACCATAAACAACCAAAATCCTAACCCGAGGAGATGTAACACCAAGAGTTTATGGGCCCCATTGGGGTTAGTTGGGCAACCAACTTCCCGGCGTCATAGCTTTGTCATATTATCTTCGTTTGATGCGCATAATACCTCGTTAGAAATATCTCTCCAAAGACTTCAACTAGAAATGCAAACTCAGTGAGTTTGTTCAAAACAATATTGCCAAAAAAAATGTTGTTTAGGGCCTCAAAATGGCTCCGGAAGTTCACGACCCAAAAAACTGCCAAAAATAGTAAATTGTGCTACAATTAACGGAACTGAAAAACTAAAAGAAACAATGGTGGGGATCCACATGGAATAGGCGGGTGGCCACCAATATCCACCTGGATCATTCGTGTCCCCTTAGGAAGCAATGGTCTCCATTGCGTTGAGTTCCTCCATGAGATGGGGAAACTTTTGCTGAACTTGGTCCCTAGTCAGTTTGCTTTGACAACTCGACAAAGTTGAATCTTCTGTTGGTGAGTGTTCTATGTGTCCATGATCCGATCAGTTGCAGCTTGTTCCATGCAGTCTGGATTTAACTCTATTGGTGTGAGATATTCGACAATGTTGGATGTGTTCAGTAATGGTGGAAGGTATGGCCAAAGGCGATCCACATTGAACACTAGGTGCAGGCCAAGGAATGGGGGAATTTTGAGTCAAAAGAATTATCTCCCACAGCCTTGGTGATCGTGTATGGCCCATATCGAAGCGAGTGAATCTTGTTGTGGGGCTCAGCGAGGCGCTCCTTCTGCAGATGTAGCCAAACTTTGTCGCCCACTTGGAACTTGTGTGGCACCTGATGCTGATCATGTTGCTGGTTGTACTTAGCATTGGCTTTGTCCAATCTGTCATGGAACTGTTGGTGGATGTGTTGAATGTGCTCAATGAAGCTATTTGCCTTGTTGGCTTTGGACTGGACATGAACTGAATCTGCTTGAGTTGTTGCAAATGGTATGGCCACATCAATGGGACATAATGGTTGGAATCCCAAGCCCACCTGAAAAGGGTTGTGGCCAGTCGAGCTGTGGACATAGGAGAGGCTCTCATCCCATGTGCATGGATGCTTTGAGTTGTATATGCGCAGAATGTGTATGATCATCCTATTGTCAACCTCTGTCTGGCCATCAGTTTGGGGATGGAAAGTTGTGGACTTAGTGAGCTTGGTGTCCATCATCAACCAGAGACTGGACCAAAATGTACTGAGGAACTTGTTGTCCCGATCTGAGATGACAGATTGTGGGATCCCAAAGTGTACCCACACTCATTCAAAAAAGAGTTTAGCAGTGGCTTCTGTTGTGATACTCTTCTTGCAGGCAGTCATATTGGCCATCTTTGAGAATCTATTGACGACCACAAAAACACAGTCGTTGCCATGATTAGTAGAAGGAAGGCCTGACATGTAATCCATGGATATGGATTCCCAAGGTCGACTAGGGGTAGGCAGCGGAGTATAGAGACCTTGCTTCTTGATGGTCGGTTTGAGAATGGCGCAGATAATGTAGGATCTGATGTGCTTCCCGACATCCTGTCCAAGATTCGGCCAATAGAAATACTTCTGTAGTACTGCCACCATTTTCTCGACCTCGAAATGCCCAACGGCCCGACTATAGTGTGCTTCCAAAATAATCTTCGCACACTCGCTTGAAGGAACACAAAGGTGTCCCTGGTGTCATAACAAAGCATCCTGAGGTGAAAATTTGGAACTTGCTGACCCTCCAAGAGCATATGGTATGTGTGGCCGAATTCTAGGTCGTTTTTGTAGAGAACTAGCCAATCAGAATTCTCGTGCCCACAAGAGTTGAGCATGGTGGTTAACGCCATGATCAATGGTCAGTTGAGGCAATCTGCAACATTATTTTTGCTTCCCTTCTTGTACTTGATATTCAAATGGAATTGTTGCAGGTATGTGGACCACTTTTGATGGCGACCATTCTACAACTTCCCTTGCGTTTGTATGAACTGCAGGGGTTAGTAGTCTGTGTGGATGACCGTTTCCTTCCCCAAAATGTAATGCTTCTATTGTCGACAAGCCTGCATAATGGAATACATCTCTTTGTCATAAGTATGATACTTCTGGACTATGTCTGAAAGTGTTTCACTGTGATATGCCACTGGATGCCCTTGTTGAGTAAGGAATCCCCCAATAGCATAGTCAGAGACATCTGTCTCGATCTCAAATGGTTGTTGTAATTCTGGTAATGTGAGCACCAGTGCAGAGCAGAAGTGATCTTTCAACTCTGCGAATGCTTTCTATTGAGATTCAGACCAAAATAATTTTTCTTTTGCTCCTCCTTTGGTGACTTTACTCAAGGACCAAATGATATGAGAGAACCCCAACATGAACCTCCGGTAGAAATTGGCAAGACCCAGAAAGCTGCAGAGCTCTGTAAGAGTGGTTGGGGCTGGCCAATCCCGAATGACTTGGACCTTGTCTTGATCCACATGCACCCCTCGTTCATCAATAATGTATCCCACATACTGAACCTGGATCATGCCAAAGGTGAGTTTCTCCAAATTGGCACACAGGTTGTGTTGCCGCAGTGTTTGGAGAACATGTCGGATGTGGTGGAGGTGCTTTTCCTAACTCTGGCTGAAGATTAGGATGTCATCCAAGTATACCACTACAAGTGAGTTGGTGAATGGCCGCAAGATGTCATCCATAAGCATCATGAAGGTTGCAGGATCATTCGTCAACCCGAAAGGCATAACCAACCATTCGAAAAGGGCCTCCTTGGCTTTGAAGGAAATCTTCCACACATCGGAAGGTTCGATTGGTACCTGGTGATATCCGGACTTCAAGTCGATCTTGCTGAAATATTTTTCCCAGTTGAGTTGGTCCAGAAGATCATCAATATACGGGATTGGGTACCTATTCCGGATAGTGATCTTGTTCAGCACTCGATAGTCAATATAGAGTCTCCAAGTCCCATCCTTTTTCTGTACCAACATGATCGGGCTCCCTCAGGGCGATGAACTTGGCCGAATGTGACCTTTTTGCAGCATCTCCTGAATTTTCCTCTTGATTTCATCATTCTTTAGAACAGAACACCAATAGATTGGTCCATTGGGTAACGACATACCTGGTGTCAGGTCGATGGAGTGCTTGACCTGACAGTGTAGAGGCACCCCTACGAGGGAGGTGAAGATGTCCTCGTACTCCTCCACGACCTTGTCCATTTGTTTTTGTCATGTGGAGGGGCCCTGTCTCGAGGTCATGGTCACCGTCTTCTTCTTTCCGTGAGGGCGTATCATCTGGAAAAGAAAAATCCCGTTTTTTGAAATGAGCTTACTGCATTGTTTTGCAGTAACCAAAGAGATGGCGGTAGGTGGTGCTTCCTCCGGTATCCTGTACAACTTATTTCCCACTATAATAATAACAGCGTGAGGCCTTGCCTCATACACAACATGTTGCTTCCACAAGTATGGTTGGCCTAATAATACATCACAAACATCAAGGGGAGCAATGTCATATAATACCTCATCTGTTAAGGGATTTATGCGGTATGGAAGGCGACATTGTTGTCTCACGCGCAGATCTTGTCCTTGGTGAAGCCACCTGATGTTGTACAACTGTGGCTGTGTTGTGGTCGGTAAGCCCAGCTGCTTCATGACCTCTCCTACAATGAGGTTCTTTTTGCTCCTGCTATCGACAATGAACTATAGCAGGGAGCCCTTTACCAATAGATGGGAGTGAAAGGGACACTCCTCCTCCTCTGGATCTTCAAGTTCCTCCTTCTAGATCTTTGTGGTGGCGACGATGGCGTTGGACTCTGCATCAATAATATGCTTCCCTTTGTCATTTTCCTTGTCAGGTTCTGACTCAGAGTCGAAACATGCATCTGATTCTTAAGCCTTCAGTTCGGCCACCAATGACTTCTTAGCGTGACACTCACTTGTGTTGTGTGTCGAGCTCATATGGAACTCACACCACTTTACCGTGTCCTGCTTCAGCTTTGTAGTGTTTTCATTTTCTTGTGGCCTTGGCGGGTTGTCATGGCAGTCCCTCCTTGGCTTTGTCCTTTGTTTTGCGGTTTGGGGGCACCTTTCCCTTGCTTCAGATTTGCAGATCCAAAGTCTCGCTTCTTCTGTTTAAACTTCTGCTCAATCTTGATGACATATCGGTATGCCATGTCGAGCGAGGAGATGTCCAGGAACTCCATCTCGTCCTGGATGTATCTATGTAGGCAACCGTGGTACTTGAGTACCAAATGTTTCTCAGAATCCTTGATACCCAACTTCGTGCAAAGGGTATGAAAAACATTAGTAAAATCTGGCACATCTTGATCCCTTCCCTACTGCAATGTGGTCCACTTTATGTATTTGTCCTCGTAGCTCCCAATAGGGTAGTACTACTCCTTCATGGCATCCCAAAATGAATTCCAAGTGGGAGCAACTAAAAATAGTGAGGTCGTACTTTCATCCTTTTGCTCACAATAGGTTTCCCACCAATCCTTGATATGGGGGGTGACTTTGAGAAGAGAAAAAGTAATCTTTTCTTGGCTCGAAAAATCATGAACGGAAAAATATCCTTCTAGTAGATTCAACCATTTATCTACTGCGTCTGCATCTATTCGGCACTCAAATATGGGAATGTCAAAGTTTACTTGTGCCTTAAAAGTTGTAGAGCCTCGAGAGTCACTGTTGGATGTGGATGCACCGCCGGTGGGCAACCATTGAAGGATCTGGGTAAAGTTATGCATCATTGCATTTCTTTGTTTCTTTAGGGCCTCCTCGAGTAATATTTTGATAGGATCTCGTGCTCCCTCATCTTTTTTTTCTTCCCCCATGAGAGGCCATCGATATTTCCAAGGCTGGTCTTGCAAAGGTTCGATGGTTCGAGCCCTAACTCCTTATATCCCGACCTCGTTGGGGACATGCAAAGAAAAACAAAGAAATAGAAGACTGCTCTAATACCACTGATCCGAATTTAAACAGGAACGCAACAAATTACAGATATAACCATAAATACATAGATGCAACAGAAATAACACTATCTCTTATTAATATCAAATAATGAAATATGCTTACAAAAATAATGGAAATGAGACTAGCTTGGGTGATGGTATCTTATCTCTGAGAATAGATGTTGCGGACACATGCCTCTGAACTGAGTTACAATGAGACTCAAGGGAATTTTTATTATTGAACAATAAGAGAAAACCCTAAACAACCAAAACCCTAACCCGAGGAGATGTAACACCAAGAGTTTATGGGCCTCGTTGGGGTTAGTTGGGCAACCAACTTCCTAGGGTCATAGCTTGGTCATATTATCTCTCTTTGATGTGCATCATACGTCGTTAGAAATATCACTCCAAGGAATAAAATTGAAAACACAATGTTAATAAGATCATCTAAGGAATATTGTCAAAAAATGTAGTTTAGGGCCTCAAAACAACTACAAAAGTTCAGGACCCAAAAAACGGCCAAAAATAGTAACCTGTGCTATAATTAAGGAAACATGGATATGCTCTTTTTATTTTGCTTTACAATTCTCATATTTGTGTGCATCAGTGAACATATGGAATTTTCCATGATTCACCCGTATCGTTCGGATCACTGTGTTTGGATGAGTCTAGATAGGTTTTATCATTTCTATTGTCTATATTTTGGTAGGTGGAAATAGGTGTGTTGATTGATTGATGGGAGGAAAAGTGCCTACCTAAGGTTTGATTGGGCTTGTTGCTTCCTCCCTTCTTGATTTGTGCTCTCCCTTCCAGTTTTATGATCAATTTTTTTTGTGTTGTGCCTGCTTGGTTGGGTGGAATTACCATTACTGCAATCTTAGCTATTGAAGGCTTGAAATGTCACTGCCTCAACATCAGGAATAACCACCCGGTCAGGAACTTGAAAATCATTCCTTTTCCATTTGAAATAGTGGCTCCGAATGGGGATGATGGGACCAGTTTCCCTTTAACAATATATAATGGAATGTGAAGTACAATGTAGGTGAAATGGATGTGATGAATAGAAATACAAGAGTATATATATAGCTATCTATTTCGTGGGATTTAACTTACCTTTATATGTGCAATTGAAAGATTCTCTAATATGCTAAACAATATAGATCATCTAGTGATTCAAGAAATAAGTGCAAGAAATATAACTAATTTGATTAAATAGTTAATCAAATTAATTGTTAATACATATTGCATATAATATTTCATTGTTCTAAAAATGCATTAAAAAATAACAATTTCATACTCTTCAATAGTGAATAAGTATTCAACTGCATATAAGATCATACATTGCAAAACAATAAAGAAAATATGTGACTATTAATTAGATATAAACACAACAATAACATAAAGACAATAGTACCCAATATATCAGTGCTCTGCTCATAAGAAAAACAGTCTTGGTTCAACTTTCCTATTAAGATGATTAAAAGGTACAATAGTGATGGACTCTCTTAACTCTTGTTTACAAAAATTCAGAACCCTTTTTTAAAAGACATGAAAGGGCATTTATAATTAAAGGATCAACTGTAAAAATAGAAAATTCTTGAAAGGTTGAGGAGGTTCAAGCAAACCATCCTTAAAATAAAACTAAAAGGTAAAAATAGAGTATGTTGGAACAATTCATCTAGAATGAGAAGCTTGTTGTCCTCCCATTTGCTGCTTGAGTTCATAGATATATATCATGGACTTCAATTCTGGAGGATGAGCTCGCTTTAATAACATCTGTCCCACATAAAATGCATCAGAGAGTGCTGGGAGCATATGAGCAATGGTTGATGAGCACCAGTATTGCAGCAAGAATGCTACAACTCCTGGGGCTACCAACTTACTTTATCAACCCGGGGTTCATACAAACTTGGAGGTGACAGTGTCGCATACACAAGTAGATGCGACGGGTCCACTCTTTGTCACTGCTGAGCTGGAGATAGACCACTATGGTTTCTCAAACCAGCCTTCTATTGATTGAGAAGGAGTTTGATTACCAACGAAGAAAGGGGAATTTCGCACTAATTGGGAGAATTGAAATATTGTCTACTGCAATAAGGAATGACTGAAATCAATGCTTTAAACACACAGCCCATCTAACTAATTGCTAAGAGATCTTACCTTAGAAGAATTCTAAACTAACATGTGTGTAATCCTAACTATCCTAGGCATGCAATTTGAAGTAACTAAACATTCTACTGTTGTGCACATGAATGAACACAATAACTCCTTTTTCCTTTTTGTCCTTTTTGTGAAAATGTGAATGCTAAATCTTCTTGGTGGTGTGGCAGGTGGGTTAGAGATGGTGGTGAAAGGTCAGATGGCTTGGGAGGCAAGTAGGGGTCTTCTCATATCTTCCTGGATGCTTTTTCTGCAAATCGGTCTCAAAATAGGACACTACAAGTCGTCCTACACGATGTCCTAATGCTTCCTACAGGATGTCCTAATGCTTCCTACAAGATCTCCTAATGCTCCTACAACATCCCCTATATTCCTACAGAATCCACCCGAGATAAATAGGGGTGATTTCGAAGGTTGTATAGGGCTTAGGGAAGGTGAATGATGGAAGAAACAAGGCAAAGGGGTGGCTAGGACTTCCTCAAAGCTCAAACCAAAGTTTGTAAAATGGTTTGATTTGCTCAACAAACCTGGAAAGTTACCCTTATGGAATGATGAATTGGTTGGTGGACTTAGTGGCTTTTGGTGATCATGGATGGATGAGGTTAGGCTGGGGTTGTTAGCATGAGATATTCCTGCACTATTGAAACTCCTGCAACACATACATCACTGGCATTTATCCCTGAATCATATCAAACGGGAAAGATTTCTAATGAACTTAAGAAAATATAATTTCATTATTTAGTTGCGTAGTTCATGCATGGAAATACTTGCAGAATATTGTGAAACACCATGAGATCTAATACAAAGCTGAAGATATCAAAAATGACAATTGAAACCTATTCTTGAAAACTGAAAAGATGCTAGCCTAAGTAGCAGAAAACCCTAAATTCCATAAGAAATTAGAATTATGTTTTTTTCGGGCTGAATAGGATTTTTTCTTGAAACCATGGTTCCTGAAGGGAGGAGTGAGGCCAAATCCACCTGCTATCAACCTTTTTGGTATTCCTTTACCTCTCTAAACTACTGTTAAATCTATGCACAAATGGAAGCAAACTAATCAAATTTACCACTACTTGCAATGACACAATGCTAAAACCAATTCAACAATTAATCCATGAAATAACCTAACATACAAGTACAAGAAGAGGATACTTTGTTGTTAGGGTTGGGCCCTAACCCAAGAGAATTAGCCCTCTGAGTCAACTCAGTGCTGGATCAACGAAATTCTCATTCTCATTATCATATCAGAAAAATTACATAATAATATTTTGCCACAAACTTGCACTCGAAAATGCTTAGTGCTCTTACAAAAAAAATTTGAATCCTAATGAGGCTCTAGGCCTCCTTATTTATGCCACTGAAGTCTCCAACAACTTCCTTAAATCTTGGGAGGCTTGCCTCCCAAACTCAAGATGAACTGGCTCTTAACTGTCATTGGCTCAGCTGCCCATGATCTCCATGACTCGGCTACTTGCAACTCCGAGCTAGTGTGATTTAATTAAGGAATATTTGAATGAGTGAGGATTTAATGAGGAGGATCTATCTCCTATAATCCCTCCTCTTTGTCTCATTTGATTTTAAGCCCTTAATTAGCCAAAATTTCCATGATTTTCTCTCAAAACCCTGCTATCAATGCACATTAGACCACTAGACATACATCTTACTTTTACTCATCTCATTAAGCAAAATATAATTAAAACATGTAAGGAATTATGAGAAGAGTTGATTTTAATAAGCTTGGAGGTGTACTAAGTTCCATATAGTTACCCAATGATGAGGCTCATCAGTGGTATTGGTTAAGAACTGTAACATAAGCCATTGGTTATGCGGTTTGACCAAGTGTTGTCAATAATGTTCAAAATTTAGCTTAGATAACTTTTTGATGTTATCTGCCTTCATCTTGGAGCAATCCTGCCAGTGTTTCATTAGTGTTTTGACATCGGGAAAGGCATCTATAGGGAATTCTTGAATCAAATTAGGGTTGAAAAAATTCTCACGAATGGTTTCAGTGAGGTTATTTGAGACATCTCTTATGGTAAAAATGGTTGCTTCTACCTATTTCATCTTCATATCCCAGTCCTGAAAAAGGATTTCCTTCTATGAATCATGAATCCTTTGAGGATCGACTACTATGCCATATGCGTTGTCC
Source organism: Pinus tabuliformis (assembly GCA_031772625.1). Classification (NCBI taxonomy): domain Eukaryota; kingdom Viridiplantae; phylum Streptophyta; class Pinopsida; order Pinales; family Pinaceae; genus Pinus; species Pinus tabuliformis. The sequence continues at coordinate 269,837,553 of CM062808.1, read as the reverse complement.
GACCAGGAAATATATTCATAAATCTTTTCTTCAATGTCATCAAAGTATGTCCTTAGGTCGGACAATTGATTTATTAGCGAATCGCTTGTTTCACACAAATCATTGACTGCTGTCAATTTCTGGCAGAAAACAACTTGTTGCTGAGCAAGGAGAGTGTTAAGTTCCCCTGCTTCTTTCTTGAAATCTTCAAGCTTAGGATTCTCTTTTAATTGATCAATCCTAAGCTGGAGTTGTTGCACTTGTTCATTCTTGCTTTTGATGTCAGCTTCATGCTGAAGCTTCATCTCATCAAATCTTTTCTGTAGCTCGGTTACCTTTGCCTGCCACCTCTCATCAATACTATGTTTTGCATTGAGTAATGCATGTTATAATTGTAGGTTTTAACCCCTTACAGAAATTACCTGCATATGAATTCTAAAACATAGAAAATAAACAATGCGAGCGCATAACACATAAAACACATATACACAGAGATTTTCCCCTGGATCCCAAAACCGGGACTACCAGCTTGATTTTTCATTATACTACTTTCAATGTTATAATACATATTTATACATGCCGAAGAATCCAATACCATGGACTGAAAACCATCGTGTCCAAAACCATGGACCGAAAACGATCACATCCAAAACCATAAACAAAACTATAGGTAGGTCCACCCAATCTAATATAGGTTCCAAAAAAAGACTTCCTGGGGCACTGCCCCGGACCCCGTAGAGGGGGGATACTTGCCCCCCCTCTAACCCCCCGGTTAACTATGTAGGCTAGTCATGGAAAGAATATAACACAATGCAAAATTCTCCCACTTGTTGTTTTCTTTCCACAGGGGGCCATAAGAGAGCTTAGTCATTTATCCACCCCTGCAACGCCCATTGTTTCTCTACACCAAGAGAACTTCTCAGAGCTCATAGGTTTTGTCAAAGCATCTGTAGTATTCTTCAAAGTGTCCACCTTTACTAGCAACACATTTTTGTCTTCTATCATATCCCTCACAAAGTGACACTGAACATCAATGTGCTTTGTCTTTGAATGATAAGCAGGGTTCTTTGCCAAGCAAATTGAAATTTGGTTGTCACAGTCTATCCTTATAGCTCCCTATAATAACCCCATACTTGAACACAATCTCTGCAACCAAACTACTTCCTTGCTTGCATGAGTGGCTGCCATGTATTTTGCCTCTGTAGTTGATAGTGCCACTACAGATTGTTTCTTACTCATCCAACTGACTGCACCTCCAAATAAGTTAAACACACCCACTTGTAGATCTTCTCTGATCCAGATCTCCAGCCCAGTCTACATCAAAAGAGCCATGAATATCCAACACTCTGTCCAATCTTGGTCTTCCTTGGTAGCACAAGCCATAATCACTAGTGCCACGCAAATACCTAAAAACCCGCTTCACTGTTGTCGAGTGCTCCTTCCCTAGTTTTGACATAAACCTACTCAATACTCCCACTGCATGTGCAATGTCTGGTCTAGTACAGACCATCGCATACATCAGGCTATCGACTGCACTTGCATATGGAGCACGGAACATTTCCTCTTCCTCTTCTTGTGTCTTGGGACACTGTTGAGCAGATAACTTTACATGTACATGAATTGGAACCTTCACCGGTTTACTATCCTACATATTAAACCTCTACAATATTGTGTCGACATACTTCCTCTGGTTTAGCCAGAGCTTCTTCTTTGCCCGATCTCTTTTAATTTCCATGCCCAAAATATAGTTTGTAGCACCAAGATATTTCATGTCAAATTTGGAGGGCAATTGGGTCTTCAAATCCTGGGTAATTTCTTTGTCATTTCCAACCAGCAACATATCATCCACATACAAGACCATATAAATAACACGGTCACCAATTAATTTAAAATACACACAGTGATATGCTTTGGTTCTGGTGAAGCCAAGTCCTCGTATAAATGTATCAAATTTCTGATACCACATCCTTGGTGATTGTTTTAACCCATACAGAGACTTCTTTAACTTGCATACCAGTTCTTTCTTACCCTTCACTGCAAAGCCTTCAGGTTTCTTCATGTAGATCTCTTCTTCCAAATTCCCGTGAAGAAATGTTGTCTTCACATCCATCTCTTCTACCTCAAAATCAAAAGCAGCCACAACTGATAAAAGTAATCTAATAGAAGCTACCTTGGCAATAGGAGAAAAATATCACCGAAATAAATTCCCGACACCTGGGAATAACCTTTTGCTACCAACCAAGCTTTGTATTTCTCCACATTTCTTTCTGCATTTGTATTCTTATTGAACACCCATTTGCTGCCAATGGGTTTCCTTCTAACCGGAAAATCCACCAGATCCCAAGCCTGATGTTTGTGCAAAGATGCCACTTCATAAACCATGGCCTCTTTCCAGAGTTTGCCATCCTCTGAGTCTACTGCTTCCTTCACAGTTCTGGGATCATTGTCAATAATAGATAAAGAAAAATTTGAACAGGAAGCAGATGGACGATACCTTTCTGGTTGCCTTCTTTCTTGAACTGATCTTCTCACAACTGGAGTTTGTGGCTCTTCATCTTCTGATTCCTCTTCTATCGTAGAGTCTTATTCTTCCTCCTTTAGCTCAAACTCTATCTTCTCAGGTTACTTTGATGGGATTCCATGTTTAATAACATATCTCACCTCTTTGAACACTACATCTCGGCTATACACAACCTTCGTTGTTACTGGGTTCCAAAGCTTATAACCCTTTAAACCATCGTTATACCCAATAAAGATGCACTTTTCATATTCACTATCTAACTTGGTTCCTTTCTCCTTTGGAACATGTACATATGCATCACATCCAAATACCCTCAAATGTGAAAGAGAGGGTTTCTTACCAGTCCATACCTCTTGTGGAGTCTTATCCTCCAATGTTGATGAAGGTGATCTGTTGACCAGGTAACATGCTATCTCCACCGCCTCTGCACATAATTCTTGTCCTAACCCGACACCACTGAGCATGCTTCTTACCCTTTCCATCAACGTCTTGTTCATTCTTTCTAAAACTCCATTTTTCTCAGGTGTGTATGGAGTAGTCTTATGTCATGCTATACCACACTTCTTACAGAATTCTTAAAATTCCTTGTTGCAAAACTATCCACCGTTATCTAACCTCAACACCTTTATCTTCTTCTCTGTCTGGTTTTCCACCAGAGCCTTAAATTCTTTAAACCTGTCAAAGACTTCAGATTTCTTCTTAAGGAAATATATCCATGTATTCCTTGAGAAGTCGTCTATAAATGATACATAGTACACAGACTTACCCAGTGATAGAACCTTCACAGGTCCAAACACATCACTGTGCACAAGCTCTAATATATGTTTAGCCCTCTTACCACCAGAGGGGAAACTCACCCAAATTTTTCTTCCCATATACACAATTTTCACAGAAATGAAAATCCAAAGAGTTATTACTCATACCTTCTACCATACCTTTACCATGAAATATTCGAAGATGCTTTTGTCCAGTATGTCCAAGCCTTTGATGCCACAACATGGTATTCTCTCCAGAGACCACAAGATTTTCTGCTCCACTTTCAGGAACCACAAAATTGTTGCACCCATCAACAACAGTTCTACCTTGCAGCTTGTACAGAGTTCCAATCCAAACTCCCCACATCAATACCAATGCTCCCAAAAACATCTTGCATGTATCGTTCTTGAACACTGTTTTTACACCTGCATCATCCAACTTGCTTATAGAAATCAGATTTTTGGCCAATGTAGGAATATGAAGAACACCTAGAAGTGTTCTAATCCTTCCACCTTGCAACTTCAACTTTACTTTTCCACGACCAATGATTATAGCCTTCGTATCATCCCCTAAGAAGACATCACCACCATTGTATTTCTCATACTTGTAGAACCACTCTCTATGGGGAGTGAAGTGAAAGGATGTGTTAGAGTCCTATAGTGATAGGATTCATAATTTTGAATTGGCTGAGGTTAAGTATCGTAATATTGTGCATACCTTTTCTTTCTGAAAATGTTTTCCATATTAAAATTAAAAAATGTAAATAGGGTATGTCCTAAAACAGATATCAAAGGACAAAAAGAATAAGAAGAGATCAAAAACAAAAAAATGAACCCCAAACAAAAATAGATCATGAAAGTGTGCAAGTTACTATCTTAAATAATGGTTGTGTGCAGCTTGGCATACATGCCACAACCCATGATATTCAAACTGTTTAATCTTGACTACTTCATGCTTTGAATTTCATGTTTATAGCTAGAGAATAAAGATCTGGCCAAACAGTTTAATCTTGGCAGATTAGTAGATAGGTAGAGAAATAAAAGGAGCTCATCAGATTAATCTGAGCCCTTGGAAGATATAAGGTTAGAAGTAGATAGTTTGTTTCATAAAAGAAAAAGGAAAGAAAAGGTTTTGAAAAGGTTAGGGTAAGTAAAAGGGTAAGTATAAGAAAGGTTGCATAAATATAATCTATTTGAGGCATAAGAACATCTATCATGTTTAATCATGTGTTTTAGTGTGCAGGAGAAATTGTGAAAGAAAAATAATGCTCATAAGTTCATTTGGTTAACATCCCCCATTCCATTTCACCCCTCACTACATACTTAACTAATTTCCCCTTTTACTACTTCATTTCTTATGAAAACCCCTTTTCCCTTCGTTTTTACCCTTCCCCCTTGGTTTCACACAATCCCCTAGCAAATTACCCTCCAAATTCATTCCCCTACCCAAAAACCCCCTTTTGCCTAGTGTGAAACACTTTTCCCATGAAAAAATCATTTTTCCTTTATTAATTTTCCTAAAAACCCACTAAAACCCCTTATACTAACTATTATTCCCCTCCCACATTACTTTATTAACCCCGCAAATTCACTTTTCCCCACTATACTCCATGTTGTTGGGAAAAGTATCCAATACGGAATGACCCTATCCCACTCTAAGGGTGATAGTACCTCAGCAACAACCGAATGCAAAGCTATCTAAGATTTCTTCTTTATGAAAGTAAAAGGGGAGAAAGGGATCCACTAACCGATGTCTTCCGCTAATGGTTGATCCAATCTTCTCTCCTTACTGCTTGTTCCCAGCTCCTTGCTTTTTTACCGGCCCAGATACAACAAGATCCTGCAAAATGGCAAGAGAGGGAAACTACAAGAAGCATACATTCATAATTGATTCAAGGATTAGAATAAATCAAATACACAAGTATAACAATACATCATTGAGACACATGCATATAGAAGAACCTCAAATGCTTTATTAATGGAAGACGTAAAGTTCTGAGAGTGTTACAACCATAAAAGGCCCAATCCAACAACACCTCCCAGCAGAAAGAAATCTCCTCTTCACCTCCTTTAAGAAAATCACCCAATAGCACTATACTCAAACCAACAGCATTTCTTTACATTCACAAAATTCCAGCCCCCTTAGACCTCATGAGAGAGCTCTATATATAGGAGTTTTGGAGAAAGGATGAGTCAGCTTGAGGTTGGCATGAAGCTGACTAGTGTCCTCTCCCACTTCAGTTATTCTTCAGTTCTTGAGTCCACTTGGAGTTTCTTGCTTCCACTTGGAGATCTAGATCCTCTTACTCATCACAAGGCGAATTCCCTGATCCAAGTGTCATTTTGGAAGCTTCCTGGGCATTTGACACCTTGAGGAATGACTGTGCCACTTGGCCAATCTCGCCCAGCGCAAGTAGCCTTCATTAAAGTTGACATTCAGCGCCGGTACAGAGTGGAGAAGTTGAAATTCAGCGCAGATGCTCAGTGGAGCAGTTGACATGATCCAGAATTAGCTTGTTTTTGAGTGTTTTCAGGTGGAGAACTGATATTTAGTGCTGTGGTTTGCTGACCTTGTTCCTCTAGGGGTAGGAACAACATGTTTAGGGACTTTGGATCCCTTAGATTATTGACATTTCATGCTTCATGCTGTAAGGCACAAAAATGTCTATAACAATTGCCCCCTAAAGTATGAGGTCGTTTATCGGGTGAAATGCTTTATCAGGAGGATCCGAAGTTCATTCAATCGCTGAGAGGTGACCTGTAATAAAATACAATACAATACATTATTTTTCATTCTGCTTTCATGATCTAGCTGAGGCGGGCATTCCCATGCTCAGCTTTATAAATTCATTTTGGTACATAGAACAGACGATCGTCTGATGGTAAACTGATAATTCTCTGCTGAAATTATCATCCTTTGAGTAGGATGATCATCTGCTGCAATGATGTACATATCAAATGTCTTTATATTTCCTGAATATATATCGCAGCCCGGATGGATGAAAATAGATCCGGGGTCTTCAAACTCGTTCGATCTTCACTCTAAGTACAAGTCGATCCATGTGAGAATTGTGCTGAAGTCGAACATGGAAAGACATCGCTTGATTACCGGTCAATGATGTAAACTGTTAACAAGCGCGAGAGGAATCATCGATAATGATAATGATCCTCAAGGTACTGCAGTACAATTCACGTGGTGTGAATAAAGGACTTGGCGTCGAACACCACGCAAAATCTTCTGGTCGAAGGTCATTGATGTATACCTGTCGCCGGAAGTGAGAAACTTGCCATTGAGGCGTGCAAGCTTCAAAGTACTGAGGGGGGTGTTCCTAGATCAACTTCTTGGATAATGAGCTGAAGTCGACAAGAAGTGATCCGTCAAAGGAGGGCCTTAATGAATCCCACATCAGTGACACGGAACGGAGCTAATGATTTTAGTGGAGGTGAAAACAATCTGTGATATCTGATTCAGGGTGGCGATCATGGGTGGATGAAGGATAATGTATGGCAGTGGATGGGACACGGTTGACTCTTGTTGAACAACATCTCTTGAACATATAACGAAACTGATGTGATGGATCGGTAGCATTACCCCAAATGTGGATGGTTTGGCGAAGACCATGGTGATGAGACCGGTGAATGAAACAACCCAACCCGATGTGATATGGAGGACAAAGTGTCATGTTCAAGAGCGACTTGCTACCATTAAAGCTTTGAGGTTCTCCCAATTTTTCCCCAGTCATTTCTGACCAGTACCTCTTTATTTTTGTCAAGCTTGAGGAGGATAACATATGCTTGTTCTATAACTTGTCCTTCGGGCAAGCCCATCGCTATGTTTTAACGAGCCTAGCGATAGGGAAACTCGTTCTCGTCTAAAGACAAGTTTGTCGCTATTTAATCATTTTAACGAGTCTAACGACAAGGAAAACTCGGTCCTTTTCATTTTTAGAGAGTCTGAAAAGGTACAGAAAGTTAACTCCAAAATTCCTTTTTCGTCATCTAATCCCTTAAGTCCGAAAAAGTATAAAACAATACAGAAGGGATGAGTTTTCGATAACTTTAACGAGCCGAATAAAACAAGCGCTCGACCTTTTTGTGCAATAATCCCTCAAATCCAAAAAGATTAAAATCTAGAGGAGGGATAGCTCTTCCGGTCACTTTAACGAGCTGGAAGGCCAAAACTCGACAAACTTTTCATATTTTACGAGTCAGTGAAAAGAGCTCAAAGAAGACTCGTCTTTTGAGGAACGAGTGATAAACAGGGATAGCAGCAGATTCCAGGTTCAGGTTGGAATATTCCAATCACGGCAGTGTCACAAGGATGGCTTAGTGAAATCACTCTTCGCAGATGTTCCTCAAAATGGGTAAATAATCATATGGAGGTGAACGATCGGCCAAATAAAAAGTGGAGGTGACGATGCACAAACACGACCAAGGCTTTTATTTTATGGCTGATGGGTTACATTTACCAAGGTTATTTACCGGGATGGGTTCATTTTTTAACGAGCTTGAACATTGCTCAAACTTATGTTTATTTTTTAACGAGCATGAACATTGCTAAAACTGCTCGAATCTTGTGTTTATTTTTTAACGAGCATGAACATTGCTAAAACTGCTCGAATAAGTTTGCATGCCCCCAGCATAATAACGCAAATCGAGGTGCATGCCCCCCAAGCTTCATTGCATTCAACTCGGTGGTTGGAATGAAGGTTTACCTCGGGGATTTGTTTCATTTTTTAATAAGGTTAACACAAGATAGGAACTATCCTCGACTCTTCATTTTTTAACGAGGTTGACATGAGTTAGGAACTATCCTCGAAGTTTTAGATCCATTAGAAATAGAAGGTTTCATATTCCATTGTGGCCTTTTCCGCCAGATTACTTGGAGGCGGTAGGGCAAAAGTACCCATTAAAGTAGGGTCTTTTAGGAGACCTACTCCGATATTTTGGAGCGAATGATTGCTTCCATGGATCATTGGAATGCTTCCCGTAACTTGTGAACTGTTGGGGAGAAAAGTTTGTTGGTCGACGATTGTAATTCCTCCTTGGAAGGGAAATGCAATCTTCCTGAAGTAGGTCGACACAACCGCGGCCATGGCATAGATCCAGGGCCTTCCTAGTAGGATGTTGTAATCGAGGTTTCCATCAATTACTTCAACATCAATTCCTACTGTTTTGCCCCCCAGTTCAACTTGCAAGTTACTTAAAATCCCATATGGAGTGTATGATCGTCCATCGAATGCTTTTAACATCGTTGACGATTTCGACAAGGGTGGTGAGCCTAAATCTTTCCAGCAACTCATCGACATAAGACATGTAGATGCCCCCTCATCAATAATTGTTCGATGAACAGTTTTGTTGAGGGCTTTCACTTGAATAAGGAAAGCTAGTTGAGCTGGTAACTGAGGGTCATATCCTCTATGATCAAAGGCCACAAGGTTGGAATCCATTGGGCCAATCCCACCTATTGCTGATAATAAAGTTTGCTCTTGGGAGGGGCAATTTTGTGGTACCTGATGTGTCGACATAGTGGACGGCGATTGGGCCAGCTCCTTTACTATATTATAATTCTGTGCTCCTTTGACACGAGGATTAAATGTCGATTTGTGTACTACTCCCTTTGGCGACTTTATCATTGGCTCAGGAACGGTGGGTGACACAACTTCGGTCAAAGTTGTTGTTGAACTACTAGGTCGTTCATTAACCTTGTTGTTCGATAGCTTTGGATTCCCGTAATCTTTATTCCTTGTCAAAGCATTGTTCTGTTGCTTTGAGGTAGACAACATAAGCACTTGGGATCGGGAAGCACTTTGATTAGCGACCAGATTTTGACCTGGATTAGGAAACGGATCAATCAATATTGCTGGGGTTTTTGAACTCTTAAAGAGTTTCTTAACTTCAGCTATATGTGGACAATCTTTCGTCCAATGATCCTCATCGCATATATGACACCCTGCTGGGGGTTTCCTTTTTCTCCCTTTCTTTTTCTTCTTGCCCAGTGGTTGCTTCAGTTGTTTGCCCTTGTCGGTCGACATGGCATTTACTTCTGAGGCAAGAAGTTCCTCATTTGCATTTTGATATGAAATCTTACGGGCTTGCTTGGAGTTGGCCCTTGTCGATTTTGCGTTTGCCATGCCAATCACGCCATCGCCAGCATGAGAGTCACTATTCGATTTAGGAGGAGGAGGAATTGAAAATTCCGGTCTAGGGGCATCAGGTATTTTGTCGTAGAGCGTGCCAGACTGAGTATAAACCAAGTCTAGATATTGCGCACGAGCTATAACTTGCTCTTCTGTTACGACTCCCCCCTTCGCCACATCTTCCGTTATGGCTGGAAGTAATGACTTTTTAAACCATTCAACTAATAGCTGATCGGGAACATATGTTTTTACCATCCTACGACGACGTCGCCATTCATGTATATGATCAGATATATGAGTGGTCGTTGTCTGTTTGAAGTTGGTAAGGAGTTCTGTTCCCGTTTCATACCTTATCGGTAATTGAAAATGGGTTAAAAAGGTTGTGGCTAAGGCACTGAAGTTGTCGAAGGAATCTCTAGGCAATTCAATGTACCATTTTTCCGCTGGACCCGTTAACGTCCTCTGAAAAAGGCGAAGTCTTATCGAATCATCATTCAGGGTGTTTGATGAACACCATAGATGGAATGTCATCACATGATTCGATGGGTCTTCACCTGGATTTCCATTAAATTTAGGAATGTCTGATGGAAGTTTATGTGGAATCGTTGGCCACCAAGGGGCATAAGCAATTGGATCATTCGTCAGCCGGTTTAGATCTGGTAATTCTAGAGTTGCTACAAAGGGCAACTGTTGATTCAGGTTAGGCGAAGCATATCCAGGATAAGATGGTATCGCCTGAGCAGTGGGTCTTTGCATACCAGCATAATGTTGGCAACTTTGACAAGGTTGATGGGCATAACCATTATAGTATGGTTGCCCATTACTTACAAAGACTTGTTGCTCAGGTCCTTGATATGATTGCTGGAATGGCGGTTGTTGAGTTCGAACCAGCTCTGGTTGTTGGACCATTTGCTGATGCCCAATACTAGATGATTGACCAAGATGAGGAGTCACAGTACTTGTTTGATCCTAAGTCGCTCCAGATAAGGAGGCACTGACCTGAGGTTGCGATTAAGATGTCGAGACAAGAGGCTGTTGTATGGCAACCTGAGAAACTTGGGGTTGACATACAATAGGCAGCGCTTGTACTTGCGACGCAATCACCATACCAGGTATAGTGGCAACATTCGACACAGGGTGGACTGGTTGCATTGAATATGAAACTCTTGGTTGTTGAGGCAGTATTGGTACCCATCCGTTGGATGTAATTCCAGTTTGACCTGAATTTTGTTGTAAACTCCCATATGGTTGTTCTCCAGGGGGGAACAATGAAAAGGCATACTGTCCTCCATATGGTGGCAATCCAGTACTTAAAGGGTAGATTGGCCTTTGAAGACACGTTGGATTGATTTGTTGAGTTTCAACATAAGAAATACCAGATGATAATCCGGACGAAGAAATAGGAACTAACCATGTCATTGTCCCTGATGGGACTCCGGCTTGTTGTTGATAACTTGCCGGGACAGATGGTATACCATCGAACATTGTTGGGATAGCAGCAGGAGGCTCTATCGCTGCTGTGTCGGATGACACAGTCCTGGATGTCGACGGTTGTTCAGACATATCTCGTCTATCCAAGAGATTTTCTAGCGACTCTACAAGAACTTACACTTGTGGTAGACTAACTTCGAAGATTAACGAGGGAAAGGTGATGATTATTCCGCTTAAAATAAATTTATTAACGACGCTTTAGACACAACTTGCTTTTTCACTTTTTAAGAGTCGAGAAAAAGCTAAAGATGACTCTAGTATCCTTCGATGTTTTAACGAGCCCGAAGTGACAAATGCTCGGTTGGACTTTTTCAGTTATAGAGTTTGAAAAAGGCCAAAAGAAACTGCTCTGGAGATCTAGGCAGAGGGTGTGCCAAACCTTTCGCAAAACCACAGAATACGTTTTACGGTACGGGTGGTCGATCTTCGTGAATGTTGTGTTCACTGCATTGCGATCAGTAGGGCGGCCGACACGGCTTCCTAAGGATAAAAGATATATGCCTATAGGGGTCTCCCAATATATACGCGACGGTACGTGGGAGCACAAGTCCGTATTAGTGCCACCGACTCTCAGGAGGAATCACCCACCTTCTTCGAGATCGACAGTCACTACGTTTAACGACGCCGGAACACGTCTCTAGCTTAGACCTCTATGTGTTTGCGTTATGTTTCAAAGCGTTGTTAGGTTCATTTAATATATTTTAAGTTGATCTTCTTTAAAGTTTGCCTTTCAAGGTTCACCACGAGATGTATTATACAAATTCCTAAATGCAGTCTAAGATGAGAAGCAAGCTTTTTCAATCTTTTTGACTTATGAAAATCTTAACTACTGAGGGAAAAGAAAGACATCATCTTTTCACACAGATCATAAAGCACACACTAATGCACTTTCTCCTAGATCAACATGCAAACTTATCGAATGCAAAATGCACAATGCAGGTATTTCTTTTCTCTTTCTTAATGTTGATGTATTACAAAAAGAAAGCTGTTATATAACTTTGAATTCAATTTCAAGTGAAAGCAAACAAGCTTGTCCAAAATCAAAAGACACCTTAAGATTTACTTGTTTTGATACTAGAAATATATAAATTCAAACCATATGACGAAAGCAAAAGCTCAATCAGCTATGAACAGCAAACAAACTAACTCTTAAGATCAGAAAGACACTTATCACAGGTCTAGATCTAAGAGGCCACAGCAAGACTAGTTCACTTTCGTTATGGGAAACTGCAAATGATGTAAGAAATACACAAAGAACAAATACAGTTTCTTTATACAACCGAGGCGGAATAGTGGCAAAGAAAAGTGGTTTCAGATAGGTACATTGACTGGTAACAGGCTGCAAAAACAAGGGTGAAAACAGGGCAAGAAACAGCAGGAAACCCCAGTAGCACAAGGCAAGACTGGTTCAGCGCAGGTAGTACACAGGCAGTTTGACCTTCAGCGCAGGTATCCCCTTCGGGAACTGCGCTGAAATGCAGACAACCTTCACACAGCCTGCACTGAAGAACGAAACTTTCGTTTCTCTTGGTTTCCGGGTCACAGATTGCTCAAAAATTCACAGTTTTTGGCCAAATCAGAAGCTATCAGTCAAGTACACACTAAGGGATGAAAAGGAGGATGAAAAGCTATCACTAAGAGCTTATCAGATTCCTTGTGGATCAGCTCTTCAAATCATAAACATGCCCAGAAACTGAGCTAGAGTAGCTGCCCTCTACTTTGCATTTGAAAGATCCAAATGCTGTTCGATTCGGTACTCCCTGTGTTTAGGAAATGAATAGCAAAAACACAAACAACCAACAAGATACGATCCCCAGTGGAGTCACCAATTTGTTGTTGGGAAAAGTATCCAATACGGAATGACCCTATCCCACTCTAAGGGTGATAGTACCTCAGCAACAACTGAATGCAAAGCTATCTAAGATTTCTTCTTTATGAAAGTAAAAGGGGAGAAAGGGATCCACTAACTGATGTCTTCCGCTAATAGTTGATCCAATCTTCTCTCCTTACTGATTGTTCCCAGCTCCTTGCTTTTTTACCGGCCCAGCTACAACAAGATCCTGCAAAATGGCAAGAGAGGGAAACTACAAGAAGCATACATTCATAATTGATTCAAGGATTAGAATAAATCAAATACACAAGTATAACAATACATCATTGAGACACATGCATATAGAAGAACCTCAAATGCTTTATTAATGGAAGAAGTAAAGTTCTGAGAGTGTTACAACCATAAAAGGCCCAATCCAGCAACACCTCCCAGCAGAAAGAAATCTCCTCTTCACCTCCTTTAAGCAAATCACCCAATAGCACTATACTCAAACCAACAGCATTTCTTTACATTCACAAAATTCCAGCCCCCTTAGACCTCATGAGAGAGCTCTATATATAGGAGTTTTGGAGAAAGGATGAGTCAGCTTGAGGCTGGCATGAAGCTGACTAGTGTCCTCTCCCACTTCAGTTATTCTTCAGTTCTTGAGTCCACTTGGAGTTTCTTGCTTCCACTTGGAGATCTAGATCCTCTTACTCATCACAAGGCGAATTCCCTGATCCAAGTGTCATTTTGGAAGCTTCCTGGGCATTTGACACCTTGAGGAATGACTGTGCCACTTGGCCAATCTCGCCCAGCGGAGGTAGCCTTCATTAAAGTTGACATTCAACGCAGGTACAGAGTGGAGCAGTTGACATTCAGCGCAGATGCTCAGTGGAGCAGTTGACATGATCCAGAATTAGCTTGTTTTTGAGTGTTTTCAGGTGGAGAACTGATATTTAGTGCTGTGGTTTGCTGACCTTGTTCCTCTAGGGGTAGGAACAACATGTTTAGGGACTTTGGATCCCTTAGATTATTGACATTTCATGCTTCATGCTGTAAGGCACAAAAATGTCTATAACACTCCATAAACCCGCATTACAAAATAACCACGCAATTATACATTGATTAATTACATTTAAAGTGTAACTAACCCCTGGGCCCCTCTAAATCTCTCCCCCATCTCCCGTCGTTCATCTCCTCCACACGATGGCCGTTGGATCTTGCACCCACAAATCCTACGTCCCTCACCCATATTGCGCCCGATCATCTCCCGACCTTTACTGACCCGAGAGCACGTGATATGGGCGGTATTGCTCGAGCCCACTTGGGTTACGTGGCAGAACTGCATTAAGTCGCATGCTCTCGGGAAAATACCACCCATCGCTCAAAAGCGGTGCGATGGCTCCCTAAACCGCCTCCCCACCCAACACAAAAACCGCTCACTATTCATAAAACACTTTCCCCACCAAAATATAAGCGTTGCCCTTAAAAAGGCCGAGAAGCCCCATTTCATCCATTTTCGCTTGTTTTTTCTGTAAAACCTCAGCAATACCTTTACGACACCCTGCACCTCTGCGACCAAAATTCACTGTCGTCTACCGCCCGAAGAAGCTCCGGAAGCCCAATTCAGCGCTCCAGTGCACGATTGAAGCCACAGAAACCTTTGCAGCCACCGTTCAAAACCAGTTTGCAACCTGAACCATAAATTCCAAGTATTTTGACACAAAACCAGAATGACCCTCTCAAATTCAAAAGTATACAGTAAATTCAAGGAATCACTAATTGAATTTAATAAATTTCCATTGAATTGAGAGTATTTCCACTCAAATACCGAAAACCCCTATCCTGCAAACTGCTAATACTCTATCCCTGTACCAGAGTTGCCAAGACCCCATTTTCACAAGTTTTTTAAGCCCAATTCCCTTATTTTATCACAAATATGGTTGCCCCAACCTCTTTGGATGTCAGACCAGTCTCAACCCCTCACCTAGACATTGACCATTTGGCCCTGGCAGACAGGGATTTCCAAATTAAATACACAACCACTCCAGGCCACCTTCTTAGAATCCATTGTTGTGCCAAGGATAGCTTCCTAAACCATGCTGATGATATTAACCTTTGGCAATCCATTTTTCCCAAAGTATACATTCCTGGAAGTTCACCCATTCCCAGACATAGTAAATTTTTGTCATGCCTGTTACGTTCCAAGCCATAGGGCTATTGAGGCACCAAACCATGAGATATTATTCACCATTACTACTGAATCCATCAACCAGATGCTACAAATCCACCCTAGTCCTAATCTGACTCCTTTGTCCATTGGAAACCTGTTGGACCTATACATCACACTGGACCCAATCAAAATCAAACAAATATTCCAGAATTTCATCATTGAGGAAAGACATACTCCTAAAGACATTCCACCCTATGCTGCCACTATTTTTTCAAAGACTGGCAGGAGAATAATCACCATGCTCTCATGCATCCTAGGATACACATCAGATGAGCATGTGGATGAGGTCATCATAGCCTTCTTATCCATTTTCACTCTGGGCAAGCCTCCTGCTATTATGTATGATTATGCCCAATTCATTGTAGACAAAATGCATGAACAGTTCACTAGACTTCCAACTGAAAGAGTTTTCAAATACTCTTCAATGTTGTTTCATATGTTCCTGTATTACCAGATAGATAAGTTCCCTTTGAGGATCCAGAAATTGGACACCAAGGGAAAGGAGAGATCAGTCATCTACTGGACACCCTTAGTCCACAAGTTTTCCACCTCATTCACCTACAAAGACTTCATAGACTCTTTTGTATACCTAGTCATGAACATGCTGACTTCTAAGGCTCAGCCTAGAATCAGCCCAGAGATTAAGAGAGTACTGCAATTGGCCAACAACAGCAAGGTGCGAGATTGGTACTTGTACCGAAACCACACTGAGATCAGGATTTATGGCTATGAGTTAGGCCCCTACAAGTTGCCCAAATACCTCCCTATGAGGATATTTTCTCTTGAGTACTTCAGGCAAATCATCAGCTCTGATGAGATCAACTTCCTAGCCTATAGGAAGAAAACCCAGTTCAAAGTAAAGAACCAAATGGGCCTATTTATTTGCAACAATAGAGAAGTTGTACAAGAGGCCGATAGGTTACTTCAACTAATGAAATTCAAAAACAGTTTCATCTGGCACTATGACCCTCATGGGGTCATAAACAAGCTCAGACTCAAGGTCAAGTAGGGAGCATACATCCACCACCCAAGGCCTGAAATTGAGTAGTTTGCTAACCAGGATGAGTGGATGGAGAACACTTTCATTGACATGGACAACACTGTTGTGGATATAGATAATACACATTAATTTGGAAAGACAATTTGATCACAAATCTTTCTTGGAGGTTCCAGAAAAAGGAGGGCCAATGAACATTCCTCCTGTCATACAGACTCCACTAAATGAGGAAAAGAATCCTAAGAGGAGCTGGGATGAGGCATCTAGCTCTGCCATGGAGACTACTGATGAGCTGATTGAGCCAAGCAAGAGGCCCAAGTTGAATCCTGTCTTTGAATAGGAGGATAACATTGCAGCAGAAGAAATAATTGACATTGAGGCAATGGGACAGAAAGGTAAAGAAGTAGCTGCATCAGAGGAAACACAACAACCCTCAACATCCAACACACAGTTGATAGATAGACAACCAAGTATGGAGATCTCTTCCTATGTCAGGCTAGCTGACAAGGAAAAAGACATCAAAGGAAAATTTAAAGAGATAAATATGAGGAATGAGAGACTGAAGGTAGAGACATATGTCCCATATCTCAAACTCACACCGCCAAACCAGATTAGGCTAATGTCAGCCTTTGACATCAAAGAAGGAAAAATGCAGGTCTCATTCTTGTAGCCCACTGTAAAACAACCAAAGACCTCAGCAGACTACAAGAAGAAAAATTTTGAGGTATTTTCCAGGGATGTTCATCCCATTGATCAGCTAGAACTTTACAATGAGGCTGGAGAAATGATCTACTCCACCCTCACAGCAAAGGCCATGACTGCTTACAAGATGCAAGATTCATTAGACAATATAACAGCTCAATTCAAGTTGGAGAGAGCCTCTTCACAGGCTAAAGACACCAGGATAAAGTCCTTGGAGGACTTGGTTATTGAACTGGGCCATGACCCAAGTGATGTTAAGGCCACAAAGAAACTGATCAAAAAGAAGAATGAGGACATAGCAGCCCTCAAGAAACAACTCAAGTTGTCTCATTTGTAGCATCCATAGACAAAATAAGTCCTAGAAAGCCAGACCAATCATGAGGAAATGATGGACTTGGTGTTACAACTGAATGACCAGTTAAAGGAGATGGAGAAGGAGTTGGATAGCTTGATCTAGCTCAAACAAGCTAGCATTGATAATGCTCCTGCAACTGTCATTTCAACAGTGAGCACAATTGTACCTTCTACTTTGGCAGCAGCATTGGCTCCCACTACTCCAATGGCCAATGCACCATCAACATCTGCACATACTACATCAGCAACAGGATCAACAGCAACAACCTCCACAACTGATGAAGCAAACAGGTTGGTCAAAGCAATGGAAGAAATGTCCATTTAGACCAATGAGATGAACAAACTGAAGGAGAAAGTCAACAGCCTTGAGACAGATTGCAAACTTGCCGAGATCATGCATAAAGAAGAACAACAAAAGGCTACAAGGATGAATGAAAGGATAAAAAGCCTGGAGAAAGAATTGACATTGACTGAACCTATAAAAAAAGAAACTGTGGGCCAATATCATTGACTCTGTCAATGATATTTGGCCATCCATCCAAGTCATTTTTGAGCAGTTTGACTTAATAAAGCAGGCTACAAAAGCCATTGAAAGGGTTAAAGTAGAACTTGGAGATATGCTAGAGGAAGCAACAAGAATCATCCACTTCCTCAACTCCAAGAATAAGTATGAATTGCAATAACTAGAGATACCTGACACAACAAGTATGATTTTGGAAGTCAAAAAAGTCCTCACCAAGAGGAATTTGATGTTGAATTTAGAAGATAAGTGTCAAAACATGCAACTAGCCGTTGACAGGTTCGTGGCTAAGTTCGAACTTTTAAAGGAAAAGGGATTA
Source organism: Pinus tabuliformis (assembly GCA_031772625.1). Classification (NCBI taxonomy): domain Eukaryota; kingdom Viridiplantae; phylum Streptophyta; class Pinopsida; order Pinales; family Pinaceae; genus Pinus; species Pinus tabuliformis. Next base: position 269,819,729 of record CM062808.1, on the reverse strand, counting down.
CCTAATCCCTTAGTTATAAATGACAAGTTAATGACACAGGCAGATTACAACAAGAAGATCAGGGAAGTGGCCAAAGAATAGGTAATCACTTCGTCCATGAAGGGCATGCCAACAGGCAAAGTGTTGTACCAAACTTTTGAAAACTTGTTTTACCTCTAACATGAGGTAAAACACCTATTTATTAATAAGCCCACTTTTGCCAAATATACAGAGGCAGATGAGATATACAGAAAAATGCTCAATATCCAATTACCAGATGAAGAAATATGGGAAAAATTCAATGATTTACTGTAGTAAAAGGACAGTAAATTATAAATCTATAGTAAAAAGTGAAACAACAAGGTAAAAGGATATTGACAGGTCAGCAGGGTTAAAGTGTATCAGATGAAAGAGTATCAGGTGAAAGGTTAAAGTAAAACAGAACATCCAGTGTGAAGACCAAATAACCAAGCAACATAAAGGGAAAAAGATCAAAGACCAAAGCCAACAGAACCTTAATAACAGGGACAACAAGCAGCAGTTCAATAGCTGTCTTTATCTTCTTGCAAGAAGATATTTCTTTTTTCCTAGATTAGTTCTGAAAGCAGTTTCAGATGTTTGGTAATTCCTTTTGTATAAATACTTCAAAATTCGAAGTGTTAGGGTGGATGATTTTACATTTGTAGAGTCGTTTTGACCTTAAACCTAAGGGTGATTGTACCATTTTCAAATCAACAGACTGGAGCAAGTAATAAAAACATTTCACTACAGAATTCATGAGATGAGCCATTTGTAGTGAAGTATCTTCTTTGTGTGATTTTGTTGCCTTCTTATGTGTTTCACAATCTTAAATGTGTTCTAAATTTGAATGAATTAACGGGAAATATCACTCAAAATTTGTTTAAGTACACTCTATTTTGCACAGTTGGTCATTTACATGTTTTCCTCTGATACCCAGATTTGAGAACCCTTAATTGCTCTCCCATCCCGGTTGACTTCTTTCATTCCTTCTAGAGTCTGGCCTAGTGAACCCTTAATTTCTCCCTGGATATGATTTGAAACCATCCCACCATTTAGCCTTTGAGATCTGCAGTAACTCATCTATCTTGCCCTGTAGACAATGTTTTTAGAACTGAATCCAGTCTTGTTTGTCTGACATCCGACTCCATAGCCCAATGGTAGAAGCAAACCTCTTTTCATCTAAGTAAAGTGATCCCACCACCCAAAATTTCAAACCAAAACACAAGTGCAAGCAATAACTAGCCTAAAATCATATTAACTAAAACAAAGTTAAATTATAAAGAGAGAGCCCTCTCTAAGCATTAGGAAGGCTAGGTCTTGGTCTCCAAAACTAGTTTGTGGTTACCTTTGACTTTTCTTTCTTCACTAACTTCAAAAGAAATATCAGAGTGATAACAGGATGCACCTGAGTCAATCAACCATGCCTCATGATCTACATGTGTACTTGAAGAAGCCAAGTACACATCCCCACCTTCATCTGAGGTGGTTTTCGCCTCTACAAAAGGAGTATTGTCAAATCCCTTTCCTTTGTGAGGAGCTTTAGATTTACAATCCCTTTTGTAGTGCCCTTCCTTTCTGCATTTCCAACAAACCACCTTTACAAGTTTTCTTGGAGATTTAGAACTTCCTCTAGATTTAGATCTCCCACTCGATGACTTATTTTTGTTTCTGTTCTGGGACTGTCCTCGTACAAATAAGGCATCACCATTCTAGATCTTCATATTTTTCCGTCTCATCCCCTCCGTCAATAAGGATGAAACTATTTCATCAAACTGCAAGGCAGTTGCATTGCTACCTATTACAATAATGAGACTATCCTGCGAATCTGGTAGAGAACACAACAAACTAATGCACTTATATTCATCTGAAATTTTAATATCAACAAACAATAACAGACTTACCACAGTATTAAACGCATTCATATGCTCTGTCACTGAGTCTCCATCTTTCATTCTCAGGTTATACAACTTTTTCCATAGGAACATTTTATTCACCAGAGACTTAGATTGGGACAAAAGTCCCTAACTTGTCCCACAAAGCCTTAGCCGTAGCTTCCCCTGATACATTTAGCAATATTGAATCTAAGACACACAATCGTAATGTGCACTTTGCCTTCCGATCCAACTTCTTCCATTTTTCATCTAACACTCCTGTTGGTTTAGTACCAAGAGCTCTCGCGATCCACTGATCTTTATCTACCAACAGATCCTCCATCTTGAGTTTCCATAACTCAAAACTCTCACCATTAAATTTCTCGATCTTTATCTTTCCATTGCTCACTATCTTCTTTCAGCACCAGAATCGATCCCATAGATCTCCCACTGAATAGGGTCTACAACAGGCCCAACCGAAACCCCTCAGCAACAAAAGCATCCCCTTGAAGCCAAAACCGCTTCGATACCAAATGTAGGTTTTAACCCCATACAGAAAGTACCTGCATACGAGTTCTAAAACACAGAAAATAAACAATGCAAGAGCATGTTGAGGGCCCCGAAATCGGGTCGACAACAAGGGGGATACCCACCCGGTCCGGAACCTGGTTGGCGGCTCCTTGCCCATTTGGAGTAGCGGGTCCGACTGGGGGTAATGGGACTAGTTTCCCAATGTGAGGGGTGTGCGTGTGTGTGTAGAGTTTGATGGTATTGATCTAAGGTATTCTAAGCTAATTTTGATTCTAACTTCTAAACTAACTTTATGCTATTGTAATCTAATGGAAAAACAATACATCTAACCTACGCTAACCCGGGGTGTTTTCTTCTATTATGCGATCTAAAAAGATTTCGAACAATAGATGGTAATAAAGATCATTCAGCTATTATAAGAATATAAATCAATGAAGATAAACCATTCTGCATAAAAAGTTAGGCAAAACAGTTGTGAACAACATATCACATAATTAGTTATTCATATGTCAAGCATAAATAAATGACTCCACCGTACAGAAGTGCCAAATGGTAATACACACATTCATACATTAACATATAAAGAACTCAGCTGTATATCACTTTAGGGATATAAGCAGAAATTAGTCAAGAGATAAAAGTACCATTTATGATTGATTTCACTAATAAACTTCAAGCAATAACGATTTATTTCTACTTGTTCTAATATCTGCTAAGAGTACAGAAGTGCAACATCAGTAACAGACATTAAAATGCAAACATAAATAAATCTCGATCCATCCATTCATCAAAAACCTCCTCCGAGGGTGCAGAAGTGCATGTTCTGAGGACAAGCTTTTTGACAGATTTCCGGACCCTTCTCCAAATGCCGTGAGAAGGGTTAAATACTACTAACTAATTAATTTTAATTACACAAATTTAGGGAACGGCTTCAAATGACCGCCCTTTTACTAAAAGCAAATTTATTTCTAAAAATTTAATCTAATTTCTGACCATTTCTGTATCTGCTCCTTAGTGCTGCAAACAGTGCAACGTTTGCCTGGGAAGAGTCGACTGGCTGCCTTCTTCTGACGCTTGAGTGATAAAAGTAGAAATAATAAGAGCTGGCACCTCCTTCTGACAGACTAGAAGATATTTTCGAAAACCTTTCTCTAGCTGGGTGTATTCGCTGCGTGTATACTTAGTACTACCCAGGTTCCTTTCGAACTGATTTTGCTGTTGCTATTTCGGTTCCCGATCGTGCGAATGACTCAATGAGTTAGGAGTCGCACTGTATGGACAATTCCCTGTATCGAGAATTGATTTCGTTCTTTGTTCCAGGGTTTTCTGGAGCGTCCTCCTTCTTTTGCATTTTTCTTTCTGCTTTACCCAGTCTGAGCTTCAGGATCTTTTGCAAACACGCTGCTTTTGTGCGCTTTTGACTCTGAGTCTTGGATAGTCTATTTTTATCAGTGCCTGTTGAGTGATACTCTGGAATCCGTGGTCCTACTGCATGCGGCATCCATTTGCGGAGGCATCTTCTCTCTGTTACCTTATTGGCACTTTCCCCTTTTCTTTAGATGTTTCATGCATATAGATTTATATCAGTTGCATGTCTTGCAGTTTACGCAAAGAAGAAGGGAAATGATGAAAAGATTGACATGAAAGCATTAAATTCTAATGAATGCGTAGTTCTGACAATTCATCATGACTTGACTCTTCGAAAAATGCGATGTAATCATTTCTGGGTACTTAAGCATGCGGTCATTAATTTTCCTTAAGGCGCGCGCTCAATTTTGGGTCTATCGTCTATGTCGGAGAATTCTTGCGATGAGTCTTTTCTGCGATTGGTATCGCAGTATCGAGGGCTGCGACGTCATTAAGTGTTATCGCAGATCGCTGATATCATAGATTTCATTCATTTGCTTATGCTGCCTCATGCGACACTTGCGATGTGCGATGTCGCATATCGGCGGTCGGCGGTTCCTTAAGATTTTCTTTTTAAGAGTGCTTTGAATGTATGCGACGCGATGAACTTCGCGTCGCTTCTTCGCAGATTGTCTTTTGCGCTTAGGAAACGATTCACTCTCTCCTCGCGATGCGATCAAGCCTTGGGGAGTCTAAAATACAAAAACTTTAACAAAAATATTTTTTGGATTTTTTGTTCAGGGTCCCCCCTTTGCTTGGTGTTATTGCTAATATCAAACAAAGAGGGGGGGTTGTTGGTGACCACAACAATGGCGATTCACTGTGAAGAACCAGTTATCTCTGCTTTTCTATTGCATTTTCACTTCCAAAACAAAAAAAATTTCGTATGTCTAAATTTTGTTATGGGCAGATAGAGTATTACCCCTTATCCTGTCAATGATATTTCGTCACAACCTTTTTATTCCGATTGTCTGCTTCCTCTGGGTTAGTTCTTGCATTCACACCAGACATTACTCGGTCCTTTTTTAAAGATAAAATAAGGTCTTCTCTGCGTACTGGCTTTCTAAAATATGCTCATTTGTCGTAGGTAGAGCCTCTACTGCCCGCAAGCATCCATAGCCTCAACAGGGTTACCATGTTATCCAGCAATGATCCTTTTTCCTGCTTGAGGTTATTTACAACATTTCAGAGAAAAATCATTTTGACACTTTTTTTTTTTTTTAATTCTCTAAAGAAAAATGTTTTGGTTTGGTGGCCAAATTATGACACACTCAGTCACTTGATTTACACTTTTGCTGAACAAGCTGGCTCGTGATGAGACCCCTTGTCTTTTGATTGCAACAATCTTGAGTCGTTGGCCTGTTTTGATAGGCAGTATTGGCAAAGTCAGCAAGTTATAATATCTGTGATCATGATAAGCCAGCTCGTGATGAGACCTCTTATTCTTTAAGATATAATGTTTTCTCGGATTGTTTCCCTGGATGTTGCGATTTCCCTCAGCAGGGAGGAAGTCATTGTTTTTCCTTAAGAAAGCTCTGGACGACAATAATAGAGTTTGAAAACAACAACTTTACAGAGAATACTTATTTTATTATTGATGATACCTTTCATTGCGTTGGCATAAAACAATATTTTACCAAAAGTTGCTTTCATCCAAGATTTTCGAAGTTGAAACTAACATCATATTCAGGCTAAAGTTAACTCTATTTATCAATAATAAAAGTCAGATTTTTCGAAAAGTTTTGCTATTTATACAAGTGAAATCAAAATCTGATAGAGAATTGGTATGCTCCTTCATGAATACTATTTATGATCATTCACAACCCGCCTTATTTATAATAAAAGAAAAATAAAAATAAAACTAAAACTATCCTACAAAAATAGAAGAATGATCTTCTATGGAAAATACATTTTGAGAATTTGTCCATTCACAGGCAGAGAATCTCTCCTGCCTGTTAAATCCTGCAACACAAAATTCGATGGGCCTATGACCTCTACAATCTGAAAAGGACCAAGCCATAGCTTCTGGAATTTCGTATGTTTGCCCTTTTCTTCATGAGCCTTATCCCATTTTAGAACTAAATCTCCCATCTGAAAGTTTTTTCTGGTCATTATGTTTGAGTCGAAAGAGGATTTTATTAGCGCCTGGTGGTGAGCACGGGTTTTCTTAGCCTGTTCTCGTCGTTCTTCTAGTTTGATTATTTCCATTTGTCTTAATTGTAAGGAGGAAGTAGGTACTTCATCGATATATTGTACTAAGGACAAAGAGGGAATGACTAAGTGAGTAGGAAGAACTGCTTCTCTCCCGTAAACTAAATTAAAGGGAGAAGTGCCGATAGAAGCTTTCTTTGTAATTCTATCTGCCCATAAGGCGTTTACTAGCGCTTTGTGCCAATTCTTTTGGTTTTGGTCGACTGTCTTTTTAATAATCCTGATTAGGTTCTTGTTTGTCGATTCAGCCAACCCATTACCTTGCGGATAGTAGTTGGCAGAATACTTCAGTTTGAACCCTCTTTTGAGCGCAAACTCAGTCATGGTATTTCCAGAAAAATATGATGCATTATCAAATATTAAGGCCGTTGGCAATCCAAACCTAGTGATGATAAACTGATCTATGAATTCAATAACGTTTTCAGAATTAGCTGTCTTGAGAGGAACTACCTCTACCCATTTGGTAAAATAGTCAGTTGGCGTGAGGATATACCTATGCTGTTTAGAAGAGTGAGGAACGATCTCACCTATTATGTCCAGGCCCCATTGACTGAAAGGTTGCTCGACGTTAACCGGCTGTAGTGGCATGGATGACTTCTTTTGTTTCCCTGCAGCAGTCTAGCAGACTTGGCATTTCCTTACATAATTGTATGAGTCTTTGAACAGCGTGGGCCAGTAATATCCTGCACGTAAGATTTTATGTGTGGTGGCTTCTCCAACATAGTGTCCACCTGCTGGTCCATCGTGGAGTTCCTGCAAAACCTTTTCGGCTTCAGTTTTCTCAAGACATCTAAGAAGCACAGAATCATAATTTCTTTTAAACATGACATCATTTATGAGCTGGTATTGTTTAGCTTTCAATCTCAGGGCTCTCTTCTTGGTGTGATCCAGGTGAAATGGAGCATACCCGTTCTTAAGAAAATAAATGGTGTCAGCATATAATGATTCTGCGTCGTTTAGGCTTACCTCATACGTGTGTACCTCTTCAGACGAGTTCTCAGGAATTTGCGATGCTCCAGCTAACATCTTGCAGAAGCCTTGACCTCTGACGATGTGTGACGGCTTGATCTCAAGGTCGTATTCTTGTAAGGCGGTGATCCAATTCGCTCTGTTTTCGCCCACATCCTTCTGTATCAGGAGGTTTCTTACCACTAGAAACGGTACTATGACTTTGGTATGGGCCTTTAGCAAGAAAGGTCTGAAATATTTGATTGCTTTGAAAACGGCATATGCCTGTTTCTCTACGTCTGAATATTTGAGTTCAGCACCTTGTAAGTTCGAGCTAAAAAATGCGATTGGAGCTTCTACCTTTTCTTGATTCGCTTGAGTTAAAATCGCAACATAAGATTTCTCTGAGGCAAACGTGTATAAGATAAAAGGTTTTGAAAAATTTGGGGTTGCTAAAGATGGAGCGTTGATGATGGCTTGTTTGATCAAGTTGAATGCTTCATGCTCGTCTAGACCCCATTTAAAGTTTGAATTATTTTTTATCATTTTTTGTAAAGGAGAAATAATACGTGAAAAATCTGGGACAAGCCTTTTCACAAAATTGATCTGTCCCAGGAAAGATTGCATGGTCTTTTTGTTATGGGGCATGGATATTTCGGAAATTTCTTTGATTCTGTCAGGTTCAATGTGAATACCAGATTTTGACACTATGAATCCTAGCAATTTCCCTTCACTTAATGTGAAAAAAGATTTCTTCGGGTTAAGCGAGATCCCATACCTTAAACATCTTTGAAAGATTTGTTTCAAATCTTTGAGATGGTCGCTTCGGTTCTTGGAGTACACTGTTATATCGTCCAGGTAAATCACTACCGATTTATTGACTAAACCTTTAAATGCAATGTCCATGGCTCTCTGAAAGGTAGCGCCGGCATTGATCAGACCGAATGGCATCTTCCGATACGCGTAGGTACCCCATTTAGTTCGGAAGGTGGTTTTTAACTGATCATCGGGGTGCACCAGCACTTGATTGTATCTTGAAAATCCATCCAGAAAAGACATTAACTCTGAGCCTGCTACTGCCTGTAATATCTGCTCCATAGGCGGGAGGGGAAAATTGTCTTTCTGACAGGCTTTGTCGAGATTCCGGAAGTCGATACAGATTCTAATATCTCCGTTTTTCTTCCTAACAGGTACCATATTGGATACCCATTTGGAATGTTTGACCGGGAAGATTATTCTGGCTCTCAACAACTTATTCAGCTCAGTCTTTATTTGATTTTCCAAGTTGGGGTGGATTTTTCTGAGCTTCTGTTGGACAGGTTTCTCGTTGTCAATCATAGGGATAGTGTGTTGAATGATAGAAGTGTTGTAGGTCTTCAGATCATCGTAATTCCAGGAAAAAACGTTTTTGTACTGTCTCAGAAGGCGGATATATGCTGATTTTTCTTCAGGGGCTAGGCCCTGGCCTAGATTAACGTTTTGTGGCTTCTCATCGGTTCCTAGGTTCACTGATTCGTAGTTCAGAGTTGAACTATAGAGCTTGGCATTAGCTGACCTTTTGAACCGACTATTCAAATCATATAAGTCTTCTAATTTGACCACTGATTTGGGTATAGCATTATCAGTGCTACTTTGTTGTATTTGGTGATCATGACAGTCTTCGTCAATTATCTGGTTTGAGTAGGATCCTTCAGAGGTGAGGAAACTTACGATGTCTGGATCGTCGTTGAATACTCTCCAGTTGGTGATGTTGTCAGGGATGGATGGTCTAAAGATTAATTCTATCGAGAATCTATCTGGACTAAAATCTTCGGAGGGAATAAGTCTAGAGGCTACGTTAGCTAGCAGGTCTGCGCTTGCATTTTGGAGTCTCGGGATTGACGAAATATTGAATCCTATGAAATGTGCAGTCAGATCTTGTACTAAAGATTGATAGTGCTTCAAATGACTTGACAGGCAGTGTATGGTGTTACGTACCTGTTTGACGACAATCTCAAAATCTCCAAAGACTTGAAGATACTTAACGTTCAATCTGATTGCTTTGTATAGGCCTTGAACCAAGGCCTCGTATTCCGCTGTATTGTTTGTACAATCGAACTCAAGTCTGCATGTAAGCATGGTTTTATTTCCATCTGGGCTAATCAGAACGCATCCTGCTCCTGCTCCCTCGTTGGACTTAGAGCCATCAAAATATAATTTTCAAAATAAAGATGTATTTACAGGGTTATCTAAAAAACTAACACGTTTTGAATCATCAGTTTGGGAAAAGTTTTTTACTTGGGACAAAACTGAATTTTCCAAATAAGGTGATATATGAGCATTGAAATTTCTGAGGGAAGAATCTACCGAGTAGTTGCCTATGATGCTGCTGTTGTATGCTATTGCTTCATTCTCCCCTTCCAATTCCGTCACTATGTATTTTTGGTGCAACTCTCGTTCAACCTTTATTTGATTAGGTTTACCGTTGTAGGGCAACCACATGTGCGACCAGTCGGTTGAAAAGTATCCGTGGAGTTTTTCAGACCAGTCCCTGCTAAGAATCAAACCATAGAATTTAGGGATATCAGCCACTAGAATGTCGATAACCTGGCATACTTTAGGGTTAGACGATAGTCTTATGGTCACTTGATTAAGTTCACCTATCACTTCGACTTGCGATCGATCAAGTTGAACTATGCGCACTGCGGATTTTCGCGGTTGAACATTCAGTTTGGCACATATTGACCTGGGTAAAATATTGGTTGAAGCACCAGAATCAACCAAGCAGTTGTGCACGTTTCTATTGAAAATTTCATAAGTGAGGAGAAAAGGAGGAGTATGAGATCTAGATCTTCCTCCAATCAAAGCGATGTCATTTGGATCAATCTTACTGATCGTTTTGATTGGGGGTCTTCCCACATTGTGGGAGGCTACAGCCGTAGGTAAAGGTGTAGTAGGCACGGCATGCAATTCTTTCATCATTATTTTCTGTTGATGTTTCAATTTGCTCAACTCGTACAGAGTGATATTAGCCCTAGTCTTTTTTATGTCATCGATGATGTTATACTCCATTTCATCCGACACTATCAGTGTTCTTGATGGAGGTGATTGATCTGATTGGACTCGGCTAATTTGGGTCGCTTTGGCAGTTGTCTTCTTTGTTGCGACCTTTTCTTTTGCTGCAGGGCTTGCGCCCTTCTGTTTAGGGGTAGTTTGGGGAGGATCAAGTTGATTTTTGCTTCGTGTGCTAACCGGAAATGCTTCTTGATCTTCTTCTTGTGGGAGGATGAAATCCCACATTCCTTGCAGTTCCGCCACTTCTTCATCGTCGGTCTGTGTTTCGATGGTATTCTCTTCTTCTTCTTCTTCAGATTCAACGTTTGAGACAGCATTGGGTGGCTTCGTCTCCATGGGAGGATTTCTTTTAAAAGTCCTGAAAGGCTTTTTTGAAGACGTTTCTACTACTTGTTTTCTTATGTCAATCATCTCATTAGACATGGCCTTTAATACCTTTTGTAATCCTTCCATATCGAAAGGATCTTTCGTTTGCTTCTTCTTGGTGTCTTCTTTGAAAGAGATTTTCTTAGATTTACGCTCTTCGATTGCAGATCTCTTATCTAGGGCTACTACGCGTTTCTCAACTGCTAACGCCTCAGTTAAGTTTTCAACTAAGGTTGTCTTGCTTTCCCTATCTACGAAGATGGCCAAGTTTGATGGTAAGGCCATGATGTACCATTCACATCTTACTTCCTCGCTGGGTTGAGAAGCAACAGGGATCTTGTTGAGGATCTTTTTGAACCGTAAGTTAAAATCTTGAATGGGTTCCCTAGCCTCAGCTTTAAGATTGGATAAATCGTTGATCAGTGTCGCTGTTGATCTATTATCACCGAATTTGGTAAGAAATTGACTTTGAAAAATGTCCCAGCTCGTGATAGATCCGGAGGGCAACAAAAAGTACCATGACCCGACTGTTCCTTTCATTGTATAGGGAAAAAGCCGGACAACAGCATCTTCGTTGGTAACTCCGTTGAGATTAACAGAAAGTATGAAATTATTGATATGTTCTTCAGCTAGCATGTCTATTTCTGGATTGAATTTGGGTAGCCATTTCTCAGGATGGGCCGGTATTGGACTCAGGGGTGGAGGCATTAAAACCGCCCCAGGATTGTTCCATGGAGACTGGGCCATCGTTGAGCCGCTAGTTAATAGAAGTGCAGAAGATGATCTCTGATGCTGAGAAGATGGAGATCTTATGATCTTCGATGATTGCGGGGGAAGGGTTGTGGAAGATGGATGAGTGATTTGAGGTGAAGATGTGGGTGGCTGACTTCGCGGTGAGGGAGTTGAAATGGACGAAGTAGATGAAAGAGTCTCTCTGTCAGACTCTGGAAGTGCTTTCCTTGCTCTTTTCCTAGTGGGGAGAGGAATTTCAGTTGGCTGGATGCCAAACTTTTCACTCTTCAATCTGGTCAGGGGATGAGCAGGGTTGTACTGCGAAGTCACGCTGCCTTTAGATTTGTCAGACCTCTGAGTAAAAAATAGAGAATCACTGGAGTTTACGAATCAAAGTTTGAATTTCAGGGGGATCAATGATAAGTTGGTCTGATGTATTAGGGTGTATAGCAGCGGTGAATGTCCGAGCGACTTCTAGTTCCGAGTTTAATCGTACCGGAGAAGTCGGGGAAGTTGGTGAGGGTGATTTGCTCTCAGAATGGTATTTAGATTTTGATTTATGCGCCATTCATAGCTCGTGCCCTCCTTCTAGTGCCAGAAATGTTGAGGGCCCCGAAATCGGGTCGACAACAAGGGGGATACCCACCCGGTCCGGAACCTGGTTGGCGGCTCCTTGCCCGTTTGGAGTAGCGGGTCCGACTGGGGGTAATGGGACCAGTTTCCCAATGTGAGGGGTGTGCGTGTGTGTGTAGAGTTTGATGGTATTGATCTAAGGTATTCTAAGCTAATTTTGATTCTAACTTCTAAACTAACTTTATGCTATTGTAATCTAATGGAAAAACAATACATCTAATCTACGCTAACCCAGGGTGTTTTCTTCTATTATGCGATCTAAAAAGATTTCGAACAATAGCTGGTAATAAAGATCATTCAGCTATTATAAGAATATAAATCAATGAAGATAAACCATTCTGCATAATAAGTTAGGCAAAACAGTTGTGAACAGCATATCGCATAATTAGTTATTCATATGTCAAGCATAAATAAATGACTCCACCGTACAGAAGTGCCAAATGGTAATACACACAATCATTCATTAACATATAAAGAACTCAGCTGTATATCACTTTAGGGATATAAGCAGAAATTAGTCAAGAGATAAAAGTACCATTTATGACTGATTTCACTAATAAACTTCAAGCAATAACGATTTATTTCTACTTGTTCTAATATCTGCTAAGAGTACATAAGTGAAACATCAGTAACAGACATTAAAATGCAAACATAAATAAATCTCGATCCATCCATTCATCAAAAAACTCCTCCGAGTGTGCAGAAGTGCATGTTCTGAGGACAAGTTTTTTGACAGATTTCCGGACCCTTCTCCAAATGCCATGAGAAGGGTTAAATACTACTAACTAATCAATTTTAATTACACAAATTTAGGGAACGGCTTCAAATGACCGCCCTTTTACTAAAAGCAAATTTATTTCTAAAAATTTAATCTAATTTCTGACCGTTTCTGTATCTGCTCCTTAGTGCTGCAAACCGTGCAACATTTGCCTGGGAAGAGTCGGCTGGCTGCCTTCTTCTGACGCTTGAGTGATAAAAGTAGAAATAATAAGGGCTGGCACCTCCTTCTGACAGACTAGAAGATATTTTCGAAAACCTTTCTCTAGCTGGGTGTATTCGCTGCGTGTATACTTAGTACTACCCAGGTTCCTTTCGAATTGATTTTGCTGTTGCTATTTCGGTTCCCGATCGTGCGAATGACTCAATGAGTTAGGAGTCGCACTGTATGGACAATTCCCTGTATCGAGAATTGCTTCCGTTCTTTGTTCCAGGATTTTCTGGAGCGTCCTCCTTCTTTTGTGTTTTTCTTTCTGCTTTACCCAGTCTGAGCTTCAGGATCTTTTGCAAACACGCTGCTTTTGTGTGCTTTTGACTCTGAGTCTTGGATAGTCTATTTTCATCAGTGCTTGTTGAGTGATACTCTGGAATCCATGGTCCTGCTGCATGCGGCATCCATTTGCGGAGGCATCTTCTCTCTGTTACCTTATTGGCGCTTTCCCCTTTTCTTTAGATGTTTCCTGCATATAGATTTATATCAGTTGCATGTCTTGCAGTTTACGCAAAGAAGAAGGGAAATGACGAAAAGATTGACATGAAAGCATTAAATTCTAATGAATGCATAATTCTGACAATTCATCATGACTTGACTCTTCAAAAAATGCGATGCAATCATTTCTGGATACTTAAGCATGCGGTCATTAATTTTCCTTAAGGCGCACACTCAATTTTGGGTCTACCGTGTATGTCGGAGAAATCTTGCGATGAGTCTTTTCTGCGATTGGTATCGCAGTATCGAGGGCTGCGACGTCATTAAGTGTTATCGCAGATCTCTGATATCGCAGATTTCATTCATTTTCTTATGCTGCCTCATGCGACGCTTGCGATGTGCGATGTCGCATATCGGCGGTCGGCGGTTCCTTAAAATTTTCTTTTTAAGAGTGCTTTGAATGTATGCGACGCGATGAACTTCGTGTCGCTTCTTCGCAGGTTGTATTTTGCGCTTAGGAAACGCTTCACTCTCTCCTCGCGATGCGATCAAGCCTTGGGGAGTCTAAAATACAAAAACTTTAACAAAAATATTTTTTGGATTTTTTGTTCAGGGTCCCCCCTTTGCTTGGTGTTATTGCTAATATCAAACAAAGAGGGGGGGTTGTTGGTGACCACAGCAGAGCATAACACATAAAACACATATACACAGATATTTTCCCCTGGATCCCAAAACTAGGACTACCAGCTTGATTTTTCATTATATTCCTTTCAATGTTATAATACATAACTATACATGCCGAAACATCCAATACCATGGACTGAAAACCATCGTGTCCAAAACCATGGACCGAAAACCATTGGGTCCAAAACCATGTGCGAAAACCATGCACAAAACCATAGGTAGGTCCTCCCAACCTAATATAGGGCCCAAAAAAAAGATTCTCGAGGCGCTGTCCTGGACCCTGTAGAGGGGGGCTACCCGCCCCCCTCAAACCCCCTGTGACCCCCCCACTGTGTAACAAAGGGAGGGCTCCGCCCCCCTCTAACCCCCCAGTTAACTACATAGGCTAGTCGTGGAAAGAATATAACACAACCCAGCACTAATTGTAGGATGTTGTCATCCTTTTCCTTTATCAGCAGTTGTATTTCTGAGTCTTTATCAACATTTTTTGTAGCATATGCTCCTACAAACAATGATAGCCTTGTTAAATCATCCACAGGGTTAGTTTGTGGATATTTCCAAATAATACCTAATGGTATATTTCTCAGTACTAATGCTTGGGACTGTTCAGTTCTTTTCCTCTTCCTCTATCTTCTCATGACAACATTGTGCTTTGGACTGTAAAATACATCTAGGGGAGCTATTTCTTCTATTCTGAGCACAACTTTGGATGTAGGGTGAGCTGGAATGACTTCCAAGTCATTAATATTGACATCTTTATCTGAAGACCCAAGAGTGAGTGGGACCTTCTTGGTAATCTCAGGAGTCTTAAGAGTTTGTTTTAGAGATGAGGTATGTGCTTCCTGTGATGATGTATTAATAATTTTATCAAATTTCTCCCATACGTTCTCTAGAATGCTTGTAGATGGTGACTCCTCGGTATTTTGTGTCAATGATGTGCTTTCCTTATTTCCCTGATTGACTTCGGGATCCTTTGAAACATGGGTTGAAACATATTCCTACTGTGGAACTGATTGTGAAATCCCTAATATATCAAGGGGGAGATTCTCTAACCTTGTACTTCTATAATCTTTGAACTTGATTAACTCTTCAAGGTTCAGACGAGATTTGGTTAACATTTCCACTTGTTGATAGTCTCTGGTTGTTTCAAACAGGTCATCGAAATCATGAGGCTCATGCTGAAATTGCTTAACTTTGACCTGAGCTGTGAAATTTTGGGCTACCTTGGCTGGATCATATTGCCTGGGGTGAATAGTGGGAAATTTCATATAGAGTATATTCTCAATTTCAAGCGTTCCATGCTTGAAATTCTCAAGTAAAAACTCCACAGCGAATAGGAAAAGATGACTAGATAGAATTTTCGGCTTCCTTAAGGGATTTGGTTAAGCCATTGCCCACGGTTTGATAGGAAACTTCTCGGGCTAGAATCTTGTCAAGTACATAGAGAGGGAGGACATGAGGGGCAGCTAGGCTTCCATAAATCCTAACATATGTGAAAAATTCCTCTCCAACCCATTTACATATAGCTGTAAGGTCATCGTTGTCTTCTCTAGAAAATCTAGGAGGTCTTTCATAAAAAATGACTTGGTATAAAGGTAACATCATTTCATGGGAGATTTTATAAAATTTGGGCTGGTAATTGGACTCCCAAAGGAATTTATGGTAAATATGGATCTGAGTAGGGTCTCAAAGGGTCTATTTCCATCCCATAGATCAAAAGTCATAGGTGAAAAATACTGTGTCCATAATATAACCACTCATGTAGAAAGGGGGCACGATCCTGGTAGTAATATCGTGCTTGCCTCAGTAGGCTAGGATCTATGAGACTAGATTGTTAGATAGGATGTTGGCCCAATCCATAATATAGGCTTTAAAGGTAGCCTCCATTAGGGGAACCCATTCTATCAGGAACTTCTGTGTATTAGGTTTTCCAAACAGTCTACACATGATAGAAACAATGTGACAATGAGGACTAACAAGGGAGGCTAGATAACACATTCCCCTGTATTCATGTTTGTGTTTGTTCAGCTCACACCTCCACTACCTTATCGGGTCTGACCAAACTTAATTTTATGTAGAAAACTTCTAATTAAACTGCACATTATAGATTTTCTACGGCTCTGGTAGATGATACATCCTTCTTAAATATTTAGCTTTAAATTACCCAATTAGTATCAATGTTCTAAGGGTTATGAAGGTTCTACCCGCGATGTTCACATCATAAATAACCATTTGACCAACTCATTATATGGCATAATGTGTGGCCAAGTTGCAATTCGATGGAGATAGAATTGGCGACATCTACCCAGGTTGTTTATGAAGTTGACGTAGATTCATCTAGCACTGTGACTTGCCTCGTAAATACTCTAGATTCTTATTCTTCAAACAGTTTGTATATTTCTTCCCAAGAAGAACACCCAGAGTCTATAGTGGATGTTGCATCAGAGAATAATGGAGGAATCTCAGTAACCTATGCAGTAAGTGGAGTCGGCTATGGTGGTAATGTTGGTTTCTTGTTATTCTTAGCGACTCTCAACATTTCGCACGAGTTATGTTTATCAAGACTAGCCTGCAATAGAGAGAATGCCGAACATAAGGAGAGAACACTTAGAGTTAGAAACTTAATCTGAGAATGACGAAATAAAATGAAAATAGGCAATTAACGCAAAATATCAAAACAGTAAATGCGATCAATCAAACCATTTACGTTACCGAGAACCATCAATACCATTACAACTAATCATAAATGAACAACATGATTTCACATGCTTTTTGTACAAGTTAGTGCTCTGGTGGCTTATTTCACATCGCAAGTTTCAGTGGCATGCATATTATCTAATTCGCGAAATCTTCCTGTTGCTGACATGCGATGGACTAACCATTCAGATATGCGGAAAAATGCTTGTAGCGGGAAATCTTTTCTTCAATGTCATCAAAGTATGTCCTTAGGTCAGACAACTGATTCATTAGTGAATTACTTGCTTGACACAAATTATTGACTATTGTCAATTTCTAGCAGAAAATAACTTGTTGCTGAGCAAGGAGAGTGTTAAGTTCCCCTGTTTCTTTCTTGAAATATTCAATCTTAGGATTATCTTTTAACTGATCAATCCTAGGTTGGAGTTGTTGTAATTGGTCATTCTTGGTTTTGATGTCAGCTTCATGCTAAAGTTTCATCTCATCAAAGATTTCCTACAACTAGGTTACCTGTCATCTTGCATCAATACTCTGTTTTGCATCGAGTAATGCATGTTCTAATTGTAGGATCTTTTCATCCTTTTCCTTAATCAACATTTGTATTTATGAGTCTTTATCAACATTGGTTGTAGCATATTCTCCTATGAACTGCAATAGCCTTGTTAGATCATCTGCAGCGTCAATTTGTGGATCTTTCCAAACGATATATAATGGTATATTTCGTGGTAATAACGCTTGGGACTGTTCAGTTCTTTTCCTCTTCCTCCATCTATTCATGAAAAACTTGTTCTTTGGACTATAAAATACATCTAGGGGAGGTATTTCTTCTATTCTGAGCACAACTTTAGATGTAGGGTGAGATGGAATGACTTCCAAGCCATCAGTATTGACTACTTTATCTGAAGACCCAATAGTGAGTGGGACCTTCTTTGTAATCTCAGGAGTCTTAAGAGTTTGTTTTAGAGATGAGGTATGTGCTTCCTGTGATGATGTATTAATAATTTTATCATATTTTTCCCATACCTTCTTTGGATTGCTTGTAGATGGTGACTCCTTAGTCTGTTGTGTCAATGTTACACTTTCCTTATTTCCCTAATTGACTTCAGGATCCTTTGAAACCTGGGTTGAAACTTCTTCCTATTGTGGAAGTAATTACGAAATCCCTAATATATCAAGGGGGGGATTCTCTAACCTTGTTCTCCTGTACTATTTGACCTTGATTAACTCTTCAAGGTTCAGACGAGCTATGGTTAACATTTCTACCTGTTGATAGTCTCAGGCTCTTTGAGACAAGTCCTCGAAATCATCAAGCTTGTGCTGAAATTGCTTAACTTTTACCTGAACTGTGAAATTCTGGGCTACCTTGGCTGGATCATACTGCCTGGGGCGAATAGTGGGAAATTTCATACAGAGTATATTCTCAATTTCAACCATTTCATTCTTGAAATTCTCTAAAGCAAAACTCCACAATAAATAGGAAGATATGGTTAGATAGATGTTTTGGCTTCCTTAAGGGATTTGGTTAAGCCATTTCCCACAATTTGATAGGCACATTCTCGTGCTAAACGCTTGTGAGGTACATAGAGAGGGAGGGCATGAGGGCTATCTAGGCTTCCATAAATCCTAACATAGGTGAAATATTCCTCTCCAAATCATTTACCTATAGATGTAAGGTCATCGGTGGCTTATCTAGAAAATCTAGGAGGTCTTTCATAAAAAATGAATTGGTATAAAGGTAACATCTTTCCATGGGAGATTTTATAAAAATGGGGCTGGTAATTGGACTCCCAGAGGATTTTATGGTAAATATGGATCCGGGTAGGGTCTTCAAGGGTCTATTTCCATCCCATAGATGGAAAATCATAGGAGAAACACATTGTGTCCATAATATAAGCACTCATGTAGAAAGGGGGCATGGTCCTAGTAGTAATATTGTGCTTGCTTCGGTAGGCTAGAATCTAGGAGACTAGATTGTTGGATAAGATGGTGGCCCAATCCATAATATAGCTTCAGAGGTAGCCTCCATTAGGGGAAACCATTCTATCGTGAACTTTTGTGTATTAGGTTTTCCAAACAATTTACACACGGTAACAACAATGTGACAATGAGGACCAGCAAGTGAGGCTAGAGAATACAATCCCCTATCTTCATGTTTTTGTTTGTTTGACTCGCACCTCCACTACCTTATTGGGTCCGACTGAACTTCATTTTCTGAAGAAAAATTCTAAATAAACTATGCATTATAGATTTTTTGTGGCTCTAGAAGATGATACATCCTTCTTAAATCTTTAGCTTTAAATGACACAATTAGCATATGTGTCCTAAGGGTTATCAAGTTTCTATCTGCGATGTTCACATCATTAATAACCCATTTGATGAAATCAGTATATGGCATAATGTTTGGCCAAGCTGCAATTCGATGGAGATGGTAATTGGCAACCTCTGCCCAAGTGGATCCTGAAGTTGAGATAGATTCATCTAGCACTGTGACTTGCCTCGTAACTACTTTGGATTCTCATTCTTCAAATAGTATGTATATTTCTTCCCAAGAAGAACACCTGGAATCTATAGTGCATGTCACATCAGAGAACAATGGAGGCATCTCAGTAACCTCTGTAGTAGGTGGAGTCGGTTGTGGTGGCATTGTTGGTTTCTTGTTCTTCTTAGTAGCTCTCAACATTTTGCATGAGTTTTGTTCATCGAGACTAACCTGCAACAGAGAGAATGCATAAAATAAGGAGCAAACACTTAGAGTTAGAAACTTAAGGTGAGAATGGTGAAATAGCATGAAAATAGGAAATTAACACAAAATATTGAAACACTAAATGCGATCAATCAAATCATTTACATTACCGAGAACCATCAATACAGAACTAATCATCAATGAAGAACGTGATTTCACATGATTTTTTTACAAGTGAGTGATCTGCTAGCTTATTTCACATAGTAAGTTTCAGTGGCATGCATATTATCTAATTCAAGAAATCTTCCTCCTTTTGACATGCGGTGGACTAACCATTTATATATGCGGCAAAAGACTTGGAGCAGGAATTATTACATCAAAAAGTCCCTTGGCAAGACTCGTCTTGAGTTTTGCGATGCGATCTGAGTATTGTGATGGAGTACTTCTCGCAATATTGGAGAAAGGTTTATTAGGAGGTTGGAGTAGTGGTAACAATATGAAACGCCGATATAACTTTGCGATAATTCTTTTTGTGATAGTGACGTGGCTTAATGGCAGGATCGAAAATGATATTTACATGCGCAAAGGGCTTTCTTCATTTCATGCTATATTGAGGTTTATCGTTAATTCATTAATTTCGGGTCAACCTCATCATGTTTTCACTTAGAATGGTGTTTTCACCCTTTGCGATCAGCGCTATGCGATATGTGCAAGGCCTATACAACTTTTTCCTAAGTCATTTTTAATGCCAACAGATTTAAGCTTTAGGTTCAGATGGCTTGTTATTTTGGTTTTTTTTGGGACTTTTGTTTTATTTAATTATTAAAAGACTCTATACTAAAATTTTTAAAGGGTCCCCATTATTGGCTAAGTTAATTTAACTAATCATAATGGGGGGTTGTTGAATGACACAACAATTGCCGATTCACTAGAAGAACCAGTTATCTCTAAGAAATATAATGAAATTTAAGCTTAATCAGAAGAAAAACGATAATTAAGAAAGAAAAATTATTTTGAAATGTTAGGATAAATAAGATTACTTTGAATAAAAAATCATTTCATTGTAACTTTCTTGCAACATTTTATAGATGAAAATATTCACTATCTGCATCAGTCATTAATCAATTGTAAAGATAAAACAAGGGGATATTGAAGCTTAGCTTTTAAGATGAAGTTTCTTTGTCACAGGTAGAGCCACTGCTACTAGCAGGCATCCATAGCCTCAAGAGGGTTACCTTTTAACCGATAATGAACCAGGATCCCATCCACTTTAGTTCTAATCTTTAGAGGCAATATTTGTTTTTTCTTTTTTCCTTTTTGAAGATCTTTTTAAAAGCCACTGTCCTAGTTTGGTAGCCAGATAATGAAAATTCCATTCACAGGTTGTAATAAAGTTGAACAAGTTAGCTCGTGATGAGACTCCTTGTCTTACAATTATATAACCATAAGCCATTATCCTAGTTTGGCAACTAGTAGTGAAAATTTCAACCTATTATTTTCCCATGATCATCATAAGTAGGCTCTTCATGAGACCTCTTATCTTTTAAATTTATTGTATTTTTGAATTACACTCTAAAAATATATGACTATTCGATAGGGATGTTCATTCAATCCTTAAGAGTATCAGATGACAATTGAATTTTAAGGTGTTGAAACTCCAAAGAGTCTTTACTTTTTTTTTTAAAGAAAACCTTACCTGACTGATAACTAGATCAAAGATTTTATAAGTGTCTTTAGGTCGAAAGAGGCCTCAACTTCACTGGAAAAAGATTTTAGAGTTTAAAAATAATTACCAAATTCTTCAAGTTCGTAATTATTTCCTAAAATTTTAGTACTTTTAGGTGTGAAAAATCATAAAATGATTAGAGATAATGATAAAAATCCATTTGTATGTTACTTAACATTATTTATACTAGAACCGATGCTCCTTCAAGAAAAAGAAATTTTTGAGAAGTATCCCATTAACAGGAAGCGCATCCCTCTTTCCTTGTAAATCTTGCAAAATAAAAGTTGATGGACCTAATTGCTCAACAAATTGAAATGGTCCAAGCCAGAATTTTTGAGCTTTAGTGTGTTTTCCTTTGTCTTCATGTGCCTTGTCCCATTTCAGGACTGAGTCTTGAATTTGAAATTTTTTCTTATCAACTGAGCTTGTATCAAAGGAAGATTTTACTAGTCATTGATGGTGAGCATGTGTTTGTTTGGCTTTTTCCCTTTCTTCTTCTAATTTAAGTATTTGCAATATCCTTAATTGCAGAGAGGAAGAAGTTTTTTCTTCAATAAATTGTACTAGAGATGATGAGGGAAGGACTAGATTAGGAGGAAGAATAGCCTCCTTCCCATACACTAGGTTAAAAGGAGAAGTACATATGGATGCCTTCTTGTTTATTCTATCAGCCCATAGAGAAAAAATCAGAGAGTTATGCCAATTGTTTTGTCTTTTATCAATAGTTCGCTTAATAATTCTAATGAGGTTTTTATTAGTTGATTATGCTAAAACATATCCTTGGGGATAATAATTAGCAAAGTATTTAAGTTGACATCCTCTTTTTAAAGAAAACTCAGTCATACCGTTTCCTGATATGTAAGATGCATTATAAAAAATGAGTGCATTAGGTAGACCAAACCTAGTAATAATGTATTGATCAATGAATTTAGTGACATTGTCAGAATTGGCTACTTTAAGTGGTATACCAATTTTGTGAAATAATCTATAGTAGTAAGGATAAACCTATGTTTCGTTAACAGGGGAACAATGTCACTAATAATATCCAATCCCCATTGTTCAAAGGGTTGTCCAATGTTGACTAGTTGAAGAGGTAAGCCTCGTTTTCTCTATCTTGCTACAGGATTTTGGAAAATTTTACAGTTTCTGATATAGGCATGTGTATCCTTAAAAAGAGTTCGCCGGTAGCATCCAACATGCAGGATTTTGTGAATTGTGTTGTCTCCTCCAAAGTGCCCACTAGTTGGTCCATCATGTAATTCTTGCAAAACCTTTTGTGGTTCAGATTCTAAGCACTTAACAAAATCGAATCATATTTTTTTCTAAATAACACATCATCAATGAGTTAATATTGATTAGCTTTCAACCTTAAAGCCCTTTTACTTTTGTAATTGAGTTCAGGTGGAGCATAACCATTCTTTAAATAAAATATGAGACCAGTGTATTGAGATTCAGTATCAGTAAGGCATACCTCAAATATCTGGACAGTGTTACATGATTCCTCATCAACTGATATATTAGAAGCTCCAGTAATCAGTCTGCAAAAACCTTGACCTCTTATAATTTTAGCAGGTTTAACTTCAATGTCATATTCTTGCAGAGCAGTGACCCAATTTGCTCTCTTTTCTCCCAATTCTTTTTGAACAAGCAATTGTCTTACTGCTGGGAATGGGAAAATTACTTTAGTATGAGTTTTCAAAATAAAAGGCCTAAAGTGTTTAACGGACTTAAAGACTCCAAAGGTCATTTCTCCACTTCTGAATAGTTAAGCTCTTCTCCTTGTAAGTTGGAGCTGAAGAAGGAGATAAGTGCCTCTATTTTCTGATCATTGATCTATGTTAGAACTGCAACATAGGAAAACTCGGAAGAAAATGTATACAAAATGAATTGATCAAAATATTTGGGAGTTATTAAAGAGTGAGAATCAATAATAGCTTGTTTTATTAACTGAAATGATTCTCTTTCATTATGTCCCCATTTAAAAAATGAGTTTTTTTTATCATAGCTTGTAGAGGCAAGACAATTTGAGAAAAATCTTGAACAAATATTTTCACAAAATTAATCTGTCCTATGAAAGATTGTGTTGATTTCTTATTATGAGGCAAAGGAATACCAGAAATTACCTTGATTCTATGAGGATCTATGCAAATAACTTCCTTGGATACAATAAATCCTAGAAGTTTCCCTTCACTAAGTGCAAAGTATGACTTCTTGGGGTTTAATGAAATCCCATATTTAATACACCTTTCAAGGATCTATTTTAAATCATGATAATGTTTGTTCCTTTTCTTCAAATATATAGTAATATCATCCCAGTAAACAACATAAATTTTATTGATCATGCCTCTAAAGGAAATGTCCATAGCTTGTTGGAAGGTTTCTCCTACATTTATTAATCCAAAATGCATTTTTTGATATCCATAAGTTTCCCATTTAGTCTCGAAAGAAGTTTAATCTGTCATCTAGATGAATAAGGATTTGGTTATACCCTAAGAATCCATCTAGAAAAGACATCAATTTAGAACCTTCTACTTACTGAAAGATTTGTTCCATGGGTGGAAGTGGAAAGTTGTCTTTCTCACGGGTTTATTTAAATTTCTAAAGTTGATGCAAGTGCGAATATCACCATTCTGCTTCCTAACAGGTATCACATTTGAAACCCACTTAGAGTGCCTGACAGGAAAACTGGTTTTGGCCTTAAGGAGTTCATTTAGTTCAACCTTAATTTGATTTTTAAGGTTGGGATGAATTTTCCTTAGCTTTTGATGAACAGGCTTAACATCACGTACCATTGGGATAGTATGTTGACTGATAGAGTAATTGTAAGTTTTCAAATCATCATAATTCCAAGCAAAAACAATATAATTCCAAGCAAAAATTTTTTGTATTTATTTAACAGATGAATATAGGCCAATCTCTCATCTAATGAAAGTCCTAGGCCTAAATTAACGTTTTGAGGTTTCATATCAGATCCAATGTTTATCAATTCAAACATCAAAGTTGAACTTTGTAATATGCAGTTAGTGGCCTTTTTAAATCTATCCTTTAAGTCATATAAATCTTCAAGCTTGAATACAGACTTTGGTAATGAATTTTCCTTAATTGATTGCTTCATCTATTTTTCATGTTCGTCTTCATTGATTACATGATCAGTATATGACCCTTATGAAGTTAAGAAACTTAAAATGTCCTTCTCATCATTAAACACATGCCAATTTGTGACATTGCCAGGAATTGAAGGGTGAAAAATCAATTCAATGGAAAATATATATGGACTATAATCCTCTAGTGGGATCAATCTCGATGCGACATTAACTAGCAGATCAATGCTAGCATTTTGAAGTCTTGGGATAGGAGAAATATTAAATGCTAGAAAATGAGAAGTGAGAGTTTGAATGAGAGATTGATAATGTTTCAAGTGGCTTGAGACACAATGTATGGTGTTTCTCACCTATTTAATAATAATTTCAGAGTCTCCAAACACTTGAAGGTATTTTACATTAAGACTTATTGCTTTATACAAACCCTGAACCAAAGCTTCATATTCAACAATGTTATTGGTGCATTCAAACTCTAATATACATCATATCATTGTTTTCTCTCCTTTAGGGTTTACTAAAATACATCTTGCTCCAACACCATCATTGGATCGAGAACCATCAAAATATAAAGTCCAAAACAAAGATTTAACTACTAGTTTATCTACAATATTTACACATCTGGATGAGTCTGTCTGTGAAAAAAATTCAACTTGAGAGGTGACAGAATCAATCTCGAAAGGAGATTCTTGTGCATTGAAACTACCCAAGAATGACTCTAAATAGTAGTTCCCAAGAATGTTATTGGTGAAGACCACCGGTTCATTTTCCTCGTCCAAGTCAGTTACTTTTTCCGACATTTCCAGCACCAACTAATCCATTTGGGCGAGACATCTTACGATGTCATGATGCGCCCATTCCGCAGGCGGTCTCTCAAAGTCCTGTGGGGAAGGGGCCCCACGAAACACTGTTCAACGACCAGATACTTTTCAGTGAATTTCGACGAGAAAAAATGATAATATGTTTTATCTGATTTGACCATTTTAGGTATGACCATGTGAAGCTCCCAGCGATTAGCAAGCCTTAAATGGCTAAATATTTGATGTGCTTTTCTCGATCAATGCGAATTTGATTAGGATTACCAATGTATGCAAGACACATATGAGACGAGTTAGTAGCGAAATAACCATGTAACTTCTTTGAACAATTTCTTCTCAGAATTAAACTGTAAAAGTTGGGAATATCAACAACTAGTACATCAATGATTTGACAAATTTTAGCTTTAGAAGAAAGTCTAATGAGAACGGAATTGATTTCCCCTAACACTTTGACTTTGGTTCTACCGAGTTGAACAATATGTACAACAGAATTCTAGGGTTCAATGTTCAATTTAAGACAAACTGAATAAGGCAATACATTTGAAAATGCCCTAGAGTCTACTAAGAAATTATGCACATTCTTATTGAAGATTTCAAAGGTCAGAAGGAAAGGAGGAGTATGAGAGTTTGACCTATCTCCAATTAGGATGGAATTCATCGGATCAATATCATATAAAGGATCAATGGGGGGTTTTCTTTTTCCTTTAGAAGCTTTAGAAGAAACAACAATGAGCAAAGGGCATGTAGGGACTGCACTCAATTCTTTAAGTAAAATTTTATACTATTGCTTTAGTTTAGCTACTTCATAGAAGGAAATGTTAGCCTTGACCTTCTTCATATCCTCAACTATATTATATTCTATGGTGTTAGAAACAACCAGAGTTTTAGATGTAGATGGATAATTGGAAGAATATGGATGGAATTGAATTGAAAGATGTAGAAGGGGCATTTTTAGGTGAATATTTGTCCTTAGTACTAGGAATAGAATATTTATGCTTTTGGGTTAATAGTGATGAATCTGTAGGACCCTTACTCCATGTATTAACCAGGAAAGCTTTATGTTCTTGTTCATTATCCAAAGTAGGGAGAATAAAGTCCCATAATCCTTGAAGTTCGGTTGTTTCTTTATCTTGGGAATCATCAACAGATAATGTTGTTTCTTCTTCATCCTCCTCTAGATCAGATTCAACATTTGATTTGACATTAGGAGGATGAGGGTTTGATGTATGGGCTCTCCTAAAAGATCTGAAAGGTTTTCTAGAAGACTCAACTACGTGTTTTTTTATTTCTAGTGTTTCGTTCGACATCGATTTGAAGACCTTTTATAATACTTCTAGATCAAAAGGATCTTTGGGAGTTTTCTTCTTTGGTTCCTCTTTGAAGGTAACCTTCTTAGTCTTTCTTTCTTCTTGAGAATTTTTCTTTTCTAAGGAAAGAATCCTTTTTTCTACAGATATTGACTCTTTCATGTTATCTACTAAAGTTACTCTATTAGCCCTATCTACAAAAATATGATATTGCAAGGAAGAGTAGATATATACCACTCAATTTGGACATCGACACTAGGTTTAGAGGTATCTGGAATTTTGTTTAACAATTTATTAAACCTAGAATTGAAATCTTTGATTTTTTCATTGACATTGGCTTTAAGATTGGAGAGATCATTGATTAGAGTAATAGTTGTGTGATCATTACCAAACTTAGTAAAAAATGTTCTTCAAATATATCCCAGCTAGTGATAGATGTTGGTGGTAATGAGAAGTACCATGAACCTACAGATCCTTCAAGGGTATATGGAAATAATCTTACTACACAATCTTCTTCTACCACTCCATTGAGATTAATGGCCAACATAAAATTATGGAGATGTTCTTCAACAGGGAGTCCATCATCAGGATTAAACTTTGGTAACCATCTTTCAGGATGCTTAGGTAGAGGATGGGGAGGTGTTTCCATTTGTACAGCTCCAGAATTATTCAATGGTCTAGCTGTTGGTGGGTTTTCCTATCTACCTACCATTATTAGAATTTGAATAGAAGGAGTTATAATAGTAGAAGAGGGTGATTCTCTGGAAGAAGAAGTAGCCCCTGTGATAATGTTGGTTGAATTAGTACCAGTTGATTGAGAAGGAGGAGAATGAATGGGAGGATTAATCGAAGGAGAGGAAAATGGTGATGAGGTATGAAATGAAGGTGTTTGAGTTGAAGTAGATGATAAAATATCGCTATTGGATCATTGAGTTTCATATTTTTTTGTATTTTTTGGTTGAAAGGTAAGGGAATCTCAAATGGAGTAACCCCAAATTTCTGACTTTGGGAGTGAGGCAAAATACTAGTATATTGAAAATATAGAGGAAACACTACTTTCAGACAACTCAAAATGTTGTGGCTTTTCTTCCGAAATAGAAATTCCTTCTAATTTCTGAATTAAAGTTTAAACTTCAGGTAGCTCCTAAGAAGGAGGTTGATCAGATGACTTAAGTAGTGTGCTAGGATATTTTGTGGTTGTTTTCACACCTTTTGGTCTAGAAGTAGGT
Organism: Pinus tabuliformis; assembly: GCA_031772625.1. Taxonomy (NCBI): domain Eukaryota; kingdom Viridiplantae; phylum Streptophyta; class Pinopsida; order Pinales; family Pinaceae; genus Pinus; species Pinus tabuliformis. Next base: position 269,792,308 of record CM062808.1, on the reverse strand, counting down.
GATTTGAAGTGAGATTAGGATGTTGGGGGATATATTGAGGGGGAGTGACTCTTTAGATGGCCTTTTGTTTTGGATCAAACCTTTTTTCCATTCATAGTTGAGGCCCTCCTTCTAGAACGAAAATTGTTGAGGGATCGAAATGTCGATACCTCAACATTGGGGATAACCACCCAGACGAGAACTTGAAAACCGTTCCTTTTCCGTTTGGAAGAGTGGCTCTGCCTAGGGATTATGTAACGAGTTTCCCTTTAAGAGTATATAATGGAATTTGAAGTATAATGTGGGTGAAATGGATGTGGTGAATAGAAATAAAAGAGTAAAAACATCTCTCTCTCTTTCTCTCTCTCTCTATCTATCTATCTATATATATATATATATATATATTTCCCTGGATTTTACTTACCTTTGCTTGTGCGATTGAAAGATTCTCTAATATGCTAAACAATATAGATATTCTACCAATTCAAGAAATAAGTGCAAGAAAGATAATTAATTTGATTAAAAAGTTAATCAAATTAATTGTTAATACATATCGCGTATATATCTTGTTGCTTTCAAAAAACATTCAAAAATAGCAACTTCCTACTCTTCAATAGTGAATAAGTATTCAAATGCATATAAGATCATACATGGAAAAAATGTAAAGAAAATATGTGAATATTAATTGGATATAAACATAGCAATAATACAAAGATAATATAACATGATATATCAGTGCTCTGCTCATAAGAAAAACAATCTTGGTTCAACTTTCCTATTAAGACGATTAAAAGGTACAATAGTGCAACTCTCTTCAGTATTCTTTACAAAAATTCATAACCCTTTTCTAAAAGACATGAAAGGGTATTTATAATTAAAGGATCAACCGTAAAAATAGAAAATACTTGAAATATTGAGGAGGTCCAAACAAACCACCCTTAAAAGAAAACTAAAATATAAAAATAGATTATGTTGGAACAATTCATCCAGAATGAAAAGCTTGTTGCCCTCTAATTTGCCACCTGAGTTCATAGATTCTATCATGGGCTTCAATTCTGGAGGATGAGTTGGCTTTAATCACATATGTCCCACATAAACTACATCAGAGAGTGTTGGGAGCATATGAGAAATGGTATTCGTTAAGCATCATAACATAAGCCATTGGCTATGCGGTTTGACCAAGTGTTGACAATAATGTTCAAAAGTTAGCTTAGATAACTTTGTGATGTTATCCTCCTTCATATTTGACCAATCCTTCTAGTGTTTCATTAGTGTTTTGAACAGATTCTCGCGAATGATTTCAGTGAGGTTATTAGCGACATCTCTTGCACTGAAAATGGTTACTTCTACCTGTTTCATCTTCATATGCCAATCCCGAAAAAGGATTTCCTTCTGTGAATCTTGAATCCTTTGAGGATCGTCTTCTATGCCATCTGCGTTGTCCTACCAGGAAATATAGTCAGAAATATTTTCTTCAGTTTCATCAAAGTATGTCCTTAGGTAGGACAACTGATTCATTAGCGAATCGCTTGTTTGACACAAATTATTGACTATTATCAATTTCTCGTAAAAAACAACTTGTTGCTAAGCAAGGAGAGTGTTAAGTTCCCCTACTTCTTTCTTGAAATCTTCAAGCATAGGATTATCTTTTAATTGATAAATCTTAAGCTAGAGTTTTTGCAATTGGTCATTCTTGCTTTTGATGTCAGCTTCATGTTGAAGCTTCATCTCATTAAAGCTTTTATGCAGTTGGGTTACCTGTTCCTGTCATCTCTCATCAATACTTTGTTTTTCATTGAGTAATGCCTATTCTAATTAGAGGATCTTGTCATCCTTTTCCTTGATCAGAAGTTGTATATATGAGCCTCTATCAACATGGCTGTAACATATGCCCCCGCAAACTACGATAGCCTTGTTAGATCATTGGCATGGCCAGTTTGTGGATATTTCCAAACAATATCTAATGGTATATTTCCCAGTAGTAACGGCTAGGATTGTTCAGTTCTTTTCCTCTTGCTTTGTATACTCATGACAACCTTGTGCTTTAGACTATGAAATACATCTAGAGGAGGGGTTTCCTCTATTCTGAGCACAACTTCGGATGTAGGGTGAGCTAGAATGACTTCCAAGTCATCAGTATTGACCGCTTTATTTGAAGACCCAATAGTGAGTGGGACCTTCTTTGTAAACTCAAGAGTCTTAAGAGTTTCTTTTGGAGATGAGGTCTATGATTTCTGCGATTTTTTATTGACAATTTTATAAAAATTCTCCCATACCTTGTCTAAATCATTGTTAGACGATGACTCGTTATTCTGTTGTATCAATGTTGCGCTTTCCTTATTTCCCTAATTGACTTCGGGATCCTTTGAAACCTGGGCTGAAACCTGTTCCTACTGTGGAACTGATTTTGAAATCCCTAATATATCAAGGGGGGGATTCTCTAACCTTGTACTCTTGTACTCTTTGAACTTGATTAACTCTATGGGGTTCAGACGAGCTTTGGCTAACATTTCTACCTATTGATAGTCTTGGGCTATTTCAAATAGGTAATCGAAATCATCAGGCTCGTGCTGAAATTGTTGAACTTTGACCTGAGCTATGAAATTTTGGGCTACCTTGACTGGATCATACTTGCCTAAGCCAAATAGTGGGAAATTTCATACATAGTATATTCTCAATTTCAAGAATTGCATCCTTGAAATTCTCTAAAGTAAAAAATCTATAGCGAATAGGAAAATATGACTAGATGGACTTTTTGGCTTCCTTAAGGGATTTGGTTAAGCCATTTCCCACAATTTGATAGATAACTTCTCGGGCTAAAATCTTGTCAGGTACATAGAGAGGGAGGACATGAGGGGAATCTAGGCTTCCATAAATCCTAACATAGGTGAAAAGTTACTCTCCAAACCATTTTCCTATAGTTGTAAGGTCATCATTGGCTTCTCTAGAAAATCATGGAGGTATTTCATAAAAAATTACTTGGTATAAGGGTAACATCATTCCATGTCAAATTTTATAAAAATGGGGCTGGTAATTGGACTCCCAAAGGCTTTTATGGTAAATATGGATCGGGTTGGAGTCTTCAAGGGTCCATTTCCATCCCATAGATGGAAATTCAGAGGTGAAACACACTGCATCCATAATATAAGAACTCATGTAGAAAGGGGGCATGGTCCTGGTAGTAATATTGTGCTTGCTTCAGTAGGCTAGGATCTGGGAGACTAGATTGTTGGATAGGATAGTGGCCCAATCCATAATATAGGCTTCAGAGGCAACTTCCATTAGGGGAACCCATTCTATCATGAACTTGTATGTATTAGGGTATCCGAACAGTCTACACATCATAACAATAATGTGACAATGAGAACTAGCAAGGGAGGCTAGAGAATACATACCCTTGTCTTCATGTGTGTGTTTGTTCAGCTCGTGCCTCCACTACCTTATCAGGTCTGATTGAACTTCATTTTCTGCGGAAAACTTCTAAAGAAACTACACATTATAGATTTTATGTGGCTCTGGAAGATGATACATCCTTCTTAAATCTTCATTTTTAAATGACCCAATTATCATCCGTGTCCTCAGGGTTACGAAGGTTCTATCTTTGATGTTCACATTGTTAATAACCCATTTGACCAAATCAGTAAATGGCATAATGTTTAGTTGAGCTACAATTTGATGGAGATGGGAATTGTCGACATCTGCCCAAGTGGTTTCTAAAGTCAACGTATAGTCATTTGGTATTGTGACTTGCCTTGTAACTACTCTAGATTCTTCTTCTTCAAATAGTTTGTATATTGCTTCCCAAGAAGAACACCCAGAGTCTATAGTGCATGTTGTATCAGAGAATAATGGAGGCATCTCAGTAACCTCTGCAATAGGTGGAGTCGACTCTGGTGGTACTATTGGTTTCTTGTTCTTCTTAGTGGCTTTTGATATTTCACCTTAGTTTTGTTTATCAGGACTAGCCTCCAATAGAGAGAACGCAAAAAATAAGGATAAAACACTTAGAGTTAGAAACTTAAGGCGAGAATGGAGAAAAAACATTAAAATAGGAAATTAACGCAAAATATCGAAACAATAAATGTGATCAATCATATCATTTACATTCCCGAGAACCATCAATACCATTATAACTAATCATAAATGAAGAACGTGGGTTCACATGCTTTTTGTACAAGTGAGCGCTCTGCTGGCTTATTTCACATCGCAAGTTTAATTGGCATGCATATTATCTAATTCGCAAAATCTTCCTCTTGCCAATATGTGATGGACTAATAATTTAGATATGTGACAAAAGGCTTGTAGAGGTAATTATTGCATCGAAAGTTCCCTTGGAAAGACTCATCTTGAGTTTTGCGATGCAATATGAGTATTGCGATGGAGTACTTCTCGTTATATCGGAGAAATTTTTATTAGGAGGTTGGAGTTGTGGTAACAATATGAAACGTATGATATAACTTTGCGATATTCTTTTTTCGATAGTGACATGGCTTAATGGCGGAACCGAAAATGATATTTACATGCGCGAAGGGATTTTCTTTATTTCAGGTTATATTGAGGTTTATAGTTAATTCATTAATTCTAGGTGAGTCGCATCGCATTTTTGCTTAGCATGGTGTTTCGACCCTTTACAATCAACGCCATGCGATATGTGCAAGGCCTATACAACTTTTTCCTAAGTCATTTTTAATGCCAATAGATTTAAGCCTTAGGTTTGGTTGACGTGTTATTCTCGTGTTTTTTTTGGACTTTTCTTTTATTTAATTAATAAAAGACTCTATACTAAAAACAATTAAGGGTCCCCATTATTGTTCGTGTTAATTTAACTAATCGTAATGGGGGGTTGTTGAATGACACAACAGGTTCTATAGATCTTTTGACCTACTAAATTTAGTATGGTAAAAACAATGAGATTTTTCATGACCATTTTTTAGTTGCAGAAATCTCCAAGGTAGCTCCTGAGTACAAGGTGAATGCATGAGACAGAGAAGGTTCTACAAAAATTGTGAGGACAGAGGATGTGTAAGTATGCCATGATTTCTAGAAAATTCTTTACATGTAGCATTTGTGCATTTCATAATATAATAATTATGTTTAGGATTTCAAACATTTGTCCAATAAGGCATGATTTCTCCTCAAAATTCTTATTTGTGAATTGCACTCTTGAAGTCTGCTACAGTGGAAAAGTTTATTCTAGGAATTTCTACAATATTACATTGCCATTGGGCTCATATATTTAGTTATATTTTCAACTTAGGTTTTTATACTTCATTTTGCAGGTTTTTTTACTTCATTTTGCATCCATGTAATAAAACAACATAGCTTGAAAATGTGTTGTTCACTGATCCCAAGAATTAACAGTTTCACCCTATACCATATCTTTTGTAGGAATCTGTCACTTTTGGAAATGATCATGGTTCCTTTCACATAATAGTTTTGTTCCTACACATAATTGTTTCAGAGGGCCTTTTTCTTACGCTGAGAGGAAATGATATTAATTTAATTTATTCACAACAACAATTCTACTTTTGAGTTAATCTGACATAATAGCCCATGTGAATGGCCCTAAATTTCTTGAAGAAAATGATTAATTTATTTGAAACATCATAATTTCTTCAAAAAATGTTCACAGTTTAGGTTTAACAAATAGCTTTACATAAAGAATAACATAGCCACCTAAGATAGAGTAGTTAATATAACATAGCTTTGTTTCCCTGGCTAGCTTCTGCAACACACTTCTAAAAATTCAATCGTGTGAAAATTTCACCAACCCTAACTTTGCTAAATGTATTGAGATCAACAGATTTTTCTTAGTATTATGTTTAACAACACCTTAAACTTTTTATTTCTTGTTTCTATTTTCCTATATAAACACATGTTAAAGGCCAACACAACAATAAATGCTTTCTTCTCCTACAAAGTAATGGACGAGAGGTGCTAGTGAAGGCTTTGATTTTAGTAAAAGTTGCTAGCTTACTAACATGTTGTATTATGTGCTAATTAAAGGTATTGAATAGATGCAGGTATTGATTCAGAGTTATAGTCTTGGTGCACTCAGATTCAATATCCTAGCCTATCCATAATGATTTAGGATAGTAGTATGGATATTATAGTAGTGTTACTAATCTTAGAGAGGTTATGAGCTTTTTATGGAATTACTAGTTGTAGTCATAGATTTGTATTGTGTTATCATTACAGCTTTGATATCAGTATAAACTTCATTACTATTATTACACCTTACATTCTACTTTATTTGCTCTATGTTACCTATTACATGTACAAACTAGACATGTCACATATTGTAATCATTCTACTATATCTTCTCTTTTTACATAGTATGTGATAAACTCTATTATGTATATTGCATAATGATTATATTGTATTATATACCTTATAAGGTTTCAATAGGTCTTACATTAGCACTAATTCCATATTATGATAACAAAGTTAATTTTTATGTTGTTTTTGAATTAAGCGATTATGAGAACAAAGCTGGTTTCTATGTTGTTTTTAAATTAAGCTTTCACGTAGGTTAGGAGAACCATCATGGGGCTCATCTCCTTCACAGGGTTCATTCAGGAATTTTATCCTAAAATGATGCGATCCAGATTTACGATTCAGAATTAGCATTGATTTTAGAAGGATATAGTAACCAAACCTTCCCTTACGAGAACAATCTCTTTCTCTTACACTCAGAGTTTGTCTTCAATATGCAGAAGACTACATAATGTAGTGAAAAAAATGGCTCTCCAATAAATGTAAGGTGAAGTTAAAATGTTAAAATTCTTCTAGTTATAGTGGTATCACATTTGTCCAGACGATCAAAGTAGCATGATTCATAGATGATAACATATTTGTGTATATATTTGATTCTCAATAATCTTGCAGTCACGAGAAGCAAGTAGGATTCGATTCTTGTTAGATAGTTTAGTTTGTTGTAAGGAATCATTTTTGAATAAATTTGAAAATTAGTCCATCTTTTTTATTCGATCGAATTATTATTTAAGAAAGTCAATTCGTCAGAGATTTTAATGTAACTCGAGATATCATTTGGATATGGTATTTGATAGATATTGATGTGCCTAGAGATGTACATGCTGCCATATTTTTATGAATCTAGCTCTCTTATGGGAGATTGATGTATCAAAAGATGTATATACTGCCAGAGTTTTATGAATGTAGATCTTTGAGTTTGTATGAGATTGATGTTGCTGATTTATATGACATGTGCTACAGTCACTCTATTCCTCTCGAGTTTTGGTCAAGCCTTAGATGTGAAATTCGAGATGCTATTTTAATATAATCGTGAAGAGTATATAGAAAAATTAATCAAAACAAATTATGAAGGGTGCCAAGAGAAGAGAAACGCCACTCAGTACCCCTTCATTCTCATTTCAATAGCCATGGATATCCATGTCACAAGTAAGCCCACTCTTCGAAAATTATTTTACTCTCACCACTACTATTGTCTTGTTGGGGCCTGACCTAGGTTCAAAGTTAACTAGCCAAACAAATCCCTATACAACTCGCCCTTTCGGAAACAATGTGCGGAGCGTGGACTTAGTTCTCATCCGAAGTAGTATGGGGGGGTGCTGGAGCTAGGTTTCCACACCCTTGAGAGGTCTGAGAGGTTGAACTAGTCCAACTGTTAGTCCCTTCACATATTTTGCTTCGCACACATCCCAGGCCTTCGTGCCCTGATATACTTGCCTTCCCGCAGCCCTAACTTGGGGCTATGGAGCTTCCGTGCTGAGATCTTACTTATCTTCCTACGCCTAGTTAATTCATGTAAGTGGATGTCTTACGTTATATTTATTTATACAACACATTCATAAGAGTTAGCACAACAAATAAACAGTACACTTGCAATTTAAACCCAATTATACATTAAAACATGAAAAGATACACCATAATATGGTAAACTTCTCTTTATTTCTTCTTCCAATGATTACAGACTCGACCTGCCCTGACTCGACCTGCCCTGCACACTCAACTGCAGGGGTCTGTGCACTCAGTTGCAGACTATTAGGACTCTGTGCACTCAACTGCAAAGCCTTCTCCTACTCTACCACCCAAAGACACACTTTACACTTCGACTCAGTTTCTTAGACTCATCATGCTTCCATTCTATTTTTTCTGCTATACACTTAAAGCCTAGCTCTATTTATACAATCCCATGGTTCGCAAACCATGGGTAGGTCTATCAAGCTGACATTACATTACAAAAATGAGGGTAGACAACCCTGTGACTCTATTATATCTTCGTGATCCGCACCCATAATTTGCGGAGCTTTTACAAAAGACTTGGTCAAAACTTGGGCTTTAAGCCCCAAAACATGCCTTGGGGGGGATTCCATGCCCAACAAGCCCCCAACACAAACATCATGACTCACCCTCAAGTCACTCTGTCGGCGTGCAGATCTTCGCACGGGGTGCCTCCAAATCTGTCTAAACTGTTGCAAGGTCAGCAACGCACTGAGCGGCTACTTGCTGGATTTCTTATATGCGTTGTTCTGAGACCGCGGTGTCAGATCTACTTCCTTGCATCTGTGCCTATATTCCCTGCATTTGTGTGAGCCTTCCTTCAAATGCTGTTGTGATGGTGAAGGCCTCGTCGGTCCAAGGCTGAATGCGCACCTTCAGGACTACATTTTTGTGCCGTGTCATGTCCACCTATTCTTTCAGTGCTTTGTCCTGTTACATCCGCGCGAGCCTCTGAGTGAGGGCCACCATCTACGTAGTTCCTTTGACGCTTTCATACTGTTGCTGGAGTTCTCACACCTCTGTTTCTAATCACTAGATGTTGGGGTCCTCGTGGAGATTCGTGAGGACCTCAAATGACTCCTCCAACATTCTGGTGTAGTCTCTCACTACACTACTGATCTCGTCTAGTACCATTGTAATAGCGCTAGCACACTGTTCTCTTACTTCCAGAGGGGTGGACTGCTATACCTTTAACCGCAGCTCTGCCATCTGAAGGTTCAGCTCCAACTAAACCTTTGTCATTTCCTCCCGCTCCTCATGCACCCTTGTTGCAAGCCTATGGATGCACGTCTCTGCTGGTCTGTCTGCTGGGATGGCCAGCTCAGGGATGCTTTGACAAGCTTCGTCGAGTACCTGTACCAGCTGCCGATTCTACAACACCACTTTGTCGTGCTGCAAGCTCAACTGTTCCATGTTGATTTTCTGCTTTCTTAGTACTTGCAGCGCATGGCTCTCCCTAGCCCACAGTTCTGCAGTAATCCCATCCTGCAGAATGTATAATGTCTCCCACAGGAATGCAACCATGTTAATGCTGATACCCTTCAATGCACTAATCGTAGGCCTGTCGGCCTCATTTGTTGTCACCAGTGCCCCTTCCAGTAGCACTATGGTATTTATCACCCGAGCGCGCATCATCTACTCTGCTGTCGTTGTCTCGACTGCGAGGCTGGTCGAAAGGGTACCAGCTTGAGAAGTGTGCACCTGCAACTCTTGCAGCTATGCTCTGAGGGCCCCCAACATAATCTGGTTCTCCTGCACAAATTCTGGAGAGCCTCGGAGGTGACATCGCGCATTGTCTCGCCGATGTCATGCAGATCACCCTTGGTAAGGGTGATCGGGTCAATAGACAACTTCGATGCCTTGACCTTCTTTTGCGGCCCTGTCCGCTCAATCGGGTGCTATCTCTTTAGCTGGGTTGACGTGGGTTGTGGGTCCACACCTCCCTACTATTCCTCTACTTCCTGCTGATGTGAAGGCGACTTTTGGCCCTCGAGCTTCTTCGCGGCTACCTCCTGCGCTACTGCTACTGCAGCGACCTTTTTCTGTTCAGTTGTTCTCTCTGCAGTGTCCCATGCCTCCAACGCTTCTACTGCCACTGCCTCCTTCCTTCTCTTCTTGGCTAACTATGCCATGCACAGTTTGGCCTCCTCTTTCTTCCTTTGTGCCATAGACTTCTCCATTGTCGTGATGTCTGGATCGTGCCACTCCGACGGCCATGTCTCTAGTACATTAAATATTACATCGTCCGTGGCTACAAAGGGTAGCTCTCTCCATTGCTTGGTCGGGTCCTTGTGCACTCTGATGTATATGCTATGGAGGTCCGCTTTAAACTCTGCAAAACTTTGTAGGTTGTTGTAGACAGTGGGTGATAACCGCAGCTTTTGGTTGATCCCCATTCTGAGGTTCATCTCCATGAACACCCAGAATATGTTACAGTCACAGATCCATCTTGCATCCTTTGTGGCCTAGATTGAAGTGTACTTCGCGGCCTCCGACAGATCCTTGTCAATTGTGGGGAACTAACTGTCCTCCGGAAATTCCCCTGCCACGAGCACTATGGATAGCAGAAGCCATGCATAGCGAAACATTTTGCCTTTTTCCTGAGCCTCGCGACAATTCTCCAAGAATTCCTTCTAGAGGAACTCGGACCAGTTAAGCTGGACCCCCTCCACACATTGCTCAATAAGTGCTACTATCGATGCGGGTACCTCGTCCATGCGGCACTTGCGCATAACCTTATGATCCAGGTGGATATTGGTGGCCACCTGCCAAGTCCACCTGGACCCCCACCATTGTTCTTCTCAGCATTTTCAGTTTCCTTAATTGTAGCACAACTTACTATTTTTAGCAGTTTTTCGGGTCCTGAACTTCCGGAGCCGTTTTGAGGCCCTAAACAACCATTCCAACAATGATAGTTCTCGGATAGATCTTTCTAACGAGCTATTGTATGCGTCAAACGGAGATCGTATGCCAAAGTTACGACCCCGGGAAGTTGATGTACTAACTTTCCCCAAACGGGGCCCCATAGTTTGGCGTTTCATCTTCTAGGGTTAGGTTTTGGAATGTTAAGGGTTTTTCCACTGTTTCTCAACAATAAATAGGCCTTCGAGTCTCATTGTAAGACAGTTGAGAGGCATGTAGCCATCACATCTCTTCTCAAAGATAAGCTACCATCGCCCTAGCTGGTTTATTTCCATTTCTGGTTGTAAGCATATTTCAGTATTTTTCCATTAATGAAATGAAGTATTATTTCCGCTGCATCTTTGTGTATATGGTTATCTCTGTAATTTGTTGCGTTCCTGTTTAAATCCGGATCAGTGGTATCAGAGCGGTCTGCTTTTTCTCTGTTTTTCTTTGCATGTCCCCAACAAGGTCGGGATATAAGGAGTTAAGGCTTGAACTGGTTGAACCTTTGCAAGACCAGCCTCGCAAATCCCGACGGCCTTCCATGGCGGATGAGAAGAAAGACGAGGGGGTAGGAGATCCCATCAAAATCTTGCTCGAAGAAGCCCTCGAGCGACAACGGAACGCGATGATGGACAACTTTGCCTAGATCCTTCAGCGGCTACCCAGAAGCAACGTATCGGCTTCCAGCAGCTACTCTGGAAGCGCCACACCCTTTAAGGTACAAGTTAATTTTGAAATCCCCATATTCGAGGGTCAGATAGACGCGGATGCCGTAGATAAATGGTTAAATCTGCTAGAGGGTTATTTTGTTGTTCATGAATTTTCGAGTCGGGAAAAGATTGTTTTTGCTCTTCTCAAAGCAGCCCCCCACGTCAAGGACTGGTGGGAAACCTACTGCGAGCAGAAGGATGAAAGTACTGGCTCACTATTTTCAGCCGCACCCACCTGGGATTCATTCCGGGATGCCATCAAGGAGCAGTACTACCAAGTTGGAAGCTATGAGGATGAATACATAAAGTGGACCACGCTGCGGCAGGGAAGGGACCAAGACGTGCCGGAGTTCACCAATCTTTTCCATACCCTTCGCACAAAGTTGGGTATCAAGGATTCGAAGCAACATTTGATACTCAAATACCGTGGCTGCCTGCACAAGTACATCCAGGAAGAAATACAATTCCTAAACATCTCCTCGCTCGGTGCAGCATACCGATATGCCGTCAAGGTCGAGCAGAAGTTGAAACAAAAGAAGCGAGACTTTGGATCTGCGAATCCAAAGCAGGGGAAAGGTGCCCCTAAACCACAGAACAAAGGACAAAGCCAAGGCGGGATAGCCCAAGACAACCAGTCGAAGTTGCAAGCAAAGAACAGCACCGCGAAGCCGAGAAAGGACACTGGAAAATGGTGCGAGTTCCATAAGAGCTCCACTCACAACACAAGTGAGTGTCGGGCCAAGCAGTCACTGGTGGCTGAGCTAAAGGTTTCAGAATCAGATGCATGTTCCGACCCTGAGTCAGAACCCGATAAGGGGAATGAAAAAGGGATGCAGATCATTGATGCGGATCCCAGCGCCACTGTTGCTACCGCAAAGATCCAGAAAAATGAACCCGAAGATCCAGAGGAGGAGGAGCGTCTCTTCCACTCCCAGATGTGGGTAAAGGGCTCCCCGATACAGTTCATTGTTGATAGCGGGAGTCAAAAGAACCTCTTTTCGGCAGAGGTCGTGAAGCGGTTGGGCTTACCGACCACAGCACATCCACAACCATACACCATTGGGTGGCTTCACCAAGGACGAGATCTTCGCGTGAGCCAACAGTGTCGCCTTCCATACAACATCAAGCCCTTCACGGATGAGGTATTGTGTGACATTGCTCCCCTTGAAGTTTGTGATGTATTACTAGGACAACCATACTTGTGGAAGCGACATGCTGTGTATGAATCAAGGCCCCGTGCTGTTATTATTACATTGGGAAATAAGTTGTACAGGATACCAGAGGTAGCACCACCTACCGCCATCTCTTTGATTACTGCAAAACAATGCAGTAAGATCATTTCCAAAACCAGGAAATTTGTTTTCTTGATGATACGCCCTCAAGGAAAGAAGAAGACAGTGGCCGCGGCCTCCAGATGGGGTCCCTCTGCACGACAACTACAGATGGACAAGGTATTGGAGGAGTACGAGGACATCTTCACCTCCTCGGCAGGGGTTCCTCTACACTGTCAAGTCAAGCACTCCATCGATCTGACCCTAGGTGCGCCACTACCCAATGAACCAATTTATCGGCGCTCCGTTTTGGTTAACGATGAAATCAAGAGGCAGATTCAGGAGCTCCTGCAGAAAGGTCACATCCGTCCGAGTTCATCGCCCTGTGGGAGCCCGATCGTGTTGGTACAGAAGAAGGATGGGACGTGGAGACTCTGTATTGACTATCGGGCGCTGAAAAAGATCACTATCCGTAATAGGTACCGGATCCCGCGGATTGATGACCTCCTAGACCAACTAAAGGGGGCGAAATATTTCAGCAAGATCGATCTGAAGTCAGGATATCACCAGGTACCAATCGAACCCTCTGATGTGTGGAAGACTGCCTTCAAATCCAAGGAGGGCCTCTTCGAATGGTTGGTTATGCCTTTCGGATTGACGAATGCTCCTGCAACCTTCATGAGGCATGGATGACATCTTGCGGCCATTCACCAACTCCTTTGTAGTAGTATACTTGGATGACATTCTGATCTTCAGCCAGAGTTGGGAAGAGCACCTCCACCACATCCGACAGGTTCTCCAAACACTGTGGAAACACAAGCTATGTGCCAATTTGGAGAAATGCACTTTTGGCATGACCCAGGTTCAGTATCTGGGATACATCATTGATGAACAGGGGGTGCATGTCGATCCAGCCAAGATCCAAGTCATTCGGGATTGACCCTCTCCAACCACTCTAACATAGCTCCGCAACTTTCTAGGTCTTGCCAACTTCTACCGCAGTTTTGTGTTGGGGTTTTCTCATATTTCTTGGCCCTTGAGTCGAGTCACCAAGGGAGGGGCGAAAGCAAAATTCTTTTGGTCTGAATCTCAACAGAAGGCATTCATGGAGTTGAAGGATCGCCTCTGCACAGCACCAGTGCTCGCGTTACCAGATTTACAACAACCATTTAAGGTCGAGACAGATGCCTCTGACTATGCTATTGGGGCAGTCCTTACTCAACATGGACATCCAGTGGCATATCACAGTGAAACACTTTCAGACACAGTCCGGAAGTACCCCACTTATGATAAAGAGATGTATTCCATTGTACAGGCTTGCCGACAATGGAAGCATTACATTTTGGGGAATGAAACGATCATCCACACAGACCACCGACCCCTGCAGTTCATACAGACCCAAGGGAAATTGCAGAATGATCGCCATCAGAAGTGGTCTACATACCTGCAACAGTTCAACTTGAATATCAAGTATAAGAAGGGTAGCACCAATAATGTTGCAGATTGCCTCAGTCGACCACCGATCATGGCGTTAACCACCGTGCTCAACTCTTGTGGGCACGAGACTTCTGATTGGCCACTTCTCTACAAAAGCGACCCAGAATTCGGCCACACATACCAGACACTCTTGGAGGGTCGGCATGTTCCAGATTTTCACCTCCAGGATGCCCTATTATGCCACCTCGGTCACCTTTGTGTTCCTTCAAGCGAGCGTGCCAAGATGATTTGGGAAGGCCACTACAGTCGGGCTGCTAGGAATTTCGGGGTCGAGAAAATAGTGGCAGTTCTGCAAAATTATTTCTATTGGCCGAATCTTCGACAAGATGTTGGAAAGTACATCAGATCATGTACTGCCTGTGCCATTGCCAAACCAACCATTAAGAAGCACGACCTCTATACCCCGTTGCCTACCCCAAGTTGACCTTGGGAATCCATCTCCTTGGATTACATGTCAGGCCTTCCTTACACCAAGCATGGAAATGACTGTGTTTTTGTGGTCGTCGACAGGTTCTCGAAGATGACCATTATGGTGGCCTGCAAGAAGAATATCACAGCAGAAGCCACTGCCAAACTCTTCTTTGAACGAGTGTGGGTGCACTTTGGGATCCCACAGTCTATCATCTCAGATCGGGACAGTCGGTTTCTCAGCACATTTTGGTCCAGTCTCTGGTCAATGCTGGACACCAAACTCACGAAGTCCACAGCCTTCCATCCTCAAACTGATGGCCAGACAGAGGTTGTCAATAGGATGATTGTGAACATTCTGCGCATGTATAACTCAAAGCATCCACGCACATGGGACGAGAGCCTCCCCTATGTTAAGCACAGCTACAACCGAGCTCTTCACAGCTCCACTGGCCATAGCCCTTTTCAGGTGGGTTTGGGATTCCAGCCACTATGCCCCATTGATGTGGCCATGCCACTTGCAGCTACTCACATAAATTCAGCTCATGTCCAGTCCGAAACAGATAAGGCCCCCAGCTTCATTGAGCGCATCCAACACATTCGCCAGCAGGTCCATGACATTCTTGAGAAATCAAATGCCAAGTACAAGCAGTGACATGATCAACATCGGGTGCCACACAAGTTTCAGGTGGGTGACAAAGTCTGGTTGCATTTGCAAAAGGAACGCCTTACTGGAGCCTATCGGAAATTGAGACCACTACAATATGGTCCTTACACCATTAGTAAGGCTATGTGAGACAATGCATTTGAGCTCAGCATTCCCCCATTCCTTGGCCTGCACTCAGTGTTCAATGTGGACCGCCTTCGGCCATACTTTCCACCATTGCTGGACACATCCGACATTGCAGAACAGCTCAAACCCACAGAATTAAATCTAGATTGCATGGAACAAGCTGCAAATGATCGGATCATGGACACACAGATCAAGAACACTCGCCAACAGAATATCCAACTGTATCGAGTTGTCAAAGCAGGTCAACTCCTTCAGCAGGGCAAGTGGCTCACCAGGGAACAAGTTCAGCAAAAGTTTCCTCATCTCATGGAGGAGCTCAACGCAATGGGGACCATTGCTTCCTAAGGGGGGAGGAATGATCCAGGTTTATATTGGTGGCCACCTGCCAAGTCCACCTGGACCCCCACCATTGTTCTTCTCAGCATTTTCAGTTTCCTTAATTGTAGCACAACTTACTATTTTTAGCAGTTTTTCGGGTCGTGAACTTCCGGAGCCGTTTTGAGGCCCTAAACGACGTTTTTTGGGGAATCCGGGGGCAACATGGGCCCATGGAATGGATCGATGGTGCCTGTTACAACAATGATAGTGCTCGGATAGATCTTTCTAACGAGCTATTGTATGCGTCAAACGGAGATCGTATGCCAAAGTTACGACCCCAGGAAGTTGATGTACCAACTTACCCCAAACGGGGCCCCATAGTTTGGCGTTTCATCTTCTAGGGTTAGGTTTTGGAATGTTAAGGGTTTTTCCACTGTTTCTCAACAATAAATAGGCCTTCGAGCCTCATTGTAAGACAGTTGAGAGGCATGTAGCCATCACATCTCTTCTCAGAGATAAGCTACCATCGCCCTAGCTGGTTTATTTCCATTTCTGGTTGTAAGCATATTTCAGTATTTTTCCATTAATGAAATGAAGTATTATTTCCGCTGCATCTTTGTGTATATGGTTATCTCTGTAATTTTTTGCGTTCCTGTTTAAATCCGGATCACCTTACCTACCAGTATTTGGGTCGCCACTCTTACTGCTTTGTTGTTGATGCTAGATATGGCATAGCCCCTTTTCTTCTTTTCCAGTTTATATTTCATCTTCATGTCCTCCGCAATGGCCAAGTCATAGCTTTTCCCCTCCAAGCTATCTGCGGGGTCCTCTCCTTTGCATGGTAGCCAGGTGATGCAGTGAATCAAGTGTTCTGTGTTGGGGATGGGCTCCTCCAGGCACAAACACCCACCATGCACCAAGCAAAGCATTTACCTAATGACAAAACTTGTTATTGGGGCATGGTGGAAATGTGGCACCCAAAGCAGGTTTAGTAGCCCTACCTTTTCCACTCCACGCAACCACTTTCGTGGCTCTAATTCAGTAACCCCCGTTGCGGTGTTCTCGTTAGGCTTCATGAGTTGCGTGTTCTCTAGGTGAGGGAACTTCTCGTGGTCAACGAGGTCCCAATCTTCAAATTTTAAGATAGGCACCTGTCCCAGGTGCGTGCCCTCACAAATGATGTTGTATGGGAGGAGCGAGGTATGGAGAGAGCTCTTGCTCTCGTCAAGATCCTTGGGCACTTTAGCCTTCCCCTTCCACGGCGAGATATAGGCAGGCGGCCTTGTTGGAGGGTGCGCAGGCTCAGTTTCCTCCTCCATCCCTTCGTCGTCATCTTCTTCGATGATTAGGTCCTCTAGTTCTTCCTCCTCCTCGTCGGTTTCTATGTTAACATCTTTCCCTCTCTCCTCCATCGTTAGCTTAGTGCGTAGCGGGTTTCACGGGGACACACATATGGGAACCGTCACCTATGTGTCTTTCTTTGGTCTTGGCGTGCACGGTGATTTAGGGATTTCTGCCACAATCCCATCGCCTTCAGGGGCATCCCCTAAAGTCAGGGCCTGCGCGGCCTCTTCGGTGGTCATCTTTGTAATTTTGACAACTTCCTCAGATGCTACCATTGTGTCTGACTAGAAATATATCGCTCACGTACTCAGGGGCTCAATCAACACTCTGCACAGGTCAAACAACGCTATGCTTAGGCTACGCAGGGTATTCAACTGCTCAATTCGCAAATAACCAAGTGTTGTTTGCTGGGCAACCCTTTGTAATTTATAGTGCCTTTTCAATTTGAATTCGATCGTTCCCCCCAAATTCAGTTCATTAATGCTTCCTTGGTGGCAGATTTTCCCAAATCTTGCCCATAAATTGCATCTTAAATGCCTGTCGCCCACTCCATTTGGTCTCAAGTCGAGCATCACATCATGAATAGTGACTACAATGGTCACTTTCTTGCCAACCCGCATGGCAGCACAACCCCCCTTGTGCGGTTGTGGATCTTGTGACTCTTTTCTTCAGTGTGCAGCTCCAACATTGTGCAGCTCCCGTGCATAATAGTTTATAGTCCCGCGCCTCATTTCAACTACCTAGGGTGCTAAGACTGTACTTTCCACGATTAGTCAGGTGGCTGCACCACTTGTATAGGGTGTCATTCGATCATCCATCACTCTTTCTAGAAAATACCCACCTTTTATTATTATTGGCGGCGTCGTGCACTTTATCATGTGCAGCATGCCACCCTGGTTGATTCGCTTAGTAACATGCGATTCAAGCCAAGGCATCAGACTGATCAATTGCGGGATAGTCCTCAAACTTGTTAGTGTGATCATGCACACCCCATTTTATCACCATATTCTCCTTATCGAGAAAATCTTCCTTTATCTCGTCCTCCAGCTTCTTGACTTCGACTTCTACCAAAGCTTTTTTCTTCCTTAATCGCACCCTTTCTTTCTCAAGTTCTTGGAGCCTAAAATTTCCCTGTTGGATTTCTTCTTCCAAGGTCCCATGAACTGTCGTATCTGCTGGTGTTGTCATGTGCGGACTAGGTATTTCATGATATATGGGGATTACAGCATTCACTTCATACTCCAACCTTGGAGGTGCCTGCGTCGTCAGGTTCTTGCATGCGGTCCTATAAGCCCATAGAACCGCTGGTACGCGCAGGTCCCAGTTAGTCCGCTTTACATTGTGGACCTTGTTCAGCGCTTCGCACACTTTGTTAAAGGCTTCTACATGGATAACCTTCTACTCACTTGGTCTTTCCCTACTCTGTGGTTCCAACCAGAGGGGTTGTTCGCATCATTTCCTTGCCCGCACCTGCTTACTCACCATGTCTCCTAACGGGAAGACTATGTGCATCCAAGCAGGTTTCGTACCATATGCCTGCATCCATCTAGATAGGTGGGTGCGCAGACTATTTTGTTCAGCAATATTATCTGTCAATCTCATCTAAGGCTTCGCAAACCGCATGCACATCATCCTTCTGCATTCGTGCCAGTCCTCAAAACTTCTTTGGTGTGTACCCCACCACCTCACGAGCGTAGCGCACAGTACCCATTTCAAAGCTTAGAAACGTTGTTGTTTCGACACTTCTATTTCAAATTGGCTAAGGAAGTCATCCACCTCACTTAACCCATCATACGTAGGCACCTCCCTTACCTCCGTTAATACGCAGCACAAAAATCTCGTCATCATGTTACAGTTCAGTGTGGTTACCTCGTGTAACTGGTTCTGTCATCGTTCTATTTCTTTGTCCGAATCCAAAGAGCAGGAGCTTTCGCGCTCCCATGAGATTTGTCCATCCGCGGTCAGATTCACCCAATCTTGCTCTCGCACGGTTATCTTGTAGATGCAGTCCAAGTCATCGTCATTGTCATAGTCACGCACCGACTCCATGTAGCACGATCCTTCTGCAGGGTCCAATGGTACAACCACGCGCAGAGACTTTTTCTCAAAAATCATCTTGTCCTTCTTTAGATTTATCACCCAATTCATGTTAGTGGCCCAATATATTCCTAATAGCGTGGGGTAGGGATTGTTGTCATCAACAATCTCTATCACTTCAAAATCTGCTAGCGCACTTGCTCCTTTGATATCCACTGTGATTCCCTGCAATATCCCCATCGATAGGATCTTTTGCTGGTTCGCCATTCGCAGTTGGATAGGAGACCATTTCAGTGTAAGCTTTCCCATGTGCTCCCATGTCTACTTTAGCAGGACGTTCACGTCTGATCCTAGATCCAGAACCACTTGGTCCATCTCATATTCCCCAATCTGCACGGTCATTCTCATCTCCCTTCTCGTTCACGTCATGTGCTTTCTGAGCTTCCGGACTATGCACGATTCTCCTGCATGGTCTCAATGCATCTATTTATGAGTTCCTACAACCCCTTTACAGCCTTACTGTCACATAGTACCTTCATGCATGTTTCCAGGAACGTTGTGAGAATTGATGGGTCCATTTTTGGCTCTGGTCTGTCTTTACTTCTTGAAGTGGAGGCATCAACAAAGCTCTTGTTGGCTTCCATGAAGGTTTCCTTAGCGCGCTCCAAATCAAACTCTGGGTCTTTCATTGGAGCTTTGCGAACCCAAGTAATTTCTTCAGGTTGCTTGCCTTTGTCATATCCTTTCATAATTCCACTTCGGAGCACAATATTTTCATTAGAGTCTTCCTCGCGCGACTCAGACCTCATCATTTGTAGGTTCTGAGTCGGGGGAGGTTGGAGTGCTCCTTTATTGCGCAACCATGCTATCAGCATGGGACAATCCTCTGTCTCATGATCAAACAATGTACAATACAAACATGATGGCCGTGTTGGATTTGTACAATCACAGGCATAATGTCCTAACTCTCCACAATTGTAACATATCAGATGTCCGCGAGCTCTTCCTAGTCTTCCTCCACCTCAGCTTCGTCCGTGCCCCTGAAATATGGTTCACGCCATCCCTGCATTCTGGTCAAGGGGCCGCGTTTCAGCCTAAACTTTGTAGGTAAGATACTGATCCATCATTAGTTCATAACTTCTACAGGTGCACTCATCATGTCCCACTGATTGACAGAAATTATAGAACAATTGCTGTGAATTCTATGTGTACTTTTGCAATAAATGGTAGTTATCTACAGCATGCTTTCCTCCTATCTGACAAATCGTGCACCATAATGCAGGCACCGTGCTCGGTCCTGCTTGTGCCTTCGGCCTCAATGGCATTGGTCCTCCTCCTGCGAGGCATTTCGCGAACACCGAGTAGTGGTCCTTGTCATATCCCTAGCCCTTGATGCACCATACCTCATCATGTACTTCTAGTCGAGCTGCCCTGTCTTGTTTGAAACTCTGCATATCATGGCACAAGTTTTTCAACTACGTGTGAATCTACTGAACTCCTAGGTTGGTATCTTGTATCGGGGTCTCGTGTAATCTCATCGCGACCTCCAAGGCCTCGGCTTGAGTTGTTAACCTTTGTTGTGACAACGCGCTCCTAAGATGCGGTGTTAACGATGCTACAAACCATTCATGGTGTTGTCCATCCGTCAATGTCATGTTAGCTTCACGAATTGTGCACTTCAGTCTCTGATCTAACTCCCAAGGGGTCTCGCCTGGTAGCATTGTGATTTCCTCGAACCCAATGATCGACTGCGCCTCTAACTTTTGCCTGCTAAATTATTTGTTTAGCACAGCTTGAATATCCGCAATCCCCGCATTCGGATTATCATTGGAATGCTTAATGTACCAGGTCATCGCGTGATCCTGCAGAGCACTGACCAACATTGCTTTCTTTATATTATCATCCGTGACTCCCTGCGCTTTCGATACAACTTTTATCACGAACCAAAACTGGTCCAAATCTTCATTTCCTACTCCCTTGAACACTGGAAACTTTATCGCACTTGCCATATTGCTTCACAGTGGTGTCGGAGGTGGTATGGGCGAAGATGGGGGTGAAGACGGTGAAAATGGCGGCGGTGTGGGTGGGGGTGGTATGCGCGGAATCCTCTGCTTTATCAAATTGATCGCACTTCTTGCTAAGACATTCGCAAGCTCTTCCTCGCCTCCTCGCGGAGGTGAAATCAAGGGGCTAGTTTCTAGTTCTATATTACCTTCATTTCTATAGATTCTCCCACTTCGCATAGCCCCAAACATCAATTTATTTGCATAACCCATTTTTCACACAGTAGCATTTTAATCCAAGTGTTCAAATATTTAACGTACTTACCTTGCGGCTCTTTTAGGAAGCGTTGTTTTGCCTCGCCATAGCTGACTGAAGTATCTACTACAAACTTAGTGATGAATCCTCCTATGATTCGATCGAGCCAGTGATCAACAACGTGCGCACCAATTCTGGAGTCCACAGAAAAGGTCTGTCGAGTTTACCCATCCTTGGCTATCTGCTAGCTTCACGATCGACTCGTACAAATTAGTAGGGAAAGATGCGAATAAAATTTCATGGATCTCTATGTATAAGTAGTAGTCTAACTACTCTTCCTTTGATAGTCAGGGATTCCTATTTTCCCGCACCGCAAACTCATGAATCTTTCTGTCCAACAAATCTTCAATTCCTTTCTTTGTTGGATTCCAATGATATGACACCAGACAACTCTATGTAGATCCCAGTCCCGACAATGAAACCATTTGTTGGCTTGTTGGGGCCTGACCCAAGTTCAAAGTTAATTAGCCAAAAAAATCCCTGTACTACTGGCCCTTTCGGCAACAGTCCATAAAGCGCGGACTGAGGTCTCACCCGAAGTAGTATGGGGGGGTGCTGGAACCAGGTTTCCGCACCCTTGAGATGTCTGAGAGGTTGAACTGGTCCAACTATTAGTCCCTTCACGCAGGTTGCTTCACGCACTTCCCAGGCCTTCGTGCCCTAATATACTTGCCTTCGTGCAGCCCTAACCAAGGGTTGTGGAGCTTCGGCACTACTGGAGCAACACACTGCGTTATTCCCCTATATTGCACCTTAAATATTACTTATCCTCCTACGCCTAGTGAATTATCTTCGCATAAGTGGATGTCTTACATTATATTTATTTATACAGCACATTCATAAGAGTTCGTGCAACAAATAAACCGTACGCTTGCAATTTAAACCCAACCATACATTAAAACAAGAAAAGATACATCGTAATATGGTAAACTTTTCTTTATTACTTCTTCCAATGATTAGAGACTCGACTTGCCCTGCATACTCAGCTGCAGGGATCCGCGCACTCAGCTGCAGACTACTAGGCCTCTGTGCACTCAGCTGTAGAGCCTTCTCCTACTCTATGACCCAAAGACACACTTTACACTTCGACTCAGTCTCTTAGACTCATCATGCTTCCATTTTATTTTTTATGCTATACACTTAGAGCCTCGCTCTATTTATAAAATCCCATGGTCCGCGGACCATGGGTAGGTTTATCAAGCCGACATTACATTACAAAAATGAGGGTGGACAACCAAGTGACTCTATTATAGCTTCGCGCTCTGCGCCCATAATTTGCAGAGCTTTTACAAAAGACTTTGTCAAAACTTGGGCTTTAAGCCCCAAAACATGCCTTGCAGGGGATTCCATGCCCAACAACTACATCGACTGTGTGGAATTTCCAATGCTTTATAGTTAATTGGAGGGTGGAGGGTTCCCCATAATGTTAAAGTCAATCTGACACCCTCAACAAACATTCAATTGGGTCTCGACTCTAATAAGGTTTGGGCCACACAAGGCGCAAGGGGTGGACCTAAAGAGCTCAACTACTACACGCAAGTCAAGGAAGTCTTCACAAATGTCTCAAGATAGTCCAACACAATTTACCCACTTCCACGAGTAGAAATGTAGATGACACCTCAATTCTTCATCCATAACTTTGTACGCTTTCACGTAATTGTCTTTCGAGGCATAAAAAAGACTTGAGTACTTTATTGAACTGACTTGGCCATCACCACCCAAGTTATTTTGGGCATTTCTTTCTGCCTTATTATTATTGTATGTATCTGTAGCATTGACCTTGTTTGCTTTATCCTTGAAAGATTGCTAAAAAGAATGTAGTTACACTGGTAATGAATCACTCACCCTACGAGCAACAAGATGACCATAAGGACCATGGCCATCAGAAACCTCACATAAGATTGACTCATTTGATACAAAATCCAATGAACGATAACAAAAGAATAATGAAAATATGAACTTCTTGTTTACCAATTAGGACCAAGGAAATTTTTTCTAAAAAACTGAATATCATTTGAACTGACAAAAGATAACTCTGAACATGAAAATTTCAGAACATTTCATTTAAGAACTCTTGATAAAATAAAATTCACAGCATAAATGGCAATGTCTAAAAGTCGCATAGTAGTCCTTGTTCCATTCATTAATAAGGATAGGATCCATGTCGCACTAAACAGTGCATGCACATAGTTGTTAGAGCATACATGTAGATTGCATATATTACATTCTACATTCTAAATAAGTACCCTCATGTACCCTCTTACCTGCGGAACAAATTGTAGTTTATTTTTTGTTATTGTTCTATTTAGGAAGAGATTAGTGGAGAATAATAAGAGTTTCAAAGATACAAATGATTCTCATTAAAAACAAGGACACCTATATTAAAATTTAGAATATTGAAGAAACTTTTTACTTTTGAAGAGCAGCTTTGTTGACTTTTTGTGAAGTACATGGTCAATTTTTTTTGTCTTCCTTGGAAATCCTTGCACGGTTTCGGTTGTCATATCAGATACTTATTGGAAGGTACTCCAAAGTATTCAACACTACAAGAGTTCCTTATTTTTCTTAGTCATATTTTAACAGTTATTTCGAAAGTTGCGGTTTGGAGTCTAAATTGAGCATTTACATCACAACCTGCCATGGGGATTAATCTCCTAACTCTCTCTCGATGATTACAACTATAACATGTGGGGATTAATGCCTTCAACAACATCGGTTGAGACTGATCAATATCATCGATATCCAGCATGCCTCCATGAAGATCAATATAAAAAACATAAAACCTATATAGTGTATGCACATTATTTTTTCATGGGAATTGATCCTATGATTAACTCGAATTATTTTGTCATAGTCTGCAGAAGCTATCCATCATGGGCTTAACTTGTGAACTATTTAGATTCCGCACATCATGTCCACAAAAGATTGGATCTATCACAACCACGAAGCCTTTAGTATTTACATATAAACGTCTTGACTGCAATTAACGCCATGACCAAATCAACCAAAGAAACTCCCCCAGCTTGTTGGCAATTTCTTTCGTATGACAAGACAAAGTGGAAAACCCCGTATCCCACCAGCAGGTGGAAGCAAACCTCAAGGTGACAAAAAGTAAAAATAAAATGTCATAAAGGTTGCAGGGAAAATGCTAAATATGTAAGCATTTAAGAGTACATTCACACTAGAAGAGTCACTGCCTTGTAGTCATTATATTCAAAACCCAAAACCCAGGTTAATGGGTACTGCAAAAACTTTGTTGCTACCCAATTGTTGCCAGTGAGAATGGAATATGAAACCTGTGTCTGGCATATTCGCGAAAAGCCCACCAGTTGATTGGTAAAATATCGATCTTGCCCTTAGGCCACAAGTTAATTTGAAGTATAAATTTCTGGCACATATTTTTCTAGAAGCTTGTAATTAGAATTTATGGTAAAACTATGGATTAAATAAAAGAGCCTGCCCTTATATTTTCTCCCCTATCAATTGCACGATCATAATCAGGAAAAATGATTCGGATGAAAAGAGTACTAAAATTCCAGAGATGGATAAGAAAAATATTGGTAAGTCTCATATTACTATATTTCTCATGTTTTATTAATTTTCACTATATTAAACATGATCTTATAGTATTCACTTCTATTTTGCAATAAAAATGACTATTTTCAAGATGATCACATATAAAGAAAAAATTTCTGATCCAAATCCTGGAAAAATAAATACATTGAATGCAAGTGTCCAATATTCAAATACTACTAGAGTTTTACTTTACACATTAGCAATACCAAATAATGTTCGTATAATTTGGTGATATCCATTTTTGGAAAACTAAATAACTTTACTTGGCATTCATTTCCAATTTTCTTACATATTTATGTGTTCACTTACTTTTCCTGTTAATTGGTTTACAAGCACGGGTTGTCCTGCTGCCATTATCTTACTTTTCTTTTTTTATTGGATAGACAGTTAAGAAGCCGAACCAAAAATAAATGCAAAAGGAGCAATAAGAATAACTGTCTACTGGAAATCTCACTTTTGAGGACAATGTTTACCGGTAATCATCCCTTTCTCATATAATTGATAATTTTCTTGGCTATCCTCATTCACAATCATCCTCTTGCTTAGCAATTTTATTTTAGATCACTCTCAATTGCGAAATGCTACAACATTAATAAAATACCTTGTGTTTGTCTATAGGTGGCCAAGCCTTGGCCAGAGGTTGGGGTATGCAGTGTGGGTGGAACAAAGAAGTGCGCTGGTAGGGTGTTACCCTAGTTCCCATTATTTGTTCTTGTTTATCCCATTAAATTAGCAGTAGTCACTACTCAATTTTCCTTTCAGCATTGGTTTTGCTTAACATCACTTTTTTTGAATGCTAACAAAACAACCAAGCTCCAACTCATATTTTTCCCGTTCTTCATTCTATATGCTAAATATTTTCTTCATGCCCCAGCTCAAGGGAGAGACTTGCTGCCAGCCACTCATCCTTGTTTAAGAAACAAAAGAGCCCTTTTATATCATATTCGGGTCTCATAGAATATGTTTTAACATGAATTTAAAAAAATATATAATGAACCTTCGTTGTGTTGGAATATTAATTCCTACTTGTCTCTGTTGTGGCTCTTTATGTAAAGAGTTTGTTCCTATTCTACAGGAGTGGTTTTCCTAATTTGGTGTGTGGTTGAGATATTTTCTCAACCAACTAATTGTGTCCAAGATAGTTTCCCTAACTTGAAACAACACTTCCTGTATATATGTAATATCATATTTGATTAATAAAATACAAATTTCCTGATGGAAATTTAACATGGTATCAGGCCCCTAAGGGCCTGGCCCCTCCTAGGCTGAGAGAAATAAGAAAAGTATATTTAGTTTTATTTTTTTGTAATTTTTTCCATCATCCATGCGCATGGCATCTCCGTTGCCGGACGTACGGAGGAGTTGCAGACTCTGAAAAAGATCTCTGTTTGCTTTCTACCTATGCAGCTAATTCAAAAGAAATTGTGTTATGCTTTTTGCAGGTGTGTATAGTGGAGACTTTTGTGGTTGAACTTGTAGCGGAGCTAAAGGGACTCAATTTTGGGCATGGAGATGAACAGATCCGCGCAATCTCGGAGGCATCCCCTGCGCCTGAAAGTCACAACAACTTTCATGACATGAGTAAGCTTGGTGCTGAAATTGCGGACCCTGGCTGCATTGAAATCGAAAAAGAATTACCTTCCAGGGAGATGAAATATGGCCCGCGGAAAAGTCGCTCATATGTGGCGAGTTCTTCCATCCCGAGGACGAAGATGAACCCTGTGAATTTCAACCTGAGGCAGCACTCCAGGAATCAAACAGGTTTCTATTTGCGGGCAATTCCTCTACATGGTGTTAGTGGTAAGAGAGGGACAGAGCAGGTGCCAGTCCGCACAACGGCTCGGGTCCATGCACGAAGTCATTGATCTGCGCAGCAGAAGTGTTGTGGTTGGGGAGAGCTGCCAGAGGTGGGATCCAACCCATAGAGACCTGAGGCCGAGTGAAGGAGCCCGTGGTCAATAAGTCCCTGTGGAAGTGAATCGTCGTGGCAGTGAATCCCTCTGTCACCGCCGTGAGGAGGAGGATGCGTTCACCCTGTTGAAGCATAAAGAGTGATTGCGATGTTTCTTGAATAAATCTTTTCATGTTCGTCTCATTCATCTTGACCGAGAGCTTGCAAGATTCATTGGTCCTCTGGTAGTGTGACTGGGGAACACCTAATATGTGCTTCGGTCAATGCGATGGACCGCAATCCAAAGGCAATTGATGAACAAAAGTTGCCGAGTATATAGATTTCTTTTGATGTATCGCTACATACAAAGTCTGGATTAGAAGAGCGATGGACATCGCCAACAAAGAGCTGGTTATATGGGAATTAGAAAAGATGGAACCAGAGAATGACTCGGCATCATTTGATGAGATGGTTCCAGACAATGGCTCCACTCGAGTAGTGCACATAAGGAGGCCGAGCTTGGCATACTTCTCGAGGAGATTGCCTACTAGACTACGTAACACGAAATAGATAAGTTGACTGGTTGAAAAGGGTGTGATTGGTGGAAACATCATTAAAGTCGGTATCAACTATTTGAATCATCAGGTCTCACGGTGTGCGTAGCCAGTGCGTTGAGGAGCATCTTGCGGACCTGTTAAGGAACTGCATTGATGAGCTGCAATGTGCCACATCCAAGCCCAGAAGGTAAGTTGCAGTGTTAGCCATTTTTGTTTTTATGAGAGGTAAAGAAACAATATCAACAATCATTCCACATGGGTGAAGATGAAACTAGCTTTTCCACAACAATGTTGCATACTAGTTTATGTGTTTTTGAATTTTGAGTTTTGTAAGTGAAATATGTTGAGCCTGATCAACTTAACATGTAAATGAAATTGGTTAGAATTGATCACTCTAGTGATGGATAATTGAAGTTGGAAATATTCAAGATGAAAGCACTAAGTGTGATGCTAGGAGAAATTGGTTGATGTAGCAATCGATAGGCAAACCAGGTAAAATATTGTGTGTTGAAATAAAGAAGACTCATAATATATGTCACATACATTAGTAAGCAAGTCTACGATGTTTTGTAGTGGTCGTTGTAAAGTATATACCTGGTAACTCTAAGAGTTGGAGTTGTGTTGTAAGCCTTGTGAGGCATGTGTACCCCCATACAGTTCATGGTAATCTGAAAATCATTTTGTATTTGCAATGTCAGTTTGTGGTAAGCCACAAACCACATGTAAGAGTGAAGTGGGACAAAGATTTCTGTTGGCATGGTTTAAGGTTAGCTGAGAAAACCCACGGCCTAGTTGAGTCAAGTCTTTGGTGAGCCTTAGTGGCTGGAGTGCCCTAGTGGCATGTTTATGGCCCAGAGTGGCTGGAGTGCCTTAATGGCATATTTGTGGCCCAAAGCAGCTAGAGAGCCTTCATGGATGTGTTGAGCCTTCATGGCTAAGTTGAGCCTTGGTGGCTGTGTTTAGCCTTGGTGGTTGAGATCTCTTAGTGGCATGGTTGAGGGTGATCTGATAAAACCCAGAGCATGGTTACAGGTAATCTGATAAAACCCATGATGATGGAGGGGGATTTACATCTACAAGTACATGTATGTAGTTATAATGGTTGACAGAACCATGTATGCGAAGGACATCCTACAAGATTGGTGGCTGCAGCGATTGGCGCCCATGCATCCCATTGGATGGTTGCTCCTTTATATGGACATCAACATATTCTTTTATGTTTGACCACAACTAGACTTTGCAGATTGATATCGAGACAAATACTCATGAAGGGGGTGTGTTGAAAGATTAATTCCTACTTGTCTCTGTTGTAACTTTCTATGTAAAGAGTCTGTTCCTATTCTATAGGAGTGGTTTCCCTAGTTTGGTGTGTGGTTGAGATATTCTCTCAACCAACTGATTGTGTGTCCAAGATAGTTTCCCTATCTTGAGACAACACTTCCTGTATATATGTAATATCATATTTGATTAATAAAATATAGATTTCCAGATGGAAATTTAGCACGTTGTTTAACAAAGGCTTCATCATTTGAATTTCTTGAAAGACATGGAGCATAAACCTTTCATTTGAATTTTTTGAGAAGCCCTTTGCCGTGAGTTTTTCTAATCCACTTTGATCAGACAATGCACATGGTCACTATCAGTGGGTGCATTAATCTGTCAAATAATAATAATTTAAAATTATGTCCGCGCCTTCATACCACCTTCGAACTTTTCAAAATTTTCTTTCTCTGTCAAAAGAGTTTATGCAGGTTCTCCTCTTCTTTCTACTGCTTTCTTTTGGGGAGTATTATACAAAGGGAGTCTTATACAAACTAGAAAACTGAAAAGTGAAGCATAGATTGTTCTTCTCAATATTATGAATCAGTTAAATAAAGATTATATTGGAGACATCAACAATAAATGATTGTACTAAGACTGAACTAAACTCGACTAACTAAAACTTAACTTGGACAATTAGATGGACGATTTTGACACCTAACAGGTGGTTGGAATTAGATTCTCCAACAATTTAGTCTTGCATTATGGTTCCCTCTACATAGGATAGAAAACGCCTGTCCTTTCGCTCTACATACATTGGCCAGAAAACTCCTATCCTTTCTCCACATGACCAACTGAATATGGAAAACAACTATTCCTTCTTGCCCAACACTTCTTTCACTCTCCCTTAACTCTCTTGTCGCTAGGATCCCTAATATCGTCGTCATCCCAGAATGGTCCACCTACTCCCTGTAGAAAATCTGGTGCAGGTTAACCCCATAATGCAATATAAATCGAAGTAGAATACTATAACCTACTTCTACTATCAATTTACGGAAGCTTAAAGATTGAGCTGAACAATATAACAAGAAGAAGAAGAATGAACCGCACAATACACATGAAAATACTTTTGGGAAAGCCTCAACGAAAAACCCCACTATCTGTATTATCATGCAAGGTGGAAATACATAGGAATTATACAAAGCCTTAGCTCCCACAACTAGCTAGCTCTTAGTACAATCCTCACAGATGCTCATAGGAAATCTTGGCTACTCTCCAGCCTTTCTCTTTGCCCTCCAAGCTCCTATTTCCTTGCGTTGTTCCTTTGCGATCATTCTCCTTCAACCAAGTGGAACACCTGATCTCACACACTGTCATAACTGCGCAATCCTCAAAGAATGATGCCTTGACTGCATGCATGAGTTTTCTTTCTAAGAAAACACATGCAACTGATAGTACACTATCCTTGTCTTTAATCTCAACTGGGTCTTTCTCATAATAGACATGCATGAGTTTCTGATGAGGGAATCTTCAGTTAACTGGAGCAACACTAGTTGAATGCATACATGCATCAACTGACTGTTAACTCTCTATTAGTTCCTCAAATAGTTTGGAACTAATTTAACTAGACTTAATTGAGTAAACTGAGTTAACTAATTACAACTGAAATATAGCTCAATCTTATCTCCTTAATTTAAGGGATAACTCTTGCATGACTTCAAAAAGACTTCTAACTTGAATTTCTCCAACCAATTAATTCAAAATTAATTAATTAATTATTTCCAAGTAGCTGTTAAGACTAAATTTGATTTTAATTCACAATTTAATTCAAGGACAAATTAAATTGGAATATTCTTGTTGCCACATTTCAACACTTTCTCTCAACAAGAAAGGGATTATCTGTCACCCCAATCCTGTCTCTATGGAACTCGAATTTACACTCTGACAATGCCTTTGTCAAAATGTCAGCATCTTTCTCCTTTTTCGAAATATACCGCAGCAACATGATCCTCCCATCATCAACAGCTTGATTTACCTTGTAAAGCCAACGAGAACTCACAACTGATTTGTTCTCCGGTCCGAAACCATGTCCCAAACATTGTTATGAACTATGGAGTCATACTCCTCCACCATAGCATCAACCCAAATCAGTTGCTGCACTGCTTCCTCAAAGGAAGATGGCTCGGTATCAACACATTCCCGAGCAAGGGCCATGTATCTAGTGTACCTCTCAGGTGACCTCCTCTATCTGTGCTGAGAAGCTGGTGCTCCCACATTCTCTCTCACATCCTCCAACAATTTTTCAGCTTCTTTTGTGTGCTTCTGTCCATATCTGGAAAACTTTGCTTGAGTGGATGTCTCCATTCCTGGAACCTCTGCATGTGGCTGCTCCACATCAGTCTGAGGCTCCTCTTGCTTAGGAACCAACAGTTCCTCCACAGCCTATAGTTGGATCTCCCTCTCAAGGGAAACTCGCATGGCCTTCTACTCATCAAATTTGAGATCTTTGTGAACCACTATCCTCCGACTGGTAGGCAAGTACACCCGATAGTTGTGAGGTGTATCAATGTACCCCACAAATATCACCAACTTTGCTGTCGGCTCAAGCTTCTTTCGTGCATCCTTTGTCACATGGAAATATGCCAGCCAAAGATCCTAAAGTGACCCACATCTGGTCTCTTACTGGAGAAAGCTTCCTCTGGTGTCTTCATCCCAAGTATGTGATGCGGGCTTCTATTTTGCAAATAGACCGATGTGTTGCATGCCTTAGCCCACAAGTGAAGTGGTAGGCCTTGGTCATGCATCATTTCCCGTGTTTCCCCTACAATAGTTTTATTCTTCCTTTCGGCCACCCCATTATGTTGTGGGTTATGAGGTACCATCAACTCTCATTTAATTCCTTCCGCTGCACAAAAGTCCTTAAACTCTTGAGAGACATATTCTCCACCGTTGTCGATTCCCAATGCCTTGATCTTCTTCCCTGACTTTTTCTCGACCAAAGATTTGAACTCACAAAACTTTGTGAAATTTTGGCCCTTCTTCTGAATGAAAAAAATCCAGCATTTATGAGAATAGTCATCAATGAAAATCACATAATACATTTACTTCGTTGTGGATGTCGTCGAGAATGGTCCACACAATTCAATATGAACTCGCTTTAAGATAGCCTTTGCTCGGCTGTCTCGATCATGAAAGGAAAACTTGGTGTACTTTCCCAAGGTACAACCTTTGCATGTGTCAACTTGCTCAAGTTTACCTTTGGGAAGTCCTGTAGATATCTGTTGCATTATCTTCAAAGCCCCATGATGCAAATCGCCCAACCACCTGTGCCACAACTCACCAATGCCTTGGCTTTGCACCAATTCTTCTTTCGTACTCAATGATGCACAATCATCTACCTCTAGTTTATAGATATTCTTCACCCAAATCCTTACCCTCTTGGTCTGACCCATGGCTATGTGTCTTAGGAACGCCTTTCCTTTACTGAAGACAACATTGTAGCCTTTGTCCTCCAACATCTCGACCGATACCAAGTTCTTCTTCAATCCAGGAACATACTTCACATCTATCAAGGTGACAGGAGCTCCATGCTCCCTCTGAAAAGCAACCGTGCCCACTCCTGAAACACTATACCTTCCGTCATCACCCATCTCTATGTCCATCTTGAGGTCTTTCTCCTCCAGGGCACTAAATAAACTTTTATCACCGGTCATGTGGAATGAGGCTCCACTGTCAAGATACCAGACACAACCCATCATTGATGACACCATGCATGCGATGAGGGTAAAGTCCATTTCGAACTGAGAGGCTAATGCCTCACCTTTCGATCCTTCCGAGGATCCCTTCTTGGACTTATTCAATGGGAAATTAGTCACATAATGTCCCATCTTGTGACAATTAAAGCATCTCACTTTAGACTTGTCAACCTTCTTCCCTCCATGAGAAGAATTCGATTTGGAATGGGAAGCCTCCCCCTTCCCTTTCCTTGCCTTACTTGCTAAGGCGAGATTTTCTTCATCATCATCCTTGGATGAAGAACCATCTCGTGTGCTCCTCCTGATCTCCTCCTGCATGATATTTGACCACAGTTGTTCCCAATCTGACAGTTTCTCCCTTTCATTCACAGAGTCCTGGTAGCTATTCCAAGTCTTTGGAAGGCCAAGGAGAGAGAGGCTCACCATATCTTCATCGGCAGTAATTATTCCCACACTGCCAAGCTCATCTCTACAGGTGGTGAGCTTGTTCAGATATGTGGAAATAGTATCGCCCTTCTCCATCTTGATTCTTCGAAGCTTATCCTTGAGTGCCAATTTCCTCTGGTCTCCACTGTTTTGGTAGAGGTCCTTCAAAGTATTCAACATTGAAAATGGAGTATCCTTCCCATGGAGACTCGAGACAATATGGTCTCGAACTCCCTCAAGGATGATCTGTCTCGCCTTCACCACACACTTC
This sequence comes from Pinus tabuliformis, assembly GCA_031772625.1. Taxonomy (NCBI): domain Eukaryota; kingdom Viridiplantae; phylum Streptophyta; class Pinopsida; order Pinales; family Pinaceae; genus Pinus; species Pinus tabuliformis. The sequence continues at coordinate 269,759,225 of CM062808.1, read as the reverse complement.
TTCCACACAGCCAATTCTTGTGCATTAGTTGAAGCTAGCTTTGGGATTTATTGATCAATGAATTCCTTCAAGCCATTGTCTTCTAATACATCCTCCATTCTATCTTTCCATGCTATGTAATTCGAGCTACCTTCCAAGGCATACTCAAGTCTCAAGCCATAGAACACCATTGGCCAACCTTGAAGTATGATATGAATTCGATTTGCACCTGCAACCCCGAACTTCAAACTTCAAATTCTCTTCTCAGTACATTGTTCACAGCTTCGTTACCATGTAGAAAATTTCTACAAATCCAACTCTGATACCATGTATAAAATCTGGTGCAGGTTAACCCGATAATGCAATATAAATCAAAGTATAATACTCTAACCTACTTCTACTACCAATTTTTGGAAGCTTAAATATCGAGTTGAACAATAGAACCAAAAGAAGAAGAATCAAGCACACAATACACATGAAAATGAAAATACTTTGGGGAAAGCCTCAGCTAAAAACCCTACTATCGGTATTATCATATAAGGTGGAAATACATATGAATTATACAAAGCCTTAGCTCTTATAGCTAGCCAGCTCTCTTTACAATCCTTGCAGATGCTCATAGGAAATCTTGGCTACTCTCCAGCCTTCCTCTTTGCCCTCCAAGCTCCTATTTCCTTGTGTTGTTCCTTTGGAATGATTCTCCTTCAACCAAGTGGAACACTCTAATCTCACACACTATCAGAACTGTGCAATCCTCAAGGAATGATGCCTTGACTGCATGCATGAGTTTTCTTTATAAGGAAACACATGCAACTAATAGTACATTGTCATTGTCTTTAATCTCAACTGGGTCTTTCTCAGAATAGACATGCATGAGTTTCTGGGAGTAGCACTAGTTGAGTGCATGCAAGCATCAACTGACTATTAATTCTCTATTAGTTCCTCAAATAGTTTGGAACTAATTTAACTGGACTTAACTCAGTAGACTGAGTTAACTAATTACAAATCAAATATAACTCAATCTTATCTCCTTAATTTAAGGGATAACTCTTGCATGACTTCAGAAAGACTCTAACATGAAATTATCCAACTAATTAATTCAAAATGAATTAATTATTTCCAAGTAGCTGTTAAGACTAAATTCGATTTTAATTCACAATTTAATTCAAGGACAAATTAAATTGGAATATTCTTGTTGCCACATTTCAACACTACCACTTATCCTCTATCAGCTCCACTTTGGAGTATTGAGTGTGCATCCCTTCTATATTAGTCATTTGAGATAGAGAAGAATGATGTGGATGGAGGGCTTTGGATCTGAGACTGCCTGTAGTTTATTTCAAAGCTTATGGAAGACGTAAGGCTTAATACTAGCGAAAGTGGTCATTCAATGGACTGTGATTCCACAGACGATGAGTGTGGACTCTTGAATACTCCTGAAATACAGAAAGACTATGCCTAGTTGGTCAAGTGCATAGCCAAATGTTAGATACTGAAGTTTGAGAGTATCATGGAAAAGGAGAAGGGGGTTTCCTTCAATATATTCATGAATATTAAGAGATCAGGACTGAAGAACAAATATTGCTCTTGATCAGTTCAATTTATGGTGCTTCTTTTTACTAGAACCTTCTTTGATTAATTATGTGAAAGACATGCCAATATTTGTGGTGCAATACTATACATTCTTTTCATCCATGATAACCATTTATGTAAAGTAATGAAATTCAACTAGACTTGAGCTCGAAACTGTGCTTAACTATAGTCAATTTAGAAGACTTTCTTGTCTGAGAGAGCAAGATGTAAGTAATACATGGAATTAATTTACATATAAAGGAATAGTTATGGGATATTAAAAGGTTTGTTTTGACTCGAATAAACTTCTCCATGCAATTCAATAATGGATAATCATACATCCTCTATAATAGTTATTATGTTGTACTTATGCATATGCCAATAATGATTGATTCATTTTGTTGTAACTCCATATGGTTAACTCCAAAAGTTTGTTATTAACTTTTTTTTTTACATTTTTAATGTTTACTCCATTTGATTTTACATGAAAAAAATCTTATAGGGTTGTTTATTAAAATTAAATTTATTTTGTTTTATGAGTTTATGTGTTAATTATTATGTTAATAGGTTCATTTAATTATTATAATCACATTAATAAATGTAGTTGATATAAGGCATAGGTTTATATCAATAATCATTGCTAGTGCATAAATATATTAGCCAAATGGACAAAGAAATTGGAAGGTTAAGAAAATATTTGGTTAGTACACCCACATATAAAAGCTACTTATATCCATATTTTTGCATTACATTAGTATAACTATAACTAAACTACCACAACCACATTGGTAAATATGGTTGATATACATAGGCTTATGTGAACATTAATGTTCCAATTTTTCACAAATAAATATAAACACAAATCCTAAAAATGTTATTCAACAAAAACCCTAACTTTAATAACTAAACCTTAATAAATAAACAAACAAAATATTACAAATAATAATTAGAGATATTATTCTCTATGGTAAGTTCTTTTTGCCTTGTCTTTATCTCTCCTATCTTATTTAGGAATTTCATTAAGTTACCGAGCTACCTAAGTTTCATAACAAATCAGAATTATTTTTACAATTATTAGATCCATTGCAAACCCAACAAGTGAAAAATGATTTGGGGTAAAACCTTTGTTTTTGTGTGTGCAATTGGACGTTGTATGTGAAAAAAGAGTATTTGATGAGGCCTAACATAAATAAATATGAAAGATTGAGGGTGAACTATTTTATACGACCTAAATATGAATAGGCATGGGTTAAATATTTTATACTACCTAGATATATATCAAGACAACCCTCCCTCACCTTTTGTGGCACATACCTCCTTGACCCAATATCAACAACGACCTAGTTTAAGTCCTTTTGTATATACAATATTTGTCAGACGCATACGTATTCAATCATTTTACACACAAAGATATCACATAAAATTAGACTCATATACTTAAAGATGTGACAACATAACATAAAGAGTAAAGAGCCAACATACAAAACATATGATGCACTTAAATCAACTCAGATTAGCAGAAAGAATGTCACTTGGAAAATCGAGCACCACCACCCAACCTAGAACTGACTTCCTCCAGTTCACCCAGAGCCAAGAGTTCTTGCCATGGATCAACTACCTCTTGTTGATCTCTTCAATGGGTATTTAATACCCTCTTTCATGATATTGTTTCCTTTAGTGGTGTCCCGCTTTCATGGATCCTTTTATCCATTTTCCTAGGCTTTTCCCAGAAAATCTCGCATTTCTCTTTCGTGAGGCTTTTCCTCATAAAAGCTTGTCTTTTTCTCATGCAAATATTTTATGTTTTTCTTAAAGTTAACATATTTTTCCAACTAAGTAACTTAATAGATATCTATCTCCCAATCCATTAAGCTTATCTAGAATTGGATCTAGAAGTCTTATCATGAAAGAATTGTCCATTCCCATTCACCAATGGGATTTCATTTGGAAAGAATCTCATCTCTTGGTGTCTCATTTTCCAAGTGATTAAATTATCTTTATTTATTTAATAACAAAGTATTTACTTTCATTCTTACACCTCAGACCTATATTTTCTGTTACAACTTAGTCTTAGCTTAGGTTCGACATGATAGCAACAAATTATTACATACAATGGAGGGGTGTTACATACTTGCCCCATTAAATTTGCATTTTTCTTGGTTTATTACTGCATCTTACAGTTTATTTCCTCATTCATAGGTAGTTGTTTTTGAAACTATAGGTTCCCATAGCCTTGCCACCTGAATCAGATCTTCCATTATAGAGGTTACAAAGGAGTTCTACCATAAAATCTCCTTCCATTTCTACTTGTAACATTTGTTTCCATCAATTTTGTGAGACTTCAGATGCAAAAACTCAATTTTGTTTAACACAGTTAATGTCATAACTTGATATAACAATACTACTATTTGAGTAATTATGGTTTAATGTTGCCCACCATTTAACTATGATTCCTCATCTTCAATTTCATTGTATGTAAATAATAGGAAGAAATTCACGTTCTTCCCATGCATTTGTGTTCTTGCCAAACACTTGCTTCCTGCAGTCTCCCTGTAATAGTCACAACAAGTCAACTAATACATTTGATCAATCAACATGTATAAAAATATCACATCATGTCAGCTCAAAACATAAGCATCAACATCATAAATCACATGTAACCATCATAAACCCAATCATAGATCACATGTAATCATCATAGACCAGAATCATAAATCACATGCATGCTAAAACTGAATAACTATTGATGTTTATCCTTTAATCAATCCTTAGCTTCCACTTTTGTCTTTCTTCTATACATACTCCAGATCGGTTGCCCCACCAGGCAATCACCCAATGCCTTCTCCTCAACCATGTGTACATACACATAATGTGTATTACACACATACATCTATACTTGTTATATAGCATCATGCAATACATGCTTCCATACTAGTACCACATGTACCACATGTACACGGTACCACCTGTACAACGTGTACAGGATACCAAATGTCCATAGCATCACCTGCACAAAATATAACTCATCCACATGTTTTCAACCATGTTAGTATTATGGCAAAAAAATTCCTTCAATTTTTCATTCACACTACTTTTAGGTAAGTCCAATCAAACCATGCTCGGGTTGTCGATTGGAGAATAAGGAATTCATGGACCTGTTCAACTTTTGCAACCAAAGCATAACTAATTTTTTTTATGTCAAAGTATTCAAGTTCTTTTATTTAGCTAATCATTTTCATGTATCTTGTGGTTGTAGGAAAATTTAAGCAAATGATAACATAGAGGTAATTATGCATAATACAACTTTACCATACCAATAACTTTGAGTTTTGGGATTGAATCTGTCCCTTAGACAAGGTTTTAATAAGAATGGAATATGACCTCCGCTTAATCATAAAGCAGACTATTGACTATGATAGTTAATCCAGTATGGACTTCAATGTTATATTTGAAGTCTAATAACTTTGGCAAGAAAATAATTGCTTGATACTCAAAAGTACTCCACACATAAACTGGTTATGTCATATGATTTCTTGTTTTCTCTTTTTAACACTACTTCCAACACCTTGTTGGCCATGAATAATTTAGTGTATATTCCCCACCAATGGAACAATCAGTATGCAAGTACATACACCTCCCATACATGAGTCATAAACGAAGGTTACCATGTTCTCACATTCCCAAATCTCTTAATTTCCAGGGTACTATGTGTACCAGGGTGTGAACTTAGGTCATTAACATACCTTAACACTAGATCATGACCTGGTAGAATATAATTCATTTCTTGGAAACCAATTCAATTATCAAATTCTTTAAAATAAATAGTTTATGCAATAATTGTTATGTTGTCATATTCAAACCTAGACAACACTATCCATGCAATATGACAGGTAGACTTCTCCCATATTGCTTGATAGGAAATAGTGGTACAAAATATGCATCTCAAATTGTACGATTGTCAATTAATTTGAATAGATTTCTAGATATCATTTTATCAAAACCAATTATCTTTGTACACAACAATCTTGATTACTAGCACCACTTAGCCATCAATATGGTTGAAGCATCCTATTGATTTAACAATGAGTTGTTGCATGGTTTGTTATCCTCTCTCTTCATCACCTAGAACTTTTTATATGTCACACCTTACTTGGTGCATGTATTATTTTACTACTAGCATAAGATCCTTAGATCATCATACGTTGTATTAATGTGAAACCTTTTGGTTTACCAAAAATTTGTTTATTAATTCAGACAAGTCATGTTCTGAATCTAGTGTACAATTCTTGTTAGTCATTAGGCTGCTCTGAATTGCTCTATTTCTATTTCAAATGCATCAAGCACCACCATATCTAGTATTTTTGTCATTTCTGTTTTTGTAAAGAATGTATACTTTGTTTATATATAGTAGAATCACACAGATCATTTTTATCTTATCACTTCCTACAAGAAGTACATTTTTAAGATCTACCATCATTCTAATAGAAGCATCTTCTTCTTGTTGTAGATTTGAAAGGTCCCTATTTGTGTGATATTAACAAAACCCCATCTATATCTTCAAGGTTGTGAAGTTTGAGGTTGCATACTTTGAGTTGCAATAATTTACACATTGGAATTTGAGTGAACTTGAGAATGTTTCTTTGAGCTTGTATTTAATACTGTTATTAATCGGGAAGCACTAGGAGATGCTTTTATACTCCTAATATGTATTTACCCTAGAGGTACTTTTGGGTGCTAGTCCCATTGACCTACTTATGAAGGTCATAAAATTATTAATGTATAACGTCTTCTTCAACATGTATATAGTGAGTTGTATTCATGTGTGCATATACTTCACAACTCTAACCCTAGTTCAGTCTAGATTGGAAATATAATTTGTGCCTCTTATCTATCTTAGTTATAATTATTTAGATATTTATTTACTCAAAAGGAACATGTAGGTTCAACTATGCATGTCTAATTATATATGCATGTTGCTACTAAATATCTGAATAATGACTTGGTAAAATTTAATTCCCTTCAATAGTGTATATTTGGATCATTTTCACAATAAGGGTGAATTAAATGGTTCCACCATTGGCAAAACCATATCCAAAAATGAATTGCATCATTACATGCATATGCACCAATCAACACAACAATATTAAATCGAAAGACAATTTTAAATAAAATACATAGTCTCATACCACGTACAAGGACCTGTCTTTCATGAGCTTAATGATATTTCATGGGAATTTCATGAATAGATCCAATTAAGGAAAACCTTCAGAATCTGTTCTAGGATGGAACACAATTAATTTAACCATCAATTTCGGATACTTTTGATAGAATATCATGAACTTATTTCTTATGACTTATATAGATTCCATCTATATACTTTTATTTTTTATTTTTCCTCTTGTTGGCCATGATCTATGGAAAAAAAACCACTTGTCTATTTAATCTATCTTTGTTTGCAAGTTACCTCATAAGAGTTCAATTTTTCTTCCCTTCATATCTCATCTCTTCTTAAGATCGCTATAAGTATAAACTTAATTTCATTGAGCTATGTCCTTGGATAGATTATCTTTATCGGCATTGGTTGAATTTTGTTAGACGATGTACAACTCATAATTTAATTTTTATATGAGAAAGTAATATGATGATATTAGGGAAGAAGAGACTTATTGGCACACAATTAAACATAGGATTCAACCTTCCTTATCCACCATTTCTCCTTTCAACACTTGCATTCATATTTATAAGACATGATGACCACACCACCAAATTTTAATACAATAACCATACTTTACAAATATTACAAATTTTTTTCATTCATCAAGCTCGACTATAACCATCTAAAATTAAACCAATTTTTAAATCATGGTAATTAGTGAGAATTTTAAGCCCTCCATGCAGCTCATTGTAACCACACAAATGACCCATACATATATGTAAGCACATGCATGTAATCACATCATGAGTTTGGGACAGTATCCACTCATTGTATGTAACGGGAAGGCTAAACATACATCCTTCAAGCATAATGTAAATTAGCAACTCTGAGGAGAAAGTATTCATATTCTTATGAGATGATTTATGCATAAAAAAAAATAGCTCACATAAAACTGTACACACTCTTCTATGTAGTTCGTTTATACACAAAGTGCCCATAGGTCTTTGAAGCTTGTTTATACGTAAAGACTACTTAGAATAATTATGTAGAATAATCATAAAACAGATGATTGTTACCATCAAGGAAATCATGGCATATATGTCAACCAGGTTATACATGTTTTGGTGTTTTTCACACATTAATGTGTACAAAATAAAATATGTGCAACGCAGTCCTCATCAATACATACAATACCTACAACTACCAATAGGTATTTTCCATGTCTTTGCATTACTTCCTACTCCATCACAACATTGCAAAGTTTTATATTATATAACAATATCACAAAATTATTTGTTCCAATATACCTTACGGTTTCGGTCAGTTACAAACCCATGAAAATCAAGGAAATTCTGACTCGTAAGAAGAGACCTCTTATTTAAGTAGGAACTATGATGGTTTTTTAATGACTATAATGGAGACATCATAAAAGTGAATCCTATACATACAAAGCAAATCAAACATTGGACTATGACAAAACTAGTTAATATAGTTCAAGCATTACAAAGCTTGAATCTCCATGTTCCATTTGTATTTTAAAACCTAACTTGCCAAATAAAGGGGTGGATAAGCAAGTTAAATTCATAAATCATGCGATACATATCGTGGGAACCCAATAGGTGAAAACGCTCAGTCCTTCTAGATTAGAGGGATATGTATACGCAAGCCGATTGGGTAACCTCTCTTTCTGAGATCAATAAGCCCAGAAATTGGATGATCCTTAAAACCAAACTTTAACATGGCTTCTGTCTTAGGGAAGGAGAACCCAAACACCAAAATTTGCAAGACATTCTGCATGAAGGAAGAGATATGAAGATATTCTAAAATCACATTCTCATAGAGAAAACCCTCCTAAAATGTCGTCATTGATCATACTAACCGTCGATTGAACGGAATCTACCCCATAATCGTAGATAAAACCGAGTTTACTATACAGGTAAGATTGATTCAAGTCTCCACCACTTACTAGATTGATGCAAGTTTAAACCATACCAAGCGTCTGCCTGCCCTGCACCAAATCCTAGCGCTTTCGAATGAAACCACTTGATATATATTGATACAAGGCCATGTGGGTACTTGAGAAATTTAATGAGAAGCAACATGGCTTCTAAAAATTTAATCCATGGTAATGGATGCGATTGAAAGGATCTTTATGAAAGGCGATGTGAGTAATTGAAAAATTCAACACAGGAAATGTGGGTGCAACTTAAAAAAAAATGGAATGCATCTAGTCGAGACAACAGGACACATAAATTATACATACTATTACATTCATGATGAACACCGTCTATTTCTGTTCTTGGTGGAATGAACTCATCTGCAAAAGAACTTGAACGGCTTGTTTACTGAATAGATACTCTACATGTTTTCCTTACAAAAGAGGGTGAAACCCGATGTTGATAACTCAGATGGATATAGGGGGTTTTTAAAACTGTCTTGCCGATCCTAGTTATACATCATAAAGATAAGATAGAGCTACAATATGGGGTCAGCTAGAAAAACTAGATAACCAATCTCCAAAAAAAATGTGTTGATGGCATGACAACATGGATAAACATTATCCACTAAATGATTTTATGAGCATGTCCATAAGGATAACCATTATCCAACGAGTATGCTCATTATCGAAACATCTCTAGCTCAATGAATAAAGCAAGCGGAAAAATTAGTATTGAAAGGGAAACAACAGTTGACAATGAGCTTTTCTTTGACCATCAAATTGGAAAGGTGTTGTTTGCTTTAAATCACACGTTTCCATAGAGCTTAATGGCATGGGGTTTTGAAAAAAAACTTTAGAAATAGTAACTCCAAAGGTGGAAGTATCTATTAATTGAACAATGTCATGGAGGTCTCTCTCTGGCTTGTCATGGCCACCACGATTCGGGTCGGGGTTGATTGGCAGCACTCTGTTTCAAGTGACGCAAAGGGACAAGTCAATTCATTGTTAGATTTCAACACATATATGCATTCTAGCCCCATGACCAAACTGGCTCGTCATCTGACAATGTTATGGTATGCCCCAGCTGCAATTGCAACAATTTTCACGTCTCAATGTTGTTTTATGTTATCTAAATTTGTATTGTTGGATGGAATTTCTTTCTCTCTTCCATCCATTTATATAGGAAAATTTATAGGGAGAAGCTCATTTGTAACCCTACCAGTCCCTAGACGCCCAAACATACCCTTTCCCCATGCATAAACACATCCATCCCTAGTTAGTACCAGATTGCGAGATTCTCCCACCGAGATTTTTTTAACTTTGATAGCAACACGTTCAGCTTTTGTCCTTCCAACATCATCCATCTTTGTAAGAAAATGCCTGATGAAGTTCCTACCACCAAGTCTTGAAAAAATAGAAACTTCATGTGTCCCAATGAACTTTCGCCCACCTTCACCAATTGTTTTTAAAGTTTTACAGACACAAGAAAATATACCCATGGTATACATGAGTCATTTAGATTGTAAATTTCTTTGATAACACTCTTAATCCGGTTACTCAAACTAGTTTGTGGTCTCAAGGCTACAGGGAGGAGCACGATATTGATTATTCAGGATAGGTACCTATGGTAACATAATCCGTTGGGCACTGCTCCTTGTTCTGTTTTCATGTAATACCCTTCAAGTATCGACCATTACATACAGTTATAACATATATCGTTTATGTCGATCTTTGAAAAATAAGATATAAATCGGCCTTAACGCTTAACCACGCACATAATTCTCATAACACTTCGACCCTCACTATTTTTTAGTGATCCATGCACACAATAATCCTTTATTTGTTCTAAAACTCACTACAATGATCACTAAAATATGTATTTTAACACACACACTCTCTCTCTCTCTCTCTCTCTCTCTCTCTCTCTCTCTCTCTCTCTCTCGCTCTGTATATATATATATATATATATATATATATATATATATATATATATATATATAGTGGCTACACTAAATCAATGATGTGGAATTTTAGGTCCAAATTAATAGATTTATTTACTACGTTCCAAATCAACACTTCACATTTACTATGCATACATTATATCTGGAGGAAAGAATCAACATGGGAATTCAACATGGTAAGATTAGGCATTTTGATTTCATTCCTTTGATGACCAAAACAAGAATTAATGCATTCCATACAAACCACAACTTCATATTCAATGGGTAAACTATCACCCACCATGCTTACGTTGTCATAACTACACTGTAGCTAGTATTTCCATATATCATGTTCATAGTCCTATTGTCATAGTCGAAGGTATTACTGCAATACGAATCATAGTGAATAATGTGTATCATAGTTAGCACAAGCCTCAGTGGATGCAATTCAAACCATGATGCATAATGTGTAACATAGATAACATGAGCCACCAACTATACAATTGCAAACCTTAAAGACATAATTACAACCATAAAGTGAGTCACAGATTTTAAAGCAAACCTTAGTTCAAAATTACCTTCAATTTCAAATTCCTTCCCAAATAAATCATTTTAAGATTTAGTTGCAACCTTTATGGCTTCTAAGGCCTTAGGCACTACTCTAGAACTCATTGGAATAATTTTTTTCTTATAGCAATTTTATAACCAACCCCTTCAGTAAAACCTCTTATTTGTTTAGGAACTAGTTAAGGACCTACAACTGAGTCATATCTTACAGAGGTGGATTGGCCCATAGGCTGCAATGTTTGAACTTAGGGCTCTGATACCATTTGTCACATACCTCCTTGACCCAATATCAACAACCACCTACAATGCTCCAATCACTACATCTAACTTTAATTTCTTTTATATATACAATAGTTGTCACACGCATATGTATTCAATCATTTTACACACAAAGATATCACATACAATTAGACTCATATGCTTAAAGATTTTACAACATAACATAAAGGGTAAAGAGACAACATACATAACATCTGTTGCACTTAAATCAACTCAGATTAGAGGAAAGAATGTCATTTGGAAAATCGAGCACCGCCACCCAACCTAGAACTGACTTCCTCCAATTCACCCCTGAGCCGAGAGATCTTGTCGTGGATCAACTACCTCTTATTGATATCTTCAATGGGTATTTAATACTGTTATAGACATTTTTGTGCCTTACAGCATTGAGCATGAAATGTCCATAATCTAAGGGATCCAAAGTCCCTAAACATGTTGTTCCTACCCCTAGAGGAACAAGGCCAACAAACCACAGCAATTCACAGAAGTTCTCCACCAGAAAACTGCTCAAAACAAGTCAAATCAGGATCATTTCAGTGGCTCCACTATCTGTCTGCGCTGAATGTCAAAGGATCCACTAGCTACCTGCGCTGAATGTCAAAGCCAACACTAGCTACCTACGCTGAGCGAGATTGGACATGTGGCAGGCTCATTCCTCAAGGTGTCAAAACCCAGGAAGCTTCCAAAATGACACTTGCCTCAGTGAATTCGACTGGTGATGAGTAAGAGGTTCCAAATCTCCAAGTGGAAGCAATAACCTCCAAGTGGAATCAAGTACTGAAAGAGGGAGAGGACACTAGTCAGAGCTCAAGTTGACTCATCCTCTCTCCAAAAATCTATATATGGATCTCTCCTCCATGAGATCCAGGAGGCTGGAATTTTGTCATTGCAAAGAATTGCTGTTGGTTTGAGGTTAGAACTATTGGGTGATTTGTTTTCAAGGAGGTGAAGAAGAGATTCCTTTTGCTGGGAAGGTGATGCTGGATTGGGCCTCACTTGGTTGTATCTCTTCCTGAACTTTACTTCTTCATCAATAAAGCCATTTGAGTTTCTTCTATATGCATGTATATCAATGATGTTTTGTTGTATTTTCATATTTAGTTTATTCTAATCCTAAACTAGTTATGAATGTATGCTTCTTGTAGTTTCCCTCTCTTGTCATTTTGCAGGAACTTGGTGTAGCTGGGCCAGTGAAGGAACAAGAAGCGGGAAGCAAGCATAAGGGAGTGAGATCGGATCTACAAACTAGCGGAAGACATCGGTTAGTTACATCCTTCTCCTCTATTTACATTTCGTAAAGAAGAATATTCGGATAGTTTTGTCTTGTTTGTTGTTGAGGTACTATCACTCCTTAGAGTGGGATAGGGGCATTCCGTATTGGATACTTTTCCCAACAACAAATTGGCGACTCCGCTGGGGATCGTATCTTGTTGGTTTATTTGTGTTTTGCTATTCATTTCATAAGCTCAAAGAGTGCCGAATCGAACTGCATTTGTCTCTTTCAAATGCAAAGTAGAGAGCAGCTACTCTAGTCCATTCACTGGGCCTGTTTATGATCTGAAAATATGATCCACAAGTGCTCTAACAGCTCTTAGTGATAGATCTTCATCCTCCTTTGAATCATCCCTTAGATTGTACCTGATTGATAGCTTTTATTTGGCCAAAAACTGTGAATTTAACTGCAAACCGTAACCCAGAACCCAGAAACAACTCTCGTTTCTGCTTCAGCGTAGAGCCTGTGAAGAGGTTCTACATTTCAACGCAGGTCCCGTGAAGGCTACCTGTGCTGAATGTCAAAACCTCTGTGTTAGACCTGCGCTGAACAGTCTTTGCCTTGTGCAGCTGTGGTTCCCTGTGTCCTTTTGCTCAATTTTATCCCTATTTTTTGCAGCCTGTTATCGGTCAATGTTCCTATCTGAAACCACCTCTCTTTGCCTCAATTCTGCCTCAGTTGTATAAAGAAATTGTATTTGTTCTTTGTGTATTTCTTACATCATTTGCAGTTTCCCATTACGAAAGTAAACTAGTCTTACTGTGGCCCTTAGATCTAGACCTATCATAAGTGTCGTTTTGATCTTAGGAGTGAGTTTGTTTGCTGTTCACAGTTGATTTAGCTTTTACTTTCATCGTTTGGTTTGAATTTATGCATTTATAGTGTCGAAACAAGTAAATCATAAGGTGTCTTTTGATTTTTGAAAAAGGAACTTGTTTACGTTTTCACTTGAAATCGAATTCAAAGTTATACAACATCTTTCTTTATATAAACATCAATATTAAGAAAGAGAAAAGAAATACATGCATTTGTGCATTTGCATTTTGACAGCTTGTATGTTGATTTAGGAAAAAAGTGCATTACTGTGTGCTCTATGCTCTGTGAGAAAAGATGATGTCTTTCTTTTCCCCTTGTAGCTAGGATTTTCATCTGTTGAAAAGATATATAAAGCTTGCTTATCATCTTTAAACTGCATTTAGGAGTTGTACCATACATCTCGTGGTGATCCAAAAAGGCAAACTCCTAAAAACGATCAACCTAAAATAAATTGAATGAACTTAACAATGCTTTGTAACATAACGCACAACATAGAGGTCTAGGCTAGAGACGTGTTTCGGCGTCGTAAAGCTTGATATCTTACCGTCGAGTGGTTAGGTGATTCCTCCACGGTGAAGCGATAAGTATCAGTACGGATTGTGCTCCCACGTACCGTCGCGTATATATTGGGAGACCCCTATAGGAATAAAGCCTTTATCCATAGGAAGCCGTGTCGGCCGCCCTACTGATCGCAATGCACTGAACACAACATTCAGGAAGATCGACCGCCCATACCTTAAAACATATTCTGCGGTTTTGCGAAAAGTTTGGCACACCCTCTGCCTAGAACTCCAGAGCAATTTCTTTTGGCCTTTTTTAGGCTCTATAACAGAAAAAGTCCATTCGAGAGTTTGTCACTTCGGGCTCGTTAAAACATCGAAGGAGACTAGAGTCATCTTTAGCTTTTTCTCGACTCTTTAAAATTGAAAAAGAAAGTTGTGTCTAAAGCTTCATTAAAATTTCTTTTAAACGGAACAAAATCACCCCCTTTTCCTGCGTTGATCTTTTGGTTGAGAAAATGGAACACGCCAACCAAGGAATTCCCCTTGGTGGAAATCCTAGTCCCTTCTCCTCTTGGGGAGATGTTGGTGCGCCCCATATGGCCACATTGTCGCTTCCAGGACTGACAATTGGCTTGCCGGTCTGGCTCTTCTCAACCAATGTAGTTCAGAACACCACTATTCCTGAACAGTCGAATCGATAGCTAGATGAGTCTAAAGTTGCCCACCAGCCTTCTACCTCTTCTAACTCTTCCTCCCCTCCTTCCTCTTCGCTTGAAGGAACTGGTAAAGCTAAAAACCAAGTTCCTAAGAAGAAGAAGGAGAAGAAGAAGAAAGAGAAGAAGAAGAAGGAGCCAAAAGTAGCTGGGGGCAAACAAGAGTCGTCCAGAAAAAATCCACACACAGCACTGACCGGGCCTAAATCGCCATGTGTCATATGTAGAGGAGACCACTTCCATAGAGATTGTCCCTGTATTCCTCGGATATTGAGGGACTGGTCTCCTCGTTTGCACAATCCGGTAGCATCAACCTCTGATAGCCATGTTGAATGCATACCATCAACTAGCAAAAGTGAAGTTCCAGGACAAAGAGGGAGAGCTAGATCTCCCTGCAGACTGTGTGAAGGCGATCACGCCATCCACCGTTGTCCCTTCTTAGATGAGGCAAAAAGAGTTTTGGAAGATCGTCCGGTTTCACCGTTACGACTTCCTCCTGGATATAAAAAACTCGTGCCAAGTCCTTCGTTAGTTGAGAATCCAGCTGGCCCACTCAAGTGGTCGGCTGAAGCGTCAGTCATTGAAAATGAACCTACTGAATCCATACCTGACGAAAGTCAAAAGGTCGAGGCGGCAGTTGACCCGGTCTTACCTTCAGAGGGTTCATCTTCGAATGATACCGTCACTGAAGAGGATAAGGATAACACCATCCAGATTCTTTTCATCAACACAGACTCCAACGAACAAGGGGGCAACCCTCCCATTCCTTTATCGCAGGAAGGAAGTTCGTCAGAGCGATATCTGGCCGTCTATTCGGTCCCACCACCAAGCAACCTAGTTGTCTCGTTCGACTGGAACCAACTAGGCAGACCCCGGTTACCAGCAAGCATACCATTCAGAATTATCGTCCAAATATACAGAATGGTAATGGCTGGCATGATCATTGATGAGGGGGCACCTGTGAGTATCCTTTCCTCTATTGCTTGGAAAGCACTTGGTTCGCCAGCACTTTTGCCTGAAATGAGAAATCTATCAGGTTTCGATAAAGGAACCAGTCGACCTTTAGGGATCCTCCCCAATGTGCCGATCACATTGAAAGGGAAGACCGTTCAAATGAACGTGATGGTCGTTCAAGGACCCTTGGATTATAACCTACTCCTTGGACGCGACTATATATATTGCAGGGGAGCCATTGTCTCCTCACTCTTTAGAGTAATGTGTTTTCCACACGAAGGAAGAATGGTCAAGCTCATAGACCAACTTTCATTTCCGGGATCACGCATCGCAAATAGTCATATACCAACCCTAAATGGTCTGTTCACGCAAGAAATGTCTACACCCCCAGTCCTTCTTCCCGATGAGCGCGAGTGATTCGGAAGGATATGACTGGAACCTAGGGGGCATGCGTCCTGGTCTGCTTCGGGTAGAGAAAACTTTGGGTATAGGGTAGGTTTCCGCGGGAGAATATGACTAGTCCGTACCCCGTCCGTCCAGGAAGAGGGTTGTTCTAGAATAAGATTCTTTTGTCAAAGTTATGTGTTTGACGGAACAGGGTCATTCACCTTTGTTTATCTCGGTAGACATCGCCGAAGAAGTGTTTTGTTTGCTCCGTGAATAAGACAATCTTTGGGTAACCTGAAAGAGGTAAGCCTTTCTCGTTAAAACAAATGTTTTGATGGAAATGAAGTAGGGGTAACCTTGAAATCGTACTTTATACCTGGGGGCATGCAAACCTTTTGGAGTGCAAGCAAAGAGCGGTTATTTATCTGTTTTTTGGGTTAACCGTTTCCTAACTTGCATAAAGAAAGGATGCGGGGCATAGCTTTGTGAGATGAAGCTCCATAAAAAATAGAATCTCAGTGAGACATTTCTTATCATACGACTGGGTAACGAGCAGTTTTAGCACACAGTCATGCTCGTTAAAAAATAAACGCAAGATCCGAGCAGTTTTAACGCGGACTTCATGCTCGTTAAAAAATAAACATAAGCAATGAGCAAGTGTTTCCACCAGCGTTTAAGCTCATTTTAAAATAAAAAATGAACCACTACCCGGTAAATAACCATTGTGAATGTAACATTATCAGCCATTAAAGCCTTGGTCGTGTTTGCATCGTCACCTCCACTTTTCATTTGGCTGATCATTCACCTCCATTTGATTGTTTACCCATTTTGAGGAACAGCTGCGAAGAGTGATTTCACCTAGCCATCCTTGTGACACTGCCGTGATTGGAAAATTCCAACCTGTACCTGGAATCAGCTGCTAACCCTGTTTATCACTCGTTCCTCAAAAGACGAGTCTTCTTTAAGCTCTTTTCAACTGACTCGTAAAATATGAGAAGATTGCCGAGTTTTGGCCTTCTAGCTCGTTAAATCGACCGGAAGTGCTATCCCTCCTCTAGATTTTAATCTTTTTGGACCTGAGGGATTATTGCACAAAAAGATCGAGCGCTTGTTTTATTCAGCTCGTTAAAACTATCGAAAACTCATCCCTTTTGTATTGTTTTATACTTTTTCGGACCTAAGGGATTAGATGACGAAAAAGGACTTTCGGAGTTAACTTTACGTACCTTTTCAGACTCTCTAAAAATGAAAAGGACCAAGTTATCCTTTTCGTTAGACTCGTTAAAATCATTAAATAGCGACAAACTTGTCTTTAGACGAGAACGAGTTTCCCTATCGCTAGGCTCGTTAAAACATAGCGATGGGCTTGCCCGAAGGGCAGGTTATAGAACAAGCATATGTTATCCTCCTCAAGCTTGACAAAAATAAAAAGGTACTGGTTAGCAATGACTGGGGAAAAATTGGGAGAAACTCAAAGAAAGCTTTGATGGTAGCAAGTCGCTCTTGAACATGACACTTTTCCTCCGTACCACAATTGGGTTGGGTTGTTTCATTCACCGGTCACATCACCATGGTCTCGCCATACCATCCATAATTGGGGTAATGCTACCGATCCATCGCATCAGTGTCGCCATATGTTCAAGAGAAGTCGTTCAGAAAGAGTCAACCGTGTCCCATCCACTGCCATACATTATCCTTCATCCTTTCATGACCGCCACCCTGAATCACATGTCACAGATCGTTTTCACCTCCATCAAAATCATTAGCTCCGTTCCGTGTCACTGATGTGGGATACATTAAGGCCCTCCTTTGATGGATCGCTTCTTGTCGACATCAGCTCATTATCCAAGAAGTTGATCTAGGAACACCCCCTTCAGTACTTTGAAGCTTGCATGCCTCAATGGCAAGTTTCTCACTTCCGGCGACAGGTATACATCAATGACCTTCGACCGAAAGATTTTGCGTGGTGTTCGACGCCAAGCCCTTTATTCACACCACGTGAATTGTACTGCAGTACCTTGAGGGTCATTATCATTATCGGTGATTCCTCTCGCGCTTGTTAACGGTTTTCCTCATTGATCGGCAAGGAAAATTTTAAGGATGGAATTTTTTTTTGAAGTTTAAAAACATTGGCGAATCTCACTAATCCCTAATATGCAAACTATAAAATGTGTATTAATATATTTGTAAAATTATTCAAATCTATAATGATTTTATATATAGTCTCTATATAATGTTGGCGATTTTTGAGGTAAAATCATTTTATATTCTAAAATTTGGGCGAATCGTCTTTTATAAAAATTGGTAATTCGCGAATCTTTTTTTGGAAAAATCAAGGAAAATTAGCCCACTGGGCGAACATTAGCCCCTAAAATTTTCCATGTTGACCGGTAATCAAGCGATGTCTTTCCATGTTCGACTTCAGAACAATTCTCACATGGATCGACTTGTACTTAGAGTGAAGATCGAACGAGTTTGAAGACTCCGGATCTAGTTTCATCCATCCGGGATGCGATATATATTCAGGAAAGATAAAGACATTTGACATGTACATCATTGCAGCAGATGATCATCCTACTCAAAGGATGATAATTTCATCAAAATTATCAGTCTACCATCAGACGATTGTCTGTTCTATGTACAGAAAAATGAATTTATAAAGCTGAGCATGGGAATGCCCGCCTCAGCTAGATCATGAAAGCAGTATGAAAAATAATGTATTGTATTGTATCTTATTACAGGTCTCCTCCCAGCATTGGATGAACTTCGGATCCTCCTGATAAAGCATTTCACCCGATAAACGGCCTCATACTTTAGGGGCAACTGTTATAGACATTTTTGTGCCTTACAGCATTGAGCATGAAATGTCCATAATCTAAGGGATCCAAAGTCCCTAAACATGTTGTTCCTACCCCTAGAGGAACAAGGCCAACAAACCACAACAATTCACAGAAGTTCTCCACCAGAAAACTGCTCAAAACAAGTCAAATCAGGATCATTTCAGTGGCTCCACTGGCTGTCTGCGCTGAATGTCAAAGGCTCCACTGGCTACCTGCGCTGAATGTCAAAGCCAACACTGGCTACCTGCGCTGAGCGAGATTGGACATGTGGCAGGATAATTCCTCAAGGTGTCAAAACCCAGGAAGCTTCTAAAATGACACTTGCCTCAGTGAATTCGACTGGTGATGAGTAAGAGGTTCCAAATCTCCAAGTGGAATCAAGAACTGAAAGAGGGAGAGGACACTAGTCAGATCTCAAGCTGACTCATCCTCTCTTCAAACATCTATATATGGATCTCTCCTCCATGAGATCCAGGAGGCTGGAATTTTGTCATTGCAAAGAATTGCTGTTGGTTTGAGGTTAGAACTATTGGGTGATTTGTTTTCAAGGAGGTGAAGAAGAGATTCCTTTTGCTGGGAAGGTGATGCTGGATTGGGCCTCACTTGGTTGTATCTCTTCCTGAACTTTACTTCATCAATAAAGAAATTTGAGTTTCTTCTATATGCATGTATATCAATGATGTTTTGTTGTATTTGCATATTTAGTTTATTCTAATCCTAAACTAGTTATGAATGTATGCTTCTTGTAGTTTCCCTCTCTTGTCATTTTGCAAGAACTTGGTGTAGTTGGGCCAGTGAAGGAACAAGCAGCGGGAAGCAAGCAGAAGGGAGTGAGATCGGATCTACAAACTAGCGGAAGACATCGGTTAGTTACATCCTTCTCCTCTATTTACATTTCGTAAAGAAGAATATTCGGATAGTTTTGTCTTGTTTGTTGCTGAGGTACTATCACTCCTTAGAGTGGGATAGGGGTATTCCGTATTGGATACTTTTCCCAACAACAAATACCCTCTTTCATGATGTGTTTTCCTTTAGTGGCGTCCCTCTTTCATGAATCTTTTTATCCATTTGCCTAGGATTTTCCCGAAAATATCGCCTCTCTCTCTTGCGAGGCTTTTCCTCATAAAAACTTGTTTTTCTCTCCCGCAAGGCTTTTATCTTTTTCTTAAACTTAGCATATTTCTTCAGCTAAGCAACTTAATGGATATTTATCTCCCAATCCATTAATCTTATCTAGAATTGAATCTACAAGTCTTATCATGAAAGAATTATCCGTTTCCATTCACCATTGGGATTTAATTTGGAAATAATCTCATCTCTTGGTGTCTCATTTTTCAAGTGATTAAATAATATTTATTTATTTAATAATGAAGTATTTATTTTCATTGTTACATCTCAGACTTAGATTTTTTGTTACAATTGAGTCTTAGCTTAGGTCCAGCATAATAGCAACAAATCGTTACATAAGTCAAAAAGGTGTTATAGTGTTACATTTTTCCCTCAACACTTCTGGAATAACAAATAAAAACTGCATATAAAGTTTCATATTTACCCTTCAAGTTTTTCAATATTAAAATCCTTGTGGATGCTTTGCTCTATTTGTTTCTCTCTTCTTTTAGAATCACAAATTAGAAACTGCATAATTAGTTCCATGTTTCCCTTTAACATTTTCAATTTTAAAATTAATTGTAGAAACATATTCAAGACGAAGCTACATTTTTATTTTTGCAAAAACAATTGATAGCATAGACAATAAAGAGATACATCTCTGTTTTTCCAGAATATTAACTGTAGTTCAAATTCACATTCTGATTCACAATATCATTGAATAAATATCTATCATAAATCTAGGTGTAGGGTATTAGGTTATGATTTATATAAAGAATTATAATATTAAAAAATTTACGTCTCTCAGGTAGGATTTATACGACCATCTCTCACACATGCCGGTGTAGTTTAGTTTATGAAGACAGAGTGCAATGAATATTAAAAAGAAAAGAGGGATTACACAACAAGACCGAGACAGGATGGAGTTTAATAATAAACTTCATGAAATTTGAGGACACCACGCCTAGTAACTAAAAAAAACTATTGAATTGCAATCCGCTTAAAAAGATTAACCAGTGGCGAAAATATGACATTTAAATTTAATCTATTATTTATTGATTGGAATGAAAACCTTTTCAAATGCTTTTTGACATCATAGGTTTGATAGTGTATTACATTAAGAATATTTTGTTGAAATTAAATCTTCTCTATTTATTTATTAAAAAATCAAAATTTCTCAAGTCCACATTCATAGGTTGAAATAGGTATGCCTAATTATTACTTAATTTTTAATTTTCTTTTAGTTTTTTTATAGTGAGAAAATCTATTATTATCATAATTTAGTTGCTAAATCAGCAGTGGAGACAATTATCACTGATTGCTATCTCTAATGTAGGCTAACTCATCATTGTTATTCTAGGAAAACTAGGCCACATGGAAATACCTAGTTGGTCCGGTAAGGGGGCATGCTTTCACTCGTGGAGATGTTCTATATTTTGGTTTGTTAACCTATTTCCTTAAGTATGAGTAAAACAAACTTTCAACCAAATAAATGCAGTTTTAAGAATTATGTTCTGACTTATATTTTACCAAGATAGATTTTAAAATAGATTTATATTGTTTTAATTTAAGATTAAATTACCGAAATGACCATTCCAACATCTATCTTGTAATATTCCCTTTTCTTGATATGGTCAAAATGGATGTAATTTTCCCATCATGTTTACGATGGTATTTTCCCATGGGATTTGTCCACGGTATTTGCCCATCCGATATGTCTATGGTATTTTCATTTCTTTTCAGAGGGGAAAAAAAAAAAAAAGTTTTTAGAGAGTCCATCAAGCTAATTAAAGGGGATAGGATCTAGGCCTTTGAATCATACGAAGTTTATCTATCTTATTGTGTTTTTCTTGAGAACTTGACGTGGCCAATTTGAGTTTAATTTGAGGTACCAAAACTTCATGGGTATGATTTTTCTGGTGGATTCATCTAGTATCCACGATCATGCTTCATTTTTCTTTTTCTCTTTGATGAGCATTCATGCATGCCATTGCACGGGCTCCGATATTATTGTATGGGAATGTACTATTTTCTTCTGTTAATAATATAATAAGGGTTGCATCTATTAAAAAAAGGATTACATATTTTATTCAGTTAATAATCTAATAACAGTTGAATTGGTTAAGTAGTCCTTAACTATTAGTAGGCCTCAAGTTGTCATTAGTAGGCAGAGATTGTTGCGTTTCTATCGATCCTAAATTTCATGGATTTGTAGCCACGCACGTTCACATAATAGAGTGGAGCGTCCATCCTTTAGTTCCCAAGAGCATTGTTTCTCGATTAGATGCATTCCTTTTTTGGCCAAGGTCCATATAGATGAGCCAAAGTGGGCAGGTTGCATTCCTATAAGATGTTGAGGGGAAGTGTGTGGGGAATATATTTTATTCCGAATAGATTTAAATAGATTTTAGCCTCCTTGTATCCATCTCCACCATGTTCGGGCACCTAGGACTATTGCCATAGTGGAGGGATAACACAAACCTACACCTCCTTTTAGTTTTGGTACATAGAGTTTGTCCCATTTGATGAGGGACCATTTTTTTCCATGTTTGTTCCCCACAGGAAAGAGTGCTATAGTCGATGAATTTCTTGTAAGATTGATGTTGGTGCCATAAGGTCTAAGCATAGGTAGATGGAGAGGGCTTGAAGGACTTCCTTAAAGAGTATTGACTGTTAAGCTATGTTAAGGGAATGAAAGGTCCAACCAACTAGGTTGTTGCTCATTTGGTTTACAAGGTCCTCCCATAAACTCCCCTTTAGAGAAATATTGGCCAACAAAGTGCCCAGGTGTTTAGACGAGAGTTGGATGATATAGAATCGAAGTATTTTTGTTATATGTCTCTGAATAAGGGATGCAGTATCGAAAAATAAAACTTGAGACTTCATTGTTTTTATTTCCATATGTAAATCTTGAGTGAAGTCATCAAGAATATGCATGAAGTTCCTTGCCTCTTGGATGGTGGGAGTACCCATACCCATTACATCATCAACAAAGATTTGGTGGGTTAAAGGAAGGTTTGATCCAAATAGTTGAAGCCCTTTGATATTTTTCTCCATGGCTACTACTTTTCCAACTCTTCCTAATGCTTCCACCACTTATACAAAAAGGAAAGGAGAGTGAGGGTCTCCTTGTGTTAGCAAATAAAGGATTTAAATGGGCCGATAGGGGATTTGTTTAACATGATTGCGAAAAAAGGTGATAATAATAGGTTGTTGATCTATTTGTTCCAATATTGATCAAATCCAAAGTCTCCAATGATGTTGGGAAGGTACCACCAATTGAGGTTGTTGAAGGCCTATGAATGATCAAGTTTTAGCAACATACATGGTTTTCTTGAGAGCTTCACAGTGTGGATGGCTTCATGGGTGATCATGATGTTGTTGAGGATCTCACAACATTCAACATATCCAATTTACTCTAATGACATGAGCTATGGAAGTAGTGGTTTAGGTATATTTCTCTGTTATTTTGGTAATGATATTATATATGAGATTGTAGAGAGTGACAGGTTGGTAACTAATAGGATGCTTGTATAATTATGCTTGCGTAATTAACACTAGAAAATAAGCATGGTATTAGAGATTTGGTGAAGAAAGGAGATTAAGATCAACCCTTGAAGAGAGTTATTCTGAAATATGATCTATGACCAGATCCTTGACAAGATGGCTCCCTCTACTGCCTGAAGATAGGTTGGAAGGTGCAACAAATTTTAGGGCTTAGAGGACCATAATTTTTCTCATTCTTGAAGTCGATGATGCAATGGAATATGTGGAAGTAAATATTACTAAAACTAATGATGATGAGGGAAAGGCTAAACAGAAGAAGATGGAAATAGAGGCCAAGAGGATTCTTGTTAAATCGATCAAAAACCATTTGATGCTATTTGTTGTTGGGTTGAAGACTTAAAAGAAAATATATGATTCCATAGTAGGGTTGCATACATTGAATAACATCAGTTAAAAGATGACCTTGAGGAATCAACTTCATGATATTTAGATGTTTATATTATATACTATGGCTTCCTAATCCTTGAGGATCTGTTAGTTGAGAGATCAACTGAAGGTTGTTGGACAGATTATTGATGAATGAGAACTTGTGACTATGACCATTAATGGGTTCTTGTATTCATGCGATTCATTATATCAATCATTTGTGGAAAAACATAAATTTCATAGAACTTTGATTAGTTATGAGCTTCTTGTACCCAAGAGGATTCTAGGCTAGTATTAAAGGGGAAGATTTAGAGACCTCAAGATGTTGAGTCCCTAGCATTTGTATCTCATATGAATAATGGTAAAGTAAGAATAAATTGTGGAAAATTTCATAAAAGGAATGTAGGTAGAATAACTGATTCTATTCAAAATAAGAAGAAGAAGGATATGTCAAAGATTGAGTGTTTCGGTTTTCACAAGTTTAGTCACTATAAAAACAAGTTTATTGAAGAGAATAATGATAGGAAGAGAAAAGGAAATAAACATGCTTCAACAACAGACATTGATGATGATAAGAATCCACATGAGAAGAGATATAGGGATGACAGTATAGATGATATGGATTACTTATTCATTTCTTCCCTTAATGCATTGTTTAAAATCACAACGACATTTGCTTAGTGGAAAATGGTGCCTCTAGACATAAGAAAGGTGATCATGATAGTCTCAAAGAATTTGTAGAGAGGAATTCAACACAAAAAGTGGAATTTGATGAAAATACCAAGTATGCAATGAAAGGTTTAGGGTAAAAATATTTATTCAAGAGAAAATATTCATATAAATGATGTGTTCTATGTACCGGGTTCGAAAAAGAATTTGATATCTACTTCATCCTTGGAAAGCAAAGGATATAGAGTTGTGTTTGTTGATGGACAACTCCTTGTATGGAATAAGGGCTCAAGCATAGATTTTGAAAAAGTGATTGATGTTCAAGAGGGAGGCTTGTAAAGATTCCTACGATGATCATCCCGAGAATTGGTACATGATAACACCAATCTATGTGAGTTATGGCATCAAAGATTTACCCACATACACTAGAATGTTTTTCCAACATTGAGGAAGATGGTTACATGTCTTCTAGAGCTCTAGGTCGAGCATAAAGGAGTTTGCAAGGGTTGTGCACTCGGCAAGTATGTCAAGGGATATTTTCAAAGAAGTGACAGTAGGTCCAAGGGGAACTTGGATCTAATACATTCATATGTATACAGACTAATGATAGTATCATCTTTGAGTGGTTTCTTATACTACGTGATACTCATTGATGATTTCTCTTGGAAAGAATGGATCTACTTCATTAAGACTAAGGACGAGGTATTCATTAGGTTTCAAGAGTTTAAGGGCCAACTAGATATCTTAATAGGGAGTAATATCAACATTATTAGGTCAAATAACAGAGCAAAGTATATGTCCAACGACCTCATTATCTTCTGCAAGGAGGCAAATATTAAGAGGGAGTTGATAGTTTGCTACAACCCTTAATAGAATGGCATAATTTAAAGGAAGATTAGGTCCATTTTGAAGGTTACTAAGGTAATGATTCATGATCATGATTTTCCCGAGTTCTTATGGGGAGATGCATCCAAAACAACAATTTATGTTCACAATGCATGTCCTCACTAGATCGTGGGGAATGAGACTCTAGTAGAGGCTTTTAGAGGTAAGAAACTGGAGGTCATGCATTTGAGGATTTTTAGTTGTCCAGTATACATTCATATACCCAAGGAGAAGAGCACAAATTTAAGGCCTTATGGGAAGAAAGGAATTTTTTTTGGATACAATGAGACATCATAGGCTTGCACAATTTATGTTCTAGTAAAATGGTAGATTGAGGTCAACTGGTATGTTAAATTTGATGAGGATGCAACCTACTAGAGATCCAAATCATATCACATTGATATTGATGATGAGGAGAAAGAGGCCCCAAAGGATATGGGTTCATGTCCTTTTGTACCTATGGAACATCCTTTAGATCAACAGGAAGAACCAAAAGTGCCCATTAAACCAATGGAAACACTTAGGTTTATTGTTCCAAAATCTAAGAAGAGGTCGCAAAGGATTTGAAGTACATTGAAGGATGGAAGGGGCATGGATCTCCTTATGTCAACTTTAGTGAAAGAATACATCCTATGAAGAACTTAAGATATGTGGCATTGATAAGTCACGTCATTCATTTTGAGCTATCCAAGTATAAGGAGGTAGGAAGCCAGTAAGTTTGGAGGGATGTCGTGATGGACGAATATGATTCCATCATGAAGAATGATTTATGGGGTGTTGTTCCCAGACCTGAGGGGAAGTCAATGGTGATTTCCATGTGGATGTACAAGATCAAGCATGCGATAGATGGTAACATAGACAAGTACAAAGAAAGATTCATGGAAAGAGAGTTCTCCTAGAAAGATGGAGAGGACTATGAAGAGATATTTTCTCGAGTCTCTAGATGCACTTCTATTAGAAATATTATTTTTATTTCATCTTTTATGGGTTGGAAATTGCATCATATGGATGTGAAAACTATTTTCCTCAATGGAGTGATTGAGAAAAAAGTGTACATAGAGGAACCTTAGGGCTTTGAGGTACATGAAAAGGAGTCTCATGTCTACACGCTAAAGAAGGCTTCGTACGGACTCAAGAAGGAATATTAGGCTTGTTATTCTAGGATAGATGGATAATTTATGAGTCTTAGTTTCACCAAGAGTGATGTTGATCCCAATATTTACTACAAGGTTTTTAATGGTGAGTCTATGATCTTGTTTCTATATGTTGATGACTTATTTTTTATAGGAGAAAAAAAATCTCATTAATCAATGTAAGAGGGAGATGACCTCTAAGTTTGAGATGAAGGATGAATTACTTCTTGTGATTACAAGTGTGGCATAAGGTGGGTGAAATATGTAGGTTTTAACCTCGTACAAAAATTACCTGCATAAGAATTCTAAAACATGGAAAATAAACAATGCGAGACCATAACACATAAAACACATATACACAGAGATTTTCCCCTGGATCCCAAAACTGGGACTACCAACTTGATTTTTCATTATGCTCCTTTCAATGTTACAATACATATTTATACATGCTGAAGCATCCAATACCATGGACCTAAAACCATCGCGTCCAAAAGCATGGACCAAAAACCATCACATCCAAAACCATGTGTGAAAATCATGCACAAAACCATAGGTAGGTCCGCCTAACCTAACATAGGGTCCAAAACCAAAATTTTCTGGGGCGTTGCCCCGGACCCCATAGAGGGGGGTTACGTGCACCCCTTAAACCCCCTGTGACCCCCCCCGCTACGCAATAGGCACAACAAAGGCGGGGCTCCGCCACCCTTCTAACCCCCCGGTTAACTACGTGGGCTAGTCGTGGAAAGAATATAACACAACCCAATTCCCTATCCAAGGGGGGTATACTATTACAATCCTTCAAAGAGTTGACCTGTCAGTTTGAGATGAAGGATCTAGGTTTCATTGCATTACTTCTTGGGATTAGAAGTGTGGTAGAAGCTAGATGAGATCTTCCTTATCCTAGGGAAGTATATTATTATGATCCTTTAGAGAGTTGGGATGATGGACTACAATTCCATGGTCACTCCCATGGTGACCAATGTGAAGAATTTTAGAGGCTATGACTCAAATTTGGTGGTCCCCTCTATGTACCGATAGTTGATTAGATCCTTGATGTATCTAGTTAATACCAAACCTAATATCGTCTTTGCAGTGAACACTCTAAGCCAGTCCATTGTGGATCCTAGGAATATACATTAGATTGTGGCAAAGCATGTGTTGAAATATATTCGTGGTAAAAGCACTTATGGATTAAGAT
Organism: Pinus tabuliformis; assembly: GCA_031772625.1. NCBI lineage: Eukaryota > Viridiplantae > Streptophyta > Pinopsida > Pinales > Pinaceae > Pinus > Pinus tabuliformis. The sequence goes on along the minus strand of CM062808.1, from coordinate 269,731,383 downwards.
ATGTCTTAAATGGTGAATTAGAATATCAGGGATACAAAAAATTTGATTGGGTAGGAAGTGGCAAAAACAGGAAGAGCACATCAGGATGTTGCTTCAGTTTCGTATCTTTTATGATATCCCTATGAGCAAGAATTAGACAACTATCACACATACCACAACAAAGGCTAAGTATATCATATCTATTTTAGTGAGTTCTGAACCAGTTTGGATTTAGATTATACTTGCAAGATTATTTGATGAGGTGTTGGATACAAGCGTGATACATTACGAAAATCAAAGTTGTGTGAAGCTTTCATAAAATCTAGTTTTCCATGACAGGTTGAAGCACATTGAGAAAAACTACCACTACATCTGAGACAAGGTATATAAGATAACAGTGAAGCTCCAATACATTTCTATGAATGAGAAACTTGTTGACATTCTCGCAAAACCTTTGCCCTGGATGAATTTTGTATACTTTAGGGACAAGGTGGGAGTGGTTGAGAATGCATCCATCATTGAGAGGGAGTGTTGATTTTGTAGCATTAGGGTAAATATTCTCCCATGGTAAATGGTATTGAATGGATTCTATGTAATGTGGCTAGGGTGATTGGCCTAGATAGCTTCACAGCTTGGAGTGCTCCCCTGCTTAGAAGGTTCTAACCATATTTCCAAGGGTTACTTGGCTAGTGGGTAGAGTGAGTGCCTCAAAACATCGGGAAAGTATTTTTACAATTCAAGTGATATGTGATGACATGGGGGAATGGTAAATGGGCCTAGGGTTTCACCATTAGTTATGTAAAATTGACCTGGTTCTAGGTGATAGATTGGTTAGTTGGTGACCATGGACTATTTTTTATTATCATGGTTAGGGGGTACCTAAAAATATTGCCAATGGGTATTTAGCTAGTGGGTGACTAGATATTTCACATGATGCTTTCCACATGGTTCTAGAATAGAACATGAAGTCGATGGGTACATTAACAAAGTAGATTCATTCAAATTTTTCTTGGGATGGATAAATTTTTAGCGAAGTGGACATCTGAGGAAGTCAAGACAAATTCCTCCCTAATTAAGATGGATTATTATTTCTGGGGGGTTGTTGCAATATATATGTAAAACATATTTACTTTGACTCCTACATTAATTTATGAAAATAATTGCAGATTTTATGGTGGGCAGTAATTCCTTGTAAATATGTATAATTATCGAAATATAAAAAATGTACTACATATTTACTTTCTATTTCTAATCAAATACATTCAAAGAATCACATAAAATATGAAGGAAAATTTTAACAAAGTCAAGCACTATGTGGGTGGATTATAACCTAATTCATGTTGATCTTTGGGTAGTTATTAAAGGTATTCCCCAACTATTTACAAGATGGAAAATTAAAATAAAGAAAATTTAATTTAATTTTAAATGTTATTTTTAAACATACATGCCCCTTGGGAACCCTAATATCACTATACAAATAGAATTGAACTTCTCATTTACTCAGTCACTCATTACTCACATTTTGCCACGAACCTAGTTACTAATTTTTAGTTTTTTTTCTAAATGAAATCTAAATCTAAAACACTCATCGTTTACCTGTTCATCATACTTATGACTATATAGTTAAGGCTTGTGCATTTATTAACAAATGATTTATATATGCCACCCCCCAATACTATACCCTATGTAAAAGAGGAATCGTATTCTCCATGACCCACATCATATGTTGAAGTCCATAATAAGGTTATATCGTCATTTTTTCTCTTGGTGGTATCTATAAAGTTGTTTCTCTTATACCTAGGTGCCTAAGGATGAAATTATTTATGTGGTATCACTATCTTAGGTAAGTTGTATCTTTTGGTTCCTTCGGGTGTGTGCTCAAACCAAATGTTACCACGTAAGGATTTGATGGTTGACTCCTTGGGGTGTGTGCTCAAAATAAAAGTTACCACGTCCACCACATCAATGTGTGTACCATGTGACAATCAGTACCTTATTATAATGGACGATGGAGATGTATTGTCAGACATCTAAGGGTGGAGATTTCCTCCATCAAACCCTAACCCTTACGACCTGGCTCATCCTATCTCAGTTGATGTTATTCATCATTATGGTTGGTTTCATGACCGAAGAGAAACTTTATGAAATCCCCATATAGATTGGGAATTTCTTTTCTTCTCAGATTCATTGCGGCAAGTATACTTCTTCCTTGGTTCAGATTTAACCCTCACCAATGCACCTAGTAAGGGTTGTAAATTAGGTTATTTTTGTTTTATAAGTTCTTGTACCTAATATTTTTTTTCACCAAACTACTCTTGTTTCTTTCACAGTTACGAAGTGTTGTCAGGCCCTCTGCTTCATTTGGCTCCAGTGTAAATTGTATGCCCATCTTTGTGACCTCTGTGAAATTTCTTAACGCAATGTTTTTCTTGTTGGTAAGATGAATTTTCTCTGTATGGTTGAATTCATCACTCAATTTTTGTGTGCCTGCAACACATTATGACTAGCTGCTTGATGCACTCTTACCATATTTTTAGCGGCATAAGTGAATTTTTGTGCTGTGGTACAGGGTTTGTGTCACCGCCTTTAGAGAAATACCTAGCAGAGGTTCCAGGTAACTATTGTAGTACTCAAAAACTCCCCATTAATTGTTATAATAATTGAACTGATAAATAATGGGGACCCTTTTAAATTCTGATAAAGTTCTTTGGTTCCAATAAAATAAGGAAATTTTTAGTTTTTTTCCCCAAAACACCTTTGAATAAGAAAATATCCCTTATCATAACTTTCATATTGGAGATTGGTGTCATAAGTATAAAAGCTTATAGGCTTTTGTTTAAATGTATTATCAAAAACATTCTATCGGAACATTTAAGTATCGCAACATTACTTATAGTAAAGTCACGATAATAATTTTCCCTAATTAAAACTTTCTGATACTTTAAGCCCAAAGTAATATAATCACGACTTTATGATATAATAAATAAAAGCCTAGACCCACAAGACTACCACGTGGTATATCGGGGTTTCCATATATCAGAACTTTAAAAAACAAGTGTCACTTTAAAACCTCTGATCCTCCAATCCTCCGTTGTGTCGATACTCTGATATCTAATACCTCTGATGTTCCTTATCTTCCGATCCTCCAAAATTTCAATATCACGATACTTTGATATTTCGATATCCCTCATCCTCTGATATTCCCATTCTATCCATATCAAAAAGTTTGTATGGAGAAGCACTCTTTTAAAATCTATGATATTGCATCCCCGATACAAAAACTTTGCTACCTCTTCCCTCTCACAACTTATAACCATTATATATTTAAATAATGCCTATCAAAAGGCAAGGATATCGTAAGTTTTAAAGGTGTGATCCTAATATTTTCCTAATAAAAAATCCTCTGATATGCTCACATGTGTAGATCCTATGTGAATGCACATTTATCATTTAATTGTCGAAATCAACAAATTTATGATTTTTCAAAGCTTTAAATGATTTCATCATTGCAGCTTGATGTCTCTAGGATTTTCTCATAAAGCCATACATCATCATGGAAAGTAGTTATTTTATCTAAAATAATTTTCTATTTAAGGAATTTCGTCTTATTCTTATGTTCTCCATTACAAACCAATCCCGACAAGCAAAATTCATTACAAATGTTTAGAAACAGGAAGAAACCCATTGTTCAACAGCAACCGGTCGTTCCTCCACTTGAAGCTACCGAAATGCCTGCATCATTGTCGGATACGACCTGTACTCTAGATGCTAGAATCTCCTCTTGGGAAGCTATTTCTAATATTTTTAAAAATGAAGGACGCAAGGTAACGGAGAAAAAAATTATGGATGATGATTCTAACCTAGTCTCTGAAACTACCTACAGTGAAGTGGCCAATTCATTCCTGCATAGGATTGCAGTGCAACCTAACATCCTGCCTTATACAAATATGGTTAAATCGGTTATTGATCATATGAATATTGCAGATAGGAATTTCATGACTCAGAAGAAGACAATCATTGGGTCATTTACCAACAATAATTTGAGAAAAATGTATCATCTGCCACAACCTCAGCAAAAATATGACAAGATTTTTATACAGAAGTTCACGAAGGAGAATGAGCATCAATCAAAGCCCATCAGAAACTAGAGAATAGATCCTAACAAACATAAGCATGAAGATAAGGGTATGTATTCTATTGGCTCCCTTGCTGGTACATAATGTCAAATAACATGTATGATGTGTAGGATCTATGGTTACCCTATTACACAAAAAATCCCTAACCAATGGGTAGCACTCATTGATGTTATCTCTAATGGACATATTATGGATGGGGGAAACATATTGTCTGGAAGTATGGCCACTCAAATCATGAATTATAGGAGAAAACGTAATTTTTGAGAGAACATAGTTCCCCCTTTTTATATGAGTGCCTATATAATGGATGCCATTTGTTTCACCTATGATTTTGCTTCTATGGGTTGGAAATGGACTATAGAAGACCCTACACCTATCCATATTTATCATGACATACTCTAGGAATCAAAGTTTTACCCTCATTTCTATAAACAAATTCCATGGATTAATGTTTCCCATCCATCAAAGTGTCTTTGATAAGAAATCCCCTAGGGTTTCACCTTAAGCTAACAATGATTTGCTAGCAATTGGTAACTGGTTTGGAGAATAATCATTCACTAATGTCTGTATCTTTGGTAGTCTTGCAAGGACCTATGTTTTTCCCCTTTACATTCTTGATAAACTTCTGCCTCATGAAATAACTTACCAGACCATAGGACATCATGTTTGAAAGGACCTAAATCATGCTAAAAATACAATGTAGCCTACATTTCCTATTCAATGTTGTGTGTATAATATAGATAGTTATAAACATGTTGGTATTGAGATTGAAGAGATTCAGTGTTTAAATTCCCAACTATTGCAAATAAGCAATATGATCCTAAGGGAACTGCTAAGAATGTCATTGCACCATCAATTATAATGCAATTTATGAATGAGCCTGATAAATTTGATGACTTATTTGAATCAGTCTCTTCCTATTCGATGGTTGTGAATCTATTAGTAGCCTAGTTAACTCTAGATGAGATAACTCAGTTTAATCAGTATAGAGATAAAAGGATTCCTCACTTGCCTATGGATTTATTAAAGCTCCATCAACAGAACACAGAAACGAAACATAAGAAAGTCTTGGTTATTTCAGCATAGGTTCTTGATGTTTCTTAGACAAAAAAGACAAGTACTTCCTCCTCTTCTCAAGCTGAGGAAACTCTTACAGTCAAAAAATTGGATGCAATATGGGAACAGTTCAATCAAGTCATTCAAGATACAGAGCCTCAAAGTCTAAAGACTCCATTGTAGGAGAAAGTTTCACATACTCGTGAAACTATAGAAAAAGCCCCACTTATTATTGGGACTTCTGATAGGCCTTTGGAAATTGATGATATAGAAATCATCCCAGAATTCCTGACTGTTGAGGTCATTTTTAAGGTCGAAGAGATTCGTCCTCTCGAGATATTTTACATTCCACAACATAAAGTTGTTTTGAAAAGACAAAGGAAAAAAAGAGCGGTTGATCAAACCCAGGCCTTATACTTCATTTCATGTGGTGTGGAAAGGATCTCAAACTACTCCTACAGAGGATCTCAGGAGGCTCTCGTAGTTTGCAGGAGCATATGATTCTACCACCATTGGTAAATTCACTGAGGTATATTAGCTTCTGAGAGAAAAAGATGAAAGAATCATGCAGATGAAACAGGCTATGGAAAACGAGAAGCAGATTATTGCTCAATAGTGGCAAGCACATCTTGCCGAACTTCAACATAATTTTCCTGCCTTGAAGCTTCAAAAGGAATCGGATTTGAGAACTTAGGATGCTCAAATCCAAGAGTTACAACAAAGTATTGAACAATTGAAGATTAATCTTGAGTTGACGGAATACAAAAAGGAAGCAGGAGAATTGAATACTCTCCTTGTTTAGTAACATATTACTTTTTGTCAAAAATTAGTCATTATTCATGATTTATGTCAAACAACCAATTCATTGGTGAATCAATTGTCCGATCTGAGGACATACTTTGATGAAATTGAGGAGAAAATCTCATATTATATAAATTGGCAAGAAAGTGTTGAAGGAAGATTAGGCAATCTTCGTACTATTGAAGAATCACAAAAGGATATAGTCTTCCAAGATTGGGAAATTAGACGTAAACATGCAGAGACAAAAGTATTCAGTGCGAGGGATATTTCTAATCACCTCACTGAATCTATCAATGACAATTTACTGTAGGCCAACCTTATTCAAGACTTCCCAAAGGGAGCTCTTCCTAATATTAAATTGTTCAACAAGACATGGTAGGAGTTATCAAAGAAGAAATCCGAGAGCATTGAAAAGTTGTCAAAGGTTAACTTAAAATACCATTGGCATTTCTTAGTTAAACCTCACAGTCAATGGTTAATGTTGAGGTGTTTATTCAACATGACTACTCATATTCTTTCATTTCTCACGGACTTGGTATTCATTGGTCAGATGTGCATTCAAACACGACTCCACCCAAATTGGAGCCTATGATATATATCTATGAACTATGGCAACGTATGGGGGGACACTCTTCTTCTAAGTCTTAGCTGGATTGTTGCAACAATATCTAAAATTGTCTTATGCTTTTATTTTAAGCGGTGTTTGTTAAAACTGCTCCAAACTTTTATTCTACTTTTCAATTTATGTATTTTGTTTGAAAGCTATAAATCCCCTTTGTTTGAATGGAGAAGGGGTTTTGAATTTTGGGAAGAAAGCTTTTGTTTACACTGTTGTAGCTCAAGTAATCTTAATAGAACACTGGACCAATATTGTTTTTCTCATGAACAGAGTCATAATAGATTGGGTACTATTATCTGTTTATTTTCCTTATGTTTTATGAGTTAAATGGTTATTAAATTTATGTTTATTACATGCACGAATGAAAGAAGTCTTACATTTTTCACTATTGTCATGTACGATTGAAATCATATAATGTATGTACAAGCAATGAAATCATATATATGTGATAAGTTTTATCAGAAAAACTTAATTTACTATTTAATTAAATTTTAGCTAGCATTTGTTGTTTTAACTTCATGATCATTTGATAATCTATATTGTCTTATTGTTTATTAAATTCTCTTTAGATCACATATACATATTATGGTTTCCGGGTAAGGATAGATAGATAGATAATTGTTAGTTTATATATTTCTTTATACTCAAGTTTCATCAATATTAAGTCTCACACATACATAATTCATCCATTTTTATCATTTATATTAAGGGAAACTAGTCCCATAATCCTAGTCAGAGCCACCAATCCAAACGAAAAAGTATATGCTCTAAGGTCCTGACTGGGTGGATTTCCCTGATGTTGAGGCAGACATTTCATGATTGCGACAGTAACCAAATCATGAGATTAGCTACCTTTGTTCCCGACAAAGGTTTATGAGTATCCAGTCGTGTCGACCATCAAGTTTGAAATTTTTTTGATGGTTTCAATCCCTGTGAAAGGTATTCTTTATCACCACTTTCTCTTGTTTTCGTTATTTTATTTTTCTGTAGATTGTTATTCCCTTTATGTCACTTGCAGTGCATTTATTCCCTCAATACTCATGATATTGCATGAATCTTTACACGAGCATGATGTTAGGGTTCTTCAAAGTTACAGTTATGAGGTTGTGGTGTTGTAAGATTTGAATATACATTTTCTTTGTAAAAATACATCCTCTATTAACATTCCCCTCTTTGATTTCATGGATGCAGGTATATTATTTCTATGACTGACTAGTTCATGAAGTCAAGGAAGATCCCACCTCTAATTTATTCCCCCTATGCGTACAAGTCGTTTGTAATCACACTACCCATGTATATTTTATTGTCCATTTATGTCGTCAGGGTTGATTTGTCTCGACTTCCTGTGGTTAATTGTTCAGTATAGTATAGCTCTTTTAGTAGTGTCTCTATGGGAGCAAGAATTAAGGGAATTTTTCCATGTTGGCATAGACCCTTTTTGGGTAACTCATATATGTAATTATATAATATGAATTAGTTCTATCGTTGAGCCACAATGCTCGATAGGTTATCAATGCTACATATATGTTGAATTGGAGGTGTCAAAAAAATTTCTTATATATATTCATTGGTTAGATATTTTCTCAATTCTTTTGTGTGGTTATCTAATTAATGTTAAAGGTTATTGTACTACAACATGTTATGTGTGGCAATTTTGTACATTACTTTCCATTTTGTCTATGGTCTCATGGAAAAAGGAAAGAACTACCTTCACCACTACTTTGGCTATGGTATACTTCCTGTGTGTGATTACTGCGCACAACTTAGCATATACCTTTGTGCACTAGAGAATTGTTTTCAAAACAATTTGCTTAATGTTAAAATCATTATTTACAAAGGAAAAACCTCCATATTTTGTTTACATTTCACCTTTGTCTGTTGTCATGTTTACCCTAATACTAGTCGCTCTTATAGACACAATTTTAGTACCCTAGTGTAATAAGGGTCCAATAGCTTAGGCAATTTCTTTGGAATTACCCAATTCTCTTTAATTTCTCGAGTCGCTTTCAATCATTCTAGATAGCCATGTATTTATTGGGTTTATTGATTTCTCTGAACTTACTAAAATTTGTGTTGATTATGTCGCATGTTTTCCTCAGTTTTACTATCATTAAGTTAATTCCTTAGTCCCACGTATATCACAGTTGTCAATCTTAATCTTTTCTTAAGCTATAAATTTTTTTCTTTTTGAAAAAAATATAGTGTGGAGAAAATAAAAGTATAATGATACAATTTCTAGTGTGATAGAAAAAATATTTTATTAGCTTGTCCTCCAATGGTTCATCTCAATAATAATAATTTCTATGCATTTACCGACGTGGGTGTTTATAATAACACCATTCCTTCAAACGAGAATATGGCGCTAACTTTAGTTAGTATACAAATTGGGTTGAGTTGCATTCAATCACTCTATATAGCCATGTATTTATTGGTTTTATTGATTTCTCTAAACTTAGTAAATTTGTTGTTGATTATGTCACGCGTTTTCATCAGTTTTATTATCCTAAAGTTAATTCCTCAGTCCCACATATATCGCAGCAGTGAATCTTAATATTTTCTTAACCTATACATTTTTTATTTTTTATTTTTTAACTAAAATGTGGAGAAAATAAAAATACAATGATACGATTTCTAGTGTGATAGAAAAATTATTTTATTAGCTTGTCCTCCAATGGTTCATGTCAATAATAATTTGTTTCTATGCATTTCCAGACTTGGTTGTTTCTAATAAGTCCTTTCCTTTAAACAAGAATACAATACTAACTTTAGCTAGTATAGAAATTTATTTGTAAGTATTTGTTAAGTCCAAATAGTTGAAGGTTGGTTTGGAGATTTTAAACTCTCTGCCTCATTATTAGGGCTATCTACTAACCATCGTGCATAATTTATCCTCGCCCTTCCGAGGTATATAATATCCATTCACCATTAAAGATATAACTACAGAGACTTAGGGAGTTTTGTTGATATTATTTTTATTGTAAGCATAAAATTTTACTACGCTTTGCTTTATTTCTTCTCGGCATATCTACTAATATATTCAAATGAATCTTTCATTATACCTAGACTTAATCAAATAATTCTTCACAGTTCTCAATAATTCGAGGAAATCCAGCAACATGCTTATACAGTAAGAATATCATTATTACACGTGAAATTTATCACATGCGGAGATAAAACAGTTTACTAGGAAATCAACTTAATTCTCCTTATTGGTAAGACATTTGCACACTATCAACGGTATAACACATGCGGATACAATATCTTGTCTACTTTCAAAACAATTCGTTGCTTAGGTAAAATTTAACAATATCACAATACTTACAAAGCAATCTTACTCCTAAAAGGAATAAGGAAAATCCTAACTAGAGTTTTTTGTTTGGAAAATTACTCAGAAACGAGTACGTTCCTTCTTACCTCAAGTTGAATACACTAGTTCTCCCGTGAGCTACAAATTGCCTTCCACTAGAATCAACAACCTCATTGATTTTATATTTTTCCTGCGCAGAATTTTTGTACCATCTTCCCTTTTGGGTTTACCAACCCCAACTGCCTAGGCCTTTGTATTTTTATTCTCTTTTTTATTTCTTTAAAGTATTCCTTTCTCTCCCAGAGTGCATTATTTCACCACCAACTTAGTAATTTCCTGTACTAAGTCATTTATTGCAATATTTTTCTCCCATCATAATAAATCTACTATTTTCCAATTGTTTCTCTTGTGAATTTTAGGATATTTTTAGGTACGGAATAACTTGCACAACTTTTTACCATAGGTAAGAAATATTATTGACTCAGGTACTCATCTCTTGAGTAATTTCCAACAGTTTATTCATTAACAATAATGTATTAATCACATTACATAAATTTCTATTTGATAATATTGTTTCATAATTCAACATGTCTCCCTTAGCCAAAAATAGAAAATTATTAACATAAAGAACAAAGGGTTATTACATCTGCCCCTCCCCCGTTTCCCTGTCCTTGGTGTTCATTGTCCCACTGCTTCCCTTCTGCAAAAGAGCTAGAAATGGCTCTCGCATTTTGTTTTTTATTTCCGACGCAACCTCCTTAGGTGTAAGTTCGTTCCATTACACTTTAACCTGAGAAATGGATCGATTTCATAGCAATATATCTCTCCAATCTAATATGCGAAGTGGCTTTTCTAGGAAGTCTCCTTCTAGTTCTACCTCTATCAAACTCCAAACAATTATCTCACAATTATCATGGACATATTATTTTAATAAAGACACATGAAAAACATTATGTACTTTTATATGACTCGACAATGCCAACTAATACACTACTAGCCCAACCCTGTCTAGAAATTAAAAAGGCCCATAGAACCATGGTGCCAATTTGGTACAGGTTTTGATACTTAAGGTACTTTTCCACAGTTTCACTCTTCAGTAGACATCATATCTAATATTAAATTCCTTGTGAATCATCTTTTTATCAGCATAGCCTTTATGTTTGTCCAGTGCAATTTCTATGTTTTGCCTAATTTTCTGTAGCACCTATTCCATTCCTGTAGTGCATCTCGTCCCAATATTATTTTTTCTTCCAACTAACTCCATCTGAGATGTGTGTGGCATTTTCTACCATATAACGATTTGCAATGACTTGTTTTTATTGAAGCTTGATTACTATCATTGTAGGGAAATTCTACTAAATGTAAAAAAACTTCCCATTTAGCAGGTCTGTCCATCACATACATTCTTAGCATGTCCTCTAAAATCTGATTTGTTCTTTCAATTTGGACATATGTTTGGGGGTGATATGCATACTAAAATTTAATCATGTCCCCATGCCTCCAAACAAATATTTCCAAATCTTGGAAGTGAATTTAGCATCTCTATCGAACACTACCATTTCTGGTATTCCATGCAATCAAAAAATCTCATTCATAAAAATGTTTGCAATCTTGGTTGTTCCATAGGTATATTGCACTAGTATAAAGTGTACTGCTTTACTTAAGCTGTCCGCAACCACCATAATGGAGTCATGTTTTCATCTTGTTTTTGGCAATCTTATAATAAAATCCAATGAAATCACTTCACATTTCCATTCAGGAATGGGCAGTGGATTTAACAATCCAGTGGTATGTTTATGTTCCACCTTCACTTGCTAACATTCTATACATTTTGACAAATATATTTTTACCTCCCTTTTGATGCATGGCCAAAAAAAATATTTTCTTAAAGAAGTTCTCATATTTTGATATCCAAGATGTCCCACATATAGTTTCCTATGATATTCATTTAGTATCATCTATTTTGGAGAACTCACATTGGGAACATACAATCTATTTCTGTAAATTAACAAATTTCTGAAGTTTCGGTATAACCTGGAACTTCTCCTTGTTTCATTTTTTGTTGAATTTGTTGATAATTGTGATATGCCTGTATTTATTTCCTGATCTGTTCAATAAAATCTATATTGACATTATTAACATGTATTCTCATAAAATCATATGGATGTCTGCCCAAAGTGCCTGTTATTTTAGCTTATTTACCTTTAATGTGTTTGATATCAAATTCAAATTCACTAAGAAAACTCATCCACCTAGCTTTCCTAACATTAAGGTCTGGTTGGCTAAATAATTATTTTAAGCTAATATGATCTATTATGAAGGTGGATTTTTTTCCCAATAGGTAGTGTCTCCACATTTTTAAAGCATGTACCATAGTAACCAATTCCGAGTTATACACCGCATAATTCTTTTCATGTGGCTTTATTTTCCTAGATTCATAGGTCACTACTGAAATTTCCTATAATATGACTCTCCCTAAACCTTGCATACAAGAATTAGTAAATACAACAAATTCCTTTCCTAGATCTACAATTTTTAGAATAGGTGCTACAGTTAATAGTTTTTTTAAATTTTCAAAGATTTCCTCGCACTTGGTTGTCTACTCAAACTGTATTCATTTATTTTGTAAGGAAGTGATAGGTATGTTAGCATAGAGAACACCTCAATAAACCTTATGTAGTATCCTTTAATCCCCATGAACAACTAGACATCTGACACATCCTTAGGAATGGGCCAGTTCAGAGTGGCCCTAACCTTCTCCAGATCAAGATATAGTCCTTCTTTGAAGATAACATGGCCTAAGCATTGTATTCTATCCTTATAAAACTCACATTTTCTAAAATTAGCATGTAATTGATGTTCCCTTAAAGTTTGCAGTAGCAATATTAGATGTTCTTTGTGCTCATCTTCATTCTTGGAATACACAAAGATGTCATTTATAAATACCAGCACAATTTTGTCAAGATATTTACTAAGTAAGTTGTCCATTAAGCACATAAGGTTTCGAGTGCATACGTAAGACTAAAGGGTAACAGTACAAATTCGTAGTGACCATATGTGGTACGAAAAGTTGTCTTCTAAATGTCCTCATCCTTTATTCTAAGATGGTGATACCTGGTCCTTAAGTAATTTTTTGAGAATATGGTTGCCCCTCTTAGTTGATGAAACTGATTGTCAATACGGGGTAGCGAGTATTTTTGTTAACGATTAATTTATTTAATTACCAGTAATCTTTGCAAATTATTAAAGTGTAGTACTTCTTCTTCACAAATAACACAGCAGTCCCCCGTGGAGAAATGTTGGGTCTAATATACTTTATCGAGTCATTCTTGTAACTATATCTTTAATTCCATCAATTTTGGAATAATCATTTGATAAGGTTCTCTAGACACTAGTATTTGTCTTGGTACTAAATCAATGGAGAAATATATGCCTCTGAGGGGAGGTAAACCTAGGATCTCTTCCAAAAAAAACATCCTAAAGTTCCACAATGATTAGAAAATCCTCTATTTTTTGTCATTTTCTTTACCGTTCATTTTCTTCAACATACGCTCCAAATAATTGACACCCTTTTCTAGCACTCTTTTTGAGTTATAATCCTAAAATTTGTCTAACTAATATTTGTTTTAGTATACCTTTTTTCAATTGGGTTTGTCCTTCCCGACTTATACAATTTACGGTTTTCTCTAGATAGTTTATGATATCTCCATGTTTTTCCAGCCAGTCAAGGCCTATTAACACATAATTGGATAGTAAAGGAAGTATATTTGAGTTTACTTTTGTGGAACAATCATTTAAGTTGATGGGACATTGTTTCACTTGGCTAGTTACCTTAATTTTTGTGTTTATTGCTAACTATACCAAACATGTAGTCTTAAATTTTTCAATTTTCAATTTACAGTTTTCCATGATTTGAGGACTAATGTAAGTTAAGCTACCCCCATGATCAATTAAGACAGAAACATAATGGTTTAAAATGGTACATTCAACCTCGATCACAGTAAATTGGTGCTTCACTTGTCGATCCTCTAGTGCTGCACTTATCCTTGGAATGTTTCTGGATATGTCATTCATTGTTGTCTCCTAATGAATAACTTTTATATTTTGAATGGATTTGGGGTTGTGTGGACAATCCATTTATAAATTAGGTTCTCCACATCTCCAACACATCAATGGTTCCTTGCCTTTGACCCCACCCATATTTTTACTGTTCAAGTCCATGGGCTTGGACCAATTTTGAGATTGTGTTGGTTCGGTTGAATTCCCTTTGTTAAATTCCTTTCGTTGGTGGTCCTTTCAAAAAAATTTAAGATAAGAAGTTTTATGTCTTTTAATCCCATTGAAGATTTATTTTTGTCCTTACTTTGCCAAGGTTTTGAGCCTTCTCCCCTCTTAACCATTCATAATTCCTCCAAGCTAAGGACAGGAACCCAAAGGTAACCACAAACCACTTTGAAACTGGAATCTATCCCATGCATATTCAAAGAGGGCTATCTCTATCCAAATATTCAGTCACTTAGGTCTTAGGATAGTATGGCGATCACGGGTATAGGTTTAACAATTTGTTGGTATGGAAGAGAGAAAATACATTTGGCCATATGGCATATAAAGTTGATTGTTTTTCCAGTGAGAGGATGAAGGGATGAGGGATATTTTGACAGGGGCAAGGTAGGTAGTCCTGCTAGTGTTTTCAATTTAATTCCCTGTAGAAGGCTGAGTAGAGGATGGTGGAAATGACATATAGAGAACCTAACTAAAGGATGAATTCTAAATGTCATTTAAGAAGAAACCATTAATTTTTTAGTAAACTATAATAGAGCACTTTGGGCAGTGAGTTCTTAGATAAATGCTTGCTTAACTAAACAGGAATACATACATTAAAGCATGGATATGACCGGGGAGAAGAATATCAACATAGTAAATATCATCACCATAGAAATTGTCATAGGAATCCCTGTAAAATCAGACCTCAATCTTTTTCATTCACAGAAAAAATATCAGAAAAATACAGTGCAAAGTGTTTCTTCTCCTAACCCTGACCAACCAACCAACCCTTTGAACACTAAAACTCATGAAATATATAAACTTATCTCATTCTTTTACATAGGGGATCAAGCTCAACCATTTCCTCAAATATAGGGTTAGTTACATTAGATTTAGAAATTGCCTACTAGGAAATAGTGACCGAATTTCTTGAAACTAGGGGTCAAATATTAGATCATATCTCTCTAATCATGATAGAGGCTACAAATACAAAGGAGGTTCTTTTATGAGATTTCCTTGAGAGAATCCTCTCTCAATTTTCAAAAATTCATCCACCTTTCCTCAGAATCTGCCTCCAAAGATCATTACTAAAACAAGAAATGACAAAATATGAAACATAGGCAGTAATGATTCATTTGAATATTCCAATGTATGATACATGTGAATAAAATGAAGGGGTTAGATCTAAGACTTTTGTGATCCATAATGTTGATATCAGTCTTTCATATTAATCACATCGCTATGATTTGGTCGATGTTTCAAACCAACTAATGTGGTCATCCTTGGGACAAGGTGAGAAATCAATAGATCAGAGGGAATAAATAGCAAGGATGCATCACTACCCAGAGTTTGTTGTTGTAAAATGGCTGTCAGGAAATAGCTTTTAGGTAACTTGTTATGTAATAAATAAACATTTAGTTCGATATTTTAAAATGATAAAATTAAATTTAGTCCACCTTTCCTCAGAATCTGCCTCCAAAGATCATTACTAAAACAGGAAATGACAAAATATGAAACATAGGCAGTAATGATTCATTTGAATATTCCAATGTATGATACATGTGAATAAAATGAAGGGGTTAGATCTAAGACTTTTGCGATCCATAATGTTGATATCAGTCTTTCATATTAATCACATCGCTATGATTTGGTCGGCGTTTCAAACCAACTAATGTGGTCATCCTTGGGACAAGGTGAGAAATCAATAGATCCGAGGGAATAAATAGCAAGGATGCATCACTACCCAGAGTTTGCTGTTGTAAAATGGCTGTCAGGAAATAGCTTTTAGGTAACTTGTTATGTAATAAATAAACATTTAGTTCGATATTTTAAAATGATAAAATTAAATTTAGTTAGAAAATAGTTGTTGTGTAATAAATAAATATTAAATTTCGATATTATAAATGGAATATTAGAATTAAATATTATTTTTTAGAGCTAATTAATATTAACTATTGTAGTAATATTGTCTAGAGATAATTAATAATATAGTTTGTTAGGGTTTGACTTATAGTAATAGAAACTAGCTGTTATGAAGTAATATTATTTAGAAATCATAAGTTAAATGTTTAATAGTAATATCATCTATAAATAGTTAGTTTAAATAGTGTAATGTGTTAGGGTCTGACCCTATCTTTTATTGATTGGAATAGTATTTAATTTATTAATAATTTAATATTATTAATTATTATTATAATCTTATAGAGGGACTGTAATATTAAATCCTATCAATAATGTAACGATGGTATAATATTATTATAGAGATTAATAATAATATTAAATACATTATTTTAATATAATTCGATATATTAATTTCTATGATAATAATTTTAATAAAATAAAAAGACTAAGAATGGAAGAAGGAAAACTAATCACATTAAAAATGGAGGATGGCTAATGATGAACCGATGGTATTTCTATTATTATTGATATTATAGAGATTAATAATATTAAAAATTCTTATCTTAATATTTAAATTCACTTATAATACAATATATTGATTAATAAGATATAATAATTTTAATCTATTATTTTAATATATAAAAAATAAAATACTATAATAGGAAGGAGGAAAACTAATCACATTAAAAAGGAGGAAGGAAAAAGATAATATTAGATCAGAGACATACTTTGACAACAAACAAAGAAATTAAAGAAAATTAAGGCAGGATCTAGGGGGACAATCCAAAAGGCGAGAAGGGAGATCCAGCAAGAACGGAAAGGGGAAAGGAGAGGGAGGGGACGAAGGGTCAACACACCTCTGCCTCACCTCAACTCTCTTCAGTTTCCAAGGTGAGTATTATGAGCAAACTTGCGATGTAGGGATGGGCTCCCCTCTTTCCCCTATCGTAGCAAACTTGTTTATGGAAGATTTTGAGACCAAGGCCTTAGCCTCCGCTCAATTTCGCCCTAAAAAATGGAAGATATTTGTTGATGACACTTGTTTCATCTGGCCTCATGGTCATGAGAAACTTGATTTGTTTCTTAACCACCTTAATTCTCAATTAGAATCCATCAAGTTCACGATGGAAATTGAGGAGAATGGTCGACTTTCATTTCTCGACATTCTCCTTTCTACAAGGGATGATGGTTCCATCTATCACCAAATTTTTTGTAAAAAGAGCCACACAAAACAGTATCTCCATGCCAGTTCTCATCACTTCCCTGCTCAGAAATTCAGGGTTCTCAGCACTCTTGCTACCCACACTCTTAAAATCTCTGATGATATCCACCTTGATGAGGAGAAATCTCATCTTCTTGAAGTCTTTCGAAATAATGGGTATAGCAGGCCCAAGAGCCTCAAGGCCTTTCACCGAGCCAGCAAAATGCCTAGAGTAAAGCCCACTTGTGTTGATCCTATCGCTAAGGTTCATCTCTCATATATCCAGGGGACCACGGATAAGATTGCCCATATTCTTAAAAAGATGAATGTCTCTTCTTCTTTCAAACCTCTCCAAACCATTAAAAATTCCCTTAGATCCGTTAAAGACCCTATTGACCCTAATGACATGAAAGGGGTCTACCTTATTCCATGCTCCTGTGGTACCCCCTACATTGGAGAGACAGGTAGGTCTATTAAGCAGAGAATCAGTGAGCATGCAGCTGACATTAGACACAGTCGCTCTCGCACATCAGCCCTTGCCGAGCATTATGTGAAATTAAAACATCATATCTACATAGAAGATTCCAAAGTCATTGCTAGGGTTGATCATTTCCACCACAGGAAACTCATAGAAGTGATTGAAATTGAGAGGCATGCCAAAAACCTCAATAGGTATGATGGCTAGAAATTAAGTAAAAGATGGATTCCAGCTCTCTCCTCTTGACCCTTCGTCCCCTCCCTCTCCTTTCCCCTTTCCGTTCTTGCTGGATCTCTCTTGCCTTAAAATTATTATATCTTATTAATCAATATATTGTATTATAAGTGAATTTAAATATTAAGATAAGAATTTTTAATATTATTAATCTCTATAATATCAATAATAATAGAAATACCATCAGTTCATCATTAGCCATTGTGCATTTTTATGTGATTAGTTTTCCTTCTTCCATTCTTAGTCTTTTTATTTTATTAAAATTATTATCATAGAAATTAATATATTGAATTATATTAAAATAATGTATTTAATATTATTATTAACCCCTATAATAATATTATACCTTCGATACATTATTGATAGGATTTAATATTACAGTCCCTCTATAAGATTATAATAATAATTAATAATATGAAATTATTAATAAATTAAATACTATTCCAATCAATAAAAGATAGGGTCAGACCCTAACACATTACAATATTTAAACTAACTATTTATAGATGACATTACTATTAAACATTTAACTTATGATTTCTAAATAATATTACTTCATAATAGTTAGTTTCTATTACTATAAGTCAAACCCTAACAAACTATATTATTAATTATCTCTAGACAATATTACTACAATAGTTAATATTAATTAGCTCTAAAAATTAATATTTAATTCTAATATTCCATTTATAATATCGAAATTTAATATTTATTTATTACACAATAGCTATTTTATAACTAAATTTAATTTTATCATTTTAAAATATCGAAACTAAATATTTATTTATTACATAACAAGTTACCTAACGGATATTTCCCAACGGCTATTTTCCAACAACAAACTCTGGGTAGTGATGCATCCTTGCTATTTATTCCCTCGGATCTATTGATTTCTCACCTTGTCCTGAGGATGAGCGACATTAGTTCGTTCGAAACATAGACCAAATCCTAGCGATGTGATTAATCCGAAAGATTGATATCAACAAAATGAAGGGGTGCTTTTTTTATTTATCTTGTGTTTGAAAAAAACCTCTTTCACGTTTTTAAAATTCATCTCCATTTGATAAGAATCTGATTTTGAAGAGAAACTCTCGAATTGCACAGCAACCCCCCTGTAGCCAAAATGAAACGAGATTATTCTTCAAATATCTCCTAAAAGGTGAACTGGACTGAGCATATTCTTTTTCAATGGGTTAATATAATTATAATTCTTCTCCAAAAAACAATGGGCTAAATCTCACTCATGGATTTTGAGAAAATCCAAAAATCGTTGTAGATGATAGTGTTTTGTTTCTTGAAAACAATGAAGTTTTTGGATCTATAATTGAGCGACTTTATTCATCTCATTCTCATGCATACACTCTAAACATTTCATGGAAAACATGTACAATTTTTAAGAGATATGGTGAAAATACATTTGCAACATTAACACAATAAGAAAGCGTGGCGTAACCCTAATTGTATGAATTGGACCAAGTGAAATCTTTGACTGAGTAGGATGGTTGTTGAATAATGGCGACAATCCAAAATACCATCGTGGACATCCATAGGAAATAGTTCCAAAATCCCCGATCCTCTATCAAATCTTAATTCCTTTGCTAGTAGGGAAACAAAAATGGAAAGTGTAACATCAACTTATAGCGGTAATATTATGATTGAAATATTTCATTTGGGCTAGAACCTAACTTGACAATACACCACTAAACTTGACTCAATGATGAAAACTAAAATCTATTATGATATTCACTAATGACGTGATTGACACATTTTCCTAAACTTACTAGATTTAGACCTTAGGAAATCAATGATTAATTGTTTCCATCCTCAATTGAAACATTTTTTACATAACCCTAACTCAGAATCAAAATAATTACATGATCTCACATTTCTCTCAAATGACTAATAATTTTATCTCTAAGATATCATAGCAAAACTCTACAAATTGACAACAATAATGAAAATACTAAGCTTGAATTTGATTACTATAATATATGACACTAACATTAGCTCCAATGGGGATGGCATCCTCCCTATAAGGTGCCAAAGAACACTGTAGACTAGTAGTCTGATCCATGCATTGATCCCAAACTCAATTTTCCAATTGTGCCTTGTAACCTTCTCTCTTCCAAATCTTCAACACATAACTGTAAACATAAAATGAATGTTGAAAAGTAATACCAATCTACCAAAACAAACTGCTAGAAATTAGCACACTACTGAAATGGAAATATGAAAGGTACTAAAGAAGATGCTCAAATCATTAAGCTTATTCATATTGCTATCTACACTAAAACGTTGAATAACCATCTCACTCTAGTGATACATATTTTCCAATGAATGCAGGCAAGGATATAGCCACTCAGTGGAATTTTTCTCACACCCTCCATAAGGAGATAGAAAATAACGCATAATGGAAACTTAACTTCCAGATGAAACTGAAACCCATGATCTATAAAAAACACAAAATATGACTTCACTAATGATTCAAATAGGTTGGAAAAAGAATCTCTAAGAATATGAAAATTCATCTCTTCTTGATGAACAAAAATAGTAAGACAAGCTTCATATTGGTTGTTTTGTGTTTTTAGTTTCAAAATCACTCTCAAATATATCATCAAACAATTCATTTTGACTTCCAAAGGAGTGACGAGAAACAAGTTCTTGTACATGATCCTCATGCATATGTAAGAAGCTACCAACAAGGACTAGTTCACTGCCTAAATTTTCCACGCAAGCTATTTCAGAGATCTGATTTTCGTATACTTTGTCATGAGACAAAAGTTTCAGCAAAGGAATGACATGAAGGAAAATTTGAAAAATTATCTTCATCCTTGGTTTGCTCACATGAAAAATTACAATATTTCTACAAATAATCATTAAAATAATGGGATTTAACATGGTTTTCTTAACGCAAATCTGATTGGTCTTCAGTCAACGAAGAAAACATTTTTTGCTAGAAATGTTCTTGTGTATCAAGGCTACTAAACTCTACTAGTTCTTCCTCCTCATCATTTAAAAACCGACAAGACTGTTGAACATGTTCATTCAACATAGGATAAGAGACAAGAACATCTACATCAATATCCTGATCAACTTCATTGACAGTTAAGGAAGAAACTACTTCCCCTTGAGAATATTCTTGAGTATCATGGCAGTTAACTTCTACATTCTTTACCCTAATGATGGAAATGTTTCTCATTGAAAGCCTCTAGTATCTCTTCATCCATGAACTAATCATGTTCATAAAAAAATTCCAAATTCTCAGTAAAATATTTAAAATGTGTGCAACAGTATTTGACCAACAACAAGAAAGTATGACATTCTTTAAATCTCTCATAAAATACAATATGAAAATATCTAAAAGAATACAAGAAACTATTTGGAAATATTGCATGCCATGATTGTGCATTTCCCTCCAAGGATACCATGAAAATATTCATCAGGAAGTACTCATGTAATTGAACCCTTTACTTGCGTACATGCATATAAAATTTGACCAAATGAAGAGCAACATCATCTCCTTTTCCATGATTAAATCTAGGTAAATAGGTTTGTCAATCTACATGAGGCATGCGATTTGGAAAACCTGGAATGTGATCTCTATTCATGGGAGAATACCTTGTAGATATATAACTCATATTTGACCTATGGAGTCACCAAGGGTACTTGGAATTCTGGATCTCATTAACAATGGATTTTCTTAGTGAATAATGCACAACCTTCCTATGTTTGATCATTATTCACCACCAGTAATCATATCTGAAACTTGATGGTTCTTTCTCGGGGAATATGGAATCTTTCTTTCCTGGGTAACAAGGTCACTATGTTATCACTTCGTAATTCTTCTAGGTTGAGGAGAGGAACCCAAAGGTAACCAAAAACAACTTTGAAACTAGAATCTAGCCCTTCCAGCTTTAGAGAGGGCTCTCTTTGTCTAAATCTTCAATTACTTAGGTCT
Source organism: Pinus tabuliformis (assembly GCA_031772625.1). NCBI lineage: Eukaryota > Viridiplantae > Streptophyta > Pinopsida > Pinales > Pinaceae > Pinus > Pinus tabuliformis. Next base: position 269,709,449 of record CM062808.1, on the reverse strand, counting down.
TATGCCAGGTATGGAGATCATATATATAGGTTCAATAATTTTTTGGTATGGAAGAGGGAAAATCCATTGGGAATATGGTCATGTCAGGGAAAATTTTAAGAACCCCCCCAAATTTATATGTATAATAAATGGGCGAATCTCCATGGTATATAGGGAAAATGGAAGGTGATTTTATCAATAATATATATATATATATATATATATATATATATATATATATATATATATATATATATATATATATAATTTTTTGGTGAATCTCTCACGAGGCATGGCGAATATTTTACTCAATTATAAAATCTTGTAAGATCTTGGCAAGTCTTTCAATAAATAATAAAACTTTTTAAGGTCCTAGTGAATCTTAGCATTGTGAACTCTTAGAGAATTTTTTGAAAAAGTATAAAACCATATATGAAAAGAGCCACATGGTGGCAATACCACTGTTTTTTTTTCACATTTCCACGACATGGAACTTGTTTATAAAATTATAAAAAAGCCAACCAAATCCCTTATAATATGCAGGTAAGCTTATAATAGAGTCTGATACATCTACTATGAAGACACATTCAAGTGTCATAGCTGCTATACTTAACATTGTGAATCACAACTCTCTCGGAACTCAACTCTATAGTGTAATTAAAACGTTTGGAAATTGAATCTAACAACTCTATAAAAAGGATTAATGAAATAGAAGCTTTTGTGAGTGAGCCCATTAATTATCATTGCTAAACAATCAATCTAGACTATGAAGTCTTCCATCTTGATCACAATCGTGCTCACGATCAAGGGAGTACGACCACCTAGCCTGACATAATGGCCATCATAGCTTCCAATAATCAACAACCACCTTGCAAGGACATCCTAGCTCATGCCTCATGAATTTTATTCATCAATCTTAACTGATATAAATCTTATAAATATAATATTAGAATCCTCTCTGGATTCACTGTAGTACAAGGGCAAAGGAAATTTTCTAGCTCAAGGCACTAGCCAATACCAAATTTGGTATTTGTGACCCCTTCGTGGGGATGCACCTACCCTGCGTCGTTGGGTTTCTGCCTTGTAACATAGTTCAAGGATCACAAGACTTTCCAATCTTCCTACTCCATTAGACACACTTTATATGGTATACATAGTGAATGGAAATGAAGCATTATAGAACACACAATTTCACGGAAGGAAGAAAAATCTTAGCCAGTTCAATATCAAAATCTTAACCACTGATTAATAAAGAATAACAAGTAGTGTAATGAATTGTTTCGAGTTATTTATTTACAAACTGTAAAGAATGTAGTGGAATGGAAAATACTACTTAGGCAACGCTTCAACATTTTCTACTAATATGTCTATGCATGTATATATGAAATTAAGAGCATTGTTGAATACAAAGTTTCCTTTTCTCTTCCCTCCATTTTGACAAATCAGTGTGAAATCAGTGTCACTTTGAATCTCCTTTCCTGTGTGCATGTTTTGAAAAATCAATGTGAAATCAAAGTCACTTTGAATTTCCTTTCCTGTGAGAGATCACATCCATAGTTGATTAGTAGAATATAATCTACTATATATTATGTTCAAGAAACTGACTGCATTCTACAGTGGAAACAAGACCTCAATTCTTACTCTGAATTTGAATATCTCAGGACAACATTAGAGATAAAAATGCATATGGCCTTATTAGCTAGAAAAAATCACTCCATCATTACAAGACCACCTAGATTTTGGTACTTAATCTAAATAATGGCACTAGTTGTAGTGCTTATTTGCATTAACACTATGGAAAAGCAACAATAATGTTTCAAAGCACACTTACTAGAAAAGTTGTAACGTTCTGAGAATATTTAATGATAGCATCTGAATCTCATAGCTATGGTGGGGAAACTAGGGAACACAAATATTGGAAGATATCTCGTACCAAATCTGAGAAAAAAATAAAAAAGGGAAAGAATCAAAATCTATAAATCAAGCAATGAATTGTTTACAGATCAAATACAATTCCTTTAACTAACAGTTAAATTGTGGTGATATCTTTAAATATTTAGTAAGAGGGTAACTTCAAACCATGGAATATTACCTTTGTCATTACTGTCATCCCTCATTGACTAAGATTACGAATCAATACTTATGGAAATATTGTAAGAAATTCTGTGAAATAGTAAAGCGTAACCTCTATTTTCAAGCAACAAAATCAAGACATTGTTACATCAAGAGCCATAATTGATATATAATCAATGAATCAAGTCCTTGTATGGCATAGGATTGTTTCACAACCTCTATTTTCTCAATAACAAAATCAAGGCATTGTATGTGGTTATTGCCAAAAGGAAACTGCGTTCTAATTTGGAAGAGGATCTTATCAAAAGACATGGATTTATTCGAAGCTACAAAGCCTAATGGGTTACTGAAAAATAAGTTGGAATATGGGATCATGATACTTAAATTGAAAAAATATGCTTTCCTTTTAGAAACATTATAGTTATACAATTCTTTTTGAAAGCATTAGAATTTGAAATTGGGCCTTTCTATCAAGACAAATTTTCATTAACAAAATGTACTTTTATACCTAAAACGTTGTAGATATCCAAGAAAAACTTGAAAAGCATAAGAGAACTTAGCATAATGTACTTTCTTTCCTTCATTAATATTCTTAAAGAGTTGAGGTTCTCCAAGTCATTAGGTAACTTTCGAAGGAAATGAAAGTTAGTAATAGTCCAATTCACAATTGAAGATGTGTCACAAATACGAGGGGGCATCTCCTCCAAATCACAAAAGTGCTCCAGGTTAAAATCTAGCATTATTGGAAGCTTAATGCTCGACTGGTTGTTATTGAACCCAGACATTTTTCCATTCTTCACTAAAAACTTAAAGATATCTTCTCTAAGTTCTACACGACTTTACTATCCTCTTGAAGTGGGGGCACATGCAAGCTCTCCAAGTGAATTGTCTTAAACTAAGTGAAGATAAGGCCGATAGATCATTCAGTGTGGATCTATTTAAGCCATAATTGAATACTATGTCTCTCTTGAACCCATAATTGAATACTATTAGGACTTTCAAATTTATCATGGAACTCAAAAATGTTGGAAGAAAGTATTTGCTTCCAAAAAGAGTAAAACTAAAGCCTCTGCTTGAGGACAATTGATGTCACACCACTAACACTTCTCCATAGAATCTATATAGGTAAACCACAAATCCAGAATTTCATTAGAATATTGTGTTTATTGAATACACAAATGAAATCATTGCATTTCTTTAAAATATCTTTTGAAATCAAAATTACCGAAATTACATATCGATAACCTAGTGGGTGTAGGATAAAATTCACCCATGTCATTCACAGAAAGCATGAGAAAAAAATACAATACTATATATAAAACCAAGAAAAATCCAAATTCATCACTTTTAGGGACCTCGTAACCACCCTGCCAATACACAAGTATGTTCCTGTTTGCAGTTAGAAAAATTACCCAAATTACAATCTTTTTACTCCAGCATATGTTGGAAAGTTATAGAAGGATGACTAGTGCAATCAATCCATTCCTTTTAGCCCTGGATTTGTTTCAGTTTAAAACAAAAGTATACAAATATACTTGTCCAATGTCTATGCTTTAACCATTCACCTTAAGATGTTTTTACAATATAATTTCCTAAGTCTATTTAATATCTTCATTATCATAAAAACCAACCTATATCCATCTTAACTCCACATCTACCACTCTTAGGGAGATGAAATCTATTTATCCCTCTGAGCACTTGGTAGACCCAGAATTAAGATGGATATAAGATGATAGAATTTCCCCTTTAAATAGTCTTTTCTCACATGAATACCATGGTGTTACCATGGGTTATCATAAACCTGGAGCTTAAAAATTACTATTAGTAATTTATAAAAATTAATAGTTGAATTTTATTTTATTTTATTTTTTAACCAAGCTAAAATGTTTAACATAAATTAAATTACAACATCCATTTTTACTCTTGATCCACCAAGCCTCAAGAGGGATCAAATATTTTTTCACTCTATGCTAGTTTGCATATCACAATATTTGATACCTCTCGGGGGTTAGTAGATGCAGAGTAAAGATGGATCTATGCTTCTTTAATTCCCCGATTTAAATAGGCTACGTTCCAGGTGAATACCATGGGTCAATTAAATTACAACATCCATTTTTAATCTTGATCCACCAAGCCTCAAGAGGGATCAAATATTTTTTCACTCTATGCTAGTTTGCATATCAGGATATTTGATACCTCTCGGGGGTTAGTAGATGCAGAGTAAAGATGGATCTATGCTGGTTTAATTCCCCCATTTAAATAGGCTACATTCCAGGTGAATACCATGGGTAAATACCATGTGCCATTTTGGTGAATATCATTGGTCAATACCATGTGCCATTTTTATTTTTATTAATACTAATATTAGGGTTAATAATGTTTTTTCGCATGGTATTAATAACAATCTAGTCCATGTTATTTGTCCCATAGTATTTTGCCCATAGGTTTCACCTAAATATAATGCATTTTATGAGCATTTGTAAATATAAGGTGACTTATGGAGTAAATATAAAAAAATGTTTTATTTGTTTACCATACCTCTCGTTTATTTATATTTTTATTAATTTACCATACCTCTTTTACGAATATGGTATTTGGCCCATAGGATTCACTTAAATAAAACCTCTTTCTTGAGCCTTCATAAATAGAATGAGGGTTATGGACTAAATATAAAAAGAGCTTTTATTTATTTGCCATACGTCTAGTTTATTTATATTTTTATTTATTTACCATACCATTTGAGTAAGTATAAAAAGGCATTTTATTTATTTACCCTACCTCCAATTTACTTATATTTTTATTTGTTTACACCCTTATATAAGGTGACTTATGGGGTAAATATAAAAAATGTTTTATTTATTTACCATACCTCATTTACCATACCTCTCATTTATTTATATTTTTATTAATTTACCATACCTCTTTTATAAATATCGTATTTGGCCCATAGGATTCACTTAAATAAAACCTATTCTTGAAAATGGGCAAATGGATTCACTTAAATAAAACCTATTCTTGAAAATGGGCGAATGGAAGGTTTTAACTCCTAGTTTCAAGGGATAAATTTACCTTTTTTACCCTCTCCCTTAAATAAGGTGGGCTATTTGAGGTGATTTGTAAAAGTGTGCTATGATACAAAATATTCACCCACTAAAAATTTAGAAACCCCTTAATTTCGCCAAAGGGCGAACATTCACCCCTAAAATTTTCTATGGGTCATATAAAGTTGATTGTTATTCTAGTGAGAGGATGAAGGCAAAGGGATATTTTGATATGGGAAAGGTAAGAAATCTTGCTGCTGTTTTCAATTTAATTCACTATATAAGGGTGAGTAGAGGAATGGTGTAAATGATATATAGAGCATATAACTGAAGGATGGATTCTAAATTCCATTTAAGAAGAAAACATTAATTGTTTAGTAAACTATAACAGAGCACTTTGGACATTGAATTTTAAGATAAATCCTTTCTTAACCAAAAATCAAGACATACGTTCAAGCATGGAAATGAAAAGAGGGAAAACAGACAACATCATAGAGCACATCACCATAGAAATTGACACAGGAATCCTTGTAAAATCATACCTATGTCTTTTTCATTCACTCGAAAATCATACCTATGTCTTTTTCATTCACTCGAAAATTATCAGAAAATACAGTGCACAGTGTTTCTTTTCCAAACCTGACCAACAAACCAACCCTTTGCTCACTCAAACTCATGAAATATATACAATTATATCATAATTTTATTTAGGGTGTCTATCCCAACCATTTCTCCAAATATAAAGTGAGTTACAATAGATTTAAAAATTGCTTGCTAGGAAATAGGGGTCGAATTTCTGGAAACTAGGGTTCAAATATTCGATCGTATCACTCGAATCATGATATATGTTACAAAACTAAAGGAATTTTTTGTTTATGAGCTTGTTATTTAGAGAAACCTCTTTCCATTTTTGAAAATTCTTCTCCAAATCCTCTAAATCCCCATCCAACGATCATGACTAAAACAGGAAATGATGAAATATGAAAAATAGGTTGTAATGATTCATTTGAATATTCCAATATATGACACCTGTAATAAAATGAAGGATATCTTTGTTATTTAGCTTGTGTTTGACAAAATCCTCTTTCAAAATTCATCTCCATTTTGTCACAATCCAATTTTGAAAAGAAAATTTCCAAAATTGCAATACCTCCCCTGTAGCCAAAACACAGCAAGCTTATTTCTCAAATATCTCTTAAAAGGTGAATCATATTGAGATAATTTTGTGTTAATAGGTTAATATAATTATCATTGTTTTCCACAAAACATTCGCTAAATCCAACTTATGGATTTCGAGAAAATCCTAAAATGGTTTTAGATGGCAATGTCTCATTTCTCAAAAACCGTGAAGCATTTTAAATTGAAATTGAGTGATTTTATTCATCTCATTCTCATGAATCTCTTGTAAACATTTAATGGAAAATGGGTACATGGTTTAAGATATAAGGTGAAAATATTTTTGCAACATTAGCTCAATAAGGAAGCACAGCGAAACCCTAATTGCATGAATTTAACCAAGTGAAATATCTGACCGGATAGAATGGTTGTTGAATGATGTTGACAATATCAAATACCTTCTTGGAACTCCATACATAGGAAGTAGTTCCAAAAACCCTGATCCTCTATCAAATATTAATACGTTTGATAGTAGCGCAAAAAAAAAGTAAAGTGCGGCATCAACTTGTAGTGGTAATATTATGATTAAAATCTTTCATTTGACCTAGAAAATGACTTGACAAGACACCACTATACTCGACTCAATGATGAAAAATCAAATATGTTATAATCTCCACTCATGACTTGATTGACACATTTTCCTAAACTTACTAAATTTACACCTTAGGAAATAAATGAATATTTCCATCCTCACTTGAAACATTTTTGATATAACTCTAACGTAGCCTCAAACTAATCAGATGATCTCACATTTCTCTCAAAAGACTAATAACTTGATCTCTAAGAGATCTGATCAAAACTTTACAAGTTGAAAACAATAATGAAAATATTAAGCTTGACTTTCATTAGTATAATATAGGACAGTAACATCCCATGTTCTTCAACTTAAAATAACAAAGTCTTGCTTTTCTTACCACTTCATCCATGGTTTTAGGATTTTCAAACTCAATCATTTCCTTGTATGGGACTGGTAGGAAGTTCAAAAATATCTGCACCTTGGCTTTATCTTCTTTAATATAAGGGAAATACCATAACAAGTTTTTGAATTTATCCACGGACCCATCCATAGTTAATTGTCCCAGTATTAACTCATGGAACCCTTTTTCTCAATCATCATAATATCGTTCATTAAGGTATTGAGACTTAAACGGTTTCCGGAACTCATACTAGAAAAAGAAAATTGTCTTTTCATCCAATGCATGTATAGTTTTAACGTCTTCACAATAGAGGTAAACCTTTCCTTGTAACTAATAAATGCATAATTTGACCTTCAAATTATTCTCATAGTCATAAACTTTAAAATACTTTGTCATGTTAAGGAACCAAGCTTCTTCATCCTCCTCATTTTCCTCGTAAGAGGTAGGGGGCTTTATTTTCTTGAACTATGTTTGCAATTCCCCTTTATTACTCCTTTTCTATGTTTTTGGATAATTTCTGTCTAAACCATCTCCACTTTAGTACTTTTTTAATTCTATCTCAACATTCTTCCTTTTTAGTACTTTTGTCTCTACTGTTTTATGACTATACATTTGAGTTAAGTTCATTATCATATTTTCTTGCTCTTCACTTTCATTTAGCAAACATTCATTCTTGGTTATGAGGTGAACTAAATATTGCTATAGACATCTAATAATTTCCATAGGCTGAGTTTTTGGTGGGGTATTTCCTTCCCCCAACTCCACATATATTCCCTCTCCCTATGCCCTGTGTGGAGTAGGGTCATTAACCATGTTGTGTTGTAACCTTGAGTACCTTATCACCAACACAAACTAGTATTATTATATAAATTCTTAAATCATACTACTACATCTACACATAACCATATTTCAGTGTGGTGGTTCCCTATAAAGCCAATTTTGAAACTATTTCTCTCATGCCATATGTCACAAATATAATTACTAATTTTTTTATTTTTTTTTTCTAAATTAAATCTAAATCTAAAACACTTCTGGTTTACATGTTCATCATACTTATAATTATATAGTTAAGGGTTGTGGGCTTATTAAAAAACTCTATATATATGTCACTCCCCAACATTGTACCCTAAGAAAAAGAGGCAGTGAATCCTCCATGACCCACATTATTTGTTGAAGTGCATAATAAGGTTATATCATCATTTTTTCTTCTTCTTGGTATATATACCATTTTTTCTTTTATACCTTTGGTGCCTAAGGATGAAAAAATTGATGTGGTATTGCTACCTTAGGTGAGTTGTATTGACTAGCTCCTTCTCCCATGGATTTACATGTGGAACATAAGGATTTGATGGCTGACTACTTGTGACATGTGCTCAAACCAAATGTTACCAAGTAAGGATTTGATGGATGACTCCTCAGGGTGTGTGCTCAAACCAAATGTTACCACATCCACCAGGTTCATGTATATTCCCTATGAGAGTCAGTACCTGGTTAAAATGCATGATGGAGATGCATTGTCAAACATGCAAGGACAAATATTTCCTCCATCCAACCCTAACCCTTACGACCTAGCTCATCCTGTCCCAGTTGAGGTTTTTTGTCATTATGGGTTGGTGTCATGCTTGAAGAGCACCTCTATGAACTCCCCATATAGAATAGGAATTGTATTTATTCTCAGATTCATCACAAGGATATCTCTTCCTCTATTCGGATTTAACCCTCACTAGTGCACTTGATAAGGATTGTATTTTTTTTATAAGTTCTTGTACCTACTATTTTTTTTGCCAACTTAGACTTGTTTCCTTCATTATTACAGAGTGTTGTCAAGCCTTGTGCTTCACTTGGCTCCAACATAAATCGTATACCCATCTTTGCAACCTCTATGTAATTCCTTAGCATGATGTTTTCCTTGTTGGTAAGATGAATTTTCTCTGTATGTTTGAATTCATCACTCAAGTTTTTTTTTTCCTACAACACATTATTATTAGTTCATTCATGAAATTTACCATCTATTTGGTGGCTTAAGTGAATTTTTGTGTTTTTGGTACAGGGTTTGTCTCACAGCCTTTTGAGTGAGACCTAGTGGAGGCTCTAGGTAACCAAATCATGAGATTGGCTACCTTTGTTCCCAACAAAGGTTTATGGGGCTCCAGTCGTGTCGACCCTTAGGTTCCAAATTTTTCTTAGGGTTTCAATCCTTGTGAAAGGTATTCGTTATAATAGCTTTCTCTCATTTTTATATTTTTGTTTTTCTATAGATTGGTGTTCCCTTTATAGCATCGATAGTGCGTTTATTCGCTTAATACTCATGGTATTTCTTGAATATTTACAAGAGAAAGATGCTCAAGTTCTTCCAAGTTACATGTATGGGGTTGAGGTGTTGTATGATTTGTATATACATTTTCTTTGTAAAAATTAAAGCTCTATTAACATCCCCTGTTTGAATATGTAGTTGCAGGTATATTATTTCAATGATCGATTGGTTAAGGCAGATCCCACCTTTAATTTCTTTCCCCTATGCCTACAAGTTGGCTGCAATCATACTACCCATGGATACTTTACTATTTGGTTCTAGTGTTAGGGTTGATTTATCTCCACTTCGTGTGATTAATTGTTCAGTATAATATATCTCTTTTAGTAGTGTCTCTAGGGGAGCAAGAATTAATGGAATATCGCCATGTTGGGACAAACCCTTTTTGGGTAACTCGGATATGTAATTATATAATATGAATTAGTTGTGTCGTTGATCTCTAGAGCTCAGTAGGTTATTAATATTGCGTATCTACTGAATTTCAGATTCATAAAAATTTATATATATATATATATATATATATATATATATATATATATATATATTCTTTTCTTTTCTTTTCTTTTCTTTTCTTGTTGATTAGATATTTTCTCAATTCTCTAGTGTGCTTATCTAATTAACCTCAAAAGTTGATTTAGTTTTGCATTTTCTGTGTGGAAATTTTGTACATTACTTGTCATTTCGTCTATGTTGTCATACAGAAAAAGGAAAAAATTACCTCCTTCGCTATTTTTGCTACATTATACTTCGAGTGTGTGACTAACACACAACTTAGCATATACCTTTAAACACCATAGACTTGTTTCAAAATAATTTGCTTATTGTTTAAATCAATATTTACAAAGGAAAATTCTCCATACTCTGTTTACATTTCACCTTTGTCTGTCATCGTGTTTACCCTAATACTACTCGCTCTTCTAGCCACAAGTTTAGAACCCTGGTGTAATAAGGGTCCAATAGCTTAGGAAAATTATTTGGAATTACCTAATGCCCTTTAGTTGCTGCAGTCGCTTTCAATCACTCTAGATAGCCAGGTATGTGTTGGGTTTATTGATTTCTCTGAACTTTCCGAAATTTGTGTTGATTACATCACGTTCTTTCCTCAATTTTACTATCCTTAAGTTAATGCCTTAGTCCCACATATATCCCAACAGTGAATCATAATTTTTTCTGAAGCTATATTTTTTTTTCCCTTTTAAAAATAATACAGTGCAGAGCAAATAAAAGTATAATAATATGATTTCTAGCATGTTAGAAAATTTCTTTTATTATTTTGCCCTCCAATGGTTCATCTTAGTAATTATTTATTTCCATGCATTTCCAGTCTTGGGTGTTTATAATTAGTCCTTTATTTTTAACAAGAATACATTATTAACTTTAGTGAGTATAGAAATGGGTTTGTGAATATTTGTTAAGTCCAAAGAGTCAAAGGTTGGTGTGGAGATTTTAAACTCTTGACCTCATTATTAGGGCTACCTACTAACCATCTTGCATAATTTATCCTCGTCCTTCCCAGGTCTATAATATACATTCACCATTAAAGATAGATATAACTATAGAGGCTTAGGGAGTTTTGCTGATATTATTATTAGAGTAAGCATAAAATTTACTATGCCGTCCTTTATTGCTTATCGGCATATCTATTAATATATTCAACTAAATCTTTCATTATGCCTACACTTAATTAAAGAATTCTTCACAGTTCCTGATAATTCGAGCAAATCTGCTAACATGCTTGTACATTAAGAATCTCATTATTACATGCGAAATTTCTCACATGGGGAAATAAAATAGTTTAATTGAAAATCAAATTAATCCTCCTTATCGTAAGACATTTGCACACTATTAATAGTATAACACATGCAGATACAATATATTTTCTAATTTCAAAACAATTTTTTGCTTATGTAAAATTTAATAATATCACAATACTTCAAAAGAAATCTTACTCGTTAAAAGAATAACGGAATCCTAACCAGAATTTTTTGTTTGGATGATTATTCAAAAACAAGTACATTCCTCCCTACCACGAATTCAGTCCACCACTTCTCCCTCAACCTACGATATTATTGCCACTGGAATCAACAAACTAATTGATTCCTAATTGGTATATTTTATGCTTTTCCTTCCCAGCAGAATTTTGGCAGTGTCTTGCATTTTGGGTCCGCCAACCCCAACTGCCTAGGCCTTTGTGATTTTTTTGTTTTCTTTCTTCAAAGCATGCCTTTTTCTCGGGCAACGATTTAATTCACTCCAACTTAGTATCTTCATTGTTAAATGGTTTATTATGATCTTTTTCTCCCATAATAATAAATCTATTATTTTCCACTTGTGCATCGTGGGAATTTTAGGAGATATTTTAGGGAAGGAACAACTTGCAAAATTGTTTACCAAAGGAAAGAAATCATTTTGACTCTGGTACTCCTCTTTTGAGTAATTTCCAATAGTTTCTTGATGAAGAATAATCTATTAATGACATTACATAAATTTTCATTTGATCATACCGTTTCATAATTCAACATGGCTTCCTTCACCACCAAACCTAAAATAATTGTCTAAGAATAACAAATTATTAACACAAAGAACGGGGTGTATTACACATGTTTTCTCTCTCACACACATGGGACATTATGTGAGGAAGAGGTTGAAGCTTCCAAGGAGTCAAATTTCTAAGACAGTCAATGTTCGACTAGTTGAATTTTCTAAGTGTAATTACTTAATGATTTTCTGGAGTGTGTTAGAGTAATATAATATATCATTGAAAGTAATTATTAGTTCCAGGAAATTGTGCTTATCTAATTGGCACTAGAAAACCAACGCCTTGTCCTTTTTAGTAATCAATGTGAGGATGGTAGCATCTACGTCCTATATGATGGACTTTGTGTATTAAGATTCTTCCACCACTTGCCAGACATAATGACCTATAATGTGCCAAAAAAATTGGAAGAATTCTATAGTGAAACCATCTCGACCAAGAGCTTCGTTATTGTGTATTTCTTTGATAGTTACTTCCACTTCTTCAAAGGATATTTATCTAAAGAGAACATCATTATGTTCATGTGTTAGCAGTGAAGGAATATGCTTTTTGATTTCCTGGATCACCGATTGTCTATTGGTAAGGGGTTATTTTAAAAGAACTTGAGAGTATCTATTGAGGTCTTCAGTTATATCGTGATTTTCCTATAGCTTAACACCTTCATGATTTTTTATAGAGGAGATTTGATTGTGATGGAGATGTTGCAACATGGATATATGGAAGAATACTCTCTGAGTCATTGATTTCTTGATTTTTGTTGACATAGTAGTTCTTTCTTTCCGCATTCCTCAAGTTGGATGAGAGTAGATGATTCTTATTTAATTAATATCTTCGATCTATCATGAATGATGGCTTCCTATAGAATTATTTCAATTTTCTTTTCCAATTTCTTCATTTCTTCTAGAATGTTGCCAAAATTTTATTTGTTCCATCATTTGAGCTACCATTTAATGTATTTAAGGTTCTATTATAGATTTTACATTGAGGTACCTTCTAGAGGCAAATGGCTGTTTGACTAGGTCTTTATGTTCACCTGAAAATTATGATGTTGAAACTAGAATTTCTTAATACAAAAGGGCCTATTCCTGGGACGGTTTTTAACATCAATATTCAAATATATAGGCAAATGGTCAGAGCCATGGATGGGGAGAATAGATTGTTCCAAAAATATGTCCTAGTTCATTATATATTTTGACACCAGGACCCTATACAATTTGGAGGCCACTTGTTTAGAACCTCCTCTCCAATTATTCTAGGTAAGGGTGTCATTTTTATTGTGCCAATGTATCCTGAAATTGAATGTAATTGGCATCAAGCCATTTTATACCCCTGACTCTTTTATGCCAAGGTTCTTATCATGTTGAAGTTGTTTCCTAAGATCCAAGGGGATGGAAATAATACTGGTGCTAGTAATACATCTAGGAAAAAGAGGATTATCCTTTGTAGGAAACAACCATAAAGAATTTGATATGTTATAGGTTTCAACAGAGCTAATAAGGTGAAACTAGATGATAAGGATGCAATATGAACAAAACATGTAAAGAATGGGAAACTCCCATGCCTTATAGATAATTTCAATTCTATCTGATTTCCCCTAGGCATTGAGAGTTATTTCTTTGCAATCTCTACCCCATTTTCTGGTTATCTTATTAATCATATCTCAGTTAAATATTTTCTTTCTTTAAGAGTCAATAATGTAGAATTCTTAGAGAATCATTTTTCTTTGAAGAGATTTTATTTTCCTTTGTAGTTGGGGTTTCTGATATTCCAAGATATGTTCTTCATGTTGGGGTTGTATTAGTGCAGGGATAAACCTCTCTGATCATATTGATTCGTTGTGAGTTGGCTAGCATGCCTTGATTTCTTCTAAGATATGTTGGTTACATTTCCTACCATTTTTCCTTTCTTCCTCATGGGATTTTGTTGTCTTGTTTATTAATTTGGATTGCATTCCCAGTACTTCAATGTTTTGTTTACCTAAGGATGATTTTGAGGTAGACTGGAGAGATTTGAGATATGTCTCGCCTAGGATCTTGACCCGTCTTCTAGAAATGTGTTAGGGTCCTTTCCTTTTGAAGCTTTGATAATTTTAGGTTGTAAAAAACTCTCAATCTCCATATCCTTGATGATATCCTTGGATTTATTTGAGTTGCTCTCTCGGATGTGTAGGTGTTGGGGGCAGGAGGTAGGACCACATATGAGGAAGGGGGTGACACAGTGGGTGTGTGTGGAGGAGGATTATAATTAGGCATTTTCAATTTCAAGGAATGGCATGGTCATAGGAGGATCCTATTTGATAGGGTAGAGAGGATGTCAAAATAGTTTTTGGTGGGAAGTTGCTTCATAACATGATTGTGTTGAGGAGGAGGGCCTCTTGAGCCATTTTATTTGCAAGTTCCCTTGGTAAATTTGTCCTTATTTGAGACAGTAATAAGGTCAGAGTTAACGTTCACAACTAGAAGAGGGTAATTTCTTTACAGATGACCATAGTCATGGCATCTCCACCATCGAAAGTGCACTCGTAATCCATGGGGTGTTTCCAGAGTCCAACGTCATAATAAATATCAGTGGACTCTTAGAGTGGCAATGAGATATTCATATAAACAAAAATATAGGCATAAGAGATATCATTGGCTTGCTTTGTTGCTTCTAATACTTTTAAAAAATGTCCAAGGGAGTTGCTCATGGTAACAAGGGTTTCCTCATTCTAGAATTTCCACGAAAATGAGTACATTGTGATCTAGACCGAAGCTGTGGTGATATCTTATTTATCAAGTACAAATCTCTTTGTCTAGAAGTGAAGGTAGAATTTGGTAGAGTTGAAGAAGTATGAGCCATTTTCAATGACCCACATTCTATCTTCAATGGTTGCAAATATTATAGTGAAAAACATTTGGCACAAATTTCCAGTTTGATTTCCCGCTTGAGTTTCCACTCTAGGTGGATGTAATGAGAGAGTGCTTTCACTAAGGGCCAAATTCCCAGGAATTTCCCAATGAGGGCGTGATCTGACATGTATTAGATATACTCCCCGACACACCTAGATTACACTTCATATTTTGGAACTATTGCTCCTTTGGGGAGGCAACATGTTGACAGTCATTTTGTTGGTGAGTAGTTGGGTGGAAAACCATTTTGATGTTACACATTAAGGTTTTGGTTAGAAACCTGAGAGTTTGAGGTAGAAGGCTTTCTAACACTATTATAGCTTGTTGCTATTCAACCATATAAAAGAGTTTTACTTCATCTACTAGCACTAATAATAAGAAGAGCAATTGAAAAGCCACACTACACAATTATTACAATTTCAATATAGAATGAAAATTTTGTAGAGCTCTCCCAACCACATCCTAGAATTTGAATATTTGAATTATATATAACAAAATGAAAAAAAAACTAATAATTTTTTATAGTTTAAATAAGAAATAAATAAATTTAAAATTAAAATAAATTTACACTAATCTAATCTAATAGTTAACTTTTTTTTTATTTTATTTATAATTTAATAGATAAATTTTCTTATTTTATTTATAATTTAATAATGTTAATTTGTAATTTATAATTTATATTAATATTTTAAATATCTATTATAATTTGAAAATATTAAATTTTTTATCCATAGAGTTTCAACCAAATGTTTTTATATCCATCGATTTTACTTAAAAAAAAAAAAAAAAAAAACAAAAACAAACAAACAAACAAACCTTATTACCCAGGCTAAGATTTTATATCCTATTAAAATGATTCTACACTAATTTATTTTATTCTTATAATACCTATAATTAATATTTTTTTTTTTAATTACCTCTTTTATAATTATTTTGTTTTGTTTTCATATTAAATTTATTATAAGAAAAATATACAATAATGTAGAGTTGCCTTGGCATTAAATCAAGTGCACATGTCTTAGCAGTTTACTCACTTTGTTGGTAAAGCGTATCGTATATTTCAAGAAGAGAACGATTTACGAGGTTTACTCTTTTATAATAATTGATTTATTTATTCAAAACATTTCAAATACTAAACTCTTCTCACTATTTTACGATATTTATGTAATAATGGCGTTTCCTCCCTGAATTTGGTAATATAATTTTGAGCTTAAATCAAGAAGTTTCAAAAGATTCAAACGGAAGACTTGACAAAAGACTTTGAAGAACTCCGAATTATATATTCAAGAATCACGAATGAAAAATTCAAACGGAAGACTTGGCAAAAGACTTTGAAGAGCTCCGGATTATTCAAGAAGCAGGAAGCCGCCGGTGGTCCCGCCATGTCAACCTCATCCTCCACTAACGATGACAATCACGTTACAGCAGCTTTGGACGATGCGCAAGAGCTATTGATTCCAATCTCGCTTTTAACATACTCAGAGAACACCTTTTATGCCAGGTTTATTTTCTGGGTAACCCAAACTGAAAAGTCCATTCTAAAAACCCTTTCTACCCTCAGACAGTGCGTAATAAAAATTCAACCGAGAGGAATCCCCTCGGTTGTTCTGGTCAAGGCAGTAGTGTCAGACTTCGAAGTCAGAAAAGAAATCCGCTTTTGGTAAAATGAGCTCACCAAATGGCAATGAATATATATTATTAAGAGAATACCAAGAATGATCGGCTCGTTGACTCGATCTTCCCTACCCCTTCACGTCTCTCTTCTCCATTCCCTTCTATAACTACTGGTTTTGCAGTTTCCATAACACACCACTTCTGCGTTCCGTCATCGCATCTCCATGTTCTGCTTGCTGATAACAAACCAAAGTAAATATGGGCAACAATATCTGCTGCCTCACGGTCGGCAATATCAAGGAAATCATCCAGCTGGTTCAGTCTGACGGTACGGTTCAGATCCTTCATAAACCCCTCAGGGTTGCCCAGATTGTTGAGGGGTTCCCTGAACATTTGGTATGCCATTCTGGTTCCCTGTACATAGGGCAGAAAACGCCTGTCCTTTCTTCAGACGACCAACTGCAGATGGGAAACAACTACTTCCTTCTGCCCCAACACTTCTTTCACACTCCCTTAACTCTCTTGTCGCTGGCATCCCTAATATCGCCCCCGCCCCAAAATGTTCCACCTACGCCCACTTCTCCTCTATCAGCTCCACTTCGCAGTATTGACCGGGCGTCCCTTCTCTGTCAGCCGTTTGATATACAGAAGAGCGATGTGGATGGACGGCTTCGGATCAGAGTCTGTCCGCAGTTTATTTCAAAGCTTATGGAAGACGTAAGGCTTAATGCTGATGAGCGCGAGCGTTCAGTGGACGGGGATTCTGCAGACGATGAGTGTAGACTATTGAATTCTCCGGAATTGCAAAAAGACTATGCCCAGTTGGTCAAGCGCAGAGCCAAATGTTGGAGACCGAAGCTTCAGAGTATCAAGGAAAATGACAACACCATTGGCTGCAACAGATTCATGAAGATTAAGAGATTGGGACAGAAGAACAACTCTTGCTGTTGATCAGTTGAGTTTATGGTGCTCCTTTTTGCTGGTACCTTCTTTGGTTATTTCTGCAATAGATTGCCCAAGATTTGTGGTGCAATACCGTACATGTTTCCCTCTACTGTCTTCGTTTTTCCCAGCAGCCGTGATAATCATTTTTTGTAAAGTAATGGAGTTCCGTTAGACTTGAGCTGTAAACAGTGCTCGGCTAGAGTCAATTTAGCAGGGTTTCTTGTCTAAGAGAGCAAGATGTAAGTAATACTGGAATTGATGTATATAAAAAAGAATAGCTAAGAATCATGTTAAATGGGATTGTAAATGGCTTCTTTTGACTCCGCTGAACTTTTCCCTAGAATTCAATGATGCTCATCATACCTCCTCCGAGTATAATAGTTACTGTGTTGTACTTATTCATATGCATTTATATGATTCATTTTGTTGTAAAACCAAAACGTTAACCCAAACAAAAGGTTTGTTACTAACCTTTTCGCTTGATAATTTCAATGTTAAGTCCATTCAGAGTCGCATTGATTACAAAATTTTACAAGGTTGTTTATTAGAATTAATTGTATTTTCTCTGTTAATTATTAGTTTCGGTATCAGTTATGTTGGAAGGTGTATTTAATTAGGATTAAGGATTTTAAAATTAATTTTTTTATCAATATTATTAAATCATTATTAAGTAAATGATAATAGTAATTAGTATTTATCTGGAATAAATATTTTTATAATAAAGATAAAGGGTTGAGAAGGTGGGAAAGGTAGTTAAGCATAAATATAATTTGATTGGTTAAGTTGTAAGGACCATAAATTAGATATATTTAGGAATTCTCTAAGTTTAAAAGGCTCATGAATCTTTAGATGAACTAAGGAAAGAGGTTCAAAAGTAGAAAATAATATTTCTTCTCACATTCAGCATCATAAGATCAACCCCCTTAATCAATACATTTGGATCGAAATTTATGACACTAACACCAATTGGATTTATCTCATCCTTTGTTATTTTTTTCTACCAACCTTACCTCCTATAAGAAAAACTACTTGGATAAGAACCACCCCTTTAGTACCTTAGAACATGATAATCATATTATAATGAATGAAGTTATTATCTTCTTGCTAGGGGACTTCAATGCTAAAATGGCTACTAATCACATTATTCTCCTAAGTAATAACCCTCATCCTAATCCTCTCTCGAAGAATTTGACTTAGCTAGTAGATTCAAAAGAAATTATGAAGACATAACCGAGAACTTATTTGGTACTAAGCTAATCAAACTCTATAGCTCCTAAGACTTGATAACCTGTAATGGAATTAATAGGTGGCCAACGTCTAGCTACATGACTTGTATTCATGGAATTGGTACTAGTGTTGTGGATTATGCGATATTTGTTACCCATTTTCCCAACAACAATGGAAATTTTGACCTCCTAAATGACCATGAGCATGATTCTGACAACAAACCTCTAAATTTAAATCTAATCCTTCACATGTAGAACAATCACATCCTTAACATGTAGAACAACCACATGCAAGAAAATTGTGAGATTCAAAGGCACATTCATTTTGACAGAAGTAAGATAGATAGATTTAGATTTCTTAGCATATAGAGATAATATATTTCACATCTACCACAATTTTACTATAATTCTGACACATACCATTAACAAGTTCTCTACCGAGGTGTCTTGTAAAAAAAATAACAGAAAATCCATCCCTTGTATGATAATGATTGTAAAATTTCAAGCGAAGTGATTAGAGATGCTTCTAATGAAACTATAAAGCTTAAAAAAATTAATATGTACAAATCTCTTATCAAAAGGAAGAAAATATCCTATATAAATAGGAGGCAAGTGCATCTTCTTCACATTTCTGATCTTGAGCCTAGAAT
The DNA here is from genome assembly GCA_031772625.1 of Pinus tabuliformis. Classification (NCBI taxonomy): domain Eukaryota; kingdom Viridiplantae; phylum Streptophyta; class Pinopsida; order Pinales; family Pinaceae; genus Pinus; species Pinus tabuliformis. Next base: position 269,690,093 of record CM062808.1, on the reverse strand, counting down.
GTTTTGGAGGAAAAATCGTGTTCATAAAATGAAAGAAAGTAAATCGATCCCCTTAAAGAACTGGGATATATACCTTACATTTTTTTAAGATTCCCCTAACACCATAGGCACCATTTTGAACACACCTATAGAAGTGGATATATTTTCTTTGGAAGTCATGGAGTTCTAGAGTAAGTGACTCACTAATGGGAAAACTAGGGATATTGAAGGCTACATGATGAAGGTTACAAAATGGGAAGGTGTATCCTCATCCCTCATATACAAAAGCTCCTCAAATTGACACTGCGACGAGGCTTCCCTAAGTCTTGGACACACACCTTATTGTGCCTATCTTTTAAAGTACGAATAAAAACATTCCCTCTAACTACAAGACCATTATGATTAGCCCCACATTTTAGCCAAATTGTATGGACTCATTTTGGAATAAAAAATATCCTTTGGGTTGAAATCCATGGTAAAAGAGCTAAAGCATAAGCTTGAATCAAGAGACATCACTCAACTATAGACCATCATGTTACTCTTAGGATCATTACAAATGAATGCTGCAATAATAAAACTAATCTATTATTTTTTCTTGTTGAATTGAGAAAAGCTTTCGACACAATTCCTCAACATAAGATATGGAAGAGGCTAGAAGAGATAATGGTTCCTCTCAAGTTAAGGGTTGTTGTGACAAGGCTATACGATAATTTTGTTTCCAAACATAGGACCACCGAGGATTGATGAGAAGAAATTAAATGCAATATCAAATTTAAGCAAGGGTGTCTCCAATCCCCTATCCTTTTTTACATTTACATTGATAAGCTAGAAAATTGTTTGAAAGTTATAGGATATGATGACCCTAGGCTCACTAGTATAGTCATTACTCTTCTCCTTTTACTGATGATATCATTCTTCTAGCTAGGAGCCATGAAAATCTTTACAAGTAGCTCAGAGTATTCTTATATTACTGCTCCAAGGTGGGTATGATTGCTAATACTGACAATAGTAAAATCATGATAGTTAAATCCAAAAAGATAAACTATGATCATTTCATTTATGATAATAACTACTTGGAGAAAGTTTCTTCATACAGTATCTAGGAATCGACATTCATCATGAGTTGAAATGGAATCATAACATTGACAAAAGTATCATTAGGGTCTCTAAAGTTTATTATGTGCTTGAAAACAATTGTAAGTTGAGATATCTTTAAGTATCGAGTAAAAAAAGTTCATCTTTGAGACTCTTATTATCCTTGTTATTTATATGGGTGTGAGGTTTGGGGTTACAATATATCTAGATAATCGAGGAGGAAAGTTGAGTTGATTCAAAAGAAATTTGTAACCTTCAACCTCAAGATTAAAGGAAATACTCCCTACCCTATCCTCTTGATTGGATCTAGCATTTTCCCCATTGAAAGCATGTCTATGATTAGGTATCTTATGTATAAGAAGAATCTATGCAACATCAAAGCCAAGATTCCCAAAAATTGCTTCTATCTCTAGCCAAAGCCACCACCTCCAACTCAAGCGAGATTGACATAAGGATTCCCATCTTTGGCTGGACCATTCGGGGGTAAAGGAGGAGATCATCTTAGAAAATAAGGATATTATTAAAAATAGTAGAATTTAAGGAATCGTTGAGGGATGATAAGGAGTTATAGTGAAAAAGGAAGCTAAGGCATTATAAGGAGGTGATCAACGCAAATCTTGATAACTAGAATTACCTTTATGACTTGATAAGTGCTAAGAAGAAAATGAACATTACTAAGATACAAATTAATTTTCATGAGCTTCAAAGTAAAACTAGGTGTTGGCTAATTCTCAAATCAACTTGGGACAAAAGAATCTATTGCATTTGTGATACTAAGAACTTTGAAGATGAAAAACATTTTCTTTTGGATTGCCCAACTCTTACTCATAACCATTCTAATTTTAAATATACTTGTCACACTACCAACCTTCTTGACCTGTTAAGGCAACAAAGCCATGGTGATCTAGGAACACTTCTCTCCCTTCTTTTCAATCATAAAAATAAAATATTAAAGAATCACAGTTAATCTCTTACTTTTTTGAGGTATGATAAATCATATTGGTCTTAGTAGACGTTAATCATCATCATCATTTTTTTTATTAATGATAATAATAATTTTAAATAATTAATTTTTATTTGTTTTAAATTTTACTAATATAAAATGTATTATAAATAAATTATTGTCATGTATATTACGAATACATAATTATCCATATTTATCAACTATTTAATTTATATAATATATTAATTTAATATTTATCTAAATAATTTTTTTAGTTTAAAATATTTAAAAATTATTATATAAATTAAATATTTATCTAAATAATTTTTTTAGTTTAAAATATTTAAAAATCATAATATTTAAAAAGTTAGATTAAAAAAAACCCTCTTCCTTTTTCAAATAAGTTTTTCAACAACTTTACAAATTTAATTATAATAAAATTACCAACTATTTAATTTAATTTTTATAATATATTAATTTAATATTAATCTAAATACTTTTTCTGAGTTTAAAATATTTAAAAATCATAATATTTAAAAATTTAGTTTAAAGAAATCCCTCTTCATTTTTCAAATAAGTTTTGCAATAACCCTACACATTTAATTATAATAAAATGTATTGCAGGTACATATTTTTAAATAAATATTTTATAGTGAAATTATTATTTTACATAACATATTTGAGATTCGGATAAGAAAAGAAGACTATGGCTACTATGAGATTCTTTGTGCATTTTTTTTAGTTACTTCCTATTTACAAGTTCCATTTTAATGTTGTTTAGTGCTTGTTATTTTGTTTCAATTTATTTTGTTATTTTTAAAATAAATTTAGTTGATAATTAGTTTTAAATTGATGGATTTTATTTTTTATCATATATGCTCAGTTATATATATATATATATATATATATATATATATATATATATATATATATATATATAATTTTAATACATGTCTTTAATAGGAAAGAGGATGTTATATTTTGAAGTATTTTTATTAAAAATATTTTATATATATGTTTAAGAGTTAATAAAAAAAAGGTGCTTTGTTAGTATGGTTTAGTGGAAATATTGTGATTATATTTATTAAGTTATTTTATTGCATAAAAGAAATGTGTGATTATTTTCGTTAATAAAAGATATTTTTATACAAAAGTATCATTTCCAATTTTAAAATTTGAATTTTTGCTAATTTTATTGGCATAATCGTCTTGCTTGCATGTTGTCTTAAGTCTATTAACATTCATCAATCATTTAACATATATAGTTGAGCTAGTAATTATGCATGTTCATTATTGTAATATTCATCTAATTTACAAATTATATTTAGAAATTTGAAAATGGTTATTTTCTAAGTACCTCCTTTTTCCTTCTTCAAATCTGTTGTAGATATAAACATTTACATGCAAAGTATCATCTTTTGTTTTGGTAAATTTAGTAATCCTTTCACTAATCACATAAGCATAGATATACATTTTCACTAGGAAACTTATTATTGTGGCTTTCCATTGATCCAAGTGGATATTGGTGGCCATCTGCCTATTCCACCTATACCTCTAGTTGGTTTCATATGTTTCTTTGTTTATTGCTACATTTACTATTTTTAGCAGTTATTGGGGTCCTAAACTTCCGAAGCAATTTTGACCCCCTAAAAGACGTTTTTTTGAGGTCCATAACAGACCTATGGCCATCGTCAAGGACTTGCCCCAAATACAATAGTAGTCAGAGAGATATTTCCAACAAGGTATCGTACATGCCAAACAAAGATAACATGACTAAGTTACGATCATGGGAAGTTAGCTGCCCAACTAACCCCAATGGGGCCCACAAACTCTTGGTGTTCCATTTCTTAAGGTTAGGGTTTTGGTTGTTTAGGATTTTACCATTTTGTTCAATAATAAATAGGCCCTTGAGCCTCATTGTAACACAGTTTAGAGGCATGCCACCACCATCTCTCTTCTCAAAGACAAGCTATCATCACCTGAGCTACTTTATTTTTATCTTTGTATGTAAACATATTTTAGTTCTTTGATATTAATGAAATGAAGTTTTATTTTTGTTGCATCTTTGTGTATATGGGTATTTCTATGTTTTTTGTGTTCTTGCATAACTCTGGATCAATGGTATTAGAGCAGTCCTCTCTTTCTCTATTTTTCTTTGCATGTCACCAACGAGGTCAGGGTATAAAGAGTCAGGGCTCAAACCGGTTGATCGTTTGCAAGACTAGTGTCTCAAAACCCAATGACCTCCCATGGCCTAAGAAAATAAATATGAGGGGGCAAGAGATCTTTTCAAAAGATTGCTCGAGGAATCCCTTAAGTGATAGAGGAACGCGATGATGGATAACTTTTCTCAGATCCTTCCACGACTACCCATAGGTAACATGTCTTCATCGAGCAACCACTCTGGAGGTGCAACTCCTTTTAAGGTATAAGTTAACCTTGATATTCCCATATTTAAGGGAAAGATAGATGCATACCCCGTAAATAAGTGGTTAAATCTGTTGGAAGGATATTTTCCAGTTCACGACTTTTCCAATCAAGAAAAAATTACTTTTTCACTTGTCAAATTCACCCCACACACCAAGGACTATTGGGAAACCTACTCTGAATAAAAGAACGAGAGGGAATCCTCACTTTTTTTAGCCACACCAACTTGGAATAAATAAAGAGGACCACATTGTAGCAAGGAAGGGACCAAGATGTGTCGAATTTCACAAATGTTTTCCATACCCTTCAGACGAAGCTAGGTATCAAGGATTCTGAGTGGAAGTTGGTACTCAAGTACCGCGGTTGTCTACACAAGTAGATAAGATCGTGGAGAAGTACAGGGACATTTTTCCCTCACCTATAGGGGTACCTTTGCACTTTTAGGTCAAGCACTCTATCGATCTAACCTCATGTGTGCCACTACCCAATGGACCAATCTAGCGATGCTCAAGAAGTAGATTCAAGAGTTTTTGTAGAAATGGCATATCAGGCCAAGCTCATCACTCTGTGGAATTCTAATTCTATTGGTACAGAAGAAGGACAAGAAATGGAGACTCTGTATCAACTATCAGGCACTAAACAAGATCACTTTCTGCAATAGGTACCCAATCCCACAGATTGATGACCTTCCAAACCACCTCAAGTGGGTGAAATATTTCAACAGTATTGAATTAATGTCCGGTTATCACCGAGTGCCTATCAAACTCTTTGAAGTGTGGAAGACTACCTTCAAATCCAAGGAGGGCATTTTCAAATGGTTAGTCATGCCTTTCGGGTTGAAGAATGCCCCTATAACGTTCATGATATTGATGGAAAACATCTTGTGACCTTTCACCAATGCATTCTTGGTGGTGTATTTACATGACATCTTGATCTCCAGCCAGAGTTGGGAACAAAATCTCCCAACCTCCAGGTTTACCAGATATGTCTTACTCCTGACTCATAATTGTTTAGATAATTTTTGGGTCATGAAATCGGTTTTAGCAATAATCTGAGCCAGACCAAACAGTTCCTTCTTTTATATGCATTATGAATATTAGATCCCCTGCCTTAACGCTCTAATTTGTAGGTTTTTAACTTGTATTTTAAATCTCTAGTCTATACTCTATACTGAAGGGGAATCATTCTAACTTAACCCATGTAGTATGAAGCTAAAGAGTTTCATTCTCAAAAAAAGGAGTGCCATTGGTTTAAATACTAGACCTAAGATTTCCCTTTTCATGTTGCTGAGCTTTCTATCAACACTCATCAGCACTTTAATATTACATATCTTGATGACCTGGGTATGTAGATGTCTCAAGCAAACAATTTTTGACCTACTAAGACCTAGAATTATTGTTTGTATCTTAACATTGCTATTGGGTTTGTGTTGTGAATATTCACACATAATGTGGGTGGGTTGTGGCTATAATACCTGAGATAAACATTGGTAAAAAATTACTTACAGAAACCCTTTTTGTCATTTCCACTGAGTGTGAATTGTTTAAAAACTCAGAATTGTTTAGATACTTTTTGGGTCATGAAATCGGTTTCAGCAATAATCTGAGCCAGACCAAACAGTTCCTTCTTTTATATGCATTATGGATATTAGATCCCCTGCCTTAACACTCTAATCTGTAGGTTTTTAACTTGTATTTTAAATCTCTGGTCTATACTCTGTACTGAAGGGGAATCATTCTAACTTAACCCATGTAGTATGAAGCTAAAGAGTTTCATTCTCAAAAAAAGGAGCGCCATTGGTTTAAATACCAGACCTAAGATTTCCCTTTTCATGTTGTCGAGCTTTCTATCGGCACTCATCAGCACTTTAATATTACATATCTTGATGACCTGGGTATGTAGATGTCTCAAGAAAACAATTTTTGACCTGCTAAGACCTAGAATTATTGTGTGTATCTTAACATTGCTGTTGGGTTTGTGTTGTGAATATTCACACATAATGTGGGTGGGTTGTGCCTATAATTCCTGAGATAAACATTGGTAAAAAATTACTTGAATCTTGCAAGGGGTACCAACCAATAGTAAAGGGTACATGCGTGAGGCATTGAACCATTAAGCATAATTTCATTGTACATATCTCCCATACGTTCATAGTTGAGAGTTAGAAATATTTTTCAACATAGTCACTTGCATCAGCTGATTATTATCTTGCTTGGTTTTCATTGTTATGGCTTAATATGGACGGACCATTTTCTACAAGATTAGGAAAGCCTACTATGTCTTTGAAAGATCGATTTGATTAATGAAGGACATAAGTTAAAAATGCAGTGCTCATCCTATAAACAAATATATATACTCATGATCGAAGCCAAGAAGCAAAAAAACCCATTCATAGATACAACAATAATGGGACAAACAAAAATAAATTTGTACCAAATCCATTTGTTGTTTCATTTTAGAATTTTATTGTTGTAATTTCCATTTCAAAACTCCATTACTTCACCTGCACCTATAGTCTCAGGCTCTCATATTCATAAAAACAATGTACAAAATTTTGCTTGAGTTAGTTTTAGATTATAAAATCTACCCATTTCAATAATCCATTGCTTCACCTGCACCTATCTTCTTAGGCTCACATATTGATAAAAGAAATGTAGAAAATTTTGGTTGTTAGTGTCAGACTATAAAATATACCCATTTCAAAACTACATTGCTTCACCTGCACCTATCTTCTCAGGCTTTCATATTGACAAAAACAATGTAGAAAATTTCGGTTGAGTTAGTTTCAAATCATAAAATCCACCCCAACTTCATCTAATGGGATTGTAATATAGCCTTACTTCCCAAATTTTCTTGATTATAAAATAATGTCAAATTAAAACGAGAGTTAGAAATATTTTTCAACAATAGTCACTTGCATCAGCTGATTATTATCTTGGTTGGTTTTCATCCTTATGGCTTAATATGGACGGACCATTTTCTGCAAGATTAGGAAAGCCTACTGTGCCTTTGAAAGATCGATTTGATTAATGAAGGACATAAGTTAAAAATGCAGTGATCATCCTGTAAACAAATATATATACTCTATATATATCAAAGCAGCAGACTGAAGGCACTGAATTTGCCCATTTCAGACTCATATATGATATATTTACACAAACCAATGTTTCATCGACATAGGCTAAGAATATATATCGAAATAGATGACTGAAGGCACTAAACTTGCCCTTTTCAGATTCATATATCTATTCAAACTTTTACATAAACCAGTGTTTCATCCACTGTGGCTCGTGATTTTCAAAATATTTATGTATGCCATAATAAGCACTTCACGAATCAACTAGAAATTGAAGGCACTTGCACAAAGAATATAATAACAGAAAACCAACGTATTCTTGCACAATAATATTATTGATGATAACACTATGCATAAATTGCTATTGCTTTGTTGTAAGCTAGAGAAGGATCTTAATATTCCTTGGCACAGATGTTACTATCAGATGGACTGAGATGAGTTTTTGTAGCCCCATTCCTCAATCCAACTTTATTCCTTTTCAATTTTGGGGCCATGAGAATCTGATAGCAGCCAATAGTTGAATTAGGTGCTAACCAACCGAATCCAAAAAATTGAAATCCTCTTGAGCCACTTGTAACATCTATTTCCTCGAAGTTTTATCCATTTTATACTTCCATTGAGTGTACTTTCATTACAGAAACCCTTTTTGTCATTTCCACTGAGCGTGAATTGTTTAAAAACTCAAAATTGTTTAGATACTTTTTGGGTCATGAAATCAGTTTCAACAATAATATGAGCCAGACCAAACAGTTCCTTCTTTTATATGCATTATGGATTTTAGATCCCCTGCCTTAACACTCTAATCTGTAGGTTTTTAACTTGTATTTTAAATCTTTGGTCTATACTCTGTACTGAAAGGGAATCATTCTAACTTAACCCATGTAGTATGAAGCTAAAGAGTTTCATTCTCAAAAAAAGGAGTGCCATTGGTTTAAATACTAGACCTAAGATTTCCCTTTTCAGATTCATATATCTATTCAAACTTTTACAAAATTTTGCTTGAGTTAGTTTTAGATTATAAAATCTACCCATTTCAAAACTCCATTGCTTCACCTGCACCTATCTTCTCAGGCTCTCATATTGATAAAAGCAATGTAGAAAATTTTGGTTGTTACTGTTAGACTATAAAATCTACCCATTTCAAAACTCCATTGCTTCACCTGCACCTATCTTCTCAGGCTTTCATATTGACAAAAAAAATGTAGAAAATTTTGGTTGAGTTAGTTTCAAACCATAAAATCTACCCCAACTTCATCTAATGGGGTTGTAATATAGCCTTCTTTCCCACATTTTCTTGATTATAAAATAATGTTAAAGTAAAACGAGAGTTAGAAATATTTTTCAACAATAGTCACTTGCATCAGCTGATTATTATCTTGCTTGGTTTTCATCCTTATGGCTCAATATGGATGGACCATTTTTTGCAAGATTAGGAAAGCCTACTGTGTCATTGAAAGATTGATTTGATTAATGAAGGACATAAGTTAAAAATGCAGTGATCATCCTCTAAACAAATATATATACTCTATATATATCAAAGTAGCAGACTGAAGGCACTGAATTTGCCCATTTCAGACTCATATATGATATATTTACACAAACCAATGTTTCATCCACATAGGCTAAGAATATATATCGAAATAGCAGACTGAAGGCACTGAACTTGCCTTTCAGATTCATATATCTATTCAAACTTTTACATAAACCAGTGTTTCATCCATAGTGGCTCGTGATTTTCAAAATATTTATGTATGCCATAATAAGCACTTCATGAATCAACTAGAAATAGAAGGCACTTTCACAAAGAATATAATAACAGAAAACCAACGTATTCTTGCACAATAATATTATTGATGATAACACTATGCATAAATTGTTATTCCTTTGTTGTAAGCTAGAGCAGGATCTTGATCTTCCTTGGCATAGATGTTACTGTCAAATGGACTGAGATGAGTTTTTGCAACCCCATTCCTCAATCCAAGTTTATTCCTTTTCAATTTTGGGGCCATGAGAATCTGATAGCAGCCAATATTTGAATTAGGTGCTAACCAACCGAATCCAAAAAATTGAAATCCTCTTGAGCCACTTGTAACATCTATTTCCTGGAATTTTTATCCGTTTTATACTTCCACCGAGTGCACTTTCGTTACAGAAACCCTTTTTGTCATTTCCATTGAGTGTGAATTGTTTAAAAACTCATATTTGTTTAGATACTTTTTGGGTCATGAAATCGGTTTCAGCAATAATCTGAGCCAGACCAAACAGTTCCTTCTTTTATATGCATTATGGATATTAGATCCCCTGCCTTAACACTCTAATCTGTATGTTTTTAACTTGTATTTTAAATCTCTGGTCTATACTCTGTACTGAAAGGGAATCATTCTAACTGAACCCATGTAGTATGAAGCTAAAGAGTTTCATTCTCAAAAAAAGGAGCGCCATTGGTTTAAATACTAGACCTAAGATTTCCATTTTCAGATTCATATATCTATTCAAACTTTTACATAAACCAGTGTTTCATCCACAGTGGCTTGTGATTTTCAAAATATTTATGTATGCCATAATAAGCACTTCACGAATCAACTAGGAATTGAAGGCACCTGTACAAAGAATATAATAACAGAAAACCAATGTATTCTTGCACAATAATATTATTGATGATAACACTATGCATAAATTGCTATTGCTTTGTTGTAAGCCAGGGCAGGATCTTGATCTTCCTTGGCACAGACGTTATTGTTAGATGGACTGAGATGAATTTTTGCAACCCCATTCCTCAATCCAACTTTATTCCTTTTCAATTTTGGGGCCATGAGAATCTAATAGCAGCCAATAGCTTTCTTCTTCTCCTTCTCAACCATCTCACCACCATCTTTCTACTTTTCTTGATCTTTGCCCTGTTCCTTGCATGCACTACTATTGAAGTCTTGACAGTGGTGTTGCTGTTCTTGGGCATCAACAACATTATTAGGTTTAATGGACAGTAATTTTCCCACAAATGAAGGCCTGGGTTCGACAGGATTCCCCATCAAATCTCTGAAACCCACAGCCCCCCCAGTTGCAGAGATGAATCTGTTCATTCTGTGAAGATCTACTCCATCAAGAATCATGGTCCCAAGGTTGAGAATGCCCTGTGGGTGACCAGAAGGAAGACAGACCTGCAGTGCCAAGAAACTCATCCCACTGAAATCTGTGCTCCTGTAGCCCTTGAGGAGAGTGGAAAGCAAGACCCTCATAGTGCCTAGTAGGGTATCCCTGAGGAAACCCACGCAGTATATCTCCATCATCACAACAGAGGTTTCACAGTGGAGAAAACTCTCTTCCACTCTGAATATGGCCTTGTCGTTCCAAGTAGGGTTTGCGCCCCCTGTTCTGTCAATTTGCGTCGTCATTTTTTTCTCGAAATTGATCCATACAACACAGTAGGTCTGCATCATGCCAAAAAGATGCATCTCCTTCAGATCTTGAGCTGAGATGATGTTAAGCTCCAGCTGTGTGTAAGCTTCCCCCATGATGTAGAGTGATTTTATTACACAAGGAAACGTAATATTCAGAGACCACCCTAGATGAAATTACAGGAGAAGAAATGCCATGAATGAAATCTTTTGAAATCTGAACATTGTATAGAATTGACTTATAAGACAAAACACATCATAGACTCTCTAGCTCATGATGATGAAAGCAGATGGAAATCAGTGCAGAAGGCCACCCCAAATGGTCATGATCGAAGCCAAGAAGCAGAAAAACCCATTCATAGATACAACAATAATGGAACAAACAAAAACAAACTTGTACCAAATCCATTTGTTGTTTCATTTTAGAATTTTATTGTTATAATTTCCATTTCAAAACTCCATTACTTCACCTGCACCTATAGTCTCAGGCTCTCATATTCATAAAAACAATGTACACAATTTTTCTTGAGTTAGTTTTAGATTATAAAATCTACCCATTTCAAAACTCCATTGCTTCACCTGCACCTATCTTCTCAGGCTCTCATATTGATAAAATAAATGTAGAAAATTTTGGTTGTTAGTGTCAGACTATAAAATCTACCCATTTCAAAACTCCATTGCTTCACCTGCACCTATCTTCTCAGGCTTTCATATTGACAAAAACAATGTAGAAAATTTCGGTTGAGTTAGTTTCAAACCATAAAATCTACCCCAAATTCATCTGATGGGCTTGTAATATAGTCTTCTTTCCCACATTTTCTTGATTATAAAATAATGTCAAAGTAAAACGAGAGTTAGAAATATTTTTCAACAATAGTCACTTGCATCAGCTGATTATTATCTCGCTTGGTTTTCATCCTTATGGCTTAATATGGACGGACCATTTTCTGCAAGATTAGGAAAGCCTACTGTGGCTTTGAAAGATCAATTTGATTAATGAAGGACATAAGTTAAAAATGTAGTGATCATCCTGTAAACAAATATATATACTCTATATATATCAAAGCAGCAGATTGAAGGTACTGAATTTGCCCATTTCAGACTCATATATGATATATTTACACAAACCAATGTTTCATCCACATAGGCTAAGAATATATATCGAAGTAGCAGACTGAAGGCACTGAACTTGCCCTTTTCAGATTCATATATCTATTCAAACTTTTACATAAACCAGTGTTTCATCCACAGTGGCTCGTGATTTTCAAAATATTTATGTATGCCATAATAAGCACTTCATGAATCAACTAGAAATTGAAGGCACTTGCGCAAAGAATATAATAACAGAAAACCAACGTGTTCTTGCACAATAATATTATTGATGATAACACTATGCATAAATTGCTATTGCTTTGTTGTAAGCCAGAGCAGGATCTTGATCTTCCTTGGCACAAATGTTACTATCAGATGGACTGAGATGAATTTTTGCAGCCCCATTCCTCAATCCAACTTTATTCCTTTTCAATTTTGGGGCCATGAGAATCTGATAGCAGCCAACAACTTTCTTCTTCTCCTTCTCAACCATCTCACCACCATCTTTCTGCTTTTCTTGATCTTTGCCCTATTCCTTGCATGCACTATTGTTGAAGTCTTGACAGCGGGATTGCTGTTCTTGGGCATCAACAACATTAGTCATCTGGCTGGGTTCATTGAGATCCTTTCAAATTTAGGTCAACCCTATGAGGCATACCTTAATGGATAATTTCTTTGGGTATTAGTGCTTACACAATGCGGCTGTCTAATCTACCACACTAATTTCCTCACAGATAGCAAAGTGATAGCCTATTGCCTCAAAAACAGGTGGGTTATGACAATTAAGTTTGTCTCTGTTTCTTAATCAATACCAAGATGGAACTCATCTTCATTAGGTGGGCTCTTGGATTCCCACGCGCTCTCACAATTCAAATCAGTTCTCTTTCAGTTGTATTGACATTGCTATTTCCTGGAATCTTGTACATAGTCATCACACCTCATATCCACATGGATATGTTGAATTTAGGGTCTTCTTAGGGATTTTGGACTCAAACTTGGGTTTGTTTCCCTACAGAGGCTCTATTGCCATTATCCCATACTCCCTTTTTTTTCTTTTTATTGTATAGTATATTGATTCTTATCTATTCTTTGATTACTGTTTAGATTGTATGCTTAATAGTAAGTGGGTATTATGGTGTTGCATTTATTTTGTGTTGTTTCTCTTGTACTACATGCTGGCATGTTTTGTTTCAAATAGGAATTTGAATGCTAAAAGAGTAAAAAACAGAGGGCGATCACAATAATTTTTACATATTACTAAACTAAAATATCATCTTCCTCACTAGAAGATAGTTATCATTTAAAAATATTTTTGCATTGTTCACTCTTTGCATACCTTTATTTGGAAATAGTCAACTATGCACATCATATAAACATTCACTCCATTACCTTGAGATTAACAAAATCCATTACAAGAAACACTTAACTATAACAAGCTATACATTTTTATTTGCTAGGACACCCACATTAGCTTAGGATTTTATAACATAAGAAAACCTTTAAATTCCTGCAAAACCTTCCCCGTGAGGATTATATTGTGTGGATTATATAAGGTTTTTTTCCCGTAGAGACTATTAATTTCCATAGCACTGTACAGATTATGTTGGTTACTCACACAACAATGTTAAATACAGATACTTTACATCACTTCCTAAAAAAAGCCTTGGCCTACTCTATTTTGTCTCTAGGCGATTCAACTTTCAGGGACATTTCTGGACGTTTCTGGACTACTTCATCTCCGGTAACAACCTTAATCTCCTTTCTGAGTTTTTGTTTAATTTCTATTTCATCCATGGATCATGATAGAAAATCCTCTGCCATCAATTGTATATTAGCCACAAAGCAGATACAGAGTCTTATAAATTTGATTCAAAATTATTTCCCAATTGAATTGATTCAATTATATATATGCTTTCTTGATAATTTAAACTTTATTCCTGTGTGTTAAACTAATGCAGAGTGGTGCCATCGTGACTGTCTTGTTTCTGGTGAACAGACTCTAGAATCTGACTTGTAGTTGTTGTATATGTGATGGCAAGCTATCTTATTATAGGGGAATACCTGATATGATTGATATGATCAAAGTCAAACAATTGACTTTGCTCATGTCAATAAAAAATCAGTTGATAGTTTTCATTTAAAAATACTTCCGCATTTTTCACTCTCTGCATACCTTTATTTGGAAATAGTCAACTATGCACATCATATAAACATTCACTCCATTACCTTGAGATTAACAAAATCCATTACAAGAAACACTTAACTATAACAAGCTATACATTTTTATTTGCTAGGACACCCACATTAGCTTACTTTATTCCAACCATTGGGAGCTTTAAAGCCTGACAGATACTGATATCTGAACTCTTCCATAAGAACTGTCTATTCTGCTAAAACAAAACCACCAACGAGACATTGCTTTTTGCTCCTTGTTTGAATCGATTTTTGTATCCACTTTCCACTGTCAAGGATTTGGCAAAGGGATCTTGATGTTCTGTGGTCTTCTTCATTTCTTTTTTTCACAAATTCGGCTGTGGTTGGTTTTCTTCTCCTGGTTCCTGTTCTCAAATGTGGTCTTCTCCTGTGCTGAGACTCGAGAGTCTGTAGGAGTTTTCTTCCTTCTTCATGGGCCTTCTCTGTAGCTGTTGTTTCTATAATTTTGGTTGCTTTCCTTTTGGTTGTCTTCTAATCTAAAATCAGTTGATAGTTTTCATTTAAAAATATTTCTGCATTGTTCACTCTTTGCATACCTTTATTTGGAAATAGTCAACTATGCACATCATATAAACATTCACTCCATTACCTTGAGATTAACAAAATCCATTACAAGAAACACTTAACTATAACAAGCTATACATTTTTATTTGCTAGGACACCCACATTAGCTTACTTTATTCCAACCATTGGGAACTTTAAAGCCTGACAGATACGACAAATATTGTAGATACCAACTCAAGCAGTGGGAGATCCATGAACTTATATTCTCATGCATGGGTGATGAGAATACCATCTTGCAAAATTTATCTGCCTCCAAAATGCACACATGTCTTGACCTGCTAAGACCTAGAATTATTGTGTGTATCTTAACATTGTTGTTGGGTTTGTGTTGTGAATATTCACACATACGTAACAAATGTGATCACTACTGTCGCTTTGAAAGAAAAATGGTTCAGATCTATACTTAGCATTTTTTTTGTCATTCACACATTAAGAAAGTGGAAAACAAATACATGCATGTGCATTTGCATTTAGAATGCATGCGGAAATTGATTTAGGACAGTGCATCTTAGTGTGTGCTCTCTGCTCTATGTTAAAACAATTTCACTTCTCTTTCCTTAGTAGCTAGGATTTTCATTGCAAAAAGAAAGTAAATGACTGTTTATCATCTTAGATTGCATATTTAGGAATTGTATATCTACATCACGCGATCAACCTTAAAGGCAAAATTCTTAAGAAAGATCAACTGTAAAATAAATTTCAATAAACATAAAAATGCTTTGGAACCCAATGCACAACATTTAGAAGTCTAGGATAGAGACGTATTCCGGTGTCGTAAAGCCGAGTAACTATCGCTTTCATCGTAGGTTGGGTGATTCCTCCTCTTTGAGATGAAAAGTGCCAGTAAGGACTTGTGCTCCCATATACCGATGAGTATATATTGGAAGACCACAGTAGGCTATATCGTTTATCCTTAGGAAGCTATGTCTGATGCCCTATCGATCACAATGCACTGAACACAACATTCGGGAAGATTGACTGCCGTACCATAAAAAGTATTCTGCAGTTTTGTGATTGGTTTGGTAATCCCCCTGTCTAGATTTCCAGAGTAGTCACTTTCGTTCCTTTTCAGACTCCTTAAAAGAAAAGGTCCATCTGAGCACTTGTCACTTCAGGCTCATTAAAAATTGAAGGCGACTAGAGTCATCTTTAGCTTTTTCTCGAGTCTTAAAAATTGAAAAAGTAAGTTGTGTCAAAGCGTCATAAAATTTATTCAAATCGGAATAACATCACTGTTCCCTCATTGGTCTTAGGTTGAGAAAATGGAGTCAACCAATCAAGGATTTCCCCTTGGGAGAATCCTACTCCCTTTTCCTCTAGGGGAGATGTTGGTGCACCTCATATGGCTACATTGTCCCTTCAAGGGCTTACAATTGGCCCGCCAGTATGGCTTTTCTCAACCTCTGTCATTCAAAACACCGTGATTCTTGAGCAATCAAATCAACAACCAGATGAAACTAGAGTTACCCCCCAACCTTCTACTTCGTTTGTTTCTCCCTCTCCTTCTTCCTCTTCGCTTGGTGAAACTAGTCAAACTAAAAACCAAGTAACTGAGAAGAAGAAGAAAAGGAAGGAGAAGAAGAAGAAGAAGAAAACGATGAAAGGGGGCAACCATGCATCATTTGACGAAAATCCACACACTGCACCATCCAAACCTAAATCGCCATGTGTCATTTGCAAAGGAAATCAAAATCATCGAGATTTTCCTTGCATCCCACGGATCTTAAGGGACTGGTCTCCCTGCTTGACGTTCCTTTCTAGCACTACTTTTGGCTATTGCATATTCATTTACTCTTTTGAGTGACATACTTCATTTTATCCTCCCATCTAGCATTCACAAGAGCTTTCCTTTATTTGTTTGTGAATATGTCAACTAAACAAATGCTAATTGATCCTGAGGATTAAAAACATCTAATTCTAGGCCCGTACAACATACTAAGTACCAGGCTAAGTAAGCTGTTCAGAGCTTTTAAATGTTCTAGAATGGTGCCAAAGGTGAAGTTGTTTGGCTTAAAAACACCCTCCTCATTTGACCTAAAACATTTCGGGCCTCATGGCATTACCCAACGCAGGCCTTCACAATGGTGCCAAAGCTGAAGTTGTTTGGCTTAGAAACAATCTGCTTATTTGACCAAAAACGTTTAGGGCCTCATGGCATTACCCATTCTGTGCATATCATCAAATTACAAATCCTGAAATTACATAATTTTATGTAACCTCATCTAGCATAGGCATTGCATTAAATAGTTTTAGTGCTTGGTCATTGGACCTATGTTGAGCTTAGCCACCTATCATTGCATTCTATGCAATTGCACAAATTCTCTCCAGCATTATGTACAACATTTGTTTTCTCTGGAAACAAAAATACTCATGCAAAACCCAAATTCCACAATACAAATTTGCCCAATACAAAACCCACAACGTAGCTCTGGTGTTGCTACTGCCAAATTCCCTAAAAAATGTATACATTATTTGGCACGGGAAACTCAATCATCATGCCCTATCTGATTGTTTCTAACATGTGTAGGTTTATGAAATTGTTAATTTACAGTTTTAACTATGTTTCAAAAAAAATGATCATATAAAAGTTGTTGTAATAAATATCTTTCTTCATTATGTTTACAAGCTTAGATAACCACTCATTTAGAAACAAATTGAACATGCTTCTTGCCCTTTGCCCTTTAATTCATATATTTTCAAGTAATGTTATAGGAATGTAATGAATATTAAACATCTTACACGAAGAAAACAACATTTTTGTGTTTTGTTTTGTACCAAAAAATGACAACAAACCTTACTCAGAATGCAATTTCCTCAATGTTATCTGGATCAACTCATATTCAACCATACCTACAAATTGTTGAACTTGAACCAATACAATCAATGCAAAATTCAACTCCACGATATTGTACTGCAATTTCAGATGGAACACATAAGAAACACATCATGCTTCCAAAAGATTTCAATGATCTCATAGCAACAGGCTTGCTACAAAAGGGTTCTGTTATAAATGTTAAAAGTTGGACTACCTCAGCTATTGGTCCATCAATGTAAGTTTGTTATAAATTTCTTATTTCAAATTTAACATTTTTATTTATAACACATTCGCTTCTAACAATTATTCCTATGACTCTCATTTGTCGTGTAGGTCTATAAAGCTCATAGACTTTGAAATTTCTACTTCATTTGCACCCTTAATTGGCAATCTAAAAACTATGAGTATCCCGATCACATCTGATGAAACAATCCATCCTCATCGAACCCAGATCCTTTATAAAAAAGACACTGCCCTCTTCCAACTACTCCAACTCCATCCGTTCTGCCAGTTCAAATTCCCATCAAATCGTTAAACCCTTACCACTCAAATTGGTGCATAAAAGGATACGTCCAAAGGAAAACAACTCTTCGACAATTTCAGAATCAATACGGACCTGGTAAAGTGTTTGGTTTTGACCTGTTCGATACAGAGGGTGGAGAAATACATATTACATGTTTCAACAATGTCGCAGATTATTTTTTTGACAAAATCCAAAATGGAAATGTCTACATTGTCTCTAAAGGGAATGTAAAAATGGCTAATAAGCAATACAACCACTTGAACAATGACTGGGAAATTTTGTTGAATGCAACATCTACCATAGAACATGTTGCCAGTGAAAAAAAACATAATCCAATAGTGCAATTCAATATAAAATCAATTAATGATATCAGAACAACAAACGTCAACTATATTGTTGATATTCTTGGTATTGTCATAGACATTTCCAGTGTATGCATTATACGTAGAAAAGACGGATTTGAAGTTAATAAACAAATAGTACAACTTCAAGACATGTCAGGGTATAACATAGATGCAATCTTTTGGGGAGATAATTTTAATGCTGTGTCACAGGAAATCGCCTCCCTATGTGCTACAGGAAATAACCCCATCATTGCAATCAAATCTGTGCGTGTTGGAGAATTTAATGGAAAAGATGTCGGCACTACAACAAGATCCATTATTCTTGTAGATCCTGACATTGAAGAGGCCCATACGCTAAAGTCATGGTTTAAAAAAGAAGGTTCAACTGCAGCTTCTACATCTTTGACAACAAGATCTCCTTTTGGCCATCATAAAAAAAAAAATAACAATTGCTGATATTTACAGTATGGATTCCTTAGAGAAACCAACATTTTTCCAATTAAAGGGCACAATAACAAAAATTGGGATGGATAGTTTTTACTACATTTCTTGCCTGTCGATTGTTGATGGGAAAAAATGCATGAAAAAACTTATTCCACAAAATACAGGGATGTGGTTCTGCCCAAAATGCAACGCTGAAGTAAGTGACTGTGATTACAGATACTTATTGAAAATTGACATACAAGATCACACTGGTGAATTAGCTTCAACTGTTGCTTTCGAAGACGCGGGATCTATAATACTTGGAAATAATGCCAAAGACTTCTATTTATTATCTTCAGATCCAGAACTGATCAAGGAAATTGTCTCGAAAGCTCTATGGATAGATCATATCTTCACACTATCAATGAAGACAACAACTTTTAAAGGAGTACCAAGATTGAAATGCATTATCATAAAAGAAGAAAAGTTGCATTTCATGACAGAATGCAACAACATCCTTCGAGAAATTCAAAACATCTCGATATTGTAGATAAATATCGCAAAATGTATTCCTTGCTTTTTGACAATTCCTGTTGTCCAATTTTATAAATACAATTTTACACGATATACTGTTGCATGCCTTCTTATGAAATTTTCTTATATACCATTGAAATAAGTATTCTTCCTCCATTGTATCTAGCATTATGTGAGTAGACAAACTCACATTCTTTTTTTCTTTTATCATCTTTTTTCTTTTAAAAAATGAGGTAACTTGCTGCATTACACATGAAACTATCTACATGTATAAAGAAAAAATACTAATATGTTCTTTCAAACACATTATTCAAATAAAAAATTCACATAAAACTATTCAAAACTTAATTTTTTTTCCCTTCTTTCGCTTTCATACAATAACATGGTTGTTGTCTCCAAATAACATTCTTCTTTTCTCCTCTCTTGCTTATAGGTAACATAAATTTTGTGAATGGCTTCTTCTTCTAATGATGAACATGCTCGAAGATACTATGCAACAAATAAAGAACGAATAAATTCACGTTGCCGTGAGCTTTATCAGGCAAAATGAGACATCAGAGAATGTCAAAAACACAAAAGACAGAAGGAAAACCAACATTCCTCGTCTGAAATGACCCACCTCAAAAACAATCCTCCCTTGCAATTATCAAACCCTTTATCTTCTCAGCAAACCTCTCAAACAAATACATCCATACCTCATTACCCCAACCCCTCCTTCACACATGCTTTCAGCAACGTTTATACTAATCAAGCACATCGAAATTTCTGTGCAAAGATTGATAAACTTCCACCTAAATACCCATGCTCCATTTGTCTTGAATCATATCCTAGAATACATATCCGCAATTCCAATCACATGTATTGCTGCTCTAGATGCGTCTCTAAAACAAAGGGTCATCGCTTCTCATTATCAAACAACATGGACCCTGGTCCTGAACCAACTATCCTTACATCTCTTTCACAAATAGAAGAAATGCTCATTGCTAGGGTTAACCCTATACTGCAAGTAACACATGCACGTGGTGGCCAATATAAATACAGTGTCCACACAATTTGTTTTCCTCAAGACATTACAAAAATCACAATCATGTTGCCACGACATGTTGAAAACTTGGACATCCTAATTGTCAGTCGTCATAGTAATGACCATAATGCTTATGATTTCATTGTCAGTAGACATCGCGTTCTCGCTACATTAGAATACAAATTATCAAATGACCCATACTATAAGAATGTTCGTTTTGATAACAACGCACTGGCATCCTTACCAGCAATCCCCACCGATGTCTCCTCCTCCCTTCACCATTCCAATACTACAGAAACCACTGTCCACCTTTCACTTGAACCACCACATGAGCACACCGAAGATTCCACAGACCCATCCGTAAACCAAACATCATCATTCGTACCCATCATACCTAATACAAATACAGAAATCCAAAAAATCTGCCATTATTTACATGCTTACAACTGCCAATTTGATACTACAATTGAGTGGCCAACAATTGGTTTATCACCAATCAATGAATACAACACAGAAGGTCTAACCTCTATGGCTTTCCCCACCCTTTTTCTGACAGGAGCTGCAATGCCAAATCAGGCAAGAATGAAAGCAGTGCAGTTACATGAATATGCACTTCATCTCATACGTTACTATGATAACAGATTTGGAAAGCACCCACGCTTTCGTTATTACATATATAATCTCATGATGCGACATCGCAGTTAAGCAACAACATCGATTTTTGTGAAAAAGAACATCGCAGATAACTTCCCAATATCTATTCAAGATCTAAACATCAGATTAGAACAATTTTCAGATGAGCAACTGGCAGAGCAAGTCATGCAATTCGGTAGCTCTTTACGTGGAACAAGATCATTTTGGCACAAAGCTAAAAATGAACTAACAGACATGATATCTTAACTCGGTTGCCCGACGTTCTTCTTCACATTAAGTGCAGCTAATACAAAATGGCCTGATCTTCATGCAATCATGCCCAGATGTCAACCTTATGATATTGCAAAACAACAAAAGTGGAGAAATGATAACATTATCTCTAACCCACATTTAACATCCCTATATATGCACCATAGATTCACAACATTTCGTGAGATTATCTTAGAGAAACACTTGAAGGAAAAAGATTACTGGTACAGGTACGCATTCTACCGCATTTTTTTCCAAATACTCGAAACAACATTCCTCACCTATTACAAAATTATCTTACAAAAATGCATACTTGACAGGTATGAATGGCAACATAGGGGATTTGCGCACATCCATGGTTTCCTTTGGATAGAAAATGCACCTGATATGGAAAACCTCAACTGGGAAGACATAGAAGCAGTTGATATTACAAGGCAGTTATTCGACAAATATATTTCCGCTTTGAACCCTCATACTCCTTCGACTTCAAACCAACCAATTGCTTGGACAAATCCCGAAGACCCTTGTCTATTGTCCACACCAAAAATCTTTAGAACCAATCCTTCCAATGACTATGAACAACTCATCAATTGTGATGAACGTCACACAAAATGCTTAGAAAGCACATGCCTAAGAAAAAATGGATCTTCATTCCAATGTCGTTATAAAGCACAATGGGAATTACATCCAAAATCAGCCTTATTCATTGATTCCAATGGCCAAAAAACATACACCCCTGCTCGCAATGACGATCAACTCAATAGCCATAACCCTACCATCCTATCTATTTGGCATGCAAATGTTGACTGCCAACTAGTACTCTCCATACAATCTGTACAAAAATATGTCACCAAATATGCATCCAAAGCAGAAAAAAAATCTGAAAGCTTCCACCACATGCTACGTAGAATTGTCCTGGCTTCACCCATTTCTAACCCAGCAACATCTGCATTTCAAAAATTTCTTGCAGAAATCCTAGTTGATCGTGACATTGGAGCACAAGAAACTTGCCATATGTTGCAAAATTTACCATTAACATTATGTAGTCGACCATTCATTTCTTTAAATGTAAACCAAAAAATTCTTATGCACCTTCCATAAACAAACACCACCTCCACTGCATCCCCACACATCATAGATACATATATCCAGCGCCCTTCTACCCTAGAATCCACATCACTTATAGAATTAGCAAGATCTTGGTCATATGATCCTCGTCGCAAACAAACAAATGGAAACAAAGACCTACAAAAGCAATTGTTCAGGTCATACCACGTTACTCCTCCATACCATCCACAACTGAACCTTGCTACACTGACTTTTGTAGAGTTGAACTTATGCTATACAAACCTTTTCACCATATCGTACAAGATATAGGAGATTCTGCTACAGAATTCATCACAAACTGGCAAACATTTCGTCCATTCTACAAACCTTGGCATCAACACTGCACACTATCTGATATTGAATCTGTCGCAAATGATACCTCAACTATTCATGAAACCAATCCTCCAGACACCACGGAAATAAATGAATGGGAATTACTTTCCCAGTTACACCCTACAAATGAGCTTCTCATAAATGACCTTGACATGCTTGGTCTTCGTGGCTTTGATGACAACCATAACTGGAATCATACCACTATCCCATTAGATCTACAAAATAATGCCATACAATTCATTGAGAATAGCTGCTCCATCCAACGCATTCTTCAAACACATCAACATATCCTGGCGACCCTTACTACATTATCTCCAATGCAAAGAAAAGCTCTAAATATTATTTCTAATCATTTTGCTAAGAAGGATTATTTAACTGCTCTCAGAATGATAATACAAGGCATTGCTAGTATAGGAAAACCCCTTCTTATCAATTGCATCAAAGATATGCTCATAAGCCTTGCAAGCCCAGAACCTTCACCGATCATGCTCCTCGCCCCTACACGGGTTACTGCCTTCAACATACAAGCATCGACAATCCATTCTGCTCTGCACCTTCCTATAAAGGATCTTATGCCCTTAGAAGGTAATGATCTTGCAAAATTCCAAGAAGAACTCAGGCATATAAGGTACGTACTAATCGATGAAATGAGCTTCATTGGGCCAAAGCTTCTCAGCCATATTGATGAACATCTTCGAGAGGCATTTCCATAGCAAAGAAACACTCCTTTCGTTGGTTGTTCCATTATATTGGTTGGCGATCTCGGTCAGCTACCACCCATCAAAGACATACCTCTATATGTAGGGACGAGCCATGGAAGCGAACTGTGGAACACCTTCAACACAGTCATCACATTAGACACAATATTTCGTCAACAAGGCG
This sequence comes from Pinus tabuliformis, assembly GCA_031772625.1. Taxonomy (NCBI): domain Eukaryota; kingdom Viridiplantae; phylum Streptophyta; class Pinopsida; order Pinales; family Pinaceae; genus Pinus; species Pinus tabuliformis. The sequence continues at coordinate 269,666,420 of CM062808.1, read as the reverse complement.
ACAACATCACACAGTTTACTTTCAGGAACATTCTCCAGAACATTAGAGATGCAAATCCAACAATCGACGACTACAACATACTCATGTCGTGCACAGATTCCTTTTTATCAGAAGATGAAATACATTCATTCCATGATTCCATGCATCTATTTCCAACAAATGCTCAAACAATGGTCCATAACAAGCAAATGATGAAATCTCTAAACACTCCAATCACAAGATCCATTGCTGAAGATGACAACACATATTCCAACATTTCCTCAGAAGATGAGCAACTTGAGCGAATTGTATTACTATGCAATGGCGAAAAAGTTATGTTAACTTCCAACCTTTGGGTTTCAGCCGGACTTGTTAATGGTTCCCTCAGAGAAATTGTAACCATCTTTTACAAAGAATCAACTGCACCACCACAAATTCCAACATTTGTTGTCGTAGATTTTCCCAAATACATCGGGCCTCCTTGGGATGAAAGAAACCCCACTCACTTGCCTATTCCAGCAGTAAAAAGAAATGGACGTACACAAATTCCACTGAAGATGGCTTGGGCTTTAACCATACATAAATCTCAAGGTATGACACTTTCAAAAGCAACAATTGCCATTAGAAAAACACAATGTCAAGGTCTCACATTCACAACAATTTCAAGAGTACCTTCTCTACAAGATCTCCGGATTAGCCCCACATTCAGTTTTGATCGTTACAGTAAAATGATGGACAACAAAAACATTGCTCGTAGAAAATAGGCAGAAGAAATTCTCCATTCAATGCCGCCTCGAGATAATCTGCTCCAACCCATACTTTGACATCACCAAAAGGTTTCCTCCATTTATTTACCTCATTCTATTTCATAACATACTTTTCATATCTTTCAACAACAACCAAATTTAATCAATATTAATAATTAAGCAAATATTAGAATGTCTTTATATTATCTATACATCTCACTCTAACATTTTCTTTCTTTTGCAACAGGACATATGGACTCAGAAATACCATACCTAAGCAACTACAAGTAGAATGACAAGCAAAAAATATGCGTCTCCAACTACGCATAAATCTCCAATGGTGTTCAGTATGCCATTATTCACCATGCATCTTCCACTAACAATATATAAATCCGCATGGCAAAGGTAACTTCATTTCCATTCATTCCAAATTCATTTTAACACAACTCACCTGCAAAGTATTACTAATAAATTTCCACAACTGATTTACATATTACTAATTCTAACAAAATACATATTTTGCAGGTCCATTACTGCTTCTGCAGGTCTTCGATGCCTCCAACATGTTTTGATACAACTTCAAATATGGAATGACAAGGACAATGCTCTTTACAATATTATATTGCTTCTCGAACCTCTTCTGTTACAATTCACTATTTGTATTTTCAATTTGAAACTTAAAAAAGGATGTTTCAAGATCAAATACCATTTTGATCACTATTTGGATTTTCAATTTGAAACTTAAAAAAGGATGTTTCAAGATCAAATACCATTTTTATGTTTCAAGATCAAATACCATTTTGATAGTTTATGTCTTCACAACCAATTCATTGTCAATGGGTTTTAACATATTTTGTTAACAAAATCAATTGATTTTAATGAATATAATACATGTTCTCAATATAACTTCATATTAATTTAATTTCCCATTTGAATAATGATTTCTTAAATAACCCTATCCAAATCAATATGGATACCTGGTTGTTGTTCGCGTGAATTCATTCGTTTACCTTCACCTTCAACTACACAATTTTTACCAAATACAAACAAAGGTCTCTAAACAAGTTCAATGGATATTTATGGCTACTTGCATTCCATTTCGTAGCCACTTTAACCCCCAAAAAAGGTTTTCGGCATGGCTTCGTCAAATTAAAACTCAGAATCATCGACCCTTGCTTTCAAAAAAGCCCACAAATGCCCGTTCACATTTCAATATTCTTCCACACACTATGCCTTATGGCATTTCCTTGCAACATTGGGTGCAAATGCTAGTCTATATCCTAGGAACAAGTAGACTCCACCAAAAAAAACCTCATCGAAGCATCTCTATTGATAAATTTGTGACTCGTAATGTTGCATTCAATTATACATGTCATATATTTTAAATTATAAAATATAATTTCATTTTACATTCGTGATTTTTTATTTTTTAAAGTTATTTTATTAATTTTATTTCGAATTGTTAGTATTTTGATTTTGACTTAGCCTTTTCTTAATAGTCGTAGTTCCCACTATGACTATAGATTAAAAGATATGTGACAAAAATAATAACTGTGCGCAGTCTTAGTGGCCAGTGCCAATGAGTTACCAACAGAGGTTGTCAGAATCAGCTTTCTAAACATTTTTAAGTAAATAGTAAATTAGGGTTTAGTCTCACTATTAAATAGATTTTTTTATTGAGTTGGGGTATAATTTTAAACAATAAAATATAATTTTGCAGGCAATACTATAAAAAAATTAATTTAATATTATAAAAAAATTGAGACAATTGAATTATACAAATTAAACAACTTACACTTCAATTTTTAAAAATCTCTAATAAATTAATATATATATATATATATATATATATATATATATATATATATATATATATATATATATATATATATATATATATATATATATATATATATATATAGATATATATATAAACACTCCTAAAAAAGTCATTTTGTCAGCAAACTAAAAGGCGTCACATAGATTTGACTTTGTTGACACCTAATCCTCATGATTGGGTGAATTTATGTAAATAATTAAATTAGAAATGTGAACAATCATCGGGAGATGAATTGAACAGTCTCTCCCTGTTGTATATAACAAAGACCTACCTGATGGAATAAGACACGAATCAGTTTTTGCTTTGAGGAGTTACTGCTTGGCCTGACATGGTATCAGAGCCAAGTTCCCAAAATAGTTGTAACTCCCTTCTGCCTACTGTGCTCTCTATCCTCTGCCCCTCCGGAGTTTGCCTACTAAGCTCTCTGTCCACTGTGTACTGTGCTCTCTGTCCTCTCTGTCCTCTCTGTCTACTGTGCAGTCTTCCTGCCTAAATTCAGAAAGCGTTGAGAGAGGGACGACTTCAGCACTGGAATATTGTCTGAAGAAGTTTCGGTGGAATATTGTCATGCTGTGTTGAACAATTGATTTGTGCGCTGCTCCTGCTTTGTAAGAAACGCAGGTATTCTAAATTTGTATGCTGCTCCTGTTTTGTAAAAAAAAAAAAAGCTGGTCTGAAGTTTATTTTGGCACATAACCATGCGATGAATTGTTACGCTGCTCAGACTTTACTGTCTGTTGGACTAACCTCGATGATACGCAATTTGAGACAGCGGCATGTCGTCCATGGCCTCAGCTATTCATCTTGCATATATATCCCCGCGACCTGTCATGTAACAGTTCCTCGTCTTACCACACGATCTGATTTGTAACAGTGCTCAGCCTTACCGTTGCAGCAAGTCTCGGGACTTCACCCTGAATATATGCTCTTGGAATCAGAGCTAATGACAAAGAACACTTAGGCGGCGTGAGATCAGCAGTCTTCTTCAACAACTAGCTGGAGATCTTTAGCCGGGGAGCGGGGTTAATGTAAAGTATTACTTTCTGTCTTGTCATCAAACAAAACCAGCGGTTCTCATTTGCTTCGCCCGTTCTCACCATCAACTCGTCCATCCACTACCTTCTCTCTTTCACAATACGCATTTGTGTCACCCTCATTTCATAGTTTTTGTCATTTTCACATAATTTTTTTGTGACATTCATTTGTAAATCATAGATTGGCCGCCGAGATTGCCACTGATGTCGTAAAGGATGTAGCAAAAGATATCGCATACAACGTTGTGCTTTATGTAGATTTATGTATTTGACATATAAATGAACAGGGCGAGTATGAGTTTTTGTCTATGCGTTATATGATCCGTTCCTTCGTGGGTTGTCATCTTATTCCATTGATAAGCCTTTCTTGGTGCTCACTTTTCCAAATTCAATTATATTCTATCCAGATGAATGTAAATTGACATTTGAGTTTGCTGTCGAGTCACATTAGAAGTATATTTTTTTAAGAGTAAAAGTTTTGCAGCAGAATTTTTTTTGCTACAGTATGCATTCAATCATATCCATGGTGGGAATAGTTCTCACTGGCAAGGAGAACTATCCCGAATGGTCTCGTATGATAAAACACACCCTCATTTTCAATGAGCTGTGGAAAGGAGTGTGTGTCGTAGAAGGAGACAATGAACCAGTACAGCCTACCTCAGACAAAGAGCTCGTCATTTGGGAAAACAAGAACAACAAAGCTTATGATTAATCGTTGCATCTGTAAATGAATTTGTTCAACTCATGATTAAACTCTTCACTCTTGAACTGCAAAATAATGATCCTCTTGCTCTTGCATCTGAAGTAAAGTCTATAATGCATGATATTAAATCCACTAAGGTTGAATTGGATATTCCTCTTATCGCTTTTCTCAAGGCACTTTATCCTACTTACTCCAATTATCTTGAGTCATTGCAAGCAAATGGAAATCTCAAAGATATAACCTTTGACTCTCTTGTGAAAAAGTTTGCTGAAAGAGAGAAAGCTTTTGGAAAGAAGATAGCCCCTGAATCTTCTGAAGAGACTGTCTGCCTTGCTCATAAAGAAAAGCATCCTGCTCAAGATTCTACAAGAGGAAGAGGTGGACGAAGAGGAAGAGGAAGATATTTCAGAGGTGGGGGGCAGACATTCTCAAGGAGAAAAGGCAGATTTGCACTGTATTCGCTGCAAAAGAAATGGATCACATGATGCCTCTACATGCAAGCTACGATGGGACAAGATTGAGCAGAAAAGAAACCAACAGAAAGGTAAAACTGATGATACAGACAAAGGTAAATCACCTGAATCCGCTCACTGTGTTGTGGCACATTGGAGTAAATGAAGATTTATTTAATGCTTCACTTGCTTATTGGAAAAATGATTGGTTTCTTGATTCAGGAGCAACCTGCCACATGACTCATAGAAAAGTTTTTTTTGAAGATTTCACTGACAATGTTGATGGAGCAGTATACTTTGCATATCAATAAAAAATCAAGCCATCAGGGCTTGGCACAATCGGGCTTAAACTGCCTGGTCTTCCAGACTTTCTTCTGGATCATGTTCTATATCTCCCACATCTCAAGAGAAACTTGTTGTCCTTGGTCCACATCCGCCAGCAAGGTCACTCCATTCATATGTTTGATGGCAAGCTTGAGGTAATAAAAGCATCTGACCACTCACTTGTCATGAGGGGAATAGAAGAAGAAAGGCTTCTCAAACTGCAAGGAACCTCTGCTCATGCACAACATTTGTCATACAATTCTCATCATGAAGAAGGTACACTTCCATCAAGTTTATTATGGCATGCTAGATTTGGACATTTGAACTATGACAGTCTCCGCTTGTTGAAGAAAAATGGTGTTGCTGGTTTGCCTACAATTCCTAGGAAACTTAAGCAATGTGATGCTTGCATTCTAGGAAAGCATAGCAAATAGTCTTTTCATGATTCACATTCAAGAGCACATAGGAAACTTTAACTCATTCATTCAGATTTATGTGGTCCAATGCCTGTTCCTTCTGCAAATGGAAATAAATATATCATGACATTTATTGATGACTACACCAGAATGTGTTGGGTATATTTATTGAAGAACAAATTTGATGCTTTTCAAACATTCGAGAATTTTCATAAATGGATTGAAAATGATGCACAATCTCATATTGGGTCTATTCGCACTGATAATGGAAAATAATACACATCAAATGAATTTGAAAACTATCTTCGCCAACATGGGATCAAACATCAAACAAGAGTGCCTTATAATCCCCAACAGAATGGTGTAGCTAAAAGAATGAATAGGACAATCTTAAATATGGTAAGATTGATGCTCTTCTTCAAAAATGTAAAGATAATGTTTTGGGCTGATGTTGTTCTATGTGTTGCATATATAAAGAATAGATGTCCATCTAATGCTATAAGAAACAAGACTCCATATGAAATGTGGTATGGACATGTTCCTTCGGTAAAGCATCTCAGGGTCTTTGGTTCCACTTGTTATGCCTTGATACCAAAGGTACATAGAAACAAACTTGGTGCTAGAAGTCGTAAGTGTATCTTTCTGGGGTATTCAAATACCTCCAAAGTATACCGTCTCTATGATGAAGTAAATAAAAAGTTTGTTGTATCTAGCGATGTAATTTTTCTTGAATCATCCAAAACTGATAATGTTGTTGAGTGACAACTTGATCGCTTGGATAGATTCGAAAAAGCAAAATCATTTCAAGAATTTGATAATCAAATTCCACATCTTGAAGGGGGGATTCGTATACTAGATCAACATGTGGAATCTTCTTCTGAAGAACAGTCTCCCCTGCATGAAACTCCAACAACGGATGATGCTTTAAGTGATGTGATTGATAGAATTGGGAGACTCAATCTTGATTCAGTCCCAACTCAATCAACGGAGCAGCCTGGACCATCTAAAAAAGGTCCCCCAAAATGGGTGACAAAGACACTTGAAAGTGTTCATCACGATGAAGTTGGAAAGACAGGAACCAGAAATTCAAACCGGCAAAATGGAGGTGATGTAGATGACTCTAATTCACCTGTTGATATGGATGTTTCTTATGATTGTGAATTGAACTTGTCTACATATTTTGAACCAACTTCCTTCGAAGAAGCTACTTCTCATGATGAATGGAAAGAAGTGATGCAAAAGGAGTGTGATGCCCTCATAAAGAACGACACTTGGACGCTGGTTGATCCTCCATTAGGAACCAAACCAATTCGCTGCAAGTGGGTCTACAAGAATAAGTATAAAGCTGATGGCTCACTTGACAAGCACAAAGCTAGGCTTGTGGCAAAAGGTTTTGCACAGAAGGAAGGGGTTGATTATGAGGAGACTTTTGCCCCCATAGCAAAATGGGCTACCATCCGGACACTTTTTGCACTAGCAGCGCAAAACGATTGGAAAGTCCATCAAATGGATGTAAAAACTGCTTTCTTGAATGGAGATCTGCAAGAGAATGTTTTTATGTCCCAGCATGAAGGATTTGCTGTGAAAGGACATGAACATAAAGTATGCAAACTGGTGAAGTCCTTGTATGGCCTCAAACAAGCACCGTGAGCCTGGTATGAAAAATTAACTGAGCATCTTCTGAAACTCAATTTCAAACATTATGATCTTGATGATGCAACTTTATTTGTCAAGAAAGTTGGCAAAACAGTTGTATATCTTATGGTATATGTAGATGATCGTTTGATGACAGGGAACAATGAAAGCTACATTGCATCCATAAAGAAAGAATTGGGGAAAAGTTTTGAAATGACCGATTTGGGCTATGTTCATTACTATCTTGGCATTGAAGTAACCCAACATCTAAAGTCCATATTTATTTCTCAAAAGAAATACATTGGAGATCTGTTGAACAGGTTTGGCATGACAGAGTGCAATCCCCTTACTACTCTAATGGAACAAAACTTAAAGCTCACATCTATTGAAGGAAAAGAATTTGAGGATGCAACAAAGTATAGACAGCTTGGAGGAAGTTTCAACTACCTAACTACTAACAGAACATACATTTTGTTTGCTGTTGGAATCCTCTCTAGGTTTATGCAAAAGCCTTGTGAGGGACATTGGTTTGCTGCAAAAAGAGTTCTAAGGTACTTGAAGGGAACTCAAGACATTGGAATAAAGTATACACAGGTGGACGACTTCAGCTTGATTGGATACTTTGATTCAGACTTCGATGGAGACAAAGAAACTGGGGTATCTACTTCAGGATATGCTATAAGTCTTGGATCACGAGCTGTTTCCTGGGGATCACGCAAACAATCAGTTCCAGCAGATTCCACAACAGAAGCAGAATACATGGCAGCAGCTGAAGCAACAAAAGAAATTGTGTGGCTCAGGAAAATTCTTGAAGATTTGCAGGTAAAACAAGTACAATCAACTCCACTCATGATTGACAATACCTCTGCAATAAAGTTGGCCAAGAACCCAAAGTTCCATGATCGAACGAAGCACATCAATACTAAATATCATCTGATTCGACATCATGTTGAGGCCAAAACAATCCATCTCCGTCATTATTCCACAAATGAGAAAATTGCAGACATCTTCAGTCTCTCGTGTTGTATATAACAAAGACATACATGATGGAATAAGACATGAATCAGTTTTTACTTTGTAGAGTTACTGCCTGGCCTGACAGACTTATACACCAGCAACACCGTTCCCGTCTTCCTCATCTTCCATTTACACAGGCATTTACAATAATTCGGGCGACGTAAATAAAAACGTTGGAGGGCAGCACTCTTTCGACGTACAGCAGAAGCAAATACCTTGGTAAACCCAACCAAGGTAAACATATAGAGTTGCTTTGGCATTAAATCAAATACCCCATGTTTTATGTGTTTACTGACTTTATTGGTAAAGCGTATCAGATATTTGACGAAGAGAAAGTTGTACCGGTTTACGCTTTTGTAATAATTGATTTTACTTAATTAAAACATTTTCAATCTTCATCTCTGCCGAGTCATTGACTAAATTTATATAATAATGCCGTAAATTAATGATTATGTTTTTCCCGAATTTGGTAATACAACTTTGCCCGTAATCAAGAGATTCAAATGGAAGACTTGGCAAAAGCCCTCGAAGAGCTCCGAATTATATCTTCAAGAAGTGGGATGCCGCCCGTGGTTCCGCGCTGTCAACCTCATCCTCCATTGACGATGACAATGACATTACACTAGTTTTGGATGATGCGCGTAGGCCGTAATCTTGGAAGGGCAATTGATTCCAATCTGGCTTTTGACATACTCAGAGAACACCTTTCATTCCATGTTTATTATCTTGGTAAACCAAACTGAAAAGTCCATACTAAAAATCCGTTCTAAGCTCACATTGCTTAATAAAAATTCAACCGAGACGAATCCCCTAATGTTGTTCTAGTCAACGCAGTAGTGTGAGACTTCGAATTCAGAAAAGGAATCCGCTTTTAGTAAAATGAGCTCACGAAATGGCAAAATGATGAATAAATATTATTAAGAGAATACCAAGAATGGTCGGCTCGTTGACTCGATCTTCTCTACTCCTTCACGTCTCTCTTCTCCATTCCCTTCTATAACTACTGGTTTTACAGTTTCCATAACACACCACTTCTGCCTTCCGTCCTCACATCTCCATGTTCTGCTTGCTGATAACAAACCAAATTAAATATGGGCAACCATATCTGCTGCCTCACGGTCGGAAATATCAATGAAATCATCCAGCTGGTTCAGTCTGACGGTACGGTTCAGATCCTTCATAAACCCCTCAGGGTGGCCCACATTATTGAGGAATTCCCTGAACATTTAGTCTGTCATTCCGGGTCTCTGTACATAGGGCAGAAAACGCCTGTCCTTTCTCCAGACGACCAACTGGAGATGGGAAACAACTACTTCCTTCTGCCGCAACACTTCTTCCACTCTCCCTTAACTCTCTTGTCGCTGGCATCCCTAATATCGCCGCCGGCCCAGAACGTTCCACCTACGCCCACTTCTCCTCTAGCAGCCCCACTTCGCAGTATTGAACGCGCGTCCCTTCTCTGCCAGCCGTTTGAGCTGCAGAAGAGCGATGTGGACGAAGGGCTTCGGATCAGAGTCTGTCCGGAGTTTATTTCAAAGCTTATGGAAGACGTAAGGCTTAATGCTGACAAACGCGGGCGTTCAGTGGACGGGGATTCCGCATATGACGAGTGTAGACTCTTGAATACTCCGGAATTGCAGAAAGACTATGCCCAGTTGGTCAAGTGCAGAGCCAAATGTTGGAGACCGAAGCTTGAGAGTATCAAAGAGAATGATAACAGGATTGGCTGCAACAGATTCATGAAGATTAAGAGATCGGGACAGAAGAACAACTCTAGCTCGTGATCAGTTCAATTTATGGTGCTCCTTTTCAACAACACCTTCTTTGATTAATTCTGACATAGATCGGCCGAGGTTTGTGGTGCAATAATACACAGGATTGGCTGCAACAGATTCATGAAGATTGAGAGATCGGGAAAGAAGAACAACTCTAGCTCTTGATCAGTTCAATTTATGATGCTCCTTTTTAATAGCACCTTGTTCGATTAATTCCGCCATAGATCGGCCAAGATATGTGGTGCAGTACTACACATGCTTCTTTCCACAGTCTTCGTTTTTTCCAGCAGCCATGGTAATCGTTTCTGGTAATGTAATGGAATTGAAGTAGACTTGACCTGGCAACAGTGCTTAACTATAATCAATTTAGCAGGCTTTCTTGTAGAGTGCAAGATGTAAGTAATACTGGAATTGATGTACATATAAAATAATAGGTAAGAATCTTGTTAAATGGGATTTTAAATGGCTTCTTTTTACTCCGCTGACCTTCTTTCAATTCAATAATGGCTAATCATGTCTCCTCCAAGTAAAACAATAGTTAGTGTGTTGTGTAATAATTAATGCAAGGATGGATTCATTTTGTTGTAAAACCACATCGTTAACTAACCTGTTTTCTATATTTTCAAATATCATACTCACTAGTATGAAATCCAGTTTTTACAAATATCGTATTCACAAGCATGAAATCCAGTTTTCATTTTCATTTGGTTCTTATTTGTAACATTTAACTTTTTGTTTACTCTGCTTTTATTCTTATATACAGCTTGAGTGGGCATAATGGTTAAGAGCATGTGTTTCCTTGTAAAAGGTCACAGGTTCAAAACCAGAGGGGGTAGAGTATGTATGCCTTCGTAGACTTAGCAGTCAAATCGCTGCGCGGAGATGGGTTCCTGGTCCCACAAACAAGAAGGTCTCATACACCAATTTGGTGTCTGGGTTGGCTGTGGCCTTAAAAATGGATATTATTATTATTATTAAATATATATATATATATATTTATTTATTTATTTAGTTAGGAAAATCTAAAATTTCTTATTATTAGAATTTGTTCTCACTAGTTTTTATAATTATTAAATTCTATATTTTATGGTTCTATTATTGTTGTAATGCAATATATTTCTGTTATTGTTGGTTTAGTGAATGTAAGTGTGAGTGAAGCAATATTATGAATTTTTAAATTCTATATTTTATGGTTCTGTTATTATTATAATGCAATATAATTTTGTTATTGCTGGTTTGGTGAATGTAAGTGCCAGTTATTAGGATTTGTTCTCACTAGCTTTTATAATTGTTAAATTCTATATTTTATGGTTCTATTATTGTTGTAATGCAATATATTTATTTTATTGTTGGTTTAGTGAATTTTTAAATTCTATACTTTATGGTTCTGTTATTATTATAATACAATATACTTTTGTTATTGTTGGTTTGGTGAATGTAAGTGCCAGTGGAGCAATATTCTGTGTGAATTATTGTCTTAAGAGTGAGGTGCAACTAAATTTTCAATAATTTGTTTAAATTGGTATCAGAGCCGAGCTGAGGATCATGAGACATTAACCTGTTTGGGATGGCTAACTCTGCAGTGTGAAGATTGTCTTGTTGACCAAGGGATGGTTCTGCCTGTGTTAGCTCTGCGTGGTGGTCCTGAAATGGTGGAGCTGTCACAGTGCATGTGGAGCCTGACACTTAGTCTCATGGTGTACAAATCTCTCTTAGGTATCTACGTTGCCTTAGCTTTGGTGTACAAATCTCTCTTAGGTATATACGTTGCCTTAGCTTTTGCATCAAGGTTTTCTAGATTAGGTTCCAGTTGGATCTGCAAATCCCCATATTGTTGTCGAATGTTCTGGAAATGTTATGCAGAAGGACCAGCAAATGAATTTTCGAGTTTGATAAGGACGAGAAATTCTTGAATCATAAAATTATGTTATCTTCCGCACATTTTGGATGTTGCAGTTATAATTCACCTTAGTTTGCTCGATGCTTTCTAGGAGAATGCCGCAGAGTTGGAGGTATATGCGAAATCGTTGAAGTAATCCCAAAACATATTGTAGTAAATATCACTATGTGCAGTAAACTAGAGGAATTTTCAAACCATTTCCTGGTCTGGCTCAACGAGCCTCCCTGCAAAATGTCTGTAGGAGGGAAAACGAAAGCGGGGCGTGTTGTCCTCATATCCTTCATCTGATGATTTGGTCTCGAGACTAGAAGGCATGGTAATATTCCTTTCTGAAAGCTTTTGCTTATAGTGAAATACTTACACTTTGGAAACCTCTAAGAAAATCTGGTTTAACAATATATTGCGCCTAGAATATGATCTTCGGCAACTGCGAGCAGTAGACGACCGTGAGGGATTAAATTGGAGTGTCTCTCAAACTGGAGTTCCAATTTCACTGATTTGTACTGCGTTGTCACTTTGGCGTTGGGATTATCAACGTAAAGGACAATGATATTGTCAAATCCCGATTGCATTTGCATTAACAAGGTTCAATCCCTCTGGAGCCCAGATTACATAGCGATTTATTATTTTTGGGTGAATATAATTTTGTGCCATTTTAATCTGTTAACTCCATCTGAGCCCGTGAACCCGTGAAGTCTGAGGAGTTTGAACCTGTGCTGCATCCCAACAATTCTGCTGGTGAGAAATCTTTGGAGAGAGATAGAAGAGTGACATCGGCCCACAGTGCTATACAACATTTGACAGTACCCAGCAATCATTTGTGTTAAGAGGTGGAGTGTGGTGAGTTATTTTGAAATTGTAATTATTATGGTACAGAATCAATTGCTATGGAATCTGCTGCCACTATTATATATTAGTGGGTTTTACTGCAATATACATTGGGTTTTAGGGTAATATTTGAGATAATTTTTGGGTAAATCTTCTTAATTTGAGACAAAAAAAAATTGTCAACTATATTTGTGTCAAATATTTTTTTGTATAACACAAACATTAATGTTTTAGGAGACAATTTTGGTTTTGTCTTTCAAAACACAATAGTTGGGATTAAAGACAATATGTCTTTAATCTTAGCTATTTTCTCTCTAGACAATACAAAAATTATATTTAAAGACAATACAATATCACTTTTGTCTCTTTAGAGACAATATAAAATAATGGATCAAGAAAAATATCTCACCATTGAAATAAATCAATATCAAAAATATTTAATTAAAAATAAACTACAATATCATTGATTAATTCATGTTAGTGAACACAAACTACCAACTGCTCTTCCATTGAGCTAGAACCCTTTAAATAATTATGTGAGGAGTTATGACAGACTTTGAAATTGCATATATAATCATTGATTTTTTAAAAATGGCCAACACATAATAACATAATCTTTGTAAAGTCTATAATCATGCAACCCCTATTTTTAACTCAATAAAAAAATAACTTTTCTATTCCTTAAATAACTTATGAGATGTTGGAATGTAATTTCAACTGCAGCAACAGTTGAAAAGAAATCGCACTTTCACCTGCAAACAATCCCAGCAGTCCATCTGTCTTTATTCCAACGGGTATTATTTGTTTCGGCTTATTCACGCCACCGCCATAAGTGTCTTTTCGCCCTTTACCTGTTTGTATTCCCAAAGGAGGAGGAAAGATCAGATCCGGGTTCTGCGCCATAAATGCTCACCAAACAACATTAAAGAAGAAGCATGGCCGAGAAGGAAAGTACCAGCGTCGAGCCAACCGCAGCATTTATCAGTCTTGGGCTTCAGCACAACCGACTCAAGAAATACAACAAAAGATCAGATTTGTTCATTATGTGCAGGAGAGACTCTGTCAGAGAGTTGAGGCGGTTGATGAATAAGTTATGACCGCTTCCTGCACTATATATGTGTACAGCCACAGCAGTGTTAATTCCTCTGCAATGTAACACAACAGCGCTCAAATGTAATTTCTGTGTGTTTAAGAAAGAATGTGCAGCAGCAAAAGCTCACATGAATGAAGCCTTCTTGCACAGCAGTGCAGGGACTGAAAAGTAAGAGAGATAGAGAGAAAAGGAGAGCACGCAGCAGCGTGAAGTTTTGCAGGGCAATACGCTGCAGCGCGTATGTGCTAAATGAATGCAGACACAGATTGAAGTGCCTCTGAAGAAGGCATGTTGGTGAATCCTCTGTTAGAAGGAGGATGCTATTTGTGTGGAACTGAAGCGTTCCTGATGTAATCCCTCTGTCAAGAGGAAGATGCTTTTTAGCATAGATTGGTAAATCCCTCTGTTAAGAGGAAGATATTTTGTAATAGGAGTTGTGGAAATCCCTCTGTGAGAGGAAGACTTATTTTTATCAATTAGTTTGTCGTTTATAAATAGAAGTTTCTTTTTGCCTGTTGCTGTTACACCATAACTCAAAAATTACTTAACGTCAAAAGGTTACGTTGCTGCAACACCGAAAAATTTACGTTGCTGCAACACAAGTTACAGCAACTGAAAAAAACTGCGTTGCTACAACACCAGTTACAGCAAAGCGATTTTTTTTTGTTTTCGCTGTATTGAAACAGAGTATTATTTTGATTAGTTTTTGATCCTGAGGCAAAGTACAATATTATTTTATGCTCTGTTCTTGTGTTTTTGAATTATAAGAAATCCTGAAAACAGAGTATTACTCTCTATTCATATTTTTTTGTTGTTTCGGAATTTATCAGAAAATTCCCAACAGTGGAACAGAGGATTTTTCCACTGTATTTTGTTTGGAATAACCAGAAATTCCCGACATGGTATCAGAGCTAGTCCAAGCTCTTTGAAGGTGTCAAAGAAGCTGAAGGAAGATTTCTTGTTGCAACAACTTCTCCAGCAGCGTGAAGACTCAGCCAAGAAAGAATCTAAGGTATTTCTCAAGAATTTTTCTGTGTTACTGTTGAAGACAGACAGTGATTTTTAAATACAGTCAAGTATTTGAAGCATAATTTAAAGTGTAAGGAATGGCCAGCGTCAGCACTAGCGTGGGTATGTTTAATACTCAGCTCCCACTATTAAATGAGAAAAATTATGACTATTGGGCAATAGTTATGAGAGCTTTTCTTTTCTCAGAAGATTTATGGGAATTTGTTGAAGATGGTTTTGAAGAACCAGCAAATGAAAATGAGTTTAATAGCTTAACTCAGGCAGAGAAAGAGTTGTTGAAGAACTATAAGAAAAAAGATGCTTTGGCCCTCTACTTCTTGTATCGAGCAGTGAATGAAAGTGTTTTTCCATGGATAGCAGCAGCCAAGACATCGAGAGAAGCATGGCAAACTCTCAAGACAGCCTATCAAGGCATGGAGAAAGTGAAGACAGTAAAACCTCAGTTCATTGAGGAGGAAGCTTGTGATAAAAGCTTAGAGAAAACAGTGAATGATAAAAACTGTTTGTCTCGTGGTGAAGGTGATGAGGAGATGGCTGAAGTACATCCCCAAATAGCGGCGCCAACACAAGGGCAGCAAGTCGCACCCTTGAGGAGAAATGAATGTGCTTCTCCAAGCACACCACAAGAAGCAACAAATGAAGGTACAAATTCTTTGTTTGCTTTATCTAGTCATGTTGATGACCCTGTTTATTTAGAAGATGGAGTTCAAGATAGGAAATGGACAGAACCCATGAATGGGAGAAAGGAATTGAAGTTCCTTGAAGATCTATTTAAAGAATATGGAGTTCGATATGTAACTCTTGCCAAGATGGCTGAGATGGGCTTCACTGCCAAAACCCTTGTCAATATGACAGAGGAAGAGATTGAAGATTTGATGATGACCCTGGAAGAACTCTATCATATGAATCTTCCTATAGGGGAGATATATGGAATTAAATCTGTCATAAGAGCAGAGAAGGAGCAGGTCACTGATATTCTGACCAAACCATTGGATCAGAAAAATTTCGAATTTTTGATGAAGTGTTTGGGTATGACTGATAACCCAGCAGTTGAAATTAAAGGGGAGTGTTGGAATGTAATTTCAACTGCAGCAACAGTTGAAAAGAAATCGCACTTTCACCTGCAAACAATCCCAGCAATCCATCTGTCTTTATTCCAACGGGTATTATTTGTTTCGGCTTATTCACGCCACCGCCATAAGTGTCTTTTTGCCCTTTACCTGTTTGTATTCCCAAAGGAGGAGGAAAGATCAGATCCGGGTTCTGCGCCATAAATGCTCACCAAACAACATTAAAGAAGAAGCATGGCCGAGAAGGAAAGTACCAGCCTCGAGCCAACCGCAACATTTATCAGTCTTGGGCTTCAGCACAACCGACTCAAGAAATACAGCAAAAGATCAGATTTGTTCATTATGTGCAGCAGAGACTTTGTCAGAGAGTTGAGGTGGTTGATGAATAAGTTATGACCGCTTCCTGCACTATATATGTGTAGAGCCACAGCAGTGTTAATCCCTCTGCAATGTAGCACAACAGCGCTCAAATGTAATTTCTGTGTGTTTAAGAAAGAATGTGCAACAGCACGAGCTCACATGAATGAAGCCCTCTTGCACAGCAGTGCAGGGACTGAAAAGTAAGAGAGATAGAGAGCAAAGGGGAGCACACAGCAGCGTGAAGTTTTGCAGGGCAATACGCTGCAGCGCGTATGTGCTAAATGAATGTAGACATAGATTGAAGTGCCTATGAAGAAGGCATGTTGGTGAATCCCTCTGTTAGAAGGAGGATGCTATTTGTGTGGAACTGAAGCGTTCCTGATGTAATCCCTCTGTCAAGAGGAAGATGCTTTTTAGCATAGATTGGTAAATCCCTCTGTTAAGAGGAAGATATTTTGTAATAGCAGTTGTGGAAATCCCTCTATGAGAGGAAGACTTATGTTTATCAGTTAGTTTGTCGTTTATAAATAGAAGTTTCTTTTTGCCTGTTGCTGTTACACCGTAACTCAAAAAATACTTGACGTCAAAAGGTTACGTTGCTGCAACACCGAAAAATTTACGTTGCTGCAACACAAGTTACAGCAACTGAAAAAAACTGCGTTGCTGCAACACCAGTTACAACAAAGCGATTTTTTTCCTGTTTTCGCTGTATTGAAACAGAGTATTATTTTGATCAGTTTTTGATCCTGAGGCAAAGTAGAGTATTATTTTATGCTCTATTCTTGTGTTTTTGAATTATCAGAAATCCTGAAAACAGAGTATTACTCTCTGTTCATATTTTTTTTTTGTTTCGGAATTTATCAGAAAATTCCCAACAGTGGAAATAGAGGATTTTTCCACTCTATTTTGTTTGGAATAACCAGAAATTCCTGACATGAGATCCACAAACCAACAATGCATAGCTATGTTGAATTTTTTTCACATTAATACTTGCCTTTCTGAACCACTTTTAGGTTACAAACAAGTTGTGAAAATAAAAGGACTTTTTTTTTTATATCAAATTTGTTTTGGAAAATGGTAAGATTTGTTTGTAATTTTGCACCATGTAAGTCACAAGCGACCTAAATAAATGGTCACCTATCTAAATAGACAACTTCATAAGCATTCAATTAGACAACATGAAAACATAATTTACAATTGGATTTACAGTTCTTCCCAAGTAATCATCAAACACCATGGAAAACATCAAAAAAATTCCCTCTTTTTAGGGAAAGAGAGAAACTACATTCTTTTAGTGAACGATATATACTATCATTATGAGATGTAACTTTGCAAGGTTGGGATTCTTCTAACAAATGGAGTTTCTTCCGAGTTGGTTGGGAGGAAAGAACCTTGGCTGAAGGGGAAGAATGGGATTTACCAATATTTCCTTTGCTTGGCTTGTTCTTACCCACATTAGTCAATGTCATAACAGTGACAACACTGGTTATTATAAGTGCATTTTTTGTTGCCAAAGAAACAACATGACATACTATTGTTGCCCTACTCATCTTTTACTTAAGGAGTTGAAAAGCAAAAGCTTTCCTCCCTTCCCTATCAAAGAATTATCACATAACACCATGTGGGGGAAGAAGAAGGGCAGTAGGAATGCTTGTCAATCCGACTTCAGTCAGACTTCATATGAAGTGCTAATAGTCAGTAGTCCCTTAGCTCCAATAGTAGATCAGGATTGAGGAGTGGAGCCAATCATAGATTAAGATGGGAATATACCCTACTACATGCATTCTTACCAAAAAAGGGAAGGGAAATAATAATTAGAGAGGTATGGAAACAATTTATGACTCAACTATTGGGGTTCAAGTAGAAACCCTATAATAAATCCTTTGTTCCTCCTAACACACATGGGGATTCTTTGTATGCTATGCCATAGAACTTTGAAAAGTTTTTCCTCAGACTTTGTTTGGTAATTTTGTATGCATACAACAAGAGCCACTCCCTTGCATGTTTGGTTTTCCAAACCAGAAACCATTTCTTCCTTGGCTTCTTCTCCCCATCCCAATGACTTGTTGGCATCATTCTTCAATGAATGGTCCAGATCTTCATAGCATTTGGAATGTTATTTATTTGAGTGAGAGAATGATGCAAACGTGTTGAGAAATAGAGGAATATCAAAAATAAGGAAACCACACACTAAGCATGTGTGAGTTTCAAGGGCCAAAGTGAAGGAAGGGCTAAACACTTCACACACCCTAATAATGTAACCATCAAATGGAAATTTCAAAATACCATCTAGAGACTAAGAGAGGCTCTTACTAGGCATATTTTTGGTAGAACGATGTTGTTCCATGTGACGATGGTAGCTTCTCCCATAAGTTGATTCATTATACTACCTTTCTAAACATAAACCATTTCTTCCTTGGCCTCTTGTCTCCATCGTGGTGACATGATGGCATGATTCTTCAATGAATGATCCATATCTTCATAGTCTTTGGTGTGTTCCTGTTAACAGTGGTGGATCCACCAACATTCAAGGGATCTCCCCGATATGAGGTCCCACTCAGACCTCACATTGTTTGGTGTAGTTGTCCCATCCAGTATGATGGGTTGGTTTCCAAATACTTAGAGATTTACCTTAGTGCTAGCTTTCAACACAAGAGAGTGTTGCAATGGTACCTTCGAAAAGCAAGGTGAGTGTGCCTGGTGAGTGTGCAGTGTGATTGTGTCTAGTTACTCTTACTGCAAAAGGGAGGAGAAAAGTGAGCCTCTAAGTGATAGGTAATAGTACCACCCAGCAAGAGACACACACGAACTAGGAAGAACTATCCAACATCCAACATAATAGCCCACAGTGGATGCAACAGTCGTTAAAACCAAAGAACGGTGAAAAACCCATCTATCATCCAGCGGAATAGTCCAAAGCGGATGTGACAGTCGTTATAGCCGATGAGCAGGAAAGGTTTGTCTAGTATCTTGTGGAGTAGTCAAAAAGGATGAGACAACAGTGACAAGCATTGTAACACATTCCCAACAAGATAAGCAATAAAACAACTGAAATAGTTCAACTATCTTAATACATGTGAAACAAACATGAAATATAAATTCTTACAGAATAGTCTTGCAAACATCCATAAGTCATGCATGGAAAAGTGCTAGCGTGAAAAAAATTTTATATTAAGAAAATGTTCCAAGTCACATATTCACATCATACATCACTAGTGTGAGTAGTGGGGCATTCGAGCCACTCCTTGCTCAAAGAACCAACTGAAACTCTTTATTCTTTATAGGAGGAGCCAAGGTGAAAATTCCATTGTTCATACAATGAGGGGGTATATATAACCAAGGCATGATGCTTGACCCTTGTGACTTTTTGAATACCCTCATGACTGTTCAACTTCCTTTGACTTTTCAATAGACATGACTCTTCATATTTGTGTGTGTCCATTGGACTTCCACTTTACATTACATTTTATTAATAATATACATGGCTCATAATAGTGACGTGGCCTTGACAACTCATAACACGACTTGTCATGACATTGCTGACATGGACTAGCTTGCTGAGTTGGAAATGTCAAGTCGTTGCTACTGATGAGTGATAGATGTGTTCCTCGATTTGCTTTCTCTTCTCCTACTCATAGCTTGATGATGTGGGGTCTCCAATGATATTTGGTCTTGAGAGGTGGTTGCATGCATGTGTTTCCTTTGCTTGTTCTTGATAAGCTTCTTTGTCCATCCAAATGTGAGTGAGTCTTATAGCATGTTCACTCCTCCTTCTCCTTCTTCATCATCTCGTCGTGATCTAATAGTTTAACCGTTCCTACAATTCACTCATGACATGACGATATCAAATCCAAAAACTCCCTAGTCTAGGATGATGCATTGTTATCCATGGATTGGGCCCAGGACAGGTGACAGGTTGGGAAAAAGGGCTCAGTAACTATGCATTATGCAGTTCTAGGTGACAAGGAGGGAGGTTGGTCACTGAGACTGCACATAGTGCAACTAAGGCTTGGCTGAGGAACTCCTGAGCAGAGTCCTCACTGTCGAGAAAAATTATGCAGAAGCCACTAGGAGATAGGATTGTGCAGTTGAGACAATAAGTGTTTCATGCAGGATGAGGCCTTGGGAGGTAGGTCTACATAGTTTTCAGAGGCAAGGCAGGACTGGGAAAGGCCTGGGAGGACAAGTCTGCGCAGTTCTTGAGATAAGTGAGTCCCAACTGAGGGAGGACACTAGGGAGACACTTCTGCGTCATTCTCAGAGGTAGGTCATGCTTGGTCCTCTGTGCATTGCAAGGTTCCAGTAGGCAGGGAAGAAGCTTGATGATTGATCTTGTGAAATGCAAAGTTCAGGTCAGGCCGAGAGAAGTTACTGTGCAATTTTGGGGATGAAGGTAGGCTTCTTAGCTATGGAATTGTAGAGTTCAACTGCCTTGGGGCATCAAGGTTTCATCACTAAGGGGTGAGACTGCATAGTGCGCAATTCAGTCAGGGTCTAGTGAAGGTGAGTTGCCCGACCGAAAGGATTTCAGAGATATAGCTAAGTGCAAGAGGAAAGTGAAAATGTGAGGAACTTGAACTTGTAATCACACACTTAGCATACCTCGACGACATGAAAACATAGCCTACCATAACAACAAGACAAAGCATTAGCCTCTGTGAGATTGTCCTAGAACAAAAAACGACAAGTGAAACACATGATACGAACTTAGGACGACCATGACGACACTTGTGCGATAGTGCTTAAAACTTTGTGTATGATTGTGACAGATGCTTGGATAGCTAGGAAAACCCATATACACAAAGACCAACCTTTGAAATCACTAGAAAGGCATCGCAAGCATGGTAACACAATCAAACATGCCAAAAGACGACAATTGATCAAACAAGCAAAAGGGGTGAAAAGACTCTTAGAAATCTCATGAAATGAGCTCAAGTGTTTGCAACCGTAAAGGGAAAGACCAAGGAGGGCTCCAACATTTAAGTTCAATCCAAAATTTTGGAGGGTGTTGCAGCCGCTACAACAGTTCCTTATCTAAGTGAGTGAATGATGCATTTTCTGGTGAGAACATGGGGTGAGATGGTTGATGTGAGTTATCATTTTCATGCATTGGTTCCACTACAAATATGAGTGCCTCCTCCACAACTTCCTTCTCCATTCCCTGATGTTTCATTAGCCATTTCAAGAAAATTCTTTCTCTTGTTCTCAAGCTCAAGCAAATTTTCCTCCCTATTAGCTTGTTGTTATTGATGGAAAATCTGCAAAGCAATAGAATATATTATTTGCATACAAAGGAAATAAACATAAACAATTAAAACCATGTTCGATGAATAAATATGTGAACATTTCTTGATTTTAGTCCCCTATCCAATTTATGTGAAGCCCCTTCCAATTCTTTCTCTTATCGAAAAACCAAAGATTGAAGCCCACTTTACTCTGAAGGGTCTAAGCAGTCATTAGGGGAATTTTGAGGTCTAAAATGAGCCTCCTAAGAAAAATGTACAACAAAAATAAAATTTATAAGAACCTATAGCATTCAAGATGATGATGTCAACCAAGGGGGATGATTCACCATTTTTGGAGTAAAAAGGTAAAAATATTAGAAAAATAATAAAATAATAAAAACTACTTTTTCAACTCGTATTTTGAATGTATCTCCCTAAGTTCTTACTCAAATTTCAAGTGGTAGTACTCGTTGGATGCAAAACTAAATTCCTCATCCAAGGAGTACCCATGTTGCATACTTTCGATGGACCCTATTACACGAAAAATGAGAAATACATGAAAAAACGTGATTCCAATCACGCTTTTCATGTATTCCTTATTTTTCGTGTAGTATGGTTCATCGAAAGTATACAAGATGGCTACTCCTTGGATGAGGAATTTAGTTTTGAAATCAAGTTTTTCATGTATTTCTCAATTTTCATGTAGTAGGGTCCATAGAAAGTATGCAAGATGGGTACTCCTTGGATGAGGAATTTAGTTTTGCATCCAACGAGTACTCCCACTTAAAATTTGAGTAAGAACTTAGGGAGATACATTCAAAATATGAGTTGAAAAAGCAGTTTTTATTATTTTATTATTTTTCTAATATTTTTACTTTTTTACTCCAAAAATGGTGAACCATCCCCCTTGGTTGACATCATCATCTTGAATGCTATTGGTTCTTATAAATTTTATTTTTGTTGTACACTTTTCTTTGGAGGAATCACATTTTTCATGTATTTCTCATTTTTCGTGTAGCAGGGTCCATCAAAAATATGTAAGATGGGTACTCCTTGGGCGAGGAATCAAATTTTGCATCCAATAAGTGTTTTTGCTAGAAATTTGAGTAAATCCATAGGGAGATAAGTTGAAAATATAGTTTTTTTATGGATTTAAGAGATCTGTGGTTTGTGTCTTTTGAAGTGATCAGAGAATCCACAGTATGAACATTTTTATACCAACGTTTCAAATCCCAAGTGGGATCCATCATCAGGGCGGAAGAATGATGATAAAAGAAGAGCAGAAAGGCAGAATAAATACTTAATGAGGAAGAAATTTTCAAGGAAGAACACACTGTCGGCTAGAATCTTTAATTTATATAATTTTATTTTTATTTCATATTAATTATTATAAATAATTAACATTTAAAATAAATTAATATAATATTAATATAATAATAATCAATTTTTATATAATAAATATTTAATTATTATTATATAATAATAATTAAATATTATAATAATTATTATTGATTAAATTAATATATTTAAATCATATTGGTAATTATAAATGATTACTATTTATAGTTAACTAATATAATAATTAACTAAATAATATATATTTAAATCATACTAACTAATTTAATATATTTATTTAAATCATATTAGAAAATATATAAATAATTAATATTTAAAATAAATTAATATAATAATTCATATATTAATTAATAAATTAACTAATAAATAAATTAATATAATATTAATATAATATTAATATAATAATAATCAATTATTATATAATAATAATTAATTATTATTATTAAATATTATAATAATAATAATTAATTAATATAATAATTAATATATAAATTAATTAAATAATTATTAAACTAATAAATTTTTATTTTTTCCCTCTAAAATTTGATGATGTAATGTAATCTTATTTTATCATTTCCACTATTATTTTATAATTTCCTTAGGAGGCCCAATTTAGACCTCAAAATTCCCCTAATGAAAAGAAAAACTTCATCTACACCTTCACATTTCTATCATGGCATAAATTTGCACCAATTCTTTGTTTGAAGCATACCATCTCTATAACAAGTAGTTTGTTATTATGTTTATTGTGTCACCAAAAATTCCAGTGATCCACAAAAATTCCTTAAAAGAGTCAATGACTTATCAACATAGCTCATAACCAATGCTTCTAAAAATAATTGTTAAGGGAAACAGGTAAATATTCTTGATGCAAAATGTCCAAGACCATTTGTAATTAGGATCCTTCAAAGAAGTAATGTATTTGTGGTTTCATTTGAGATCATAACGAGTATTTACTAATGTGTTAAAGAATATTGGTTGAAAGAGGAAGCTCAAGTTCTAGACTATATTCCTATGATTCTCCTTGTGCACTAAACTATAAATTCCTAATGATAGTTTCCTCCATAGTTATGAAGTGTGCCCATTTTCTCAGAAAATAGCATTGCATTCAAGACATTTTTACATGGACGTAGTCATTTTCATTTGTACTTGTTCTATATTTTTTTTGCTAAGAGAGGGGCTAGTTTAACTATAGTGTAGTGCGAGGGAGATCTAGTGTGTAATGAGAAAAAGTGAAAGAAATAACAAAGAGTGGAGCTTTACTAAATATGCACCAAAAGAAGTCAAATTCTTTAATATCTAGTCACAGTGTTACTGATCATGATCTTTAGATAGTTTACTTGCTTTAGATAAAACTTCTCAATATCACTCATATATTTGCTCCCTATAGTAGGAAAATAGTACAGTTGACCTTCTATTGGGCCAATATTTGCAACAATAGTGTTATACTATTTAGCAATGAGATACAAATTGGATCTTGATCATCTCTCAATGTTTTGGTCATGATGCGATGGGGAATGTAGTTTAGGTTGATTTAGTTTTTCAGGGTGATAGTGTAATAGCTCTGAAGGCCTTTCAAACTAGCCATACAATTCCATGTTGATATGATAATTTCTAAGCTAGTTGGAGATGTGCAACCTATAAGTCACAAGCGAACCTGAATAAATGATCACCTATCTAAATAGACAACTTCAAAAACATTCAATTAGACAACATGAAAACATAATTTCTAATTGGATTTATAGTTCATCGCAAGTAATCAACAAAGACCATGGGGAACATCACAAAATTCTCTCTTTTCAAGGAAAGAGATAAACTACATTCTTTTAGTGAATCATCTATACTATCATTATGAGATGTAACTTTACCAAGTTGGCATTCTTCCAATGAATGAAGGTTTTGCCTAGTTAGTTGGGAGGAAAGAGACTTGGTTGAAGGGGAAGACTGGGATTTATGAATATTTCCTTTGCTTAGCATATTCTTAACCACATTAGTCAATGTCATAACAATGACAACACTGGTTATTATAAGTGTATGTTTTTGTTGCCAAAGAAACAACATGACATATTGGCTTTTGGAAGCTGTGTATGTTATGCCATAGACATCTTAAAAGTTTTCTCTTAGACTTTGTTTGGTCATTTTGTATGCATACACCAGGAGTGACTCCCTTGCATGTTTGGTTTTCCTTTTTGTTTAGAGATTTTGTATGGGCTATGGTTCTATGTTTATCTGTGGATTTGGAAATCCTTTGGAGGTTATCTGGGATTATTCATATGCAGAAGGATATTAGGTTGAATTTGTTACATAGTTATAAAACCCTTATAGAGTATTGACATTTTAGTTTTGTGCAAGTTTTCTTGCCAATTGTTAAAATGTGATGATACCATTTTTTCCTATATTTGAACATCGAGATAGTGAGGACCCATGTACTGTTCTAATCTATTTTTTTGTTATAAACAAGTTTGTGGAAACACATAGATTTTGATTTTTATGTTAACTTTTCTTTGGAAAACTGTATGATTTGTTTGAAATTCCAAAATAGAATGAATAAAGATAATAACAATCTTGAATTCCATGGAAATAAGTCAAAAATAAATATACCTTTTACAAAAATACACAAGTTAAAGTGTTGGGTAGAATGCAAAACAATGATATGCAAAATAAATAAATAATTTCATTATTGATACAAGATACTTATTGAAGTAAGTGTGCATAGTGAGTGTGCACTTCTACATAAAATCAAAAACCCCTTTATAAAGAACAATAATTTTTCCCATTACTTGAATGGGAATTTAACCCATCTCTATTGTTAGATATAAAAAAGACATCCTAGTCATCACCATTGTGAAATGATAGCCACCCCAATCTTAATGGTTAAACAATACTTGAAAAATAAAGAATATAAATGTAATGGTGATTCCAGACTTCTGTTTGGAGTGGATCTATATCACATATGCCCAAAAAAATGTTTAGAAGCGTTAAATTGTGTGGGTCAGAAATAATTGGTTCTTTCAGCCAATGAATCAATAAATGTGGGATGCCTTAACATGTATTATAAAACACAAAGATTGAACTCCACAAATAAGTAGTGCACTACAATGTTGAATCAATTGGTACAAGTTGTAAGAGAATGAAACATGCAAAGGAACTAGCTGATTATTGCTAAGGAAGCAATAATATTTATTTATGTGCTCTAAGTAATAGACACAACATCAAAGTGTAAATAGAAAGATAGGGCTATTTTGTGGGACTTAGGATGTTATACATTAAATAATGGATGGATTTAACTAAAAATTCACTTGATAGGAACATTCTTTTAGCATGACGATGAATATAACTCACTAGTAAAAGTCATTGTTCAGACATCATCAATAACATTACATAACTTTGTTGACTATGCTGCCTCAACCTTATGAAAATTGCGACCCCATACATGACACAATTAGGAAGGAGGTGTAAATTTTATTTGGATGCTTAGAAGCCTTTGTAATGGCTTGGCTATGGAGAGAGAAGCCAACGAATATGGCTTATAAGAGAGAAGATGAGTGGGAAGAGGTGTGTTTTTAAGAGATGTTGAAAATTGGCAACTTAGGGATGAATTTATAAACATAGAAAGTCTCAAGATAATAAATCACCTTGAATCAATTGGTAATCAAGTATTGTTGATGAAAAATCACTTCTTATCATTAATAAATATTAATAGTTAAATATCGACTTAATATTTTATCATCAATATTATTATTATTATCATATTTATATTATTATTATTATTATTATTATTAAAAGGAATTTCAAGACACTCATTCATGACTCTCAATAATGTTCTCTTACACTCTCATTATTGGCATGAAATATTCCTCTTACACTCACATTAATCCTATCACACTCTCTTACACTCATTAAAGCACATCGTAAAATATTATTTTACACTCTCTTACACTTAATAAAATCATGTCATAAATTATAATTATTATACACTCTTTAATGCATATGTTACACTCTCTCTTAAAAACATAATTTACAAAGGCATGCGTACCTCCTTAATGGCATGGATTTGTTGCTCCTCATATATATATCTATATATATATATATATATATATATATATATATGCCTCATTCTTTCTCCCCTCACTATTTGTGCATTGTGAAAGAAGAATTCAAACTTGAGAGAGAGTTGGAGAGAGCTCAAAAAGATCATGAGAGAGAGACTTGGAGAGTAAGAGAAGAAATTGGTGAGCCAAGGTTGATTCAATGCTTTAGTGTTCCAATGTTGATTCAGCTGAAGGGAAGGTTAATTCAGTGTGTGCATATATCGCAGCTACTAGTGATCTTCATACTACAACTTGTTCATATTTGGGTGAACTTATGATCCGGATTTAAACAGGAACACAACAAATTACAGATATAATTATAAATACAAAGATGCAGTAGAAATAACTCTTCATTTCATTAATATCAAATACTGAAATATGCTTACAAACATAATGAAAATAAGACTAGCTCGGGTGATGGTAGCTTATCTCTGAGAGGAGATGTGGTGGCTACATGCCTCTCAACTATGTTACAATAAGGCTCAAAGGCCTATTTATTATTGAGAAACAATGGAAAAACCTAAAAATCAGAAAACCTAACCCTAGGAGATGATGCGCCAAACTATGGGCCCCATTTGGAAAAATTGGTACATCAACTTCCTCACTTGTAACTTTGGCATATGATCTTTGTTTGACGCGCACAATACCTCGTTAGAAAGATATATCTGAGGACTACAACTTTTGAATGACCAGCATCAGTTGAGGACCCATGTTGGTCTGAGTTTTCCATAAAAATGTTGTTTAGGGCCTGAAAACGGCTCCGGAAGTTTATGACTCAAAGAACTGCCAAAATTAGTAAATTGTGCTACAAACAAGGAAACTGAAAAATTGAAAGAAACAATGGTGGGGGTCTAAGTGGAATAGGCGGGTGTCCACCAATATCCACCTAGATCATTCCTCCCCCCTTAGGAAGCAATGATCCCCATTGCATTGAGTTCCTCCATGAGATGAGGAAACTTCTACTGAACTTGGTCCCTGATGAGCCACTTGCCCTGGTGAAGGAGTTGGCCTGCTTTGACAACTCGATATAGTTGGATCCTTTTTTGACGGGTGTTCTTGATCTGCATGTCCATGATCCGATCAACTATGGCTTTTTCCATGCAACCTGGATTTAACTTTGTAGGTGTGAGTTGTGTTGCAATGTATGATGTGTCTAGCAATGGTGGGAAGTATGGTCGAAGGCGGTCCACATTGAACACTCAATGTAGACCAAGGAATGGGGAAATGTTGAGCTCAAATGCATTGTCTCCCACATCCTTGGTAATGGTGTAAGGACCTAATCGGAGTTGTTTGAGTTTCCGATAGGCTCCGATAAGGCGTTCCTTCTACAAATGCAACTAGACATTGTTGCCCACCTGAAACTTGTGTGGCACTCGATGTTGATCATGTTGCTTCTTGTACTTGGAATTTGATTTATCCAGAATGTCGTGGACCTGCTGGCGAATATGTTGGATGTGCTCAATGAACTTATTTGCTTTATCAGCTTCGAACTGGACATGAGCCAAATCTACTTGAGTAGCTACAAATGGTATGGCCACATCAATGGGACACAGTGGCTAGAATCCCAAGCCCACCTAAAAAGGGATGTGGCCAATCGAGTTGTGGAGAGCCCCGTTATAGATGTGTTGGAAATAGGGGAGGCTCTCATCCAATGTGTGTGGATGCTTTGAGTTGTACATGTGCAGAATGTGTATGATCATCCTGTTAACGACCTATACCTGGCCATCAGTTTGGGGATGGAAAGTTGTGGACTTAGTGAGCATGGTGTCCAACATTGACGAGAGACTGGACCAAAATATAATGAGGATGTGACCTTACTGCAACAGCTCCTGAATCTGTCTCTTGATTTTATCGTTCTCCAGAACGAAGCGCCGATAGATTGGTCCATTAGGTAACAACACACCTCAGGTTATATCGATGGAGTGCTTGACTTGACGGTGCAGAGGCACCCCTGTAGGGGAGGTGAAGATGTCCTCGTACTCCTCCACGATGTTGTTCATCTGTTGTTGTTGTTTGGAGTGGCCCTGCCTGGAGGTCGTGACCACTGTCTTCTTCTTTCCCTGAGGGCGTATCATAAAAAAACAAATTTCTCGTTTTTGGAAATGAGCTTACTACATTGTTTTGTAGTAACAGAAGAGATGGCAGTAGGTGTTGTGACCTCCAGTATCCTATACAACTTATTTCCCAAAGTAACAATAACAGTGCGAGGCCTTGACCCATACACAACATGTTGCTTCCACAAGTATGGTTGGCCTAATAATACATCAAAAACATCATGGGGAGCAACGTCACATAATACCTCATCCGTGAAGGGCTTGATGTTGTATGGAAGGTGGCACTGTTGGCTCACGCGAAGATCCTGTCCTTGGTGAAGCCACCTGATGGTGTATGGTTATGGGTGTGTTATGGTCGGTAAGCCCAACTGCTTCATGAACTCTACCGAAATGAGGTTCTTTCGGCTCCCACTATCGACAATGAACTGTAGCGGGCAACCCTTTACCCACATCTAGGAGTGGCATAGGCACTCCTTCTCCTCTGCATCTTCGGGTTCCTCCTTCTGGATCTTCATGGTGGCAACAGTGGCGTTGGGCTCTAGATCGATAATCTGCTTCCCTTTGTCATTCCCCTTGTTGGGTTCTAACTTAGAGTTAGAAAATGCATCTGATTCCGAAGCCTTCAGCTCGACCACCAGTGACTGCTTGGCCTGAAACTCACTTGTGTTGTGAGTGGAGCTCTTATGGAACTCACACCACTTTCCCATGTCCTTATTTAGCTTCGTGGTTTTGTTCTTTGCTTGCGGCTTTGGCGGGTTGTCTTGGGCCACCTCGCCTTGGTTTTGTCCTTTGTTTTGTAGTTTGGGGGCACCTTTCCCTTGCTTCGGATTCGCAGATCCAAAGTCTTGCTTCTTCTGTTTAAACGTATGCTCGGCCTTGATGGCGTATCGGTATGTCGTGTCGAGCGAGGATATGTCCAGGAACTCCATCTTGTCCTGGATGTACCTGTGTAGGCATTCGCAATACTTGAGTACCAAATGTTTCTCAGAATCCTTAATACCCAACTTTGTGCGAAGGGTATGAAAACATTGGTAAACTTCAGCACATCTTGGTCCCTTCCTTGCCGCAACATTGTCCACTTTATGTATTTATCCTCATAGCTCCAGTCAGGGTGGCATTGCTCCTTAATGGCATCCCGTAATGAATTCCAAGTGGGTGCGTTGAAAACAGTGAGGTCGTACATTCATCATTCTGCTCACAATAGGTTTCCCACTAGTCCTTAACGTGGGGGGTGACTTTGAGGAGAGCGAAAGTAATATTTTCTCGATTGGAAAAATCATGAACAGAAAAATATCCTTCTAACAAATTTAACCATTTATCTACAACATCTACATCTATTTGGCCCTCAAATATGGGAATGTCAAAGTTTACATGTAACTTAAAAGGAGTGGAGCCTCTAGAGTGATTGTTGGATGTGGATGCGCCATCGGTGGGAAACCGTTGAAGGATCTGGGCAAAGTTATCCATCATCGCGTTCCTTTGTTTCTCGAGGGCTTCCGCGAGCAATATTTTGATAGGATCTCTTGCCCCCTAGTCTTTCTTTTCTTCCCCCATGGGCGGTCATCATGGTTTGTGAGGATGATCTTGCAAAGGTTCAACCAGATCAAGCCCTAACTCCTTATATCCGGACCTTGTTGGGGACATGTAAAGAAAAATAGATAAAGTGTAGATCGCTCTGATACCACTGATCCGGATTTAAACAAGAATGCAACAAATTACATATATAACCATAAATACGGAGATGCAGTAGAAATAACTCTTCATTTCATTAATAGGAAATACTGAAATATGCTTACAAACAGAATGGAAATAAGACTAGCATGGACGATGGTAGCTTATCTTTGAGAAGAGATGTGGTGGCTACATGCCTCTCAACTATGTTACAATGAGGCTCAAAGGCCTATTTATTATTGAGAAAAAATGTAAAGTTGTAGGTTTTAATCCCGTACAAAAATTACCTGCATACGAATTCTAAGAACAGAAAATAAACAATGTGAGAGCATAACGTATAAAACACATATACATAGAGATTTTCCCCTGAATCTCAAAACTGAGACTACCAGATTGATTTTTCATTATGTTCCTTTCAATGTTACAATACATATATATACATGCCGAAGCATCCAATACCAATGACCGAAAACCATTGCGCCCAAAACCATGTGTGAAAACCATGCACAAAACCATAAGTACGTTCGCCCCACCTAATATAGGGTCCCAAAAAAAAAAATTCCTCGGGGTGTTGCCCCGGACCCCATAGAGGGGCGCTACCCACCCCCTCAAACCCCCTATGACCCCCCAACTGCGCAATTTGCGCAACGAAGGGGGGGCTCCGCCCCACCTCTAACCTCTCGGTTAACTAGGGTGGCTAGTCGTGGAAAGAATATAACACAACCCAACATTCTCCCACTTGTTGTCATATTTCCGGAGGGGCCACAGGAGAGCTTAGTCATTTATTCAACCCTACAATGCCCATTGTTTCTCTACACCAAGAGAACTTCTCGGAGCTCACATATTTTGTCAATGCATCTGTAGTATTCTTCAAAGTGTCCACCTTTACCAGCAACACCTTTTTGTCTTCTATCATATCCCTCACAAAGTGATATTGAACATCAATGTGCTTTGTCTTTGAATGGTAAGCAGGGTTCTTTGCCAAGAAAACAACACTTTGGCTATCACAGTCTATCCTTATAGCTCCCTGTACTAACCCCATACTTGAACACAATCTCTGCAACCAAACTACTTTCTTGCTTGCATGTGTGGCTACCATGTATTCTACCTCTATAGTTGATAGTGCCACTATAGATTGTTTCTTACTCATCCAACTGACTGCACCTCCAAATAGGTTAAACACATACCCACTTGTAGATCTTCTCTGATCCAAATCTCCAGCCCAATCTGCATCAACAAAGCCATGAATATCCAAAACTCTATCCAATCCTGGTCTTTGTTGGTAGCACAAACCATAATCACTAGTGCCACGCAAATACCTGAAAACCTGCTTCACTGTTGTGTAATGTTCCTTCCCTGGTTTTGATATAAACCTGCTCAATACTCCCATTGCATGTGAAATGTTTGGTCTAGTACAAACCATCGCATACATCAGACTATTGACTGCACTTGCATATAGAACACGGGACATGTCCTCTTCCTCTTCTTGTGTGTTGGGACACTGTTCAGCAGATTACTTTACATGTACAGGAATAGGAATTTTCATCAGTTTACTATCCTGCATATTATACCTCTACAATATTGTCTCTACATACTTCCTCTGGTTTAACCAGAGCTTCCTCTTTCCCCAATTTTTTTTAATTCCCATGCCCAAAGTATAGTTTGTAGCACCAAGATATTTCATGTCAAATTTGGAGGACAATTGGGTCTTCAAATCCTAGATAATTTCTTTGTCATTTCCAACCAACAACATGTCATCCAAATAAAAGAACAGATAAAGAACACAGTCACCAATTAATTTAAAATACATACAATTATCTGCTTTTCTTCTGGTGAAGCCAAGTCTTCATATAAATGTATCAAATTTTTTATACCACATCCTTGGTGACTGTTTTAACCCATACAAAGACTTCTTTAACTTTCATATCAGTTATTTCTTACCCTTCACCCCAAAGCCTTCAGGTTGCTTCATGTAGATCTCATCTTCCAGATCCCCATGGAGAAATCTTGTCTTCACATCCATCTGTTCTACCTTAAAATCAAAAGCAACAGCAACAGATAAAAGTAATCTAATAGAAGCTACCTTGGCAACAGGAGAAAAAATATCACCAAAATCAATTCTTGACACCTGGGAATAACCTTTTTCTACCAACCAAGATTTGTATTTCTCCACCTTTCCTTTTGGATTTGTCTTCTTCTTGAACACCCATTTGCTGCCAATGGGTTTCCTTCCAACCAGAAACTCCACCAGATCCCAAGCCTCATTTTTGTGCAAAGATGTCATTTCATCAACCATGGCCTCTTTCCAGAGTTTTCCATCCTTTGAGTCTACTGCTTCCTTCTCAGTTATGGGATCATCATCAGTAATAGATAAAAAAAATTGAATAGAAAGTAGATGGACTATACCTTTCTGGCTGCCTTCTTTCTCGAACTTATCTTCTCACAACGAGAGTTTGTGGCTCTTCATCTTTTGATTCCTCTTCTGATGTAGAGTCTGATTCTTCCTCCTTTAGCTCAAACTCTATCTTCTCAATTTCCTTTGATGGGACTTCATGTTTATAACATTTTTCACCTCTCTGAACACCACATCTCGGCTATACACAACCTTCCTTGTTACTGGGTTCCAAAGCTTATAACCCTTTAAACCATCCTTATACCCAATAAAGATGCACTTTTCAAATTTACTATCCAACTTTGTTCTTTTCTCATTTGGAACATGTACATATGCATCAAATCTAAATACCCTCAGATGTGAAAGAGAGGGTTTCTTACCAGTCCATACCTCTTGTCGAGTCTTATCCTCCAACACTGATGAAGGTGATCTATTGAGCAGGTAACATGCTGTCTCCATCGCCTCTGCCTAGAATTCCTATCCTAACCTGGCACCACTGAGCATGCTTCCTTCCCTTTCCATCAATGTATTGTTCATTCTTTCTGCAACTCCATTTTGCTCAGGTGTGTATGGAGTAGTCTTCAATCATGCTATACCACACTTCTTATAGAATTCCTCAAATTCATTGCTGCAAAATTATCCACCATTATCTGTCCTGAGCACCCTTATCTTCTTCTCTGTCTCATTTTCCACCAGAGCCTTAAATTCTTTAAACCTATCAAAGACTTCAGATTTCTTCTTGAGGAAATATATCCATGTATTCCTTGAGAAGTCATCAATA
Organism: Pinus tabuliformis; assembly: GCA_031772625.1. Classification (NCBI taxonomy): domain Eukaryota; kingdom Viridiplantae; phylum Streptophyta; class Pinopsida; order Pinales; family Pinaceae; genus Pinus; species Pinus tabuliformis. Next base: position 269,632,649 of record CM062808.1, on the reverse strand, counting down.
AATGATACATAGTACACATACTTACCCAGTGATGGAACCTTCAAAGGTCCAAACACATCACTGTGCACAAGCTCTAATATCTATTTCGCCCTCTTACCACTAGAGGGAAAACTCACCCGATTCTGCTTCCCATATACACAATTTTCACAGAAATCAAAATCCATAGAGCTATTAGTCATACCTTCTAGCATACCTTTACCATGAAATATTCGAAGGCCCTTCTCCCAAATATGTCCATGCCTTTGATGCCACAACATGTTCTTTTCTCCAGAGACCACTAGATTTTCTGCTCCACTTTCAAGAACCACAAAACTGTTGCACCCATCAATAACAGTGCTACCTTGCAGCTTGTACAGAGTTCCAATCCAAACTCCCCACATCAATACTAATGCTCCCCAAACCATCTTGCAGGTATCTTTCTCAAACACTATTTTTACACTTGCATCATCGAGCTTGCTTATAGAAATCATATTTCTAGCCAATGCAGGAATATGCAGAACACCCGGAAATGCTCTAACCCCTCCACCTTGCAACTTCAACTTTACTTTTTCGCAACCAACGATTCTAGCCTTCCTATCATCCCCTAAGAAGACATCACAACCATCATGTTTCTCATACTCGCAGAACCACTCTCTATGGGGAGTGAAGTGAAAGGATGCACCTGAGTCAATCAATCATGCCTCATGATCTACAGGTGTACTTGAAGAAGCCAAGTATACATCATCATCTTCATCTGAGGTGGTTTTTGCCTCTGCAGAGGGAGAATCATCAAATCCCTTTCCTTTGTCAGGAGATTTAGATTTATAGTCCCTTTTGTAGTGCTCTTCATTTCCGCATTTCTGACACACCTTGACAGGTTTTCTTAGAGATTTAGATCTCCCTCTAGATTTAGATCTCCCACTCGATGACTTATTCTTATTTCTGTTCTAGGACCGTCCTTGTACAGACAAGGCATCACCATTCTGGCTCTCCATATTTTTCTGTCTCATCTCCTCTGTCAGAAAGGATGACACTATTTCATCAAACTGCAAGGCAGTTGCACTGCTACCTATTGCAATAACCAGACTATCCCATGAATCTGGTACAGAACACAACAAACTAATGCACTTATCTTCATCTGAAATTTTAATATCAACAGATAATAACTAACTTACCACAGTATTAAATGCGTTCAGATGCTCTATCACTGAGTCTCCATCTTTCATCCTCAGGTTATACAGCTTTTTCTATAGGAACAATTTATTCACCAGAGACTTAGATTGGTACAAAGTCCCTAACTTGACCCACAAAGCCTTAGCCGTAGATTCCCTTGATAAATTCAACAATACTGAATCTGAGACACACAATCGTATTGTGCTCTTTGCCTTCCGATCCAAATTATTTCATTCTTCATTAGACACTCCCGTTGGTTTAGTACTTGGATCTACCACAATCCACTGATCCTTATCTACCAACAAATCCTCCATCTTGACTTTCCATAACTCAAAACTCTGACCATTAAATTTCTCGATCTCTATCTTTCCACTGCTCGCTGTCTTCTTTCACCACCACAATAGATCCCGCAGATCTCCCATTGAACAGGGTCTACCACAGGCCCGAGCGAAACCCCTCAACAACAAAGACATCCCCTTGAAGCTAAAACAACTCTCGTACCAAATATAGGTTTTAACCTCGTACAGAAATTACCTGCATACGAATTCTAAGAACTGAAAATAAATAATGCGAGAGCATAACACATAAAACACATATACACAGAGATTTTCCCCTGGATCCCAAAACCAGGACTACCAGATTGATTTTTCATTATGTTCCTTTCAATGCTACAATACATATATATACATGTCGAAGCATCCAATACCATGCACTGAAAACCATCGGGCCCAAAACCATGTGCGAAAACCATGCAAAAAACCATAGGTAGATTTGCCCCACCTAATATAGGATCCAAAAAAAAATTTCCCTGGGCCGTTGCCTTGGTCCTCATAGAGGGAAGTTACCCGCCCCCCTCAAACCCCCTAGACAGGGGGGTTGCCACCCCCCCATTGTGTAATCGATGCAATGAAGGGGGGGTCTGCCCCCCCTCTAACCCCCCGGTTAACTATGGTGGCTAGTCATGGAAAAAATATAACACAACCCAACAAAAACTCTAAACATCCAAAAACCTAACCCTAGGAGATGAAGCGCTAAACTATGGGCCCCGTTTGGGTAAATTGGTACATCAACTTCCCGGGGTGTAACTTTGGCATACGATCTCTGTTTGACATGAACAACTTTTGAATGACCAACATTGGTCTAAGATCCATGTTGGTCCTCGTTTCCCTAAAAAACATCGTTTAGGGCCTCAAAATGGCTCCGAAAGGTGAGGACTCGAAAAATTGGAAAAATTAGTAAATTGTGCTAGAAATAAGGAAATTGAAAAACTAAAAGAAACAATGGTGGGGGTCCAAGTGGAATAGGCGGGTGGCCAACAATATCCACCTAGATCAACTTAGTCATTCTCTTTATCTCTCATTGTACTTTGTATCTCTATGGAGCAATTGATTTCTAATAGAAGAATAATTTGGTTGGGTTTTCCCCTTTTGGGTTTTTCCCTGGTCATTGGACTTAAATTCTCTGTGTCTCATTTTGTTCTTGGTTGTCTTCTATTGTGTATTTGATTTATGTTCTATCTACAATTAATTATCTAATATCACAACAGAAAGAAGTTTTATAATAAGTGTTTGTTACAACATAGAACATTAGAATTTCAACACGGTATCAGAGGTTTGATGAAGACAAGCCCAAGAAGATAAGAGTCAAGATAAGATAGAACATTAGAATTTCATACTACAACTTGTTCAGATTTCGGTTAACTTACTCATTCTCTTTATCTCTCATTGTACTTTGTATCTCTATGAAGCAATTGATTTGTCATAGAAGAAGAATTTGGTTGGGCTTTCCCCTTGTGGGTTTTTCCTTGGTCATTGGACCTAAATTCTCCATGTCTCATTGTGTTCTTGGTTGTCTTCTATTGTGTATTTGATTTATGTTCTATCTACATTTGCTTATCTAATATTACAACATAAAGAAGTCTTGTAATTAGTGATTGTTACAACATAGAAAATTAGAATTTCAACATGGTATCAGACGTTTTGTGAAGACAAGCCCAAGAAGATAAGAGTTGTCGTCCTTCTATTTTATGTTGAAATATCACTTGTTATTCCTTCTATTCTCTATTGAAATATCACTTGTTTCTCGTTCTATTTCCAATTGAAATATCACTTGTTGCTGAAATTTGTTTGACTTATTGTTCAAATTTTACTCTTGAAATTTTGCTTCTAAATTTTACTATTGAAATCTTATTGCTAAAATTTATTGTTGAAATTTTATTGTTGAGTTTTACTGCTGAATTTTAATGTTGAAATTTTACTGCTGAGATTTACTACTGAGATTTTACTACTGAATTTTACTACTGAAATCTTACTACTAAAATTTTACTACATAAATTTTATTGTTGAATTTTATTACTGCAATTTTATTGCGGAAATTTACTGCTAAAATTTTACTTCTAACGTTCTTCAAAAATTTCAAGGAACCCAAGATATGATAGTAATTTTGCATATAGCAATTAAAGTGTTGCATGTGTTTAATAGTTGTGGTTTTGGTACTTATTGATGCCTGCAAAAGTAAAGAGTAGTTTTACTTCTATTTATGCATGTGCAAGAAAGTGTTGTCTTGAAAATAAGTATAATGCACATAAGATTATGAAAGAATAACTGATAGAAATTGAATGTTAAAGATAATAGGATTTTGACTCTCTCACATTATATGAGAAATGTCATAATCTTATGGGTTTTGGTAATTTTGATATTAGAGTTTACTAACAATAGTGGTTGTAGGTAAGTTTCATGACTTTTGCAAAAGATGGAATTATAGTTTTCTAAACTAACCTATTTTGTAGCAATCAGATATGAATTATAACTAATATCGTTGTAGGCAATGAAGTCAATATATATAATTATTATTACAAGTCTTCTCTCTGGGATCAAAATTTGAATATATTTATAAAAGAAATGGAAGACTTATCCATGATTCATGATAAGTAATCATCAATGAAAACTGTGGCACCGAAAGTTCACTCATCTTCATTATAAAACATTGCCTCATGTGAGAAAGATCATTTTCGAAATGCCTAAGATTAGAGTGGATCATGATGGAGTTTTCCAAGTGGTGTTCAAGAAGATGCATTTCTTTTGCCAATGACATATGACTGATAGACACTGGTAACTTATAGAGGCTGAATCAAGAGAGAGTTAACAACTTTCTTCTATCACCATTAAAAAATAAGTATTTTGAAGTCTTATGTTGTTTCTCTATGTCACTGCTATTGTTTAGATTTATCTTTGTAGATCATTGTTTACTATTCCCATAGGAGTATTTGAATGATTCTTTCATTAACTTCTTGATGATGATGCGATTAAGAAAAAAAGATCTTGAAGATCCTTAGGGTGCAAAATAGTTCACGAAGAGTAAAATCCAAGAGGAAGCTGGTGCAAGGATAATGAAGGAGCCACTCTCACATCTAGGAAAGAAAGAAATACATGCCTCATCACCATGTATACTTTCATTATGTTTATTTACTTTTCCATTATTTCTCCTGCTCTTGTTATGGAGTCAAGAGGTACATTTAATGAATGTGAGAACCAAGTTGTTTGTATAGATATTGAGGAATATGTCGAGACATCCCATGACTTGAGTGGACACGAAGTGGACAATAGATCAAGACTTATGCAGGGAAGCTATAATCAGGAAAGAGACCACAGTACTCTATAACCTAGAACAACATGGTGTGGCTCTGAGAAAGAATAGAACTATCATGGAAGTAGTTAAAGTTATGTTGCATGATTAGAAACTACCAAATTTTCTATGGGGAGAAGGTGTGAACATCGTTGTCTATGTTCAAAATAGATTTCCTCACCATGCTCTAAACAAAAAGACTCATGAAGAAGTATGCGCTAGTGAAAAGCCCAAAGTTGGGCACCTGAGGATCTTTGGATGCCCTGTATACTTCCATGTCCCAAAAAGAGAAGAGGAACAAGTTGGAAGCTTCATGTAACAAAGGTATGATTGTTTGTTATTGTGAGAATTCTAAAGATTGAAAAATATATTTATGAGGACAAAGAAATATATAGTTTAGTAGAGATGTAATATTTTATGAAGATGAAACTCTTAGAAAGGCAAGAGACACTCCTCTTCCTCTTGCTAATGTTGATAGTCAAGATGATTCTTTTGAGATACAAGAAAATCTTGAGCCCAAAATTGATCATGTTGATGAACCTATGGAGCCCATGGATCCTCCTCCATGTGATCCTCTTGTTAAAATGAGACCTTTATTGCTTCATGACATGCTTCAAGGTGTAGATAAACATGTTTCCCCTATAGGAACCTTCAGAGAAAGCAAGAAACCATGGCAGTTCCAATGATATGTTGTAGCCATGAGCAAAATTATTCAAGCTGAACCATGCACTTTTAAAGAAGTTGTGAAGGTTCAAGTGTGGAAAGATACAACATATGAATAATATGAGTCCATCATTCGTAATGATGTATGGGAGTTTGTTCCAAGAGCACAAGGTAAATTTGTTTTGTCTTCTAAATAGTTGTTCAAAATTAAACATGGTGCTAATGGTAGTATTGAAAAATATAAATCTAGATTTGTGGCCAGAGGTTTCTCTCAGAAAAAGTGAATAGTCTATGATCATATTTTTGAACCTATTTCTCATTAGATCTATTGTGGATCTAGCCACTAGCCAGGGATTGACACTTCACCAATTGGATGTGACAACTACTTTTCTACATGACTTCCTTAGGTAAGAAGTATTTTTGGAGCAACCACAAGGCTTTGAAAATAAAAAGAAAAACATGACAGGAAAACTCATGTGTGTAGACTGAAGAAATCTCTCTATATATTGAAGCAAGCCTCAAGATATTGGTATGCCTACATTGATCTCTTCTTGATGAAACTTTGTTTTAATAGAAGCAATGTTGATTCAAATATTCACTCCAAAATAGTCCAAGTCAAGATTTTGATTTTGGTATTATATGTTGGTGACTTATTCTTGACAGGTGGAGAACCTCTTATCATCCAGTGTAAGAAGGAGTTAGCTTCTAAGTTTGAAATGAAAGATCTTCATTTTATGCAATAATTTATGAGCCTAGAAGTATGGCAGAGACTTGATGAGATTTTACTTTCTCAGGTAAAATATGTTTTCAAGCTACTAGAAATATTTGGCATGACATAATGTAAGTCCATGAATACTCCAATGGAGATGAATTTCAAGAAGTTTTCTGGTGAAGCTACGGGGCATGATTTGGCTAATTCTTCTGAGTATCGACAACTGACTGGAGTACTGATGTTCTTAGTGAACACTAGACCAAACATATGTTTTTCTGTCAATACTCTGAGCCAGTATATGATTAATCCATCTCATGCACACTGAATTTCTACAAAGCATGTCCTAAGATACCTGCATGGGACCATAAATATTGGATTGTTATATACTGTCAGAGGTGTAAAGCTACACGGGTACTTTTATGCTGATTGGGCTGGTAACTTTTCTGACAGAAAAAAAGGCACATCTACATGCAACTTCAACTTAGGATATGCCATGATATGACTTGGATGTGTGAGATCCTTGTCATGTGTTGACAATTGAATCCCCCTAAGTAGTGATGAGCCCTATATATGTGAGATCCCTTTCATGTGTTGAAAATTGGATCCCACCAATCAAATATATGACTTGGATGTGTGATATCCTTGTCATATGTTGATAAGTGGACCCACCCAAGCAATGATGAGCCTTGGATATGCAAGATCCTTATCATGTGTTGACATGTGGATCCCCTGAAGCATAGATGAGACTTGTTTGTGCAATATCCTTATCATATGTTGAGAGGTGGATCCCCCCACGCAGAGGTGAGACTTAGTTGTGTAGGATCCTTGTCATATATTGGCAAGTAGCAATCCCCCCAAGTGAATATAGGGTGATGGATGAATCTTCCCTATGATGACTCTTCTTGATTAGATGGAGACACCATTGTTCTGGATGATATAGAGCAACGATGAACATAGATGAGGCGAGAAATTAGAGATCTTTGTTGCAGAAAGAAATTCCTCCCTAGCAGAGAGGGCGTGTTGAAAATTGACAACTCAGGGATGAATTTCTAAAAATAGAAAGCCTAAAGATAGTAAATCACGTTGCATAATTTTGTAATCAAGTATTGTTGATGAAAAATCACTCCTTATCATTAATCAATCTTAATAGTTCAATCCTGACTTAATATTTTATCATCAATATTATTATTATCCTCAATTTCATGACACTCAATCATGGTTCTCAATAATGTTCTCCTAAAATCTCATTATTGACATGGAATATTACTCTTACGCTCTCTTACACACATTAAAGCATGTAAAAAAAGATTCTCTTACACTCTCTTACAGTTAAATAAAAACATGTCATAAATGATACCTCTTATGCACTCTTTAATGCATATGTTACACTCTCTCTTAAAAACATAAGTTACAAATGCATGCATACCTCCTTAATAACATGAGTTACATTTCCTAAATGGGCATGAGTTACACTCCTCTTCGCATCCAAGTTACTCCACCTTTATGACATGGATTTGTTGCTCCTCCTATATGTATGTTCTCCATTCTTTCTCCCCTCACTACTTGTGCATTGTGAAAGAAGAATTCAAACTTGAGAGAGAGTTGGAGAAGATTGTGAGAGCGAGACTTGGAGAGTAAGAGTAGAGATTGGTGATCCAAGGTTGATTTAGTGCTTCAGTGTTTCAGTGTTAATTCAGATGAAGGGAAGGTTGATTCAGTGTGTGTATTTTTTGTTGCAACTAGTGATATTCATGCTGCAACTTGTTCATATTTGGGCGAACTTACCAATTCTCTACATCTCTCGTTGTACTATGTATCTCTATTGAACAATTGATTTATAATAGAAGAAGAATCTGGTTGGGTTTTCCCCTTGTGGGTTTTTCCCTAGCCATTGGACATAAATTCGTCGTGTCACATTTTATTCTTGGTTGTTTTCTATTGTGTATTTTATTTATGTTTTATCTACAATTTCTTATCTAATATTACAACATAAAGAAGTTTTGTAGTAAGTGAATGTTACGTTAGAGAACATAAAATTTTCAATAAGAGATTCATCAACTTGCCTTAAAATCTTAGGAGAAGATGAACAAAAGACAATGGGGTGTGACAAGACAAGGAATGATAAAAGGTGAAGAAATGATTAGGAGGATAAAAACAAAATCTGCAGAAGGGTATTTCATGTTTCACAAGGAGAATGAGTATATAGTTGAAATGTAGATTTATGAAGTGCAAGGAAATGGGAGTAGGATGCTAAAAGAAATATTAGCTAGAGAATATTCGTAGATTGTTGTTGAAGGGAACCATGTATGAGTAGGAAGATATTTTGTTTGAATGGTTGTTAGAGGAAATGGAGAAAAAGTATGCAATCACTACAACAAAACCCTATCATTAACATCCCTGTTTGCTTCCTTTTTTGTGTCTAGAGCCCATTCTTGGTGCTATTTATATCCATTTATCAAATATGGTGCAAAAATTGATGCAAAATTTGTACCATGTTTTGCACCAAGTCTTACAACAAGTTTAGCACTAGGTATCACAATAGATTTTGCACCAGGTTTTACACCATGTTTTATGCCACATTTTGTGTCATCCTTTACATAAGGTTTTGTTCCAAATTTTGCATCAAGTTTGACACCTAATTTTCTTTCACCTATTTTTGCATCTTCTATTGCATCCACTTTTTGCACCTACACTTGTATCAAATTTTACATCATCTTTTGCATCCTTTTTAAAATAATTTTTCACATCCTTTTTTTTTTAATTCTATAAAACAATTTTAATCTTTAATTATCAATATATAATTATAAAAAACATTTCAATTTTTTTTCAAATATAACAACAACAAAAATGTCTAATTTTTCAATACAGAAACATTTAAACATGATCATAGTGATTAATATAATTTAATACTTGACATAAACAATTCACCTTATCGCACCAATCTTAAGCTAGACAAACTAATGCCATAAGTATTTTTCAAAAAAAATACGACGAATAAGTTAAATAATGAAATTTTAAAATTTATTTTTTATTATATTATTTATATTTTAAATTCAAATGTATTAATTATTTTTATATAATATTAATAAAATAAATAAATAAAATTAAATATTATTAGAAATTATTATAATAATAAATCATAATAAGTATATAGCGAAATAAAATAGTATTCCTATTAAATTATTTATTATTATTATTATTATTTTAATGAGAAAAATTATTATCATTATAATTTAGTTGTTAAATCAATAGTAGAAACAGTTATTATTGGTTGTTATTCTCTAATGTAGGTTAACTTATTATTGTTATTAGAAAAAAGAACAAATCACAAGGAAATATTTAGTTGATGGTTTTTAAAGGACAGACTTTCACTCTTACTAGATACTTCTATGTTTTGAACTATTAACCTATTTCCTTAACTTTAAGAAACACAAACTATTAACCAAATAGATAAGATTTAAGTTCTGACTTATATTTTGTCAAATTGGATTTTGAAATAAATTTATAGTGTTTTAATTTAAAATTAAATTATAAATATGACCATTCCAACATCTATCTGTACTTAAATAATAAAGTATACAAACGGGAAAATAGCCTACTTGAAATAGTGGATCTCATGATCCCTCTTGTCACACCCCCAATTCTTTTTTTCTTAAACTGGCTGGGTGTGGCACCGCCTAAGTAATTATCATATTCCATTGTTAGCTTACTTTACGAACTACGCCTTAACATTCATCATTATACATGAATAACATATTAATGTGCGGAATCCATTAATATTAAAACATCATAGAACAACAACAAGAACACTTCATATGCAATGTAAATCTTTTATTTTATATTAGAGGAATTTTTACAAGTGACCGGGAACTAGGCTTGACCGACATTACAAAGTCGTGCGCCCACCCGTCCACGATCGCCGTGAGACCAACGTCGCATATATATATATCAACTGCGAACGGGGGTCATTCCATTCAGCTGACCCACCATTCATGCCTTCAACCGCCGCGACCATATAACGCTGCACGCCTTCGTGTAGGTCAGCCCACCCATGGCGTGGGACCGGCCACCAACATATCGTTTGGTTGCCATTTAGCCTTCGGTTGGCCTCACAAGATGAGCTCCCCAAATCACCATATAAACTTACAAGGCCCCAACTTGTCCGCATAAGTTGCCACACCCTTGGTCGCCTTATGTCTTTTCGCACTTAGTCATTTCGCATGGTGGGTTGAGCGCGTGCCCGGTTGTCTGCCAACCATAGGGTGTTACATCCTCCCCCACTCGAAATCATTGTCACCCTCAACAATCCCGACTACCTCAGTATCTTCTGTTCATACTTCGCAATCTTCTTCTTCCATCTCCAAAGTGAGTCCTCTGATTCCCAGCTTTCTTCCTCCAGTGCATTCTTCCATCTGACAAGATACTCCCGTTTCATGTGGCAACCAATCCCTGTAGTTCTGTAGCTCAAAATCTTATCCAACTCCAGTCCTGGCTTGTCCACAATCCCGGCTGGTCCTCTCGGCGGTTCAGCTCTCTCTGGATGATCAGCATCAAGTTTGCATCTCTTCAACTGACTCATGTGAAAAACTGGATGCTTCATGTGCATATGGTGTGGAAGCTCCAGCTCATAAGCAACTTCCCCCACTCACTTCTTTACTCGGGATGGTCCCTCATACTTCCGTGTTAGTTTGCTTGCAGTCCCCTTGGCTGGCTAAAACTGCTCTCCGGTAATCCTGAGAAACACCATATCTCCCACACTGAAGTGCACATCTCGTCTTCCTCGATTAGCCCATTTCTTCATTCTCCTTGCAGCTTCGTGCAAGCACAACCGTGCCAACTCCAAGGTCTCATCCCAAGCCTTCATGAACTTCTTCGCATGAGGACTCCTCAAGAAACCTCCTGTCACTACGGTATGCGGTGCAACTGGCATCTGCCCATTCACCAACTCAAATGGACTATACCCCGTCGCAGAACTCTTTTGAATATTGTAACTGAACTGAGAAATATCCAAGAGTTCAGGCCAATTCTTCAGATCAACCGTCACATAAAGTCTCAAGTAGTCCTCCAGCAATGTATTGATCCTCTTGGTCTGCCCATCTGTCTGCAGATGGTAACTCGAACTCATCAACAACTTTGTCCTGACTAACTTGAACAATGTGGTCCAAAATCTGCCAGTAAAACATGGATCTCTATCTGACACGATGCTTAATGGCATCCCCCAATACTCACTATGTTCTTAAAGAACAACTTCGCAGTCTTCTCGGCTCCACAAGGTATCTTTGTTGGAACAAAGACAACATACTTGGAAAAATGATCAACCACGACCATTATCCCATTATACCACTGATACTGTGGCAACTGACTGATGAAGTCCATTGAGACACTCATCCATGGTCTCTTAGGAATCGGTAAAGGTTGCAACAGACCTCCTTGTCTCTGATTATCCGATTTGTCTTGCTGACAGATGATGCATGTATGTACATACTCCTCTACATCCTCTCGCATCTTCTCCCAAAAGAATCCTTTCTCCAATAATGACAAAGAATGACGCTGCCTTGGTTGGCCAGCCCACGGTGAGTTGTGGCACTCCTTCAAAAGGTGTCTCGTGATTCCAGATGACTTTGGAACATAGAGTCGGTTTCCAAAGAACAAGAACCCATCTCGGAGAAAGAACTTCCGTGTCTTCCCCTCCTTCACATGCTTCACTATAATATGCGCCTGAGTATCGGTCTCAACACTTCCCTTGATCTTATTCTGCATCTTTTCTGACATCTGAACTCGACTTCTACTCCTAGTTGCCCGGTCTTCTCCCTCCAATGCTGCAAGTTGTCCGTTCCTGCTAAGGGCATCTGCTACCGCATTGTGTCTTGCCGATCTATACTCGATAGTCATGTTGAACTCTGCCAAGAAGTCCTGCCAACGAGCTTGCTTCGCAGAAAGCTTTGGTTTTGATGCAAAATAACTTGCTACAATGTTGTCCATCTTGATAACAAACGGCTTCCCAATTAGGTAATTCCACCACACATGAAGAAAGTGAATGATTGCAGTCATCTCCTTTTCATGGATCGGATACCTCGGTTCTCTATCCTGCAACTTCCAACTCTCGTACACCACCAGATGCCCATCCTGCATAATAACCCCTCCTATGGAAAAATCTGTAGCATCTGTATGTACCTCAAACGGTCGCTCGAAGTCTGGAAACTTCAGTATCGGTGATGTAACCATCCTCTTCTTCAAGTCATCAAATGCCTTCTGACATTTATCCATCCAACTCCACCTCTTGTATTTCTTCAATAGGTCTATCAGTGGTGATGTTACCTTGGAGTACCCCTCTACGAACTTCTGTTGGTAGTTGGTCATGCCCAAAAACACCCTCATCTCATGGACATTCTTCGGTTCAACCCAGTCCTCAATCACCTTCACTCTGCTCGGCTCCATCCGTATGTACCCTTGACCCACTATATTCCCAAGGAACGGAATCTCGGTCTGAGCGAACATACACTTAGACTTCTTCAAGTACAACTGATTTGCTTTCAGTGCCTCGAACACCATCACATGATCGCCAAGTGCTTCTTATGATCCTCCATGTTGTCACTGAACACCACTATATTGTCCAAGTATACTACTACGAATGAATCCAAGTATGGTTGTAGGACATCATTCATCAAAGTGAAAAACGTAGCAGGAGTATTACACAACCCGAATGGCATAACAAGGAATTCAAAACTACCATACCTCATTACTATCGCGGTCTTCTTCTTGTCTCCTTCAGCGATCTGCACCTGATAATACCCATGCCTCAAGTCCAGCTTGGAAAACACTCGGGCTTTCGCAAGCTTGTCAAACCAATCAGCAGCCAATGGAAAAGGATACCTGTTCCTTATTGTCTACTTGTTCAATGCACGGTAATCATAGCACATCCGTAGCTCATTCGAATCCTTCTTTCGCTGGAACAATACCGGAGCTCCATAAGGGGACCTTGAAGGTCTCATGAAACTTGCATCAATTAACTCCTTTAAATGTCGTTTCAATTCCTCCAACTCGGGTCCTGACAACCGATAAGGTGCTTTAGCCGAAGGTTGCTTCCCTGGCTCAAGCTCAATGCTATGGTCCACTGCATGCCTTGGTGGAAGCTTCTTTGGTAGCTTATCAGGCGTCAAATCCACATATTTGGCTAGTACCTTAGAAATCTCGGCTGGAACATACGTCCCCACTCCATCACCTTCGACATCCTTAAACATCACCGCATATGTCTCCATATCTGACTCCTTCATAGCCTTCTCCAAACTCAGTGCCGAAACATGCTGCACCTTGACTTCCCTCCTTTGCCTATGAGTGGGAAAAGTCCAAGTTTGTGACTGTCCAACCAGCACCACCTCATCACAGAATGGGACAACAATTGCCTTATTTCCCTTCAAGAAATCTTGTCCGAGTATCATATCAAAGTCGTTCATCTCCATCACTGTGAAGTCCAACTGATCGTTCGAGTCTTTTAACTACACAGGCACTTCGTGTGACAAACCTGCCACTTTAGCTCTACAGTTCACTGCCTTCACTTCCACATTCAATGGGAATATCATCAGTTCAACTTCTTTTGCCAACCGTATCCTCATGAAGTTATGAGTGGCCCCTGTGTCCACCAGAGCTTGAAGGGTCTTGCCATGAACCATCAAGTCCACGAAACCCAGACTGTTCATCCATGATTTCTCCATAACTTTTCCCTGCACACATGTCTGTTCTCTGCTTCCGTCGAGCAACGGCTTCACCCATTGTGAACCTACTCTGATACCACCTGTCACGCCCCCAATACGTTCTTCCTTAAATTGGCTGGGTGCGGCACTGCCTAAGTAATTAACGTCTTCCATTGTTCGCTTACTTTACGAACTACGCCTTAACATTCATCATTATACATGAATAACATATTAATGTGCGGAGTCCATTGAATTATATAACCACTTGTATTTCCTGGCTTCCTCATCCTCCATTTTCACAGTCCATGATTCAAATGATTCGAAGGACCACTAAACTGAAATCTTGCAATGACCTTTGAATTATATAGCGAGCACAACGACCACTTGCGTTTCCTGTCTTCCTCGTCATCCATTTTGACAGACATTGACAACATTCGGACGTCGAGCATAAAGACTTTAAAACTCTAAAACTCAATTGATGCTCAACTTGCTTTCTCCATACAACAGAACCAAATCAACAGTACGTAAACCCTAACCATGGTAAACCTGCCTGCAACATAGATTTCTATATGGAGAATACAGTAGAAGCAAATCAACAGTAGGTAAACCCTATATAGGGTAAACCTGCCTGGAACGTAATAGGGTCTCTTTGACACTAAACACAATGCCAATCCAGTAAGGGTTTACTCACTTTGACGGTTGTCTGCGTCGGATATTTAAAGATGAGAAATTATTACAAGGCTTACGTTTCTATAGCATTTTATTTATTTATTTAAAACATTTTTTACGTGAGAAATTCTTTGGGTTCATTGACCAACATTATGTTGGAACAAACATTATGAAAGTACCCAAAATATCAAAATCGATTACGGTATTGACTATTTGACCGAATAAACTTTTACAGTCGATCATGGATATCAAAATCAGATCCAATTCCAGGTTACATATCATGTTTACACTGTCAGTCTTTCATACCAATCATAGAAACCGTAGCTTTTGGAATACGTAAGCACTGTAATCAAACAGACCATTTTGTGTCACATCTGAATGGTTAACTTACCGTGAAATGAAAAATTAATCAAGCTTACTAGTTTAAAATTTATTTATTAATAATGTAATTTTAATAGTTAAATCTATATAAATATTTGAAATTATTAATTTCTATCCCATTTCTCGATCAAATTTAGCCGTTAGTCTATACAGTTATTACTGGGTCAACAAATTTAGCTATTGGAGTTCCTGCTTAAACTATTTAATAGGCAAAGCTAGATTTGTTTCTTCAACTTGAACTGATGATGAACCATACTTGTTGGTTTGAAACGTGTCGACAAATGAAATTTCATGTGATTTACACCAAAAAATTTCTCATAAATTTGATATGGATCACAGAAGCCTCAATTCACATCAATTTGTATTAAATATTAAATTTATTAAAATGTGTTTAAAATATAAAAGTAACGTTGATTTAGTGCTGTAGTTTTTTTCCCTCGTCAAAGATTGTGTTATGTATTTGAACATTGTATGAATTTTGGTGGGGACTTTGTATAATAAATTGCATGTTTATATAATTTTAAAAATTATTCTCTCTCTCTCTCTATATATATATACATTAATTTCTAAAATTATATACATATATAGAATATATGAGATAAAGCAAAGTCTTTCGGTAGAAATCACATAAGAGAATTTTTTAGTCGATGCGTTTCGAACCAATAAGTGTGGTTCATCATCAGCACCATATGAAGAGGCGAACCATGACAAAGGCTTAAATAGAGAGCAATGTAGAGACATAATTTCATTATGGATCACAGAAGCTTGAATATAGAAATATATGAGATGTTATTTGTTTTTAGTTTAGTATAAAGGAAACTAAACCATATATAAAATAATTGATTACTCATTATAAAATTGAAAAGAAAAAAATTGAGTAAGCAACACGTTATAAAGATTTAGAGCTATTCTTCAAGTTGGTAAACTAATTGAGAATATAACAAAAAAATTGACCAAAGTTCTTGATAGCATGAGAAAACCAAAAAATGCTTGGAACTTGAGAATCATGAGGATAAGGAGGTGTCAATGTTGATGAGATGATCTATGTCCTTGCAAAGTGATGCCCCTATTGGGCATGGAAGTGGGCCAAGCTCAACGCAAACCAAATGACCTTCAACATCCATCAACAACAATTTCAATTGATCCAACTTGATTAAAACATGGTCTTCAACATCCCTAATATCCACAAACACTTTTCCCAAGAGACTTTTCAATTGCAAATATGGTTCAATAGTGTACAACTAGTGGTTTTCCATACATTTGGTGTTCCCTTTGTCAAGAATGTAGGGAGAGAGACATTCCAAAACATTCGAGTTTGAAATTCCATGTCCCTCCTAAAGAGCATCTTCTTCCACTTCATTGAGCTCTGACTGAATCTAAGGGGGAGTGAGGGTATGGAAACAATGCATAAAAACTTCAACATGACTAAGCTTGCAAGCCTCTAGAATACCACGAACACCACCACCTTCACGATATCAATCCTACTAATGAGTCATTGCTGCCATAGGAAGGAAGAGGCACATATGATTGAGTAACCCCAAATTGAAAAGATGAATAGAATGCAACCAAGAAAAAAGTTGTAGTCCCTTCAAAAAGTCAAACAAAGAAGTAGCAATGGTAAAAGGGGATGTATTTCTAACAACAAGTTTTGAAAAGTCTAGATGGAAAGGAAAGAATAAATAAGTTAGAAGGAACACACAAAGGGGGAAATACCATTCAAATCCCTAATGAATGGAGGAAAAAATATTGACGAGGGTGATAGAGTAGAATGTGAATGCATACCAAGGAAGCCATAATAGAGATCCCCATCAAATATTTTGGATGTCATGAAGACACAAGCAGAGTTAATATAAGATGCCATGTGAGTTTGTGAGAGGGGCATCCTATGCATTGGACATCAAACAATCTATCCAGAAAACATAACAGGAAGTTGGGGAAGAGTTTCTAGGTGCAGTTGACAATAGGATTGGAAAATCTTGGCTTCACCATTGAGCAATGGTTTTTGGAATAATTGAAAAAAAAATCTGATCGAAGCTAGAGACCATTAGAGATGCGCAACTATTGAATAGATGCTGAGGATTTTAGAGTGGAAGAGATAGAGAGGGCATTTGGAGGGACCTTGATGGTTGCACTTTTTTAATATTGTCCCATCTCTAGGTTTGGTTTTGCACTAAGAGCTATACAAAGAAGGATGTTTTTGGCTAGGTGTTATGCTTCCCAATGTGCATCTAGATTGTATATCTTTGTAGTTCTTGATTCCCTGCAACCAGGTGGTAAGCTTCTCGAATGGTAAAGGATCCCTTTGAGTTGTATCCCCTTCGTAGTCTATCTGGGTAGGAGGAGAATGGGATTAGCCTTTGTTTGAGGTTACCCTTGAACTGAGTCCAATTCTTCCCCTTTTAGCTTGGGTTGCCAATCTTATTTCAGTAGCCATTGTCTCCAATATTCACTCATGCCTAAATTGGTCTAGTAGCCCTTAATTGTTAGTAAGACCAAAATGTGATTTATCTGTAGATTTTTTTGAGTTATTATTGATCCCATAGTTTAGGGAGCCATTGCCACAAGTCCTCACAGAAGAGAGCAAAGCATACATCCTTTACACCCCAAAAACAATGTTGTTGGATTAGATGCATTCCATTTTAGAGGGGAGTTAGATGATTTAGAAACCAACGATTTTGCTATATGTGTCTAAAAAGGGGATGAAGTATTGAAAACAAAAACTTGAGGCTTAATTTTGTTGATTTCCATACTTGAAACTTGAGTGAAGTCATCCAAAATGTGCATGAAGTTCCTTGCCTCTTGGATGGTGGGAGTACCCATATCCATTGTATCGCCAAAAAATTATTGGTGGGTTAAGGCAAGGTCTGATCCAAATAGATGAAGTCCTATGATTTTGTTCTCTATTGTTATTGCTTTCAGAGCTCTTCCTAGCCCTTTTTCCATTGATATTAAAAGGAAAGGTGTGAGTGGGTCTCCTTGTCTTATGCCTCTCGAGGATTTAAATGGGATGGTAAGGGAGCTATTTACCAGGATTGATAAAAAATGTTGACGATAATAGGTTTTTGGTCTAGTTGATCCAATCGTTGATACAATCCAAAGGCTACAAGGATGTTGGAAAGGTACCACCAATTGAGCTTATTGAAGGCCTCTAAGTAATCATGTTTTAGCAACATACCTGTTTTTTTGAGAGCTTCACGAAGTGGATGGTTTCATGGGTGACCATGATGAAATTTAGGATTTGGTGACCTTCAACATATACAATTTACTCTAATGAGATGAGATTTGGAAGTAGTGGTTTGAGTCAATTGGCTATTGTTTTGGTAATGATGTTATATGTGGCATTGCAGAGGTCAACAGGTTGTTAACGACTAATATGTTCCACCTTGTCCTCTTTAGGCGTGAAAGTGAGGAAGGTAGCATCTATGGCCTATAAGATGGACTTTGTCTATTGAGATTCTTCCAGGGCTTGCCAAACATTGTGGCTTATAGTGGGCCAACATTTCTGGAAGAATTCTACAGTGAAACCATCTAGGCCAGGAGCTTTGTTATCGCGCATTGCTCTAATATTTCCTTCCACTTTTTCAAAGGATATTTCTCTATGGACAACCTCATTTCATTCCTGTGTTACCAATGAAGGAATATGCTTTGTGATTTTCTATATAACTTATTTATTATTGGTAAGTGGTCCTTTTAGAAGATATTAATAGTATCCATTGAGGTCTTCAGTTATATCTTGATACTCTTGTAGCTTAACTCCTTCATGATTTTTGAGAGAGGAGATGTAATAATCATGGTGATGTTGCAACATGGAATTATGGAAGAATGTTATATTTTTTTCCCTTCTCTGACCCATTGATTTCTTGATTTTTGTTGCCAAAGTAGTTCTTTCTTTCAGTGTTCCTGAAGATGGTTTAGAGTAGCCAATTATTATTTAATTAATGTCTCTGATATACCATGAAGGCTGGATTCCTTTAGAATTATTTCCATTTTCTTTTCCAGTTTATGTTTTTCCTCTAAAATGTTGCTAAATTTATATTTATTCCATCCTTTGAGTTTCCATTTGATGTATTTTAAGATTTTATTGTAGTGTGTACATTCAGGTACCTTCTAGAGTTGCATGTTTGTTCCACCATACCTTTATGTTCACTTGAAAACCAGGAAAATGAAACTATAATTTCCCAATATGAAGGGCCTATTTCTGAGAAATGTTTTAATATCAATATTTAGACATATAGGCCAATGGTCAAAGCCATGGATGGGGAGAATAGATGCTTCTAGAAAGTTGTCCCAGTTCATTATAGATTTTGATACTAGGAACTTGTCCAGTTTGGTAGCCAGTTATTTGGAACCTCCTCTCCAGTTATTCTAAGTAAAGGTGTCATTTGTAGTGTCCAAATCAGCTATTTGGGAGGTCACCAATGTATCCTAAAACTGAATGTAATCAACATCAAGTCTTTTTATACCCCCTCTTTTTTATGCCATGGTTTTATCATGTTGAATTCATTCTCTAAAATCCAAAAGGATGGAGATAGAAGATTAATGGTGCTAGTGATAGATCTAAGAAAATGAGGTTTATTCTTTGGTAGGGAAGGTTCATAAAATAATTGATAGGTGACATGTTTCAGCAAAGCCAACAAGTTGAAATTGGATAGCAAGTATTCTATATGAAGAAAGAATGTTGAGAATGAGAACCTCCTATGCATTCTATATAATTTCAAGTCTACACGATAGCCCCTAGGCATCGAGAGCTATCACTTTGCAATCTCTACCCCATTTTTTAGTTATGTTATTAATTAAATCACCTAAAGAATTTATTTCTTCAGGCATCATTAAGGTGGGAATTTCAGAGAACCACTTTTCTTTGAGGAGCCTTTGTTTGCCTTTTCATTTGAGGCATATGATATTCTAAGAGATGATCTTCATGTTGGGGGTGTATAGATAGAGGGATAAACCTTCGTGATCGCTTTGATTCACCATGAGTTGACCAACATGACTCCTCATTCTTCAAAAATATGTTGGTTACCTCTCCTTCCTCTTTTCCTTTATTCCCTATGGGATTTTTTTGTTTCCTTTATTGATTGGGATTGGACTCCCAATGTTCCAGTGTCGACTCTCCTTAAGGATGAATTGGAGGAAAACTTGCGATAGTTTAAATATGCTTGATCTAACATCTTGACTTAGTGTTCCAAGAATGTGTTTTAGGGAGAGTCTGGTATTTTATTTTAATTTTAAGGGATGGTATGGTCATAGGACGATCTTGGTTTTCTAGAGTGGAGAGGGGGTCAAAATAGTTGTTTATGGGAGGCTGCTTCGTAGCGTGATTGGGTTGAGGGGGTGGTGGGTCATCTTTTGGCCCCTTTTGTTTACCACCTCCCTTGGTAAAGATTCCCTCATATGAGGTGATCATAGGATTAGGGTTAACGTTCTAAACATGGCATCTCCAATATCGAAAGGGAATGTGCTCATAATCTAGGGTTTGTTTCTAGAGTGATAATAAATATCAATGGACTCTATGAGTGGCTCTTAGATATTCATATAAACACAAATATAAGCATAATATATATACTTGGATTTCTTTATTGGGTCTAATTATTTTACAAAATGTCCAATGGATTTGTTGATGCGAGCGAGGGTTTCCTCATCCAAGAATTCCTAAATAAATGAGTACATTTTGATCCATTCTAGAGTTGTGGTGATATATTCTTTATTAGGAACAAATCTCTTCGTCGAGAAGCAAAGGTCTCTTCCAGTTGAGTTGAATAAGTACAAGCCATTTTCAAAGACAAACATTTTATCTTCAATGGTTGCAAATATTAGAGTGAAAAACCTTTGGCATCTGTTTCACGTTTAATTTTCCCCTCGGGTTTCCATTTTAGTCAGATACAGTAAGAGAGTTCTTTCTACAAGAGTTGAATGCCCAAGAATTTACCATTGAGGGTGTGATGTGGCATGTATTATATGTATTTCCTGATATGGATATATTGTACTTCAAACATTGAATCTATTGCTGCTTTGGGGAGGCAGTTGCCTCACATTTTTTTCATTGGTGGGGAATTGGGTGACAAACCATTTTAATGTTCCACCTTATGATTTTGGCCTGCAACATGAGGGATTAATTCCTAAGGATTTTCAACCTAGTTATAGGTTACTGCTATTCAACTATATGAAAGAGCTCTGCTCCCTCCATTGGCACTAACCATGGGAAGAGTGGTTAAAGGGCCACACACAACTCAACATTTAGGATTTCAATATAGAACCATTTTTTTTATAGAAATCTCCCAAACACTCTCAACATCTATAATTTGAATATTCGAACTTTATATATTTTATAGAAAAAAATTAAACCTTAAATGAAATTTTTTCTAATTAAAAATAAATTATGAAAAAATTATATATATTAAAATATTTGATCTCCCTTAAGTAAAATATAAATAATGCTAAAATTAAAATAAATTTATATTAATTTAATTTCATTTTTTTTAATTTATTTTTTAATAGTCTAAATTTAAAATTAAAATTTAAAAATTTATATTAAAAATTTTAAATGTCTATTTTAATTTGAAAATATTAAATTTTCTTATCACTAGTTCCACTGAATAAATATATATCCATCAATTTTACTAAACAATAAAAATAACTTTTATTAAGTATGCTATGATTTAATATCATATTGAAGGACATTACACTAATTTATTTTACTCAAATGCTTTTATTATTATAATTATTATTTTATAATTTTGTTTTTATAATAAAATTTATTATAACAAAAATATATATTAAATTTATATTATATATCAAATTTATATAATTTTAAATTTTTTATAGGGTAAATGGCTAATATTTATTATTTTCTCAATTTAATTTTGGTTACGAACAAATATGAATATTTAAATATTAAATTTCATATATATTTTAAATATATTATTGGCGTAACACATATTAATTATCGTATAAATTATATTAAATTTTTAATAATAATTATTTATTATTTTATTAAAAAATTATATTAAGAAGAGTTTTTTTGGTAGAAATCACACGTAGGAGAAAATTGTGCTTATAGGTTTCTAACGAGCTCGTGTAGTTCATCATCAGATTAGATGAAGATGTAGATCATGGAACAGGCTTAAATAGAGGGCGATGTAGAGACCAAACAATCACATAACTATTAGTTTATGAAAATTAATATTTTAATAATGATTATTAAGATCAAATAATATTCCTATAACGACTAACATAATGGCTAGTTTAATAATAATAATAATAATAATAATAATAATAATAATTAAGAAAGATAAACCAAATACAAGGAACAGAGTAAAATAAAATAAAATAAAATAAATAGAAGTGAAGACCTCATTAATGAGTCAAGATCCTATAACTAAAATAATTAAAGGAGACTAGAATTAAAACAAAGCAATCAAAAGGGAGGGTAAAGTTGTTATTATTATTATTATTAATTTTGTAGGGCTAGTTTATGGAAATAATATTTTAATAATGACTATTAAAATCGAATAATATTGCTATAATCGCTAGTTTAAGAATAATAATACTATATATTAAGAGGGATTGAAAAACGTAAACATCAATAAGAAACAAATAATCCACGCCAACCAAAGATAGGGAATATATATATATATAAATATGAAGATGAATCAAGACCTGATTAAAGGGTCAAGATCCTATAACAAAAATAATAATTAAATGAGACTAAAATTAAAACAAAGCAATCAAAAGGGAGGGAAACAATTTTTTTTTTTTTAATGTGAGAAAACAGATCAAAACAATATTAACATTAAATGCAAATTCATAAAATAGAATCGTCAAACCCTAAATAACAAAATAATCTACAAACATAAACAAACTAGGAGGACAGGACAAGGACCCAGCTTCTGCTAATATTCCAACCATCATCTCTATTTAAATTATTGGGCCTTTTTTTTATTTCCAAGGCCTCCATGAATTTATGAGGATGGAAATGAGTAACCTTGGCAATGACATGGGCTTCCTCAATGCAGATGTGATGCCTAGATTTTTCTACATGTTCCGCCAAAGCAGAGGAGCAGGTCTTGCCATGCTTGATGTCACCTGCATTCTCGCGAATAATTTGATTAATCAAGCGACCGTTCTCACCAATGTAAGGAGCCCCACAAGATCAAGGGATAACATAAACACCTTTCATATTTTGGTGGGTCTACAGGGTCTTTAACGGATCTTAGGGAGCTTCAGATGGTATTTAGAGGCCTAAAGGTCGAAGGAACCTTATGCTTCTTTAGGATCCTCGTAATCTTGTTCGTAGTTCCTTAGAGAAAAGCGAGATGAGCCCCAGAAAAACAATCCTTGGTTTCTTTCTTAACCTTAGGACCTTTTTCAACTTTAAGGAAAGCCTTAGTACATTGGTGTCTACTATACCCATTATTAAAGAAAACACTCAAGAGGTCTATTTTCTCCTCATTGAGATGGTTATCATAAAAAACCCTTAAAGTTATAGTTGCTAAAGTATTGATACCACCAAGCTTTTGAGCGGGGAAATGGTGAGAATTAACATGAAGATATTGCTATGTGTGAGTTTTCTTCCGAAAGACTTGATGAGAAAAAAATCCATCTTCATTCCTTGAGAGGAGGACGTGAAGGAAGGGTAGACTATTATTACTTTCAAATTCCTTGGTGAACTTTATGGAATTAGATTGATTATTAAGATGATATTATTGTTCTCAAAGCTCACAAGGGCGGTGCTGTATTTATTTTTGATAAAGAGGATTACAAGAGGAAGATGTTGGATCATCTCTTAAATAGCGGGAGCTACATGAAACTTAGTAAGGACCCCTTGAAGAAGATTTCAAAAAGTGTGGCTCTTGCTATTAAAACCAGTAGCTCGGTCAACTCATTCAGTCATACGCTCATTGAGAGTAGCCCTCTTACCCCCAGAATCTATGGAATTCCTAAGATCCGTAAGGAAGGGGCTCCTCTAAGACCCGTTGTCAACACAATAGGAGGGTCACCTTATCTTCTTGCTAAATATTTAACAAGGAAGCTTAAGCCCCTTGTAGGCAATACATATTCCTTCATTAAAGGCTCTACTTCGCTTGTCAATGAGTTGAAAGATTTCAGGCTTGATCCCGATGACAAGCTTGTGAGTTCCGATGTGGTCTCCCTCTACACTAATATGCCTATCATCAAGGCCATCGAGGTCATCAAGCGTATTGCAATCCTAGTATTGCTAAGTTAGTTGATATCTGTCTTACCTCCACTTTCGTTTCATTCGATGGGGAATTTTATGAACAAACTTGTGGTGTCGCCATGGGTTGCCCCCTCTCCCCTGTGGTGGCTAATCTATTCATGGAGTATTTTGAATCAAGGGCCTTAACCTCTTCTCATATTCTGCGTAGGATGTGGAAGAGGTTTGTGGATGACACTTGTGTCATTTGGTCCCATGGCAAGGAAGAGTTGGACCGTTTTTTCTTTCATCTTAATAATCAGTCTAATTCCATAAAGTTCACCATGGAATTTGAAAGTAATAATAGTATACCCTTCCTTGACGTCCTCCTCTCAAGGAATGAAGACAGATCTTTTTCTCATTGAGTCTTTCAGAAGAAAACTCACACAGAGTAATATCTTCATGCTAATTCTCATCATTTCCCGGCTCAAAGGCATGGCGTTCTCAATACTTTAGCAACTAGAGCTTTAAGGGTTTCTCATGATAACCATCTCAATGAGGATAAAACACACATTTTGAGTGTTTTCTTTAATAATGGGTATAATAGACACCAATATACTAAGGTTTTCCTCAAAGCTGAAACAAGTCCTAAGGCTAAGAAGGAAACCAAGGATCGTTTTTCTAGGGTTCATCTCCCTTTTATCCAAGGAACTACGGACAAGATTGCTAGGATCCTAAAGAAGCATAATGTTCTTTCAAACTTTAGGCCTCTAAATACTATCTAAAGCTCCATAATATTCGTTAAAGACCCTGTAGACCCCAAAAATATGAAAGGTGTTCCCTTGTTCTTGTGGGACTCCCTACATTGGTGAGACTGGTCGCTTTATTAATCAAAGGATTCGTGAGCATGCAGATGACATCAAGCATGGCAAGACCCGCTCCTCTGCTTTGGGAGAACATGCAGAAAATCTAGGCTTCACGTGTGCATTGAGGAAGCCCATGTCATTGCCAAAGTTAGTTATTTCCATTATCGTAAATTCAAGGAGGCCTTGGAAATCACAAAGAATTCAAAAAATTATAATTTATATTTATAAATTATAATTTAATTTTTTTATATAATTAAAATTTATAAAATATTAATTTATATTAATATTAATAAGTTAAAATATAAAAAAATTATATAAATCTTTATTTAATTTTAAATGAAGGTAACATATTTCAATATAAATAAAAATACACATTATTAAAAAAATATTTAAAATAATTATAAAATTCCATAGTAAACCATATCCTATATCCTAGGAACAAGTGGACTCGACAAAAAAACCTCATCGAAGCGTATCTATTGATAAATTTGTGACTCCTCATGTTGCATTCAATTATTTATGTCATATATTTTAAATTATAAAATATAATTTCGTTAATTTTATTTCGAATTTTTAGTATTTTCATTTTGAATCCGTTTTTCTTATTAGTCGTAGTTCCCACTATGACTATAGATTAAAAGATATGTGACAAATATAATAACTATTTGCAGTCTTCGTTGCCAGTGCCAATGAATTAGCAACCGAGGTTGTTAGAATCAGCGTTTTAAAAGTTTTAAGTAAATAGTAAATTAGGGTTTAGTCTAACTATTAAATAGATTTTTTTATTGGGTTGGAATATAATTTTAAACAATAAAATATAATATAATTTTGAATTTCTAAATGAATTCAATATTATAAAACAAATTTAAAAAATTTGAATTGTATAAAAAAAATATAAAAATACTTGAAAAAATCATTTTGAGAGCTAACTAAAAAGCCTCACATAGATTTGAATTATACACTGGTGACACCGTTTCCTGTGTTCGTCATCTTCCATTTACACAGGCATTCACAATATTCCGGTGACACCGTTTCCTGTTTTCGTCATCTTCCATTTACACAGGCATTCACAATATTTCGGGGGCCGCGCATAAAAACGTTGGAGGGCAACACTCTTTCGACGTACAGCAGAAGCAAATAGATGGCACGTAAACCCTAACCAAGGTAAGCATATAGAGTTGCTTTGGCATTAAATCAAATGCCCATGTTCTATGGGTTTACTCACTTTGTTGGTAAAGCGTATCGGATATTTGAGGAAGAGAAAGTTGTACAGGGTTTACGCTTTTGTAATAACTGATTTCACTTAACTAAAACATTTTCAATCTTCATCTCTGCCGAGTCTTTGACTAAATGTATGTAATATTGCCGTAATGTAATGATTATGTTTTTACCGAATTTGGCCATACAACTTTGCCCGTAATCAAGACATTCAAATGGAAGACTTCGGAAAAGTCCTCGAAGAGCTACGGATTATATCTTCAAGAAGTGGGATGCCGCCCGTGTCAACCTCATCCTCCATTGACGATGACAATGACATTACACAAGTTTTGGATGATGCGCGTACGACGTAATCTTGGAAGGGCAATTGATTCCAATCTGGCCTTTGACATACTCAGAGCACACCTTTTATTCCATGTTTATTATCTTGGTAAACAAAACTAAAAAGTCCATACTAAAAATCCGTTCTAGGCGCACATTGATTAGTAAAAATTCAACCGAGACGAATCCCCTAATGTTGTTTTAATCAACGCAGAAGTGTGAGACTTCGGTTTCGGAAAAGGAATCCGCTTTTAGTAAAATGAGCTCACGAAATGGCAAAATGATGAATAAATATTATTAAGAGAATACCAAGAATGGTCGGCTCGTTGACTCGATCTTCTCTGCTCCTTCACGTCTCTCTTCTCCATTCCCTTCTATAACTACTGGTTTTACAGTTTCCATAACACACCACTTCTGCATTCCGTCCTCACATATCCATGTTCTTTTTGCTGATAACAAACCAAATTAAATATGGGCAACCATATCTGCTGCCTCACGGTCGGCAATATCAATGAAATCATCCAGCTGGTTCAGTCTGACGGTACGGTTCAGATCGTTCATAAACCCCTCAGGGTCGCTCAGATTGTTGACGAATTCCCTGACCATGTAGTCTGTCATTCCGGTTTCCTGCACATAGGGCAGAAAACGCCTGTCCTTTCTCCAGAGGACAAACTGGAGATGGGAAACAACTACTTCCTTATCCTCCAACACTTCTTTCACTCTCCCTTAACTCGCTTATCGTTGGTTTTCCTAATATCGCCGCAGCCCCAGAATGTTCCTCCTACGCCCACTTCTCCTCTATCAGCCCAACTTCGCAGTATTGAACGCGTGTCCCTTCTCTGCCAGCCGTTTGAGATGCAGAAGAGCGATGTGGACGGACGACTTCGGATCAGAGTCTGTCCGGAGTTTATTTCAAAGCTTATGGAAGACGTAAGGCTTAATGCTGCCAAACGCGGTCGTTCAGTGGACGGGGATTCCGCATATCACGAGTGTAGACTCTTGAATACTCCGGAATTGCAGAAAGGCTATGCCCAGTTAGTCAAGTGCAGAGCCAAATGTTGGAGACCGAAGCTTGAGTGTATCAAGGAAAATGAAACAGGATTGGCCGCTACAGATTCATGAAAGTTAAGAGATTGGGACAGAAGAACAACTCTAGCTCTTGATCAGTTCAATTTATGGTGCTCCTTTTTAACAGCACCTTCTCTTACTAATTCTGCCATAGATCAGCCAAGGTTTGTGGTGCAATACTATACATGTTTCTTTCGAGTCTTCGTTTGTTCCAGCAGCCATGATAATCGTTCCTGGTAAAGTAATGGAATCCAAGTAGACTTGAGCTGGCAACAGTGCTCAACTAGAGTCCATTTAGCAGGCTTTCTTGTCTAAGAGAGCAAGATGTAAGTAATATAGGAATTGATGTATATATAAAAGAATTGTTGGGAATTTTTTGATAAATTCCAAAACTAAATTAACTGAACAGAATAGAGACTATGCTCTGTTTTTAACACAGAGTTTTAATCACACACATAAAACTTGTATTCATTAAAAGATTGCTGTTACAAAAGATTCTTCCTCTTAACAGAGGGATTCACCAAGAACTTCCAGTTCCATACAAAAAAATCTCTCTCGAGAAATGCACAAAATTACAGTGTTGTGTGTAAAATTTTCATTACATTCACACGGTGCTGCGTTTCACATTTCATATTCAACAACAAAAAAACTTTCTCTGCACTGCTGTGCATTACTTACATTACTTACATAAAATTACATTTACACTGCTGTCTAATTTTTCATATGCACTTCTGCGTGCCTCCCCCCTTTTTTTACTAATGAACAGCCACACAAAAAAAACATTACATTACCTTTTTTACTTGTGCCATAAACCAAAACTACACCCGAGAATAAAAAACTAATAAAATTAAAATCTTACCAACGTTTACCAACCCACAGTAAATTACATTTATTGTTTTACTGACAAAAATGGCAGTCAACAAAACTTCCAGTTCACGTAAATTGCTGCAGGCCTGTACATCATGCGATTTGCGATTTGATCGCATCGTGCAATCGCATTTGGCGGAAGAAGAAAAATGGAGCACACACATATTGGTGCGATTTGCGATTGGATCGCATCACAACATCGCAATCGGCAGAAATCAAGTGAACGGATGGAGGTAGTGGGCATGCATGCGATTTGCGATCTGCGATTAGATCGCATCGCAAGGAAAAAACATGTAGTTTTCTGAAGTGATAACGTGACAGTTTTAAATTAGATTTCAACACTCCCCTTTAATTTCAACTACTGGGTTATCAGTCATACCCAAACATTTCCTCAAAAACTCAAAATTTTTCTAGCCCAATGGTTTAGTTAGAATATCCGCAACTTGCTCCTGAGTTCTGCAATGTTGGAAGACAATTTCTCCATTGTTTACCAATTCCCTGATGTAGTGAAACTTTGTGTCAATGTGTTTCGTTCTCTTATGAAACACAGAATTCTTGGATAATGCAATAGCAGAGCTATTGTCACAAAAGATCACAGTTCCTTTTACTTGCTCTTGGCATAAGCTCCTTAACATCCTTCTCATCCAAACTTCTTGACATGCTGCTGCTGTAGTTGCCACATATTCTGCTTCTGCTGTAGACAATGCTACAATAGGCTGTTTTTTAGAAGCCCATGAAATGACTCCTAAACCCATGTGAAAAACATAACCGGATGTGCTTTTCCGATCATCTACACTTCCAGCCCAATCACTATCATTGTATCCAATTAAATCTGAACATTCTAAAGTAGTATATAAAATGCCAAATCTTTTTGTACCTTTAACATACCTCAGAATCCTTTTTGTTGCCCGCCAATGTGCTTCTTTTGGCCTCTCCATGAATATAGAAATCAAACTAACAACAAACATTATATCTGGCCTAGTTGCAGTCAAATACACGAGGCTGCCAACTATGCTCTTGTACAAACTAGGATCAAAATCCTTATTGTTGTCCTCTTTGTTGAGTTTTAATCCCATCACCGTGGGAGTGATTGCTGCCTTGCTCTCCTGCATGTTAAATATTTCCAACACTTCCTTAACATATTTCGCCTGTGAGATAAAAATCCCATTTCCATTTTGTTCTACTTCTATTCCTAAGAAGTATCTCAGCAAACCCATGTCAGTCATTTCAAATTCTTCTTTCATGACTATTTTGAAATTTTCAATAAGGTAATCATCATTACCTGTGAAAATAACATCATCAACATATAACACAACAATTAGTAATTTACCATCCTTTTCTTCGATGTAGAGGGTGGGTTCTTCCTCACACTTTTCAAATCCATTTTCCAGTAGATAAGAATCTATCTTACTGTACCATGCTCTTGGTGCTTGCTTCAGCCCATAAAGAACTTTCTTCAATCTTCACACTTTGTGCTCTTGACCTTTCTTTTCATAGCCTAGAGGTTGTTCAATGTAAACCTCTTCCTTTAGCACTCCATTTAGGAATGCTCATTTCACGTCTATTTGTTAAACTTTCCACTTGTTTTGTCCTGCTATGGACAACATTTCTCTCACGGTTTCCATTCTAGCAACCGGTGCGAAAGTTTCCTCATAGTCTCTCCCATATCGCTGCTTATATCCTTTGACAACAAGTCTTGCCTTGTGCCTTTCTATTTTTCCTTCAGCATTACTCTTGGTCTTGTAAACCCATTTAACTCCAATGACTTCCTTTCCTTTTGGTAGTTCAACTAAATCCCATGTCTTGTTTCTCTCTATGGCATTGATCTCCTCATCCATAGCTTCTATCCATTTCCTATCCTTAATTGCATCTTCGAAATGAATAGGGTCATCAACATGACAATATAATGCAAACAAAGAATTCATACCTTCATTTGCTGCCTCTTGTTCATAAATGTCATTTAAATTTCTGAACTTCTTACCTCTTTCATTTGGTGTGCAAGTGCTTGAAGAAGCACTTGAATTTCCTCCTTGCGGTGTGCTTGGAGAAGCACTTTGATTTCTCCTCAAGGGTGTCCCTTGCTGTCCTTGTGTTGGTGCTGCTGTTTGGGGATGTATTTCAACCATCTCTTCATCATTTTCATCATGTGACAAAGAGGTTTTAACATTCACTGTCTTCTCTATGCTTCCATCCCAAGCTTCCTCCTCAATGAACTGCATATCTCTACTCTAATGCAGGCAGAGCCTGCAATACCCAGGATTTCCATATTCATGCATATAAAAACATGCACCTCAAACAATTACCCAATTCAACTTCAATACACGACAATTTTCACCCACTGGCAATCTCAACTCACATGCAGAAACTTATCTTTCAATACCTTAAACTTTATAATTTAAGCTCTTCTTGGAATTAAGTTTCAATCTTCAATGCATTCTCAACTCACTCAATCCAACATCAGTCCCACACTTACAATAGCATTTAAGTTCACCTCACACATTTAGACCAAATGTCAATAACCTTTGATTCATCATATTATGATTTATAAAAACTATTTCCTCGTCATACAAGGTTCTTCATCTACATTCCCAATGTTTCAACACCCAAGTCCCTCTGCGCCTAACTCAACATTTTGAGATCATCGATTCTTCTTTTCAACATTTGAACCAGTGTAAAACATACACAACCAATCAACATGCAAATACTCACCTTCACTGCCTTGCGCTCTCAACAAAATGTATTTGTAGCTTACTCAAATCAGTTCAAGAATAAACGCCCACCAAACATCTTGAATCCACATTCATATAACTCAATACAGCCATGCTCACAAATTTCCAAGCAGCGTGTGAATCAATTCAAATCCAGTTAAAAAGATTATGCAGCGTACAATAAAACATAGACATGTTTAAATATATAATAAAACAAACCCAAGTCGTTGACTGGTTGAACGCCCAGCAATCCACAAGCGCTAATTGCAAATCTGTATTCCCTTTGGCATCGATTCTTATAATAAAACTAATCACAGTCGATACTATCAACCAGCACGCAAAGAGACCAAACCTGTATCGATTATCACAGCAAACTTCAAACAACTATCTCAGAAAACCGATGACTATATATACCGGACACAGCGCCCAATCCACATTCAGCATTTATCGCTGCCATACTTCGATTTTTCCCATTTCTGTTCCATACTGTAGCTGCCTTCAATTCATGTTAAACCAGCGTTTCAACGCATTTCATCCATCAATATAATTCTTACTAACAGGTTTCCAATGTTAATTCTGTTGATAACACTAATGCAAGCACCATTTTTCGGATCGCCGATTCACTGGAGTGACATGCCGATGCCGTAATTTTTGGAATTGCATTCAATTCGGAACTGAACTTAACTCAACTTCGGTTCCCGTATTTACGCCTTTCGATCTTAACGGTTCAACAACGCTTTTCTTCTATACTTCCTCCGCTAATTGCTCTAACCAATAGATAACACAATCCCCCGTTTTCTCACTCACGGTTACACTCATTTAATAGATCTTATCACTAAATCTTCAAACAAAACAACTGTATTTATTACAATAATAACAAACTATGAATCGACCTCCTCAGTAAAACTGAAATTGAACAAATAGGTAATAAAATTCACCCTATCAAACCACAACATGTGGACAGTTTTCCACATTGCTGGTTAGTTCAATCTTCAATTTCGCCTTGTCCCACTCATTGATGCATGAATTGATTTTACTCTTGAATTAAACATTAACCCCACAAGTTAATGATCGATAGCCTTGGAATTGCCAATTAAATTCTTGGCAATCATTACGTCTGGCACTTCACTTCAAATGGTGCGTTCTCTTCAAAATCTGCAAACCTTCAAACAGTATAAAGTCAATATTACAACATCAATCCTTTCAACTACGTACAGAGATTCTTCTATTACAGAGTTTATCATAAGAATGGATTCAGTACTCAACATCTTCCTACCAATTTAGCCAGAATTACAATGCAAATCACATTCTTCATAAATAAACCCAAATGAGATCAATTACAAAGATCCTTTACACGACCAGATTTTCAAATCAATGGTCCTCTACAAAATCTCGTAGGGTTTCTGTCCAATCCACACTCTCTCTAATTATATAAGGAAAACCTAATTGATACAAATACATGGTTTCATGAATCAATTCTGATTCTGAACTAGAAATCTCTCAACCTCTCCTAAAAAATCTCTTCAATTCCTCAACAAACCCCTAAATCTTTCAACATCCCTATAGGATAGATCTTTATCCCTAAAACCCTTCAACTAATTAAATTCCCTCATATCCTTTTATTAAATAAAAAGATATTTACAAAAATCCTCACCTTCTCCTATTTTATTCATATTAATTAATAAAATATTAAAAATTATCACACCCCCCTTTTAACATATTTACAAAATAAAAAACACCCTTGATGCTCCTGCATCGGACTCCCCATGTAAGAAAATTCATGACCACCTGGTCATAAGTCTGGATATTTCCTCCTGGATCCCAAATTTTATTTTGTAATCTTTCTGTGCTTGTCAATTGCTTTATTGTTGTTGTTATCTGCTGTTGTCTTCCAGGCTTCCATATTTTGTGCTGTAGTGCTCCACTTGCTCTACTCTTGCAATCTTTCGCTGTCTTTCTCTTATTGTCTTTCCTTTTCTTTCTTGTTTCTCGCCTCTTCCAGGATACTTTCATCATCAGTCTTCTGATGCTTTCAATCTCTTGGTCCAATAAATCTCCCGGCTGCTGATTTCTAACTGTATGCTGAGCTAAGACGGCTTGCTCAGTTTTTACTTTCTCTATCTGTGCTGTCACTTGCTAACTTCTTGCTTCTATGCGTGTCTCTGTTATGACTGCCACCCGATCATCCATGCCCTCTTGTCTTCTGTAACAGAAAACTTCTTCTTCCTTCATTTGACTGCTCAACTGAGTCAAATGTTCTGCAACAATACCTGCATTCACAAAACACTTGTTAGAATAAAAATCAGAAGGCATCAGTGCCTTGTCCTCCTTTGCCAGCACTTCAGTATGCTTCTCCTCCACTATCAGCACATCAGTATGCTGATTCTCTTTGCCCAAAGAATCCTCTGAAGAATTCTCAAGACTGTCAACCAGTCTTTCTCTCACATCATCTGCTTCCATGATATCTTTCTGCACTCGTTTACTGTACTGAACTCTTTCTTCTGCCATCTCCCTGTCATACTCCGAATTCTTCAACAAATATTCTAGCAATGCAATTTATCTGTGACATTGCTGAAGCATAACATCACCATCACTTACAGTCCCTACATTCATACACAACTTGTCAGTTTGAAAACTACAAGTCTCAACAACTTTAATCGTCAATTCATATACCAGCTCTTCCAGCTGATCATCTTCTTCATTCACATGAACTTCCTCTTGTGTTGTAACAACAAAAGCATCACTGCTTTCTTCTTCAAAGTACTTGTCTCCCGAGAGATTCTTTTCCATGCTTATGACAGTTTCACAAGATTGCGCATCCTCTTCAACAAAACCTGTAATCACATCACAACTGTCAGCTATAAAAACACAAGAGTTCACATTATCTAGTTGATCTGGATCTGCCCAGTAATTCAAGAAATCATCAATGATCTCTTCCTCTGTTTGATCAATAGAAACCTCCTCTTCCAACTCAGCTGCTCTGAGTTGCGTACACTTCAACTGTACATCCATCATCTGCTCGAGCTTCTTCAGCTCTTCCATTAACTGCATGTTTATCTGTCGATCTCTTTTCTGTTGTAGCTTCTGCCACTTCACTTTCTTTCCCTTCAGTGGAAAGATCCATCCTCTATTCTGGTTTTCCTGCTCTTGCAGCCATTCTTCGAGTACCTGCAATTGTACCTTTATTACTGCAATCTCTCTTTCTCTGACCTCATCAGTCATCTCACCTCTGTGGCATTCCTTTGAACCTTTTCTCTGATCCTCGATGATCACTTTCTCCATGAGTTGCACTAGCCTCCACGATAGCAATCTCTTCTGCTGCCACTTACCTCACCAAGCTCTCCTCACTCAGTCTTTTGGTAAGTACTGGTTCACTGCCTCTGGAACCTCTTGAGCATTCTCCTCTATTCTCTTTCTAGGCTACCTCTTCAACTCACCTTCTTCTTCAGGACACTGCAATTTTCCTCCTTATTTAGCGTTTAGCTGAATGCCAGGTTCACTGCCATCATCTTCTCTACAACCATAAACTGCATTTACAAGTTTCAAATCAGAAAAATCAACTCACCTCTTAAGATCTTGCATGATCTTGTCTCCATTTACTTCTGCCATCCTGTTCACTTGCAATTGTGTATGCTGCATATTAGATTTAAAATATGATCTTCATCATTCATCACGCATACATTTCAGTTCAAAAAATCTTCTTGTCCTCATTCAAAAAATAAACATTTTTCATTTCAACAGAGCCAAGCTCTGATACCAAAAATAATGCAGGTAGAGCCTGCAATACCCAGGATTTCCATATTCATGCATATAAAAACATGCACCTCAAACAATTACCCAATTCAACTTCAATACACTGCAATTTTCACCCACTGGAAATCTCAACTCACATGCAGAAACTTATCCTTCAATACCTTAAACTTTATAATTTAAACTCTTCTTGGAATTAAGTTTCAATCTTCAATGCATTCTCAACTCACTCAATCCAACATCAGTCCCACACTTACAATAGCATTTAAGTTCACCTCACACATTCAGACCAAATGCCAATAACCTTTGATTCATCATATTATGATTTATAAAAACTATTTCCTCGTCACACAAGGTTCTTCATCTACATTCCCAATGTTTCAAAACCCAAGTCCCACTGCGCCTAACTCAACATTTTGAGATCATCGATTCTTCTTTTCAACATTTGAACCAGTGTAAAAAATACACAACCAATCAACATGCAAATACTCACCTTCACTGCCTTGCGCTCTCAACAAAATCTATTTGGAGCTTACTCAAATTAGTTCAAGAATAAACGCCCACCAAACATCTTGAATCCACATTCATATAACTCAATACAGCCATGCTCACAAATTTCCAAGCAGCGTGTGAATCAATTCAAATCCGGTTAAAAAGATTATGTAGCGTACAATAAAACACATACATGTTTAAATATATAATAAAACAAACCCAAGTCGTTGACTGGTTGAATGCCCAGCAATCCACAAGCGCTAATTGCAAATCTGTATTCCCTTTGGCATCGATTCTTATAATAAAACTAATCACAGTCGATATTATCAACCGGCACGCAAAGAGACCAAACCTGTATCGATTATCACAGCAAACTTCAAACAACTATCTCAGAAACCCGATGACTATATATACCAGACACAGCGCCCAGTCCACATTTAGAATTTATCACTGCCATACTTCGATTTTTCCCATTTCTGTTCCATACTGTAGCTGCCTTCAATTCATGTTAAACCAGAATTTCAACGCATTACATCCATCAATATAATTCTTACTAACAGGTTTCCAATGTTAATTCTGCTAATAATACTAATGCAGGCACCATTTTTCGGATCGCCGATTCACTGGAGTGACATGCCGATGCCGTAATTTTTGGAATTGCATTCAATTCGAAACTGAACTTAACTCAACTCCGGTTCCTGTATTTACGCCTTTCGATCTTACCAGGTTCAACAACGCTTTTCTTATATACTTCCTCCGCTAATTTCTCTAACCAACAGATAACACAATCCCCTGTTTTCTCACTCACGGTTACACTCATTTAATAGATCTTATCACCAAATCTTCAAACAAAACAATTGTATTTATTACAATAATAACAAACTATGAATCGACCTCCTCAGTAAAACTGAAATTGAACAAATAGGTAATAAAATTCACCCTGTCAAACCACAACATGTGGAAAGTTTTCCACATTGCTGGTCAGTTCAATCTTCAATTTCGCCTTGTCCCGCTCATTGATGCATGAATTGATTTTACTCTTGAATTAAACATTAACCCCACAAGTTAATGATCGATAGCCTTGGAATTGCCAATTAAATTCTTGGCAATCATTACGTCTGGCACTTCACTTCAAATGGTGCGTTCTCTTCAAAATCTGCAAACCTTCAAACAGTATAAAGTCGATATTACAACATCAATCCTTTCAACTACGTACAGAGATTCTTCTATTACAGAGTTTATCATAAGAATGGATTCAGGATTCAACATCTTCCTACCAATTTAACCAGAATTACAATGCAAATCAAATTCTTCATAAATAAACCCAAATGAGATCAATTACAAAGATCCTTTACACGACCAGATTTTCAAATCAATGGTCCTCTACAAAAGCCCGTAGGCTTGCTGTCCAATCCACACTCTCTCTAATTATATAAGGAAAACCTAATTGATACAAATACATGGTTTCATGAATCAATTCTGATTCTGAACCAGAAATCTCTCAACCTCTCCTAAAAAATCTCTTCAATTCCTCAACAAACCCCTAAATCTTTCAACATCCCTAAAGGATAGATCTTTATCCCTAAAACCCTTCAACTAATTAAATTCCCTCATATCCTTTTATTAAATAAAAAGATATTTACAAAAATCCTCACCTTCTCCTATTTTATTCAAATTAATTAATAAAATATTAAAAATTATCACACCCCCCTTTTAACATATTTACGAAATAAAAAACACCCTTGATGCTCCTGCATCATACTCACAATGAGCTTCTTGGTGGATGGGTTATACAACCTGTAAGCCTTGGATTCCTCACTGTATCCAATGAAAATACATTTCTCCCCTTTGCTGTCCAACTTCTTCCTTAGCTGATCTGGAATGTGTGCATAGGCCACACATCCAAAAACTTTCATGTGGGTGACTCCTTGCTTTCTCCCACTCCATGCTTCTTCCGGCACTCTGTTCATGACTGTTTTTGTAGGGCATCTATTCAAAAATATACGCTGCACAGTGTACAGCTTCATCCCAATAATCATTTGGAAAATGCTTTGCCTTTAGCATACTCCTTGCCGTATCCATGATTGTTCTATTCTTCCTTTCAGCAACTCCATTTTGCTGTGGAGTGTACCTAGCTGTAAACTGCTTATGAATTCCATTTTCTCTACAAAAACGTAGAAATTCTGTGGAGATATACTCACCTCCTCTATCAGTTCTTAAAATTTTGATATGCAGCCCGCTTTGGTTTTCCACAAGTGCCTTGAAATTGCAAAATCTTTCAAACACTTCAATTTTGTTCTTCAGGAAATAAACCCAAGTTTTTCTGGTAAAATCATCAATGAATGTTAATATGTAGTGGCTTCCTGCAAGTGACGGAGTTTGCATCAGTCCACATAAATCTCAGTGGACAATCTCTAAAGGTGCTTTTGCCCTTATGCTTTTCCCTGATGGAAAACTTTCTCTGTGTTGTTTTCCCAAGATATAATCTTCACAAAGGCTGTCTGGTTTCTCTATCAATCGTAATCCTCTTACCATTCCTTTTCTACTCAACAAGTTAAGACCTCCAAAGTTGAGATGTCCAAATCTCAAGTGCCATAACCAATTTTCATCTTTTGGTTCGCTTTGGAAAGCCTCTTGTGTAACTGCTGCTATTTCTACTCCATCTTTTAAATCTACTTTTATCCTGAGAGGGAACATCCTGTTCCTTTTCATCTTCACTTCAGTAACACATCATTTGCTGGGTTTTCTATCCATGATGGTGCATACATCATTCTCAAAGAAAACATTGTACCCCTTTTGAACAAGTTGTCCAATACTCAAGAGGTTACATCTCATTCCAGGAACATAATAGACATCTGCTATGGTTTTCTTTTCACCTTTCTTTGTTAGGATATTTACTTCTCCTTTTCCCATAACAGAAAATTTACTATCAATCCCAAGTGTGACTTGTGACTTCACACTATGATCTAACTTAGAAAACAGGGCAATGTTTCCTGTCATATGGTTGCTGCAACCGCAGTCTAGAAACCATATATCTTCACAGTTTGTTTCAGCCATATTATAAGCAAAAAGCACATTATCTTGGCTGATATTTTCTCTAGTGAAATTTGCACTAGATCTATTATTCATATCATGCTGCTTCTTTCTACGTTTATTTGCATAATGCCCATATTTTTTACAATAATAACATTGGACATTGGATTTTTCATACCTTTGT
Organism: Pinus tabuliformis; assembly: GCA_031772625.1. Taxonomy (NCBI): domain Eukaryota; kingdom Viridiplantae; phylum Streptophyta; class Pinopsida; order Pinales; family Pinaceae; genus Pinus; species Pinus tabuliformis. The sequence continues at coordinate 269,594,096 of CM062808.1, read as the reverse complement.
CCTTGAGCATGATGTTGTCCACTTTGTTGGCTGCTGCGTTGGCCTTGGTTTTGATTTGGATTGCTGCCTCTTCCTTGAGCGTTTGCTGGACTGTTTCTTCCACCTCTATTTTGGCTTCTGCCTCTTCCTCTCTTGTTTCCTCTTCCTTGACCTCTTCCTCTTCGAATGGACATCTGGGTCTTGAAGGCATGCTCTAAAGATGAGTTTTCATTTCTACTCAATCTCTGTTCAAGTGTTATCAGTGATGCATGTAGTTCATCAACTGAGAAGTTTGTGAGATCCTTTGTCTCTTCTATGGTGTTGACAATCACATCGAACCTTGAGGGTAGGAATCTCAATATTTTCTCCACAATCCTCCTTTCTTCAAGAATCTCTCCATGAGACCTTATCTGTGTGACCAGACCAATCACTTGTGTGAAGAATGAGTCAATATTATCATACTCCTTCATGAATAGATTCTCAAAATCTCTCCTCAGCAACTGTAGTTTTGTTGTCTTCACTTTCTCCATGCCTTGATAGGCTATCTTGAGAGTTTTCCATGCTTCTTTGGATGTCTTGGCTGCTGCTATCCTTGGAAACACACTCTCATGCACTGCTTGATACAAAAATACGAGGGCTTTTGAGTCCTTCTTCTTATAGCTCTTCAACAGATCCTTCTCTGCCTGAGTTAACCTATTAAACTCATTTTCATCTGCTGGTTCTTCAAATCCATCTTCAACAAATTCCCATAAGTCTTGTGAGGCAAGCAAAGCTCTCATGGTTATTGCCCAATAGTCATAGTTTTTTCCATTAAACTGTGGAAGCTGAGTATTAAAGATACCCATGCTAGTGCTGGTGCTGATGCTAGAGCCAGCCATTCTTGCACTCTAAACTATGCTTTAAAAGACTTGACTGTGTATTTAAAAATCACTGACTGTATTCAACAACTACATAAAGAAAACTTGAGAAATACCTTGGATCTTTCTTGACAGAGTCTTCACTCTGTTGGAGAAGCTGCTGTAGCAAGAAATCCTTCCTTCAGCTTCCTTGACACCTTCAAAGAGCCTGGACAAGCTCTGATACCACTATTGAGAATTTTCTGATAAATTCCAAAACTAAATTAATTGAACAGAACAGAGACTAATGCTCTATTTTTAACACACAGGATCTTAACACAGCGCAACAAAAAAAATGTTTCCAGAACACAGAGTTTTACCCACACACATAAAACTTGTATTCATTAAAAGATTGTTGTTACAAAAGATTCTTCCTCTTAACAGAGGGATTCACCAAGAACTTCCAGTTCCATACAAAAAAATCTCTCTCTCCAGAAAATTTCTCTGTCTCAGCTTGCACAAAATTACACTGCTGTGTGTAAAATTTTCATTACATTCACACGCTACTGTGTTTCACATTTCATATTCAACAACAAAAAAAACTTTCTCTGCACTGCTGTGCATTACTTACAGAAAATTACATTTACACTGCTGTGTAATTTTTCATATGCACTTCTGCGTGCCTCCCCCTTTTTTTTACTAATGAACAGCCACACAAAAAAAAAAATTACATTACCTTTTCTACTTGTGCCATAAACCAAAACTACACCCGAGAATAAAAAACTAATAAAATTAAAATCTTACCAACATTTACCAACCCACAGTAAATTACATTTACTGTTTTACTGACAAAAACCATGGTCAACAAAACTTCCACTTCACGTAAATTGCTGCAGGCTTGTACATCATGCAATTTGTGATTTGCGATTTTATCACATCGCGTAATCGCATTTGGCAGAAGAAGAAAAATGGAGCACACACATATTGGTGCGATTTGCAATTTGCGATTGGATCGCATCGCAACATCGCAATCGGCAGAAATCAAGTGAACAGACGGAGGTAGTGGGCATGCATGCGATTTGCGATCTGCGATTAGATCGCATCGCAAGGAAAAAACATGTACTTTTCTGAAGTGATAACGCGACAGTTTGAAATTAGATTTCAACAAGAATAGATAAGAATCTTGTTAAATGGGATTTTAAATGGCTTCCTTTTACTCCGCTGACCTTCCTGCAATTCAATAATAGCTAATTATATCTCCTCCACGTAAAATAATAGTTAGTGTGTTGTGTACTAATTAATGCATTCATTTTGCTGTAAAACCACATCGTTAACCGAGGAAAAAGTTTGTTACTAACCTGTTTTCTATATTTTCTTCTATATTTTCAATGTTAACTCCATTGATGACAACATTTTATAGAGTTGTTTATTAAAATTAAATTTATTCTTTTATTTATTATTATGAAATGAAGATTATAGAATTTAAAATTTTAATTTGTTTATTAATAATTATTAAGTGGCAACCAGAATAAATAAGATAAAGAGTTGAGATTTATATAATGTTTTTTTATGTCAAATTAAATTTAAAAAAAAAAATATTCACAATTCTAAAATTCAATTTTTATTTGGTTATCATGTGTAACATTTAATACTTATGAATTATTTATTTTTTTACTATGTTTTATTGTTACATGTTTTTTAAAATATGTGTGTATATATGTATTTATTAATAGAGAAATTTAGAACTTCTTATTATTAAAATTTGTTAAATTGTTGTTAAAAAATTGTTTCAACTAGTTTTCCTCACTAGTTCTTATTAGTTTTTCATATTCTATATTCTAGAATTTTGTTTAAATAGATTGTAATCCAATATACTTATGCCATTATTGGCGTGGTGAATGTAAGTGTGAGTGAAAAAGAAATATTTTCTATGTGAATGATTATGTCACCAATGAGTTGCAAGTCAAGTGTGAGTGAAGAAGAAGTATTTTCTATGTGAATGATTATGTCACCAATGAGTTGTAAGTCTAAGTGTGAGTGAAGAAGAAGTATTTTCTGTGTGAATAATTATGTCACCAATGAGTTGCAAGTCAACTTCAAATAATTTTCCTTTTCACAATTGTTGAGTTAGTATAAGCACTGAGTTGAGGATCGTGAGGCATTAACCTGTTTGGGATGGCTCAATATGCAATGTGAAGATTGTCTTGTGTCTAGGGGGTGATCCTGCTTGTGTTAGCTCTTGCAGCTGCTTCTGTCTGCATGGTGGTCCTGAAATGGTGAAGTTGCCACACTGCATGTGAAGCGTAATGAGTAGTCTCATGGTGTACAAATCTCTGTTAGGTATATACTTTGCCTTAGTTGTTGCATAAGGCTTTCCCAATGAAGTTCCAGTTGGATCTACAAATCTCCATATTGTTCTCAAATGTTCTGGAAATGTTATACATAAGGACCAACAAATGAATTTTTGTGTTTGATAAGGATGAGAAACTCTTGAATTATAAAATTATGTTGATCTTTCATGAAGTGTTTTGAAATCAACAGTATTTCCAAAACATTTTGGATGTTTCAGTTAAAATTCACCTTAGTTTACTCAATGCTTTCTAGGTGAATGTTGTAGAGTTTGTAGGTATATGCAAAATTGTTGAGGTAATCCCTAAGTAGATTGTAGTAAATATCACTTCATGCAGTGAACTAGAGGAATTTCAAACCTTTTCCTGGTGTGGCTTAGGGAGCATCTTTGTAAAAAGTCTGTAGGAAGGAAAATTAGAGCTAGGCGTGTTGTCCTTATTCTGAGTGATGATTTTGCCTCAAGACTAGAAAGAAATGTTGGAAAGGAAGAGGAGGAAAGGCACAAAATTTCACACACAAAACCAATATGAATTGTCACTCTTCAATAGATCACACAAACTTCACTTGATTACAATTAAATCCACGACAAGTATTTATACTTTTTAACTAACTATTAAACTTATGCTAACTTCAACATGAAAAAATACACTAAATTTAACTTTTCCAAATATAAGATTGAACTCAAACAAACACTCACTTAACTCAAATTAACTAACACTCTAAATTTAGACTACTCGCATGCGGAAGTAATTAGCTATTTTTAACACTCCCCTTAATTACAACTACTAGACTAATACATGAGTCATGAAAACTCAAATATGTGTGCTTGTGTAAGTATGCTTGTTGGTCTATGTCTCGACTATGCTTACAACACCTAAGTTTCCTCTATGAAATTTAGATGCATCTGTTGCTAATAGCATAGTGAATAAGTGAGCCAATTGATCACTCCATTTCAGTGTTTCGAATAAAATTCTCCATTGGTATGATTGCATAGTGCCATTGTTGAGGTTTTTTCACAATAGATTATTATTGATATTTATTATTTCTATTGAGGTCCATCCAAAAGGTTTCGTAACCATACTACTTGGCATGTTGTTGATGTTGTTGCTACATATTCTTCTTCTTCTCATGAAAGTGTCACAATAGAATGCTTCTTAAATTCCCATTATATCACACCTTAACCAAGATGAAACTCATAACCAGAAGTGTTTTTCCTATCATCTAAACTTCCTACAAAATCATTGTTAGTATATCTAACCAAATCTTTCTTTTCTATGCTTGCATAAAATTTGTCACAATTTGTAGTTCCTGTTATGTATGTAGAACCCTTTTTCCAACTTTCCAATGTGAGTCTTTTGGACACTCCATAAATCTAGAAATCAAACTAACTCCTTGCATAATATTTAGTCTTGTAGTTATGAGATACATAAGGCTACCAACCAATCTTTTGAACAAAGTTGGATTGACATATGATCCTTCATCATTCTTACTTAACTTTGTACTTGTTGCTACTAGTGTAGGAGGAGGTTTACAACTTTCCATCCTAAATCTTTTCAGCAATTCTTTAGCATATTTTTTTTGACAAATAAAAATCTTTCTTTGATTTCTCAACTTCTATGCCAAGAAAATATTTCATAAGACCTAGATCTGTCATTTCAAATTATATCTTCATTGCTCCTTTAAACTCATCTAATTCAAGATTATCAGTATAAATCATATCATACACATACAAACAATCAATAAAAATTTGACCATGCACATTTAGATTTGTGTATAAGGTTGGTTCAATGCTACTTCTACAAAATCCATTCTTCATCACATAACTGTCAATTCTACTATAGCATGCTCTTAGAGATTTTACGAGTCCATAGAGTACTTTCTTCAACCTATAAAGTTTGTCTTCATGACCTTCAACTTCATAACCTGGAGGCTGCTAGACATAGATTTCTTCTTCTAGAATGTCATTGAAGAAAGCTGATTTCATATCCATTTGATACACTTTCCATTTATTCTAAGTTGTTGTTACCAAGACTTTTCTTACTGTATCCAATTTGGCTACCAGATCAAACATTTCTCCAAAATGTATCTCTGGTTGCTATGAGAACCCTTTTGCTACAAGCCTTGCATTATAATTCTCAATTTCTCTTTTTTCATTCAACTTTGTCTTGTACACTCATTTCACACCAATGAGGTTTTTATCTTTTGGAAACTCAACCAAATTCCAAATATCATTATTTTCTATAGATTCTATTTCTTCATCCATATCTTGAACCTAATTCTCATCTTTGATAGCTTCCTCAAATGATCAAGGTTGAAATGAAAACAATGAAAATTTTCAACTAACATCCAAATCATCATAAATATCTTGCAAACTTCTCATTTTTCTCTTACATTGCTTGATTCATCACCTGACTGATAGTTGGGAGTATTTTGATCTATTGATCTGCTTGAAGATCCATATTGTTCAGAGAATCTTGGATTCCTTGCTGGCATGACTGTGTTATGTGTCTTCTCATGTGATTCTTGGTGCTCATTTTTTGCTACATCTTCATCTTCCTTGAGTGGTACTCTTGCATCAATTGTTTTGACTACATTCCCATTCCGTGACTCTTATTATGTGAACACAACATATCTATTGATTATAGTCTTCTTTGTGACAAGTTTATACAAATCATATGCTTTTGATTTCTCACTATAACTAGTAAATAAGAAATTTTCACTTTTATCATCTAACTTGCCTCTTAGCTCTTTAGGTACATTTGCATATGCTACACATCCAAACACTCTAAGATGATATACACTACAAGGCATACCTAACCATGCTTCTCGTGGCACTCTGTTCATCACACTCTTTGTATGAGATCTATTTATCACATAAACAATGCATGCAACTACTTCTGCCCAATACACAATAGACAAGCTTCTCCCTTTCAGCATGCTTCTTGTCATGTTCATAATTTTCCTATTATTTCTCTCTGCTACACCAATATGTTATGGTGTGTAAAATTGTCTTCTAATTCCATGTTGTTTGTAGTATGCATGAAATTCCTTCGAATCATATTCTCCACTACAATCAAATATCAATATCTTGATGTGCACTCTAGTTCTCTATTAGGGATTTGAATTATTTGAACTTTGCAAAATTTCCAAACTTTTACTTCAAAAAATAAACCCATGTCTTTATGATGAAATCATCAATAAATGTGAGGAAGTAAGAACTTCCACCAATCGACTGTGTTCACATAGTCCACATAGGTCTATATGAAATAACTCTAGTCGCTACTTTGATCTATATACTTCTTTTGGAAAACATTCACGATGTTTCATTCCCAAGATACAACACACACAAGTACTAGAGGGTTCTTTGATGAGAGGTAATCCTCTAACCATATATTTTTGCTGCAACAATCTCAAACCAGAGAAATGAAAATGTCCAAACCGAAAGTTCCATAACCAATAATCATCAAAACATGCAACCATAAAAGAACTGACCTGATTTTTGTAATTCATGATGAAGGGAAAGTATATGTTGCTTTTCATATGCACCTTTGCTATCATCTTCTTTCTTACGTGCTTGTCATAAATAACACAATATTGTCCCTAAAAAATAACATTGTATCCCTTATGCATTATTTGACCAACACTTATCAGATTATATTTGAGACTAGGAACATAATATACCTCTGAAATTGTCTTCGGCTCCCCTGATTGTAGAAGGTTGACCACTCCTTTTCCATCTACATCCATAGTTTTGTGAGTCCCCAATTTTACCTTTGTCTTGACTGATTGATCTAGATTTGCAGCCAGATTCTGGTTGCCAGTAATGTGGTTACTCCAACCATTGTCTAATATCCACACATTATCAGAAGTTTCATGCATCGTATGGAAATCTAGGAACATAGAGTCACTATTTTGTGTAGTTACATTAGCTCGTTGCTTTCCTTGATTAGCTATCCTCTCCCTGCAATCACGTGCATAGTGACCAAATTTATTGCAATACTAACATCTCACCTTGGATTTATTGACTCTTTGATTATTGTTGAAGCTTCTCCTATTGCTTCCACTTTCTTGTTCTTGCTCTTCTTTTCCATCTCTCTGACCACCATTCCTTCCACCTCATCCTCTACCTCTGCCTTGACCTCTATCTCATGAAATAGAAACCTTACTTTTAAAAGTGGTTTCTAAGTACATTTTTTTGTCTATCCCTGCCTCATGGGATAGAAGTGATCCCATCAATTCATCAACTATCAGTGATGTTAAATCCTTGGCTTCTTCAATAGTTGCTACTACAAAATCAAACTTAGTAGACAAATATCTGAGGACCTTCTCAACCACTGTTTGATCTCGAATGTCATCACCATAAATATTTAACTCCGTTATAATAGTCAAAACCTGATTCATGAATGAATTAATATCTTATGTGTCCTTGAACTACAAACTTTCAAATCTCTCCTAATGTTCTGCAGGTTAACAATATTGACTTTGGCCATACCTTTATAGCTCAACACCAAAGTATCCTACAATTTCTTTGTTGAAGACATAGTCATAATCTTCTAGAATAATGTTTGGTCCACTACTTGTTGGATAAGTTGTAATTATTGTGCATTCTTCTTTTTCTTTATCCTTAATTGTTCCCTTTGTGCATGTGTGAGGGTTTCTTCTGCTTCTTCATTCTCATGTTCCAGAAATCCAATCCTAATGTAGTTCTAAACATCATGAGCCTTTAACATCGTCTCCTTCTTGATGTTGCACATATCATAGTTCTTCCTTGTAAACGGTTGCAGTTGCTGCTGGAAACTTGTTGAAGCCATATTTAAAATCTTCTCTTCAAATAATAATAAATCCCTCTTTTTATAAAGACCTTTATAAATCTTTTGAAATCTCTTAATAAGGCCCTTTGAAAAAACATTCAACAAAAAACCCTTTATTTATTTTTTTAAAACCACTTTTGAACAAAAATATATTAAAATTTTAATAACTCCTAATAAAAAAACCTTTCAAAATCATTAAAAACACTTTTAATAAAGACGATTAATTTTCATACAATAAAACAATATTTTGAAGGAGATATGTCACATATTAATAAATTACTTTGGAGTTACTCAAAAAGAAATAACACCATGTGACTTATTAAAACTTTGGAATGAAAATTTTAAACCTTTTAAATTTATGATCAACATCTTAATGAGGGTTGTTGCACCTCGTGATAAAGAACACCCACCACTAAAATAAACGTGGACAACATCCCAAATTGTTGGACTTTTAAGCCTCTAAACCTATGACAATTCTGCAATTTTTTTTTTTTAATTGTAAGCCTTCTTCAATTGACTCTCTTCTTTCTAGCTCTGTAGGCTCCTCGAATCCTGTATTCCTTCCACAGATCTGATACCAATTTTTTCGAAAGGAAAAGGAGGAAAGACATAAAATTTAACACAAAAAAATATGGGTTGCTACTTTTCTATAGATCACACAAACTTGAGTTGATTACAATGAACCTGATGAGGGGTATTTATAACTTTTAACTGACAACTCAACTAATGCTAACTTCAACATGAAAACACACATTAAATTTAACCCTTCCAAATATAAGACTAAACTCGAACTAACACTCACTTAACTCAAATTAGCTCATTCTCTAAATTTAGACTTCTCTGCATACAACAGCAATTAGCTATTTTTAGCAGGCATTGTATGATTCTTTTCTGAAAGTGTTTTGTTTTTCAAAAGAAAAAACAACAATATTCCATTAATAAAAACGAAATGTGTTTCATTTGCAAGATTTCTCTTCCATGAAGTCTATTTTCAGTGGAGAAAAAGAAACTTAAAAAGAAACAGATATATACACTAAGTGATCCAGTGGTCAAGGGTAACAAAAATAGAGCAATATCTAATAGTTAACCAACAAAGGAAACTTTGAGAATGTCAATAGATTCCTAGATATTGCAAAAACTTGAGACTACATCAGTATTACAATATCACTCTTTGATTGAAGAGGCCAAGAGTTTACTGTAAATTACGAAAAGAAAAAACTAGCCACAAAAATAGAGTCGCTTCTGAAAGCTTTTTCTTACAGCGAAATACTTACACTTTTGAAACCTCTGAACCCATTTTGGGAAAATTCAGTTTCAATAATATATTGTGCCTAAAATATGTTCTTCAGTAGTGTTGAAGCCCCAAAAATTGGGTCGACAACAAAGGGGATACCCGCTCGGTCCGGACCTTGGTTGGCAGCTCCTTATCCGTTTGGTATAGCGGGTTCAACTGGGGATAATGGGACCAGTTTCCCAATCTAAGGGTGTGTGTGTGCAGAGTTGGATGATGCTGATCTAAAAGTTCTAATCTAAGCTACTTTAATTTAATTCTATGTTATTGTAATCTAATGAAAACAACACATCTAATCTATGCTAACCCGGGATGTAATTCTTCTATTATACGATCTAAAGAGATTTCAAATAATAACTGGTAATAAAGATCATTCAACGATTAGAAGAATAGAAATCAATTAAGATGAACCACTTTGCATAAAAAGTTAGGCAAAACAGTTGTGAACAACATATTGCATAACAAGTTATTCATACATCAGACATAAATAAATGGCTCCACCGTACAAAAGTGCCAAATGGTAACTCAAACATTCATGTAATAACATATAAACAACTAAAAACTGTATATCACTTTAAGAATATAAGCAGAAATGGTCAAGAGATAAAAGTACCATTTATGACTGGTTCTACTCATAAACTTAAAGCAACAATGATTTATCTCTTCTTGTTCTAATATCTACCAAGAGTACAGAAGTGCAACATTAGTAGCAGATATCAAATGCAAACATCAATAAACTTTGATCCATTCATTCACCAAAACCTCCTCTGAGGGTGCAAAAGTACATGTTCTGAGGACAAGTTTTTGACAAATTTTTGGACCCTTCTCTAAATGCATGAGAAGGGTTTAAATACTGCTAACTAAATAACTTAATTACATAAATTTAGGATACGATTTAAATGACCGCCCTTTTTCTAAGCGAACTTATTTCTAAAAAATTGAATCTAATTCCTAACTATTTCTGCATTTGCTCCTTAATGTTGCGAGCATTCAACATTTACCTGGGAAGAGTCGGCTGGTTGCCTTTCGCTTTTGTTTAAGTCAAGCAAGCAAAAATGGCAAGCGCTGGCACCATTTTCTAGTAAACTAGAAGATATTTTTGGGAATCATCCTCTGGCTGGGTGAATTTATTGCATATATACTCGGTAACGACCCAAATTTCCCTCAAATTGCTTCCACTTTTGCTATCTCGGTTTCCAGACTCGTGGATGACTAAGCAAGTTATGGACTTTGCTTTCTGAACAATTTTCTTAGCGATGCACGATTAGCACTAGCGCTAACCGCGCATCGGAAACTGCCTTCGTTCTTTGATCTGGGCCTTTCTGGTGCGTTTTTCGCCTTTAACGCTTTCTCCTCTACTGGGCATAAGCTTCAGAATTTTGAAAACATGCTGCTTTTGTGAGCTTTTGACCCTGAGTGTTGAATCACCTATTGATATCAGCATCTGTTCAGTAACACTCTGAAATCTGCGTTTCTGTTGCATGCGGTATCCGTTTATGAGGGCATCTCTTCTCTGTTCTCCGAGCATTGACGCTTTCCCTTTTTCCTTAGATGTTTCCTGCACATTGCTTCATGTTATTTCCTATTTTTCATTCCTGCAGTTTACGCAAAGGAAAAGAGTAATGATAATAAATATTGACACAAAAGCTCTAAGCTCTACGAATATATAAAATAGTGCCACCCATCGTGAACTGACTCTTCGAAAAACACAAAATTGTCCTCCATTAACACTTTTGGTGTACGTTCATTAATTTCCTTTAAAGTGCATGCCCAATTTTTGGTTTACAGACAACTTTTCTTGAATGTTGATCCGAGGAAAATTTGCGATGGACGATTTCCGCAACTTGCATCGTAGCATCGTGGTATCGCAGATTTATCAAGATTGTGTTATCGCAGATCGCAACATCGAAGTATCGCAACATCGCAGCATCGCGGCATCGCAGTATTACGTTTATCGCAAGATCCCAGATCTTTGCAATTCGTTAAATTATTGTGTGCTGTTTATGCGATGTTGCGATATGCGATGTCGCATATCGGCAATCGCAGGTTTCTTAAGATCTTCATTTATGGGCGCTTTTTCACAGTTTTTTATTGTGCTCATAAGGAAATGTTTTATTCTCTTCTCGCAATGCGATATATTTTTAAGGAGTATAATACAAAAAGTTTTATAAAATGTTTTTGAATTTTTTTTATTAAGGGTCCCCACTTGCTTAGTGTTATTGCTAATACTAAACAAAGAGGGGGGTTGTTGGTGGCCATAACAATGGTGATTCACTTGGAAGAACCAGTTATCTCTGCTTTTCTATTGAATCTTAACTTCCAAAACAGAAAAATTTTCATAAGTCTAAATTTTGTTATGGACAGATAGAGTACATTATGCCTTATCCTATCAATGATATTTTGTTCCAACCTCTTTCTATTCTAATTGTTTGCTTCCTCAGGCTTGTTCTTGTATTTACATCAGTCATTACTTAGTTTTGTAAAGGTAAAATAAAGTCTTCTCTGTGTGCCAGCTTTAAAATATGCTCGTTTGTCATAGGTAGAGCCTCTTCTGCCAGCAAGCGTCCATAGCCTCAACAGGGTTACCTATTACCCAGCAATGATCATTTATCCTGCTTAAGGTTATCTACAACCTTCAAAGAAAAATCCACATTGACACTTTTTCCTTTTTTATTCTTAAAGAACAATGTATTGGTTTGGTAGCCAAATTATGACACAGTCATTCACTTGATTTACAGTTTTGCTGAACAAGCTGACTCGTGATGAGACCCCTTGTCTTTTGATTTCAACAATCTTAAGTCGTTGCCCTTTTTTGGTGGACAGTAATGGCAAAGTCAGCAAGTTATAATATCTGTGATCATGATAAGCCGACTCATGATGAGACCTCTTATTGTTTAAGATATAGTGTATCTTTGGATTTTTTCTCTGAATGTTGTGATTTTCTTTAGCAGGGAGGAAGTCATTGTTTCCTTAAGAAAGCTCCGGACGAAAATAATAGAGTTTTTTGGATACAACTGTTCTATAGAGAATCTTCATTTTGCTATTGATATCTTTCATTGTGCTGATATAAAACAATTCCTTCACTAAAGATTGCTTTCATCAGATTTTTTGAAGTTGAAACTAGTATCATATCTAGGTTAAAGTTTTTAACTGCATCTCTTAATAATAAAGATCAAGTTTCCAAAAGATTTGTTATTTATACAAGCAAAAAGTTCAAAATCTGAAAGAGAAATGGTGTCTTTAGTAAATGTCAAATGCTGTTAACCACAACAGATTTTATTAGGGAGGAAAATACTTAAAGAAATGAGAGGTAACTATTCCCTTGGATTATGTACATGATAGGGATAATTTCTTCTCTTATTTTTCCTACCAATAGTTAAAAAATAAATTATCCACCTAATAACCTAGCTAAATTACTCCTACTCTATTCTAACTATACACAGAAAATTTGACTAGGTAAAATGATATTTCCAGTGAAACCATCTTTTCATTTTTATTCCTACACGTATGTACCTTTTAAACATCAGTGTTAAGAATAAAACTTTTCTTAGACTGTGAAAATTGAATGTAGAATTAGAAAGTATGACTTCAGTCGAAATTCTGCCTGAAATTTCTTTCTTATGAAATCTTCTTTCCAATTGGATACCTATTGGATCATAAAAATCAGGATGAATTTCCCTTACGGATTGGTGATCAATCAATAGGGAAGATGACAGGAAAATTTGTGAATATGAACTTTTGATTTTAATGGCCTGTAATCTATTATGTATTAAAGCCAAGCTTTTAGCAATTCTTCGTAAAAGGAAAGTTTTCACATATAAATCACTAAATAAATCAATGAAGAATAGATGGAAATTTTCCAAAAGAGAATTATCAATTATTGTGAATTGCTGGCAAGTTTCCAAAAATACTTTCTCTTGTTGGTGATATTTTGGATGACATAGAAGTTTTTTAAGGAAGGCTGATATTGATTGATCTTGGAATTGAAAAAGTTCAACATTTCCTTGATACAGTTCAGTTTTCCAAAATGGTAACACATTTCTGGAATATTCTTTGATAAGGTGCTTAACATGCCAAAGTAATCTATCAAAAGTCTGAAAATTTAAAACACAATCTGATTTTATACAAAATGAATGCAAGCGAGAAAGGATGTAATGATTATCTGTACAACTAATGTTATAGCGCAACTGGGAGTGATTTGAAATATCTTCTTTTTCACAAGGACTGGCCAGAATTATGGGGTCCGAGTCATTTCGAATTTCATCTTGTGAATCAGAAAACAAATTATGATTGGGAACAGGCATGGTGGTTTGCTCATGATATGAATCATAGATTGGGATATTGTCCTGGATAGTAGAATCATGGAAATGATCTGTCACTCTAAAATGAGGATTGACTGATATAATTCTTGAATTAGAATATCTCTCATTGTGTGAGTTGTGTTGAGTTACTTGAGATAAATCAACATTATCATCATCAAAGTAGCTATCATAAATGACTTTACAGGATTCCCTAGATTTCTCTTTTTCATCCAATATATTCAGAAAAGGAAGGTCAGGTCGTTCTTGTTTGTAAATGACAAAAGGGTGTTCTATAGCTGCCTCTTTATCTTGAAACCCTAATGGTGATACATTTGAATAATCCTCTGTATTTTTTGAGATATCATTAATACTGAGGGGAAAAGAATTATCATCACTAAATAGATCAGGATAAAGAGAAAAATGTGACTCTGAAACAATGCATTTGAAAATATTATCGTGAAAAATTCTTTATTCATCACATTCATCAGAGGCTTCGGGCTTTAGATCATACCTTTGTGTGCTTGTATTTTCTGAAAGAGAATTAGTTTGTTGTTCTATCCTTGGCATCTGCATTTGTTGACTTGCAATGATATTATCTGACTTTGTATGAAAGTCTTTTTCTGGTTCCAAGGCAGGCTTTCTTTCAACATTCTCGCTTTTGTCTTCTTGCATTAGAGCAGGCATGTCTCCTAAGCTTTGGGAACTTTCTTCATCATGGCTGATTCGTATATTCAAATTGGAATTCTCATTCATATTAGAAGACAATGGAACAAGACTTGGACTAATTTCTGCTGGATCGCGCATGGGAGGCAGGGAATGCTCAACATAATCTGAAGATTCTTCATTCATGGTTTCATTTTCAAGATCATATTTTAGACAATTGGGATGAAATCGCATATTAAAATCCCTGACAGACTCACCTTCTTTTCGTAGATATTCAATCTCATCATATACCTGGTCATAATCATAGCAATCAAATTTACAAATCAAAGCTGCGATAAATTGGTCCCAACTGTGAATTGAGGCAACTGGGAGGGTTCTACACCATTTTCTAGCTTCCGCCGTGAATGTGAGAGTAAAAATTCTGCATAAAATTCCTTCATCAATTCCTTGAACGTTCGAACTTGAAACATTTTGAATAAATTGAAGGGCATGATTAAAAGCAGAAGAATTATTCTTACCATTGAATTTTACCTGAGACAAGAGTCTTACCACTTCAGGTGGAGTGTTGGAAGAGGCACGAACATGGATACAACTCCAAATGGGAAGTTTGTGAGCAGCCATCCTAATTCAAATGTTACAATTGCAAACCATTCCAACAGACACTATTCTCAGGCCCTCCTTCTAGCGCCAAATATGTTGAAGCCCCGAAAATTAGGTCGACAACAAGGGGGTACCCGCCCGGTCCGGACCTTGGTTGGAAGCTCCTTATCCGTTTGGTATAGCGGGTCCGACTGGGGATAATGGGACCAGTTTCCCAATCTAAGGGTGTGTGTGTGCAGAGTTGGATGATGCTGATCTAAAAGTTCTAATCTAAACTACTTTAATTTAATTCTATGCTATTGTAATCTAATGAAAACAACACATCTAATCTATGCTAACCCGGGATGTAATTCTTCTATTATGCGATCTAAAGAGATTTCAAATAATAACTGGTAATAAAGATCATTCAGCGATTAGAAGAATATAAATCAATTAAGATGAACCACTTTGCATAAAAAGTTAGGCAAAACAGTTGTGAAGAGCATATCGCATAACAAGTTATTCATACATTAGACATAAATAAATGGCTCCACCGTACAAAAGTGCCAAATGGTAACTCAAACATTCATGTAATAACATATAAACAACTAAAAACTGTATATCACTTTAAGAATATAAGCAGAAATGGTCAAGAGATAAAAGTACCATTTATGACTGGTTTTACTCATAAACTTCAAGCAACAATGATTTATCTCTCCTTGTTCTAATATCTACCAAGAGTACAGAAGTGCAACATCAGTAGCAGATATCAAATGCAAACATCAAGAAACCTTGATCCATTCATTCACCAAAACCTCCTCTGAGGGTGCAAAAGTGCATGTTCTGAGGACAAGTTTTTGACAAATTTCTGGACCCTTCTCTAAATGCATGAGAAGGGTTTAAATACTGCTAACTAAATAACTTAATTACATAAATTTAGGATACGGTTTAAATGAGCGCCCTTTTTCTAAGCGAACTTATTTCTAAAAAATTGAATCTAATTCCTAACTATTTCTGCATTTGCTCCTTAATGTTGCGAGCATTCAACATTTGCCTAGGAAGAGTCGGTTGGTTGCCTTCCGCTTTTTTTTTAGTCAAGCAAGTAGAAATGGCAAGCACTGGCACCATTTTTTAGTAAAATAGAAGATATTTTTGGGAATCATCCTCTGGTTGGGTGAATTTACTGCACATATACTTGGTAACGACCCAAATTTCCCTCAAATTGCTTCCACTTTTGCTATCTCGGTTTCTGGACTCGTGGATGACTAAGCAAGTTAGGGACTTTGCTTTCTGAACAATTTTCTTAGCGATGCGCGATTAGCGCAAGCGCTAATCGCGCATCGGAAACTACCTACGTTCTTTGATCTGGGCCTTTCTGGTGCGTTTTTCTCCTTTAGCGCTTTTTCCTTTACCGGGCATAAGCTTCAGAATTTTGAAAACATGCTGCTTTTGTGAGATTTTGACCCTGAGTGTTGAATCGCCTATTGATATCAGCATATGTTCAGTAACACTCTGAAATCTGCGTTTCTGTTGCATGCAGTATTCGTTTATGAGGGCATCTCTTCTCTGTTCTCCGAGCATTGACGCTTTCCCTTTTTCCTTAGATGTTTCCTGCACATTGCTTCATGTTATTTCCTGTTTTTCATTCCTGCAGTTTACGCAAAGGAAAAGAGTAATGATAATAAATATTGACACGAAAGCTCTAAGCTCTACGAATATATAAAATAGTGCCACCCATTGTGATCTGACTCTTCGAAAAACACAACACTGTCCTCCATTAACACTTTTGGCGTACGTTCATTAATTTCCTTTAAGGCGCGCACCAAATTTTTGGTTTACGGACAGCTTTTCTTGAATGTTGATCCGAGGAAAATTTGCGATGGACGATTTCCACAACTTGCATCGCAGCATCGTGGTATCGCAGATTTATCAAGATTACGTTATCGCAGATCGCAGCATCGCAACATCGCGGCATCGCAGTATTGCGTTTATCGCAAGATCGCAGATCTTTGCAATTCGTTAAATTATTGTCTGTTGTTTATGCGATGTTGCGATATGCGATGTCGCATATCGGCCATCGGAGGTTTCTTAAGATCTTCATTTATGGGCGCTTCTTAATGTAAGCGATGCGATGAATTTCACGTCGCTTTTTCGCAGTTTTTTATTATGCTCATAAGGAAATGTTTTATTCTCTTCTCGCGATGTGATATATTTTTAAGGAGTATAATACAAAAAGTTTTATAAAATGTTTTTGAATTTTTTTTATTAAGGGTCCCCACTTGCTTAGTGTTATTGCTAATACTAAACAAAGAGGGGGGTTGTTGGTGGCCACAACAAGTAGCTACGAGAAGAAGTTGACCATGAGGGCTTAAATTGGCACAACTCTCAAACCAGAGTTCTAATTTCACTAACTTGTACTTCATTGTCGCTTTATTTTTGGGCTTATCAATGTAATGGACAGTGATATGGTCGAATCCTATTTACATTTGTATTTACAAGGTTCAACCATCTGAGCCCATGTGCAATTTAAATAACAATTTATTACTTTTTGGGTGAATATAATCTTATGCCTGTTGGTTCCCTATAATACTAGTGATTACCCCATTACTATTGTAGTTATACCCCTTATTTATATTTTTGTGCCCCTATTACCCCCATATTGTTATTTCTGTGCCCCATAGAATCCCTCTATTGTTATTTTTGTGGCTTTATATTATTATTGTTAGGTCGGCTGGATTATATTGTGACTCCTTAGACTCCTATATATAGAAAGGAGGTTTTGTCATTTGTATCATCCAAGAATTGTTCATTTATGTAATGTAAAGGAGGTTGCCCCCTCGAAGAGGCTGAATTCTAAGGCGTGGATCTCTCTTTTCTATCTTTTTGTGAGCTGGTTTCATAACATTTGGTATCAGAGCTTTGGATTCTAGGGTTTCGCTGCTCCAAACAGGTCATCGTGGCATTTTCGCTATAACTTTTTTTCTGTGACGTTTCAGAAGTCGCAAAAAAAACCCATTTGAGAAGAAATCGCGCTGAACCTTGGGTCCAAATTTCAGAGCTTTTCGCGCGATATTTCGGAGATATGATCTGAGGAAGTTGGTCTTTTTGCAGACTCCTGAATTACATTCAAAACAGGTGACCTGGGGAAAATCGTCATAACTTTCCTTCTGAGGATCGGATTGAAATTTCGTAAGAAGGTACAGAAAGAGGACGGACTGTAGTTTCTTTTATATATTTTTCAGAGTCAAAGGTTGAAACAGTGACTCGTGGCACTTCGTACAAGTTCGCTCTACTGAACTAGTCTATAATCAAGTCACTGTGGGAGATTTGCATAACTCTTTCTTGGAGAATCCAATTTGGATCAGACTTGTGGCATTGGAAAGAGGACATAGAAGGCTACTACAGGTCACAATTTCAGAACTGGATGATTTGAAATTACAGAGATACATCAGATTCAATATCAGGCTTCTACAAAGTGAAAAAAAGGTGTGTAGTTTTTTTTTAAATTTTTGCATAAGCTTGGTTTGAAGGAATTCAAAGGGCATAGTAAAGCATTATTATCGGTAACTGATGCCCCGAGGAAAGAAAATGCAAACACCTAGTAAGGAACCTGAAAGCTCTAGCATGACTCATGAAGAAGAGGAAGAAATGCTACATGATATATCAAAATTACAAGAACAAGTGCAACAAATGTCACGCTCACAAAAGCTAACAGAAGCTAAGATAAGTGGCGTGGAATCTAAGATAAAGGGCATGGAAGCTAAGATGGAGGATTCGATGGAAGAATTGAAGAAGTTGCTACAAGAAAGGGTCACTAATGGTGAAAAGGTAGTAAAGGAAACTCATGATGAGAACAAAAGAAATGTTAATCATGATTCCATAGACTCTAATGTTGGATCGAAGACTCACCATGTTCCAAAAATCGATATGAGGAAGTTTGATGGCAAGGATCCCGCCACATGGATATTACAGATGGAGCAATTCTTCGATCTCAATAATGTGCAAAACACACAAAAGGTACGTATGGCAACTTTATATTTGGAACCAAATCAGTTTGTATGGTATCAATGGCTTTGTTCTCGTAAACAATTTATCACTTGGGCAATTTTTACGGAAGAATTGATAGCACATTATGAGGATACAAAAAGCAACACTTTTTTTAGCCAATTGATAAGTCTCAAACAAAAGGGTTCAATAATGGAGCACATTGAGGAGTTCCAAAAATTGAACATAAGGGTAAAAGATATTCCAGAGGAGCATAGGATTGATGTGTTCATAGGGTCTTTAAAGGATAATATCCAACATGATGTTGCCTTTGGGAACCTGATTCATTAGAGAAGGCATTCAGGTTAGCAAGAAAAATGGAAAGCAAAATTATGGCAACTAGGAAGCATACCATTCACAACTATAAAGACGGAAGTGTTGTTGCCCATAGTCTTCCACAACCTACAAGGTTGACACCACAACAATTGGAAGAAAAAAGAGCAAAAGGGCTTTGTTACAATTGTGATAGCAAATACACAAAGGTCATAAGTGTGCTGAGAAGAAATTATTCTACATAGATTGTGAAGAGGAAGAAGAAAAGGAGCAAGAAAGGTCAAAAGAAGAGGATATATTCCAGGAACAAAGCCTAGATGAAGAACAAATAAATCCGACCATATCTTGTAATGCATTGGCGGGAATTACCACTCCTCAAACCATCAAGATAGAAGGACAAATCAAGAAGAAAAAGGTAATAGTGTTGATTGATTCAGGAAGCACCCACAATTTTATTCATTGTAGGGTAGCAAAAGAATTGAATTGCTTCCTATATCCAGCACCAGAGTGTCAAGTGATGATTGCAAATGGAGGAACAATAAATTGTTCTGGAAAGTGCCATAATATCAAGCTATCCATGGGAGAATATGTATTGACTAGCCCAATGCTTTCCATTCCAATGGGAGGTGCTGATGTTGTACTAGGAGTCCAATGGCTACAATCCTTGGGTACAATAGCTTTTAATTTTCAAGAACTTTTCATGAAATTTTCTGTGGAAGGAAAGGAAGTTGAATTAAGGGGTATTGCAGGGAAACCAGGAAAGATAATCAGCTCTAATGGCATGACAAAGCTTCTAAAAAAGGAGCAAAGAGGTGTAATTGCACAATTATGTTCGCTAGATGTTTCCACATTGGAATCATCTATTTCTCCAGATCTCCAAAAAGTCCTGGACAATCATTCCAAGGTATTTGAGACTCCCAAAGGTCTCCCACCTATGCGTGATCATGATCATGCTATTCATCTGATTCCAGGAAGTGTTCCTCCAAACATCAGGCCGTACAGATATCCCTATGTCCAAAAAAGTGAAATTGAACGTATGGTTGCAGAAATGCTAGAGGCTGGTATAATTCAACCGAGTCAAAGTTCTTTCTCAGCTCCAGTAGTATTGGTGCACAAGAAGGATGGATCATGGCGCATGTGTCCAGATTATAGGGAGCTCAACAAGCTCACTATTAAAGATAAGTTCCCCATTCCTGTCATTGATGAATTACTGGATGAATTGCATGGATCAATTTACTTCACCAAGTTGGATCTTCGTTCGGGATATCATCAAATCAGAATGAAGATTGAAGACATTCCGAAAACGGCATTTAGAACTCATGAGGGTCATTATGAATTTTTGGTCATGCCTTTTGGCCTTACCAATGCACCTTCAACATTTCAAGGTTTGATGAATTCAATTTTCAAACCATTCCTTAGAAAATTTGTGTTAGTATTTTTTGATGATATACTAATCTACAGCAAGTCTTGGAAGGATCATGTTGAACATGTTGACAGGGTGCTACAACTATTGGAGGAGAAACAATTATATGCAAAAAGATCCAAATGTTTCTTTGGAGTCCAGGAGGTGGAATATTTGGGTCATATTGTATCTCATGAAGGAGTTAAGGTAGACCCTAGCAAAATTAAAGCCATTAAGGAATGGAAAATCCCCACATCCATAAAGCATCTGCGAGGATTTCTTGGGTTGACAGGGTATTATCGCAAGTTTGTTAAGAATTATGGGAGAATAGCAGCACCTCTAACAACATTATTGAAGAAAGATTCATTTTCATGGACTCCGGAAGCAACAAAGGCCTTTGAACATCTTAAAGAGGCAATGTGCCAAGCACCGGTCTTAGCTACACCGGACTTCACAAAAACCTTTATTGTGGAATGTGATGCTTCAGGAAATGGAATTGGTGCTGTTCTAATGCAAGATGAAAGACCCATTGCTTTTGAAAGTCGTCCAATCAAGGGAAAGTTTTTAAGCAAAGCTATTTATGAGAAGGAAATGTTGGCAATACTCCATGCACTTAAGAAATGGCGACCCTACCTAATGGGAAGACACTTCAAGGTAAAAACGGATCATGATAGCCTTAAATACTTTTTAGAACAAAGATTATCCTCTGAAGAGCAACAAAAGTGGGTCACAAAGATGTTGGGTTATGACTTTGAAATCATCTACAAAAAAGGGAAGCAAAATGTGGTGGCAGATGCACTCTCAAGAAAGGATGAGGATGTGGAAGCATTGTTGTGTGCCATTTCTATTATCCAACCAGATTGGATAAACGAAGCAAGGGAGGAATGGAAGAATGACGAAGAAGTGTGGGCACTTATTCGAAAGCTACAACAAGATTCCAGTACTTCTGATACATTTAGCTGGAAAAATGATTCGTTATGGTACAAAGATCGCTTATACCTCTGTAAGAATTCCCAGCTAAAACAAAAGATTCTTATGGAATTGCACACTTCTCCCTTAGGAGGGCACTCAGGATTTTTAAAAACTTACCACAGGGTTAAGAAGGAATTTTTTTGGGATGGCCTTAAATCAGATATTCAAAAGTTTGTGGCGGAATGTTTGGTTTGCCAACAAAATAAAGTTGAAACAATTAAGACACCGGGTCTATTACAACCTTTATCCATTCCAAGCCAACGTTGGGAGGAGGTTTCAATGGATTTTATCACAGGTTTACCCAAGTCTGAGGGAAAGAGTGTCATCATGGTGGTAGTTGACAGACTTACCAAGTATGCACACTTTTGTGCATTATCACATCCATTTAAAGCCAGTACAGTTTCTACTGCATTTATGGAAACAGTTCAAAAGCTACATGGAAACCCAAAGATTATTGTAAGTGACAGAGATCCCATTTTCACTGGAAATTTTTGGACAGAATTATTTTCTTGTCTTGGTACTCAGTTAGCTCATAGCTCATCTTATCATCCTCAATCTGATGGGCAAACTGAGATAGTAAACAAATGTTTGGAAGGATATCTTCGTTGCTTTGTATCTGATAAACAGACACAATGGGTCAAATGGTTGCCTCTGGCTGAATGGTGGTATAACACTTCCTTCCATACAGCAACAAAAATGACCCCATTTATGGCACTTTATGGGTATCAACCACCATCCATCACATCATATTTAAGAGAAAATTCTAAGGTTCAGGCAGTGGAACATCACATCGAACATCAACAACAAGTCCTCCAACTCTTAAAGGATAACCTCGTGTTGGCACAAAATAGAATGAAACAACAGGCAGATCAACATCGCAGTGAAAGAAGTTTTGATGTAGGTGATTGGGTATTCCTACGGCTACAACCATATAAGCAAATGTCCCTAAAGCAAGCTAAGAAGGATAATAAATTATCACCAAAGTATTATGGTCCGTACAAGGTGTTGCAAAAGATTGGTACTATGGCATACAAATTGGAGCTTCCTGCAGCTTCTCGATTGCACCCAGTTTTCCATGTTTCATGTTTAAAGAAGGTTATAGGCGACAAGCTCCCAGTTCAAACAATATTGCCAGAACTTGACGAGGAAGGAAAAATTATATTGGAACCGGAAGCAGTCACAGAAACAAGAACTCGACAGCTACGAAATCGATCAATTTCAGAGTATCTTATCAAGTGGAAGAACTTATCCGCTGAAGATTCCACATGGGAGGATGAGAATTTTATGCAGAAGTATCCAGAACTACTCAAGCGTTGAGGACAACACTTTTTTGAAGGAGAGGGGCATGTTGGGTCCCTATAATACTAGTGATTACCCCATTACTATTGTAGTTATACCCCTTATTTATATTGTTGTGCCCCTATTACCCCCATATTGTTATTTTTGTGCCCCATAGAATCCCTCTATTGTTATTTTTGTGGCTTTATATTATTATTGTTAGGTCGGCTGGATTATATTGTGACTCCTTAGACTCCTATATATAGAAAGGAGGTTTTGTCATTTGTATCATCCAAGAATTGTTCATTTATGTAATGTAAAGGAGGTTGCCCCCTCGAAGAGGCTGAATTCTAAGGCGTGGATCTCTCTTTTCTATCTTTTTGTGAGTTGGTTTCATAAAAATGCCATTTTAATCTGTTAATTCCTTCTGAGCCTATTCCTGAGAAGTATATGAAGTTTGAACCTATCTTGCATCCAAATAAGTCTGTTGGTGCCAAATTTTTGGAGCATTCTCTTTAGAGATAGAAAAGTGAGATTGGCCCACATAGTAACAAGTGTTTTACAACATCTGACTCAGTGCGCAACAATCATTTCTGTTAAGAGGTGAAGTTTGGTGAGTTATTTGGAATTGTAATTATTATTGTGCATAATTAATTGCTATGGAATTTTCTTCCAATACTACACATAGGGGGTTTTAAGACAATATTTGAAACAATTTTTAGGTAAACTGTCTTAACTTGAGACAAGAAAAAATTGTCTATTGTCTTGAATATTTGTCTTAAAAAATTGTCTCTATAAAGTGAATATATAACATAAATGTTATTGTCTTTTAGAAGACAACTTAATTTTTGTCTCTCTATAAACAATAATTGAGATTAAAGAATATTGTCTTTAATCCTAGCTATTGTCTCTCAAGAGACAATAAAAATTATATTTAAATAAAATACAATACCACTTTTGTCTCTTTAGAGAAAATATAAAATAAGGAATCCAAAAGAATATCTCTCCATTGAAATAAATCAATATCAAAAGTATTTAATTAAAATTAAACTACAATATCATTGATTAATTCATGTTAGCCATAGTGGAAAAGAACCACCAACCTCCTGCTTATAAGGAAGGTGCTCTTCCATTGAGCTAGAGCCCTTTAAAGAATTATGTGAGGATTTATGGTGATCCTTGAAATTTCATATATAAGCATTGATTTTAAAAAGATGCTCAACACATAATAGCATAATCTTTGTAAATTTTATAATCATGTAGCACCTATTTGTAACTCAATAAAAAATTACTTAACTATGTCTTAAATAACTTATCAATGTCACAAACCAACAATGCATCACCAAGTTGGAATTATGCTTCACATACTACTCACCTTTCTGATCCATTTTTTGGTTACAAATAAGTTTGTGCAAACAAAAGAAATTTTCTTTTTATATTAGCTTTGATTTGGAAAACTATAAGTTTTGTTTGGAATTCTGCACTGTGTAAGTCACAAGCAAACCTGAATAAATGGTCACTTATCTAGATATACAACTTCATAAGCATCCAATTGGACAACATCAAAACATAATTTATAATTATATTTACATTTCATCGCAAGTAATCATCAAAGACCATGAAAAACATCACAAAATTTCCTTGTTTTCAAGGAAATATAGAAACTACATTCTTTCAGTGAACTATCTATACTATCATGATGAGATGTAGCTTTACCAGGGTAGGATTATACAAACAAATGGATGTTATACACAGTTGGTTGGGAGGAAATATCCTTGGATGAAGGTGTAGAATGATATTTACAAATATTTCCTTTGCTTTTCTTGTTCTTACCCACATTATCCAATGTCATAGTAGTGACAACACTAGTTACTATAACTGCAGTTTTTTCTGCCAAAGAAACAACATGACATAGTACTGGTGCCCTACTCATCTTTTCCTTAAGAAACTAAGAATATAAAGCTTCCCCCCTTCCCTATCAAATCATTATCATATACCACCACATGGGGGAAGAAGAGCAGTAGGAATCCATGTCAACCTGATTTCAATCAAACTTCATAAGAAGAAAAATAGTCACTCGGTTCCAATAATAGGTCAAGATCAAGAGCAGATCTAATCACTGATTAATATGGGAATAAACCCACCTAAATGAAATCTTACCTGAAAATGGAAGGAAAATAAGAATTGGAGATGTATGGAAGCAATCTATGACTCGACTATCAAATTTCAAGTAGAAAAGCTATAGTAAAACCTTTGTTCCTTCTATCACACATGGGGACTCTCTGTATGCTATGCCATAG
The DNA here is from genome assembly GCA_031772625.1 of Pinus tabuliformis. NCBI lineage: Eukaryota > Viridiplantae > Streptophyta > Pinopsida > Pinales > Pinaceae > Pinus > Pinus tabuliformis. The sequence continues at coordinate 269,569,018 of CM062808.1, read as the reverse complement.
AACTCTGAAAAGTTTTCACTTGGACTATGTTTGGTAATTTTGTATGCATATTTTAGGAGCCACTCGCTGGCAAGTTTGGTTTTCCAAACTGTTAGCACTTCGTAATTCCTCCAAGCTGAGGAGAGGAACCCAAAGGTAACCACAAACCACTTTAAAAATGGAATCTATCCCTTCCAGTTTCGGAGAGGGATATCTCTATATCAATATTTAGTATTAGGTATTAGGCTAGGTATTAAGATAAGAGGAATAGGTTTAACAGTTTGATGGCAGGGAAGAGGGAAAATCCATTGGTCATGGAGGCATATGGAGAGAATGATTTTCAGTGATATGATGGGAAATGAGGAATCCTTAACAAGGGAAAGGTATGAAATACTTCTGGTCTTTTTTTATCAATTTTCACTTTAGAGAGGTTAGTGGAGGAGTAGTGCAATTGATAAAATCTAAAGCATCTAGCTAAGGATGAATTTTAGGTATTACAATAGAGGAAAAACACTAAATTTTTAGTTAGCTATAACAGAGCACTTAAGAGTGAATTCTGAAACAAATTCTTACTTAACTAAACATGAAGACATAACAAATCAAGCATGATTATAACAAGAGATAAATTCACATACATAGGAGAAAATATCACCATACGAATTTGACACATGAATCCTTGTAAAAGCAGACTTCAGCCTTCATCATTCACTAAAACTTAAGGAAAATGTATAATGCACAGTGTCTTCTCTATCAAACCCTAACCAACCAACTATTTTCTTAGTAAAAAATACATCGTATATAGATGAAAAAACTATTATTTCTCCCTTTAGGAAGCAAATTCCCCAAAAATATTCAGTTTTTTCATATAGCATCGAATATAGAACTACTTTCTAGAAACTAGGAAACTGTTTTGACTAAGAAATTCTTAAAAAAATAACATTTAATACATGCATAAAATGAGGCTCAAACCTCCTAAACACCTAAGTACATTTATCATAACCATGAGAGTCAATTACATGAGGTTTAGATTCAAATTTTGTGGTCAAACTATTGACTATGTGGAAGCACAGTGCATTTGTTGCGCTACTTCCTTCTTTAGCAGAAACCCAACAAAAAATGCAATGAGTTGATGATTTGAAAACTTATGATCATGAACTGTACTTCTTGATGTGCTAAAAAGTATAAAAAATATCCTAAATCATCATATACCCATTGGAAAACTCCTATCTAGACTGTAAGCTTCCACCCATAAAAATCACCACCTACAGCAAAAGCACAATGCTTGAGCACAACAAATTTCCACCTGCATATGTTTGACTAATTTTTGGGCTCTCTGGCTAAGGAAAATATCTTTTTGATCATTCTCATAGTCTTAAAAACCTCCTTAAGCCTCCATACACAAGAAATAGCACCAAAAACCCTGATCCTCTATCAGATTTTAATACTTTAATAGTAGTGCAACAACGTTGTTGCATTACTGTGTCACATGCCTCTTTTACAAAAATAATACCAAAAACTCATAAGATGTGATTTATATATACTAATGAACTTCAAAAAAATAGGTAAAAATCAAAATTTGTCTTAGTTCTTGTCTAAACTCAAACCTTTGCTTCCTCAATCAACAAGTCTAGATTTCCTCTTTCTTCCTTCTAGTTTTCTTGCAATGCCTCCTATAACTGTTGTTTTGTAGCCCTTAACTCCTTTTTCAGAGTGATATTTTGCCTGCAAATCTTATTGAGCTGTATGTTTAGGGTTAGAATTCTCTTCAACATATGCTTAGCTTCAAACAATGCTAGCTCACAAATGTTCAAGTGGTCATGTATCTTCTGTTTCTCCCTCCCATCTTGTTCTCTAAGTCTAGTAATTTCATTTTGAGCTTTCTTCATCTACTTCCTCAGCCGATGGAAATTGTGTTTCCCTTCATCCAACTCGGCCTTCTCATTTTCTTCCATTGACTCTTCTTTCATCACAATTTCTTTCTATAGCTGCAACTTCTTGGCTAAAACCATAGTTACATGAATCCTTGTTCATGAGGTCTCTAGGTCTTGAATGTTCTCTTTTTCTACATTTTATTTACCTTTATACTTAGTGGTAGATGGATTTTTCTTCATCACTGGTTCTACTTCATCAGTCTTAGGTTTCTTCTCCAAAACATTCTTCTTCAACTCCCTATTATCATGTTGAAGTTGGGAAATGACTAAATCAGCCATTTTCAACTGTTCTTCTAGTTTTATAATCTCCTTATCCTTGTCATCCAAATAAAAATTCCTTGGTATGGTATCTAGAAATTCAATTTGTTGTTCAGGTGTTTTCTCAATGGGTAATCTCTTTGCAATAGCTCTTGTGAGTGGTTTCTTGGGAACCTGCACTACCTTAGGAGAAAAATGAAGTTTTTTACCCTTTTTCTTGTTTAATGGGTCAACTGAAGTAGATGGTTTTTTTACTGAGCTCTCCACTACTAATTGAACACCCTTTTCTAAAGGTGAACCTTATCTTACATCTTACCAATGCTCATGAACAAGTAGAAAGGTAAACTCAGATGGATTTTACTTGTGAAATGCATCAACAACCTGAAATGATACTGATAAACTCTCCCAAATCTGCCTTCATAAGTGAAATATCTCTGGAAGACCTTGAATAGTTTTCTATAGGATTCAAGAAGATATTCCCTTGGAACAATAGCTCCATATTATTTATTTTTGTACTTTGGCTTTAAGAAGTCTTTGTAGTGAACTATATCTAAAGGAATTCCCTTGAGCCAATGTTCTTCATGCATAGAGATCTCTGTAGTAGCTGAACTGGTAACCCTTGACAATGGGAATATCAACTCTCCAACCTTAACAACTACCCCAGTGAATTTTAAAGAAAACTCTTTGGTTAATTTAACACTGTAACCCAGTATCTTTTCACAAAATCTGATAAAACCAGTCTGGTCAAATGAAAACCTAATGGCTGGATCTATGTTTATCAAGGAAAGATCTTGAGGCTCAAACCTGACTATGTCCCCTCCTTTGTGCTTCTTCCTATCTCGTGTGGTCATAACTTACAATGAAAAGATAATTCTAGGGTTTCTCAATGCAATTACAGTACTCAACAACTTAGCACAACAAAAAAGCATAGCAATTATGAAATTAGGGTTTAGATGAGAGTTTTTTGGCATAATTTGAATGGAAATCCCCTGTATTAAAAAGTTCAAACTACAAGAACCTAACACACAAACTACAATGCAACAATTTGTTGTTTCTAAATGAAGTGAATTTTTCAATACACAAGTGCAGCAAGAAAGTGTAGCGTAACACCCTCATCCCACATTTACCCAAGTAGTTTGTTAACCAGGGTAAATATGTGACGAGAGGCCACTATAATGGAATTCAACCTCCTAGGTGTCCTTCGGGATGTGGAATCAATAGAAACACACCACAAAGACCTTCCACATTAGCAAAAGAACTCCCAGGGGCCATCCCAACCACGTAGGTAACCAGCCCCTACGACCATCTGATGTTTTAGACCATTAAACCCCTTGATTCTCCCTTGATATTGACATGCATGCATCTAAGAGGCTCCAAACGCTCCCATAGCATGGGTATGCATGTGTCTGGAGACTTTATTCCTCGTACCTGTCGCTACAACTCTGGGATTTGTGCTATTTTTCAGTACCAGAGCAAAGGTCACTACTCGAAAATCAATGACACTTTAAAAATTGGAAGATAACAATAGAATCAGGATATAAATGCAATTACTTGAATAAGGACTTGACTAGATGCCTACTAGCCATGACATGCATTTCTTCAAACATGTCACAAATATGCAATCTATAAGTTTAAACAATAGATATGAGCATAAGGGTCTCATACTTATCTGAGAATCGCTAAGAAGCATTGTACCCTTATATCATTAGCTACATGATCATTTATTAGGTCATAAATACCTTGTTCATTCATTTACAAAAGGAGAGTCATATGTCATCACTATCATAATACATGCTTATAACCAACATAATAACAATAGAAACATCAAGGATACATCAGCCATATAATCCACATATAAACCAGTACATTTTCTCATAAGATATCAAGGAAAGAACCTCTTATTAATCAATGAAAAACCAAGCTATGATGGGACTACCACGTTCCACCTGAGCATAGATTGGTTGAGCCAAATCTCTCTTCAGCCAATCAAACCTGTGCCATATTCCAAGCATGAACATGGGACTCAAACCAAAATAACTAACCAGGTCATCCCGAGGCTAAACCACCTCACCCTCATCAATAGAAACCAGGATTTACTACAATCCACCCAAGATCACTAGGACAAAACAATACACATGTATAATAGGCTTTTCCATGATCTCCACCAGATCACTATGCCAAAACAAGCATGGATGCCATTAGATTTATCGAGGTACACTGTGAGGAATTTTCCTGTCTCCTAGTATCTTAGGCTTTACCACAATCCATAGTCTGATCCAAGGATTACTAGGCCCTAAACTAAGACTCCACCATCTAGGCTTTACCATATGTCCCGCCATTCATCGAAAATTATTCCAAGGCCTGATCAAGAGAAACCACCTCTAGGATTTACCTTATATCCCACCAATAATAGGTAGAGGATTCCTAAGCCCACTGAGGCACACAATACCTGGCTTTACCACAACCCACAGTCTGGTTGAGAGGTCACTATGCCAGTGGGTTTCCTGCAATCCATAGTCTCGTTCATGGATCACTAGGCTATGTGTATTTCTTTTAGAGATCGACCTCACGCAACTTTAAATCCATCCGGCAATCCAGCTGAACTAAAACATGAGAACCCCATCACACCATGGCTATCCAAAAATGGCAAGGCTAGGGTAAAAACATTATCACACCTAGCAAATGCCATGCCATAAAAACAAAGAATGACATGCAACACCGTGCATGCCAAATCTAGCAAGGAAAACACACATGCAAATCAATACCTGCAAATAATCCTAATGTAGCTGCTTTATCTTACTCTTCCTTTCTTCTTCCTTCCTTCTTCTTACTTTCTTTTCCTTTCTTGATCCAATGCCCAAGTGGTCCAAGAAAACTTGAAGGGTCCAAGAGTAAGAGAGAGAGAGAATAATGAGAGAGATCCAAAACTAAAGTGACAAAAGGTACCAACTGATCCTCAGAAGCATTTTTATTAATTAGACCTCTATTTTCTTCATTTTCCATTATTTTCCTTCATTTTTCTCCTCACATGCAACCTGTGACCTTCCACCTTGATTTTCTCCTAATTTCTATTATTTTCATAAATAAATGTGCCAAAAATTCCATTTTTCCTTTCCAAAGGCTTAGTCATTTCCTTTCCCGATTTCCTTAGCCATAATAAACCAATGAACACCGACACTAGGATGTTTTGCCCAACATTCAGCTTGGAATAAGTGTCACATCAATCGTGGTTATTATTTAGCCTTTATTAACTTTTATTACATGGAATTTTCACCGAGGTTGTTACAGAACCCTCCCCCTTGGGGGACACCGTCCTCGGTGTTCAACCACACCTAGACCTTCGCAAAACCACTGAAAAGAAAACATAATTCCCATGGACCTTTATAACATAGATCAATGCAGTATTTACAATGATCATCCTCTTGAAAAGAAAACCAACATGACAACTATAATGAAATGACACCCATACCACTTTTTGCAGCTTTATAACTTAGCTCATGTACATATACCAAACATCACCAAAACATGTACCAAAAACATATACCAAAACATCCACTCAACTAGTGAATAAGAAGGGATTCATAACCCGCATATGATCTGCCATCTCCTATGTAGCTTCATTGGACCCAAATTGCCTCCACTGCACTTTAACCTGCTCAATTGCTTGGTTCCAAAGCATGAGAACCTTATTCTGTAATATATAGTGAGGCTCTAGCTCAAATTCTCCATCTTGATTAACCTGTAATATAAACTAGTTAATCGCACGATAAACATATTTAACATACTTCTTAAGCAATGACACATGAAAAACATCATGGACTTTCACTGTCAGAGGTAGTGCAAGTCAATAGGCTATTGTCCCAGTCCTCTCAATAATCCTAAAAGGTCCACAAAACCGAGGTTCCATCTTGGCACATGATCCAATCCATAAGGATCTCTTGTTCAATTTGATGCACAAGTACAGTTGTTCCCCAACCTGGAACTCCTTGAACAACGTATTCCGATATGGATAAAACTTGTTCCTATCCTGTGCTACTTTCAAATTATTCTTTATTACTTGCATTTCCCGCTCCATATCTGAAAACATGTCTGGTCCAATTAACACCCTATTAACTGGATATCTCCAACTGATGGTAGTATTACAACTCCTCCCTTACAATGCATCGAAAGGACTCATCCTCAAATCGTGATAACCATCATTTTATGCAAACTCAACCAATGGTAGATACTCCTCCCATCTTCTTCGCTAGTGCATCACGTACATCCTCAACATATCCTCCAAGATCCTATTAACTCTCTTTGTCTATCGATCTGTCTACGGATGATAATTTGTACTGAAGGCCAACTCTGTATCGAAACCTGAAAATTGCTCCTTCTAAAGCTTGGAAGTGATACAATCTTCTTTGGAACAAAATGAAATATGACCACATCTCTAATGAACACATGTGCCACATCCCTAGCTAAATATGTAGTCTTCACTGGAATGAAGTGCGCAACCTTTTTCAACTTTTCCCTATCTGATACAATCTTCTTTGGAACAAAATGAAATACGACCACATCTCTAATGAACACATGTGCCACATCACTAGGTAAATACATAGTCTTCACTAGAATGAAGTGCACAACCTTTTCGACTTTTCCACAACAACCATCATGGAATCATGCAGTCTAGATGTATTGGGAAAACCCGTGATCAAGTCCATGGAAATGAACTCCAATTTCCACTGTAGAATCACAATTAGTTGTACTAGTCCACCTGGGTTCTTACATTATTCCTTCACCCATTGACAATCCAAAGACCTAGCCACAAACTCTGTTACATCCTTCCTCAAATTCAGCCAATAATAGAATTTTTTCACTGCTGTCAATGTCTTCTGATAGCCTGGGTGACTTGAATATGGTTTTGCATGAAACTCCCTCAAGAACACCTTCTTGATCTCACTATTGTTTGTCACATATATCATGTCTCTAAATCTGATCAATCCATTTTCCATGAGACAATAGTCCACATCTTGTGAACCTATACCTACACCTGTACATGTATGACTAACTGTACCTTTACCTATACATTTACCACTAATTGTCAATATACTTGTACCTATACTTTGTTGTAACCTATCCATAAGCTCTCTATACCTATCATCCTTTTGGCTAGCCTGCAAGATCCTATCCTCTAGATCTATCCCATAGGAACTCATAGTTTCTATATGATTTACCTATATCCGCCTGCTAAGAGAATATGTGACCATGTTCTCCTTCCCTTTGATGATCTAGATCTCAAAATCAAACTCACGTATCATGGCCAACCATCTAGATTTCCTAGTGTTTAGATTCAACTGGTCAAATAGATACCTCAATCCATTATGATCACTCATCAATACAAACCTCCTGCTAAGAATATAGTGCCTCCACATCTTCAATGCATGAATGATCGTTGCTAACTCAATATCACGTGTTGGGTATTTATTCGCATGCTCATTCCCTTTGTGTGACTCATAACAAACTACATGTCCTTCCTGCATAAGGACCCCACCAAGTCCTCTCTTGCAACAATCTGTACATACTACAAATTCTTTGTCTGGATCTGTAATCTTTAAACTGATGCTTGTGTCAACAACTACTTGAGATGCTCAAAACTAGCCTCATAGTCCTCTTTCCATTCAAATTCTTACCTTACCTTTGCAATGATGTAATATCATAAGAAATATGTGAGAAGTTCCTGATGAACCTCATGTAATAACCTACCAATCCCATGAAGGATCTGACCTCATCTACATTTCTAGGAGATGCCCACTCCATGATAGTTGTTACCTTTTCTAGATCCCCTTCTATGCCCTCCTTGGATACAACATGCCCCAAGTAATGTACCCGAGTTTGAAATGAATAGCACTTGTTGAGCTTAGGATACAACTGATGCTCTCTCAATAACCTCCACACTACAGCCAAATTCCTAGCATACTCTTCCTCATTTTTAGAATATACCAATATGTCATCAATGAACACAATAACAAACTTGTCCAAATATGGACGTAACACACTATTCATCAAGCACATAAAGGTAGTTAGAGCATTATTCAAACTGAATGGAACTACACCAAACTTGTAATGACCATACCTGGTCTGGAAAGATGTCTTGTATATGTCCTCCTCTTTAATCCATACGTGATGATATGCAGATCCCAGATTAATCTTCAAGAACTTTGTTTCTTCTTTCAGCTAATCAAACAAGTCATCCATCCTCGACAAATATACCTGTTCTTGATGGTCACTTTGTTCAACTGCCTATATTCAATGCATAAACTGAAAGTACCATCCTTCTTCTTCACAAACAATACCGGTGTGCTCCATGTCGATACACTTGGCATAATGTATCCTTTTTCAATCATCTATTTCAGCTACAAATTTAACTCTACCAACTTAGGTGTGCTCATGTTGTAAGGTTCTTTCAATGCTGGAGCTTCCCTTGGAACTAACTCAATAGAAATGTCTAATTCGTTGTGAGGTGGCAACTCTGATATCTTTGCGGGAAACACATATTGAAACTACTATAGAATTGGGTACCTTCTCAAAACATCTACATCCTCAACTTCCTTACCCTTTTCATTAGAGATATGTACTGCAAATAACACACACCCTTTCCTGCGACTACACTTTGCCTGCATAATTGTCACCATCCTAACTGATGTGGATTTCTTCTTTCCTTGTAAGACTCTTGGTTCCCCATTGTCATCCAAGCACTCAATGGTTTTTTCATAAAAATCCATCTTGGTCATGTGAAGGTATAGCCAATCCATACCCAATACCATACTTTATGATCCCAACAAAAATACATTCAAGTGCGCTTCTGTAGACATGCCATTCAACTCAAATGCACAAGCTCTTACCCAATGATGTACTCTTTTCTTTGTACCTGTAGCCAACTGCACTAACCAAGATTTTGAATGGACTTCTTTATTCAAACCACACTTACCCACCAAGTTAGAACTAACATAACTATAATTAAATCCAAGGTCAATCAAAATAGGAACAAATTGATCACAAAGCTTACTGTCCATCTGAATGATAAATGCCTCATGGTCTTCCTATCTGTTATTTAGAGCTAAATAGATCCTAGGAATACTCTGTCCAACATACCCAATAATTTATGCCTCCTATGTTCTATAGATCTAAGGCCTACCACCCTGATTTGGTGGACAGTCTCTCTTAGGGTGTTCCTTACCACATGTCCAACACTCCAACCATCCATTACCATTGCCTCTATGATGTTGTTGTGATCCATGTTTTGTGAAGGAAAATCCCCTCTGTAGACAAAGGTGATCCCTCTAGCCCAATGAGTGGATCTAGCAACAAACCAAACAATCTAATGCACACTTTCCTAGCTTATGCTTGACAAATGTAGGAAGAAGGATAAACCTACCTCGTTCTAATGTTAATCGCTTGATCCTTAGAGATGGATTTGAATCCTTTTCTCTAGGCCTTTATCCTTAGTTTTTCTTCATGTTCGGATACTTGCAAGGAAGATCAGAGTACTATTCAAGATATGAGAGCATATATAACATACATCAAACATAAACTACTTAACAAATCAAGGAACATTAAGCTAATACCATAGACATTTACGCAATTATGGAAAGTGAACATCAGATGTATATATTAGGAAACTAAAAATGGAAGCATACAACCTATGCCTTGATATTGGAGCCGTCCTTTTGGTGGATGTCCAAGTCCATGAAAAGACTCTTCAAGCACTCCTTATCCAAGCTAGAATGGGCAGCATATAAGAATAATCTCAGAATAGGGTTGGAGCAATCAATGACTCGCCATTTTGGGATGGAAGGGAGTGAATTTATAAGAAGGGAGAGGGAGTTAGGGATCCAATAAAGAGGGAGGAAGGTCCACATATCAAGGGCAAAGCCTATAATGATAAGATCAAGAGGCCCAAATGAGAGAGCTTGACCATATCAACAACAACCAATATCCATCTTGATGTTCCCGAAGGTTCTAGTAAGTGAGGCTTCTCCTCCAGTTTGGGAAAGTTTGCCAGAAGAGGTTCAATGTTAGTTTTCCTATGAAAAGTGTATAACTGAGCAACCTACCATTAGCATGGGAAGGCAGTGGATAAAAATGTGCTGATGCCAAAAAATAGGTTTTTAGGCAACCTTCTCCAAATTTAATTCAGGGAAGTTTTCCTTTGATTCTTCAGGGATATTTTGGTTTGTATATCATGATGGATATGTTGCACAATAGTCAATGTTTGGGCACTTCATAATATGGTACAAGAAGTGAACATGAGATATGAAAAAATATTGTGTAACAGATGCCCCCTAAAGCGTGTAGGCAAAACAGGGAGTGATGGTTGAGATGATTTACAAGTCAATACAAGGATGAGAACAACATTGTTAGGAGACCTGAAAATAAAGAATATACATATACATATCTGGTATCTCTCATGATCATGCCTAAAAATACAGGAATAGGCATCTAATAATACACGAATCTGTGGTATGGATGCAACCATCCGTATCAAAGGGATCATGTGAAAATATCCTCGATATGGTAACAACCATCCGAAAAAAAAGGATCATGAATGTGGACCCATGGTATGGCTGTAGCCATCCTTCCAGAGGAAACATGTGTACAATCATGAATGAATCATAACCCCACATAACCTAGATTTTATCAGAGAAAATACAGGATCTTGTGCTCTGTCGTGACTTGATCAATGTACGAATTCTAACATGTGAATAGATGTGTCGATGTCAAACATGATAGAAAATCACATGATTACCAGTAAATGATGTACACCATTACTAGGCATGAGAGAAACCAACAATGAAGACAATGGCTCTCAAAGGTACAATCAACATAATCCACGACTATGAATAGTGAAACTGATTTCGAACACCTATGGAATCATCTGATTGAAGGTCAATGATGTAAACTTGTCATCGAATGCGAAGAAATTTCCATTGAGGCATGAAAGCTCTAAGGTACTAGAAGGGAGTTTCTAGATCATCTTCCTGGATAATGAGCTGAAGTCGACAAGAAGTGAACTGTCAAAGGAGGGCCATAATGAGTCCCACATCATCGACGCAAAACAAAAGGATGTGGTAGAGTAAATAAGTGTGATCCAGGATTGTGGTAGAAAGTCAGGTAGTGTATAGGAAAATCTAGCAGATAGGACTTCTCTTGAACATTTCGGTGATACGACCTTGAAATTTGGTAGCATTTGAGTCCACATAGGATCAGAGGTCATGATGATAGAATGGTATGATCAGATGAGAGGGAAAATGGATTCCCCAAACCCAGGAAGCCAAGTGACCAAGTGAAGATGTCCCAAACCTGACACGAGTAACATATGAGTTTCATGTTCAAGAGCGACATGCTGCCTTTACAGGATACAAGAGATGAACGTTTTCACTTTTTCCCCCACCATTTCTAGCAAGTACCCCATATATTTTTTATCTCAAGCTTGAAAGGGATATCATATACATTCCATATAAGTTCATCCTTCGGATGAATCCATCCTAGTAAGTTTTGTGAGCCCTAGGAAGGAGGAACTGGGTCTCGTCATGGTCACAAGTCCTGCTTCGTTTAAGTTTTAAGAGTCTGAAAAAGGCGAAACTTAGAATATTTTTCATGTTTAGAGAGCTGGAAAAATAAGTGAAAAAGAAAAATCCAAAGGTCCCTTTTTGTAAATCATCTCTTGAACCTGGAAATGCAGAAAACAATATTCAAGAGAACCTCTTAGCCATGTTCGACTAAGTCATTCTTTTTTTGTACAATAGTCTATCTCAATCTGGAAAAGGGTTTAACTTTTACTGAGTAGATGTCATTTCATTTACTTTTATGAGTTTGAAATGACAAGTACTCAAAAATATTTTCATTTTTCGAGAGTCAAAAATATCTTAAAGATGACTCTAGCGGGTTGCTTTTTCGTTTATTTTTTACGAGCTTGAAAAAAGTGATAAAATAAAATTTTCCCTGCCAGAAGAGGTTTAGCACGAGTTTTCCTATGAAAATATGCACTCGCAGCATGAGTGTATAACTGAGCAACCTTCCATCAGCATGGGCAGGCAGTGTAGAAAAACACGTTGATCCCCAAAAATTGGTTTTTAGGCAACCTTCTCCAGAATGAATTTAGGGCAGTTTTCCTTTGATTGTTTAGGGAGGTTTTGCTTTGTATATCTTGATGAATATGTTGCACAGTAGTCAATTTTTGGGAACTTCGGAATATGGTATGGGGAGTGAACATGAGATATGATAAAATACTATGTAACACCATGTCCTTGTCTAGTTGCATTGAACTTCTTCTGTGGTGCTGCATTTTATTTTTCTTCTCCATTCTGAGGCCTTGTTATTTTCGGCTGCCATTTACTTATACCTTTACCCTTATCCTTCCCTTTCCATCCTTGCTGTGATTCATTCTTACGCTTCGACTTTTCATAGAAATTCTTCAATTTGCCAATAACTTTCTGAAGTGATTGAGGCTCATCATACTCAATCTGATATCTAAATACGAATGGAAAACCACTGACAAATTGTTGAACTTTATCGTTCTCATCATTAAGATACGATACATACCTCAATAGCTCCAAGAACTCTTCATCTGTCATTGATCTCATTTTAATCTCATAGAATTCTTTGGCCTTACTGTCATATTACCTTTCTAACAAGTATCTCTTCTTGAAAAGCCTCTTCAACTCATGCCAACTCAATTCGTCCATCCTGATGTCTCTAACCCGCTTCACATCTTCCCTCTAGATATCTATTTTACCTTTAAAGCTAAAGATAGCAATTATGGCCTTCATGTTTTCTGTGTACTCATGCAACTCAAAGAAATTGTTCATCCCAAGTATCCAAGCCTCTGCATCTTCTGACTTCTTCAAATATCCATCAAAATTAGGTGGATTTTCTTTCTTAAACTCATCTTGCAAGTATCCGCTATCACTCCTTCTTTAAGGGTGATAATGATGAAAACCATGATCCCATCAGAACCGGAACTAGAATAATACCTGTGTCCATCACCTCTCCTAATATATGGAATATCAAAAAACCAACCATCTCTCACTGTTTTATCTCTATCTAAGCTATGACCACCATGATACCTACTCCCATATGCCCCATTAGTTTTGTCCTCCTGCCCATGGATGATGCCAAGTGGCCCCTATCGCTGCAATCCTAACAAACTCCTAAGGAGTATTTCATTAACCTCTTCTTGTTTCTCTTGTGCTTGCATTATTTTGTCATTTCCCACCTTACAACTCCTTATTTCTTCCTTCAAGATTCTTAATGTGTCTGCTAAGTTAGAAGAGTGCCCAACACCACACTGCTCATCTGATTCATAGGGAGAATATATATATTCTACCATCTTGCTATTCATTTTGATCTCTTTCCTGCAAGGCATATTATGTTCAATAAATGAAACAATAATAAACCAATGTACCTTAGCATAATTCAAGGAGGATATCTCATCTACAAGATCAACCAATCAATGTAATACAAATATAAATATATTCATAACAACATATAGACATATAATAAATAGGTGTATAAACATCATTCTAGCTAGAGTCGAGTCATCAATGCATGACCATATAAAAAACATATACCATGGCCTCATGCATGACGACAAAAAGCATACCAATGTACACTAACAATACACAACCATAAACAACGTGTAACCAATCATACACTCATGATGACATGCTTCACAACAAAAACATCCTCTTTCACATGGCGACATCACTACAACCATGACGGACACCATGCATATGCAACAAGCATATAGACCACAAGGATGATTAACACACAGGCAACTGACATGAATGCATGACCAATTCACACAAGCCATCCAATAGAAGGGGTGAACCATGCTCTGATACTACTATGTAACACCCTCATCCCACATCTACCCATGTAACTAGCCAACCGGGTAAATATGTGATGAGAGGCCAATATAATGGGATTCAACCTCCTAGGTGACCTTGATGAAATGGAATCGATGGGAACATGAAACACAAACCTTATACGTCAACAACAGAACTACTAGGAGCCATCCCAACCACTTAGGTAATCAACCACTCAGACCAATTGAAGTTTTATACCATTAATCCAGTGTAAACTTGCTTGATATGGACATGCATGCATCTCGTATGCTCGATACGCTCCCACAAGATCGGTAATCATGTGTCTAGGGACTTTTCTCCTCAAACTTGTGCCTGAGACTCTAGGATTTATGCCATTTTTTTAGGCCCAAAGCCTACGTCATTGTCCATAACTCATTGACACTTTCCGAACTGAAAGATAACAACAAAATAAGGATACAAATGCAATTACTTCAACAAGGACTTGACTGGACCCCTACTAGCCATGACATTCATTTCGTCAAAAATGTCACAAATATGTAATCTACAAGTTTAAACAACAGATCTGAGCATAGGGGTCTCATACTTATCTAAGAATCACTAAGAAACATTGTTCCCTTATATTATTAGCTGCATTATAATATATTAGGTCATAGATACATTATTCATTCATTTACAAATTAAAATATGAGGAGAGCCATACATCATCACTGTCATAATACATGCTTATAACCATCATAAAAACAACATAAATATCAAGGATACATCAACCATAGAATCCACATATGAACCAATACATTAACACATATGATATCAAGGAAGGAACCTCTTATAATGAATGAAAAAGCCAACCCGGGATGGGACTACCACGTTCCACCCGACCATAGATTGGTTGATCCAAATATCTCTTCAACCAATCACCCCCGTGCCATATGCCAAGCATGAATGTGGGACTCAAAGAAAAGCAACCAACTAGGTAATCCTGAGGCTAAACCACCTCACCCTAATCAATAGAAACTAGGATTTACCGCAATCCACACCAGATCACTAGGCCAAAACAATAAAATGTATAACAAGATTTACTATAATCTCACCAGATCACTAGGCCCAAACAAGCATGGATGCCACCGGATTTCTCCACCTACACTGTGAGGAATTTTCCTATCTCCTAGTCTCTCAGGATTTACCGCAATCCATAGTCTCATCCAGGGATCACTAGGTGCTAAAACGAGACTCCACCCTCTAGGCTTTACCATATATTTTTCCATTCACCCACAAGGATTCCTAGGCCTAATAAAGGGAAACCTCTTCTAGGAATTTACATATATCCCTCCATTAACTAGTCAAGCATTCCTAGGCCAATAGAAGCACATAATACCTAGCTTTACCATAACCCACAATTTGATTCAGAGGTCACTAAGTCAGTGGATTTATCGCAATCCACAGTTTGATTCAGGGATCACTAGGCCATGTCTTCTTTCTTTCAAAGATCCACCTTACTCATCTTCAATTCCAGAAAGAAATATAGCTCAACCAAAACATGAGAACCCCATCAAACCATGTCTATCCAAAAATGGAAAGGCTAGGCTAGAAAGATTGTCACACTTGGAAAAACCCATGCCATAGCAACAAAGAACCACATGAAACACCATGCATGCTAAATCTACTAGGGAAAACAGACATGGAAATTGATACCTACAAAGAATCCTGCTATAGCTGCTTGACCCTTCTCTTCCTTACTTTCTCCTTCCTTCCTCTTGCCTTCCTTTCCTTTTTGGATCCAATGCTTAGGTGCTCCAAGAAAACTCAAAGTGTCAAAGAGTGAGAGAGAGAGAGAGAATAATGAGAGAGATCCAAAAATGAACTGAAAAAAGCTACCAATTGATCGTCAGAAGCCTTTTTATCAATTAGGCCTCTATTTTCTTCATTTTCCATTATTTTCCTTCATTTTCCTCCTCACATGCAACATGTGACCTTTCACCTTCCTTTTCTCCTAATTTCCATTATTTTCATAAACAAATGTGCCAAAAATGCCATCTTGCCTTTCCAAAGCCTTAGCCATTTCCTTTGCTAATTTCTTTAGCCATACTAAAGCAATGAACACCCACATTAGGATGTCTTTCCCAACATTCAGCTTGGAACAAGTGTCCCATCAACCATGGCTATTATTTTTCCTTTATTAACTTTTATTACATGAAATTTTCGCCAAGGCTGTTACATGAAATGACTCAAAGGTTATGGGCGTTGCAATATTTCTGGGCTCTCTTTTCAATTCCTATGGATGAAACTAACAACACACAACATTAATCATGCTAGAGAAGAAAATTTTGGAACCTATGAGTGATCATGGTACAAGAAAACATCCAGCTTGAGGAAGCACAATGGGTCCCTTGCAGACAAAGTGCAACAACTTCCTTTGGCTATTTAGAACATCTCAGGAGGAGGATAAACTGGTTCAATGGGTTTTTGAGAGCTAAGTGCATGCATTTTTCACCTTCCACACATTCCAATCCTCATTTGTTTACAATCATTAGTTGCAAATTCAAATATGAAAGCGCAACACAAATGATGAGCGCAACAACAACTTGTAATGATGATGATGTGATGACTCAACCTTGTAACCAACTTGACAAGACACTACTGAACTCGACTCAATGATGAAAACTCAAATCCGTTATAATATTCTTTCATGATTGATTGACACATTCACCTAAACTTTCTAAACTTAGACCTTAGGAAATCAATAACTATTTCCATCATTATTTGAAACATTTTAAACATAAACCTACTAAGACTCAAACCAACATATGATCTGTCACTTGTCTAAGAAGAAACTAATAACTTGATCTCTAAGAGATCATAGCAACATTTTACAATTTGACCAGAAGTAATAAAATTACTAAGCTTCACTTTTGACTACTATAACATAAGACAGTAATGAAAACCTTAAACCATTTATCCCTTAGCCTCTTCTCCCCATCCCAATGACTTGTTGACATCATTATTCAATGAATGGTCCATATCTTCATATAGTTTTAGATGTTCCTTACATGAGTGAGTGAATGATGCAAAAGTTTTCAGAAATAGAGGAATATCCAAAATGAGAGAACCACACACTAAGCATGTGTGAGTTTCAGGGGCCAAAAAAAAGGAATGGCTAAACACTTCACACACCCTAATACTATAAGGTTCAAATGGAAATTTCAAATACCATCTAGAGACTAAGAGAGGCTCTTACTAAGCATATTTTTAGTACAACGACCTTGTTTCATGTGACAATGGTAACTTCTCCCACAAGGTGATTCATTATCCCAAATTTCCAAACAAAATCCATTTCTTCCTTTCCCTTCTCTCTCCATCCCAATGACATGATGCCATCAATATTCAATGAATCATCCATATATTCATAGTATTTTCCATGTTACTGAGCTAAGTCAATGAATGATACATTTTATCATGAGAACATGGGGTGAGATGGTTGATGTGAGTTATCATTTTCATTCATTGGTTCCACTGCAAATGTGAGTGCCTCCTCCACAAATTCCTTCTCCATTCCCCAATGTTTCCTTAGCCATTTTGAGAAAATTATTTTACTTTCCTCAATATTTTTTCCTCCCTACCAGCTTGTTCGTATTGTTGCAAAATCTACAAATAAATAGAATATATTATTTGCATACCAAGGAGGTAAACATAAACATCCAAAATCATGTTCGATGAATAAATATGTGGACATTGCCTTATTTTAGTCCCATATACAATTTATTTGAATCCCCTTCCAAGGCATTATTTTATCTAAAAAACGAATATTGAAACCCACTTTACCGAGAAGGATCTAACTAGTAAAATGAAAACTTCATATACACCTTCACATTTTTATCATGGCAGAAATTTGTACCAACTTCTTTGTTTTAAGCATCCCATACCTATAATAAGTATCTGGTTATTATGTTTATTGTTCTTCCACAAATTCCGATGATTGACACATGTTCCTTAAAAGAGCTAAGGACTTATCCACATAGATCATAACCAACGCTTCTAAAAATAATGGTTACGGGAAACAAGTGAATATCCTTGATGCAAAATGTTCAATACCATTTGTAATTAGTCTCCAAAGAATTAGTGTATTTGTGGTTTCACTTGAAATTGTAATTAGTAATTATTGTTGTGTTAAATAATATTGGTTGAAAGAGGAACCTCAAGTTCTAGACTATATTATTATGGTTCTTCTTGTGCACTGGACTATAAATGACTAGTGACAGTTTCCTCCATAGTTATGTAGTGTACCAAATATTTCAAAAAATGGCACTGCGTTCAAGATGTTTTACATGGACACATTCTTATTATATGTTGTTTTTACTGAGATAGAGGTGAATTTCCCTACAGTGCAGAGTGGGGGAGAACTAGTGTGTAATGAGAAAAAGTGCAAGAAATAACAAAGAATGGAGATTTACTAAATATGCACCGAAAGAATCCAAGTTCTTTAATATCTGATGACAATGCTACTTATAATAATATTTATATATTTTACATGCTTCCAACAAAACATATCAATATCACTCATGTATTTTCTCCCTATAGTAGGAAAATAGTACAATAGGCCTTCTATTTGGCCAATATTTACAACAATAGTGTCCTACTATTCAACAAGGAGATACAAATTGGGTGTTGATCCTCTCTCAGTGTTTCGGTCATGAGGTGATGGAGAATGTAGTTTAGGTTGATTTAGTTTTTCAGGGTGATAATGTAATAGTTGTGAAACCCTTTTTGACCATCCATACAATTCTAGGATGATATGATAATTTCTAAGTTGGTTGGAGATGTGCACCCTGTAAGTCACAAGAAAACCTGAATAAATAGTCACCTATCTAAATAGACAACTTTAGAAGCATTCAATTAGACAACATGAAAACATATTTTGCAATTTGATTTATAGTTCATCGCAAGTAATCATTAAAAACCATGGATACCATCACAAACTTTCTATATTTTTAAGGAAAGATAGAAGCTACCTTCTTTTAGTGAACCATCTATACTATCATTTTGAGATGTAACTTTACTAGGTTGGCATTCTTCCAACAAATGGAGTTTATGCCTAGTTAGTTGGGAGGAAATATCCTTGGTTGAAGGGGAAGAATGGGCTTTATGAATATTTCCTTTTCTTAGCTTTTTCTTAACTAGATTAGTCAATTTGATTATAGTGATAACACTGGTTACTATAAGCACAATTTTTACTTCCAAAGAAAAAACATGACATACTGGATTTTGTAATATCAGTATGCTATGCCATAGAAATCTGAAAAGTTTTCCCTTGGATTCTATTTGGTCATTTTGTATGCATACATCTAAAGCCACTCCCTTGCATGTTTGGTTTTCCTTTGTGTTCATAACATGTATGGGATATGGTTTCATGTGTCTCGGTGGATTTTGAAATCCTTATGAGGTTATCTATGATTATTCATATGGAGAACTTGGATTTAGGTTGAATTCATTACAGAGTTCCACAACCCTTGTAGAGCATTGATGTTTTAGTTTTGGGCAGGTTTTCTTGCTAATTCTTAAAATGCGGTGACACAAGTTTTTCCTAGATTTGAACATTGAGACAGTGAGGACACATCTACTATTCTAAACCATTTTTTGTTACAAACACATTTATGGAAACATAGGTGCTTTTTTTATATTAAATTTTAGTTGGAAAACTGTAAGATTTTTTTGAAATTCCAAAATAGAATGAATTAAGATAATCATAATCATGAATTCCATAGGAATAAGTCAAAAATAAATATACCTTTTACAAAAATACATAAGTTAAAGTGTTTGGTAGAATCCAGAAAAATAATATGCGAAATAAATAAATAATTTGATTATTGATAAAAGATACTTATTGAAGTAGGTGTGCATAGTGACTTTCGACCTTGTCATAAAATCGAAAAACCATTTATAAATCACAACAATTTTGCCGATAACTTGAATGGGAATTTAACCCATCTTTGTAGTTAGATATAAAAAAGACATCCTGGTCATCACCATTGTGAAAGGATGGCCACCCCAATATTAATGGTTATGCAATACTTGAAAAATCAAGAATATAAATGTAATGGTGATTCCAAACTTCTATTTGGAGTGGATCTATATCACATATGCCCAAAAAATTGTTCAGAAACGTTAAATTATATGGGTTAGAAAGAATTAGTTATTTTAGCCAATGAATCAATAAATATGGGATGCTTTAACATGAATTATAAAAGAAAATGATTGAAATCCACAAACTACAATGTTGAATCAAATGGTAGAAGTTGTAAGAGCATGAAACATCTGAAGGAACCAACCGATAATGGCTTAGGATGTTGTTGTTGTCTACCTTGCTTTTGAATTTGTGTCGAAAGACATGTATTGGACATCTCTGGGGTAGAGATAGATAAAATAGATAGGTGGGCAATGTTTGACCCTGGTAGTACAGTAGAAGTCTATAGTGCAAGAGTATGCATAATTAAAAACTTTCATTAAGTGGGTGTAGCAGTGTAGCAAGAGAAAATAGGAAAGGAATGATCTCATAATTAACGGTTGAGCATGTCTTAGAGAGGATCGTCATTCATATCCACTTGACCGTCCCCCAGAGACACTATGGGGGGGAGGGTAACTTGTGTGATAATTATGTGGGCGCCACCCCTCAGAGTGGAAACATCAGCAGAGCGGGATCGAGTGATCAACAACCTAGATTGATTCCAGGGGTTCTTGGCTTGATCTCTCCCCCCATTCATTCACCCGTTGGAGATAGGTGGGACCACCTGTCAAGCATGGACCTACCGATAGCAAGTGAGCATCAAAGATAATGGTAAAACAACCCCCCGCTCTTGTCCACATAGCACCCCTCGAATCATCTTTCGCCATGTCTTCCCCTCGTGGCCTCATTTGACATCATGTGACCATTTCTCCTATGTCTATAAGAGTCTTTCTCAGTTCAAACATGTTAGGGTCCAACCCTAAACCCCTTATTTATGTAATAGGGTCGAGTCATAGTTATAGTTAGTTAAAGAGTCAATAAAGCCTGTATTAATAATTGTAAGTGGTTGACCTGCATTTAAAGAAGGGACCATAGTTAGTTGCAAATGGGCCATGGTATTAGATAGATGATATTAATAAGAACCATGGTACTGACCCATGGTATTACATGTATGAATCCTATATAAAGGATAGAGACTCCCCTTAAGGAGTGTCGTGTCTTATTTTGTAATTGAGCCCAGCTCTATTTGAGGTAGCCCCCTTGAAGAGGTAAGTGAACATTGCTTTCCTTTCTGAATAATAAAATACTTGTTGTTATTTCTTATTGTTCTGTGTTCTTGGTATATTTCTTTGCATATTTGGTATTCTAGTATCTTCTCGCAGGCCAAGAGCATAACAAGTGGTGTCAAAGCACTTTCCAGGGCCAGTGGGATCTCCATTTTTAGCAGATTTTTTTTTTATGGCTAGAGACATGTTCTGGCATCTTTAAACCACGGGATCTGTCGTTGAGTGCACAATCCTGTGGATTTGGGGAGGCATGCATGCAGGAAATAAAAGAGGTGGTCACGCTTGTTGGACTCCCTTGTAACCCCCATGGGTACCCCTTTGAGTAGTAGTGCATCAGACAGAACCGCACACAGACTGTCTTCCAAGTACCCTCTGGGTATATCGGAAGCCCCCTAGGCTCCTTGAAACCTCGCCATAGATAAACCGTTGGCCGTCTTGCTGCTACAGTACACCGAGAACAACACTCGGGGAGATTACTCACACATACGATAGGGTAGTCAGATTGTACGTCTAAGGGTACCGTTGATCCTCCTTGGTTAGTGCCCTAAAAGATTGAGCCGAGTACTACTATCAAACCCTTATGTATATTGCAATCTGTAGCACCTAACACTCCTTGAGACCTTGTCTCTCTCTAGATCATGCATCATCTTGCCAGATCAGGTCTAGCAGGTTGGGTTCTATCACAGTCGCAACAATCAGTTCCGCCATTCAGATCTCTCAGATCTACCATTCAGATCTATCAGATCCTCCAATCAGATCTATCATATCTACCATTCAGATCTAGCAGTTTGAATTCTATAGCAGTCGCAACATTTAGATCCTCCATTTAGATCTAGCAGTAGGGGTTCGATCACTACCACATTCCTACTCATACTCTGTAGTTGAGGGTTTCGCCAACATATCTGAATATTTGTGTGGCTCCTATACCTGGGCGTGATTCTCACAGGACATTGGGTAGAATTAACTTTTCTGGGAATCAGCTACCGCAGTATTCCTAAGTGAGGAGTAAAACTCCTCTCGAAGTTAAAAAAAAAAAAATTTGAGACCCTCCCAGGACGCTTATAGGAGACCAAATTTTTTTGCACAGTAACAACAAGTGCACCAGATCGGTGCATGGTACAAACTAGAGCTCAAGCTATGGCCAATGAGAAGATTGACACTCTTGAACAAACGTTGGAGGCATTAATGAAGTAGATCCATACCTTAACTGACATAATCACAAAGGGCAAGTCGAGGGCACAATCAGAGTCATATGATTTTAATGAAAACCTTGAGGGTGAGTCTAACCATTCTCTTCACTTCCATGGAAACCATCAACAGTCCCAACTTTGACAACCGAAGCTGGACATGTATAAATTTGATGGCTCTCATCCGGCCATATGGCTAGCACAAATGGAGCAATATTTCACATTGAATCACATCAGAGATGATGCGACTAAGCTAAGTGTGGGAAGCCTATACTTGGACTAAGAAAGATGGAAATGGTGGCAGTGGCATCAACGCTGCTATAAAATGCCACTGACTTGGAAAATATTCTCAAAAGCCCTTTCTGATCGCTTTGACCATGAATCTAACTTTTTGGGTCATCTTACTAAGCTCCGACAGACAAGCACAGTGCAAGAATATATTAAAGCCTTTGAAGCATTAGCCTTCCACACAGGAGGTCTAGCAGATGAATTCTACTTGGAATGTTTTATCAGTGGTCTCAAAGATGCCATACAAGCCCACATCTGACTACAACACCCAGTCTCATGGCTAGCAGCTTGCAAGATAGCTTGTGAAGTAGAACGTGCGTTAGCGGCCCAGTCAACTCGTCCAAATTCCATAGCCAAGGGACACCCCACCCAGGCTTCGAGCACTACCCAAACACTTAAGTTTCAAAAGGTGTCACCAGCGGAAATGGTGGAAAGAAGAAAGCAAGGATTGTGTTACTACTGTGATGAGAAATAATCCTCAGGGCATAAATGCAAGGAACCCAAATTCTTTCAAATTGATGCTACTGATCACAGTTCATCTGAGGAAGCCCCACCATTTGAGGGACTAGAGGAGGAAAATCAGGACAACCAGCTGGGCAATGAGCTCCCAGATACACTTGAAGAACCAATTATCTCACTTCATCCTTTGGCAGGAATTTCTTCTCCCCAAACTCTCAAAATCAGAGGTTTTATTAAGCATCGCCGTATAGTAGTCTTGATTGATAGTGGCAATACACATAACTTTATCCATCAAAGAGTTGCTAAAGCAGTGCATTGTTTTGTCAGAGCAGTCTCTAATTTCCAGGTCTAGATTGCTGATGGGGGGACAATGAAATGTGAAGGCCACATGGGTGGGTGTGACATTGTCTTGGGTGTTGAATGGCTCCGCACACTCGGCCCAATCACAATGGATTTCCAGGAGTTGTATATGTGCTTCAAGTAGAATAACCATACACATACCCTCCGCGGACTCCAGGAAAGTGCTTCGTCTATCATCAGCTTGCATAGGATGGAAAAATTGTTAAAAAAGGGCCACCATGGTGTTATAGCCCAATTTAATGCCATCCAGGCCTTCGAACCCACTTCTCTTCATATTCATCCTGGGATGCAATAGGTCTTAAACAACCATCTGTAGGTCTTTGACAAGCCTCATGAGCTTCCATCCTCGAGAGGGTAACATGATCATAGCATTACTTTGGTCCCAGGGGCACAACCACCAAATGTGCACCCATATAGATATCCTTTCGCCCAAAAGAATGAAATTGAAAAAATCATCAAGGAACTCCTGAAAGCCGGTGTCATTCATCTTAACATTAGTCCTTATTCATCACATGTGGTCATGGTGCTCAAGAAAGATGGGGAACGACGTATGTGTCCAGACTTCAGGGCCCTCAACAAGCTGACGGTCAAAGATAAATTTCCCATCTCGGTTGTTGATGATTCGCTGGATGAACTAAATGGGGCTCAATTCTTTACTAAGCTCAGCCTTTGCTTGGGCTATCACCAAATTCGCATGAAAGAAGTAGACATTCCAAAGACTGCTTTCTGAACTCATGAAGGCCATTATGAATTCCTGGTCATGTCATTTGGTCTCTGTAATGCCCCATCCACTTTTCAGAGCCTCATGAATCACCTCATAAAACCAAATCTCAAAAAATTTGTCCTTATTTTCTTTGATGACATCCTCATCTACAGCCTCACCTGGGAAAAACATCTTCAACATGTAGATCTGCTCTTGCAACTGCTCTGGAAGCATAAATTATTTGTCAAATTGTCCAAGTGCTCTTTTGGCATGGAAGAAGTTGAGTATTTGGGCCACATTGTGGGGCGTGAAGGTGTCAGGGTGGATCCCAAAAAGATCCAGGCAATGCAAGATTGGCCTCAACCAAAGACCTTTAAGAGCTTGAGAGGATTTTTGGGTCTCACCGGCTACTATGGAAAATTTGTACACAATTATGGTCGCATTGCTAGACCCCTCACTCAACTTCTCAAGAAAAATTCATTCCTCTGGAATGATGACGCGCAACAGAAATTTATAGCTCTCAAACATGCCATGTGTTCCACTCATGTATTGGTACTACCTGACTTCACCAAATCTTTTGTGTTTGAATGTGATGCTTTAGGTACGGGTATTGGGGTTGTCTTAATGCAGGAAGGTCAACCCTTTTCCTTCACTAGCCAACAACTAAGTGGGACAAATCTGGGACAATCTACCTATGAGAAGGAGATGATGTCCATCTTACATATAGTGGATACCTGGCAACCATACTTCTTGGGGCAGCGTTTCCAAATCCGTACAGACCATCAAAACCTTAAATATTTTTTGGAGCAATGCCTATCCTTGCCACAACAAAATAAATGGCTAGCCAAAATGTTGGGACATGATTATGAGATAAATTACAAGAAAGGGCGAGAAAATGTCGCAGCGGATGCTTTATCACACCAATTTGAGATGAGGAAAGCACCCTACTAGCAATCTCTCTTCCCATTCCAGAGTGGATTAAAGAGGCTCACAAGGAATGGTTTTCACATCCTTTGCTCTCCCAACTCATTAATAAATTGTAGGCGGATCCAAATTCCACAACGGGCTACTCTTGGCAGGATAAGATTCTTCGCTACAAGGAAAAAGTAGTGATATCACCAACATCCACCCTCAAAAGTTCCATTTTGGCAGAGTTGCACTCATCTCCCACTGCAGGCCATTCAGGCTTTCAGAAGACTTATGCTCACACTCAACGTTCATTCTTTTGGACAGACATGAAAAAGGACATTCCTACTTTTGTAGTTGAGTGTGATGTGTGTCAATGCCACAAAGGAGAAACAGTCAAATCCCCAGGCACATTATAGCCATTGCCCATCCCTGCCTCAATCTGGATGGAGGTTTCTATGGATTTCATTACTGGTCTTCCGAAGTCAGGCAACAAGTCAGTCATCATGGTGGTTGTGGACAGACTTTCTAAGTATGCTCATTTTTGTGCCCTACCCCACCCTTTTACACTAGCTTTGGTGGCTCAATATTTCATGGACCAGATCTTCAAATTGCATGGCATGCCCACTTCCATTGTGTCTGATCATGACCCAATCTTCACCAGTAACTTTTAGCAAGAACTCTTTAGGCTACAAGGTACCCAACTACAACTCATTACTTCCTATCATCCCCAAACTGATGGTCAAACTGAAGCAGTCAAAAAATGTCTGGAGACCTACCTTAGGTGTTTCACTTCAGAAAAACAACATTTATGGGTACAATGGTTACCTCTAGCCAAATGGTGGTATAATACTAACTATCATGCCACCACCAAAATGACTCCATATGAAGTAATTTATGGTCAACTCCCTCCTTCACCAACTTCTTATATCTAGGGATGCTGGAAGGTATAAGCAGTGGATCAACTCCTACAAAACCGTGCAACCCTGCTGGCCCACCTCAAAGAGAATCTCCATCAAGATCAAAATCGCATGAAGCAACAGGTAGACCAACATCATTTAGAGCACAAATTTCAAGAAGGGGATCAACCATTATTGAGGCTGCGACCATATAGGCAAACATCACTCAAAGACAAGGGTTGTTAGAAATTATCTCCAAAATTCTACGGACCATATCAAATACTTCAGCGCATCGGAGAAGTAGCCTACAAGCTAGCCTTGCCACTCACTGCAAAAATCTATCCCATCTTCTATGTCTCATGCCTCAAGAAAGTGGTTGGGAACCATTGCAGAATTTAAACCAGTCTAGCGGAATTGGATGAAGAAGGTTCAATCTGGCTCCAACCTGAACAAGTTCTTAACATGTGAGAATGGCACCTATGCAACCACATGATCAAGGAAGTCCTTGTCAAGTGGAAAGACACCTCTCGAGAAGATGCGACCTGGGAACCAACCATTATTCTTCAGCAGTTTCTGCAGCTTCAGCCTTAAGGACAAGGCTATTTTTTATGGGGGAGGGCATGTTAGGGTCCAACCCTAAACCCCTTATTTATGTAATAGGGTCGAGTCATAGTTATAGTTAGTTAAAGAGTCAATAAAGCCCATATTAATAATTGTAAGTGGTTGACCCTCATTTAAATAAGGGACCATAGTTAGTTGCAATTGGGCCATGGTATTAGATAGATGGTATTAATAAGAACCATGGTACTGACCCATGGTATTGCATGTATGAATCCTATATAAAGGATAGAGACTCCCCTTGAGGAGCATCATGTCTTATTTTGTAATTGAGCCCAGCTCTATTGGAGGTTGCCCCCTCAAAGAGGTAAGCGAACATTGCTTTCCTTTTTGAATAATAAAATACATGCTGTTATTTCTTATTGTTCTGCATTTTGGGTATATTTCTTCGCATATTTGGTATTATGGTATCTTCTCATAGGTCAAGAGAATAACAAAACATTTGAATTCAAATCGTCTCTTCCAGCTGCAAATATCTCCCACTGTTCGATTGGTCTAAGTCATCGTTCATCCACCGAATCTATCCAGTGATCCTATCAACGTCATTCTACAACTCTCACCTGGTTAACAAGGTAACCTTCTAGTTTCCCAAAGCATCCCCAAAGAGCCCCAAAGAAAAATAAGTCAAACCCTCATCTAACTTTGAGCCACAGATGGACACAAAGGGATAAATCTTTGACCCACCCCGTCATTACCACCTGCAGAATCTCTGGTTCGACATGTATGGCCACCATGTTAGGGGAGAGGACCTTTTTAGGGTAGTTGAATTAGGGCTCTACTATCAAATTGTGCCTTCTATTTATCATTTCCCCAAGTTTATTTCTTGGTTGGTTATGTCATACATTGAGAAGAAAAAATGTTTCATATCTTCTACTAGAGCCAAAATCTTGGAGGTGACCCCAGAGCTGATATAAAAAGATCTAGTACACCCAGCTTCTTCCGAGACTTAGAAATTCACTAAAACCACCTTATTTTATAGCTATGCCACCCTCTCAGCTGGCGAAAAGAAATCCTTCTTGCAAATTATTCCAGCCCCTAGCCACCAATCCTTTCTTGTTACTAATACCTTCCAAATATCTACATTTACAGAGGTAGTGCAACCCATCCTCACTCTAGTTTCCCTTATGTTTGGAGAATATGATGCCAATATTCATATTAAAGCTACTATAGAGTTTATGAGAGAGATGATGTAGCTAGGCCATCTATTTGATATACCTTCTTTGTTTGCTGAGTCCATAAAATTCCAACTACAACACTTTTCTACCACCTCATACTTCAGATACTATTCCCTAATGTTTTATTTGTTCCTGTACACTCATGTTGATGAATTTGAATTCCTAGGTCTTAGTTTGATGGATTCAAACAAGAAGAGGAAATTTTTCTTTGATTAGGATGTTGTTGTTAGGAAGAAACTAAACAATGAGGGATAATCCCAATTTATATCCTCTTACATGGACATTGCTTACAAAATCATTCATAATGTCACCCCCCAAGAATCTTGCCTCAGCAAAAAGACATCCTCCATCTCAGTAAGCACACTAGGGTGGGTGATTGGTATTCGTTTGAGGAGTATAATGAGATTAGGATATATTGTTGTGAGCTTCCCCCTTATCATCTACCTGTGTTCATGCTAATGAGATTTTTTCCCTGGAATTTATCAGACAAAGTCTACACGTGGACCAAATCCATTTTGTCCCTACTAAAAAGGGCTATATGTTCAAGTTGGGTAAGCCTATAGGCCCTCTCATTGTTAACACCAGGCAAACCTTATAGCTAGCTGAGAATCTACTGAAAGAGATGAATTTTGAAAGCGGGATATTTGGCATTATTACCCTCACAATGCCATTGCAAAGAAAAGAAAAAGATTTAATGCTTCAACTTATGATCATGAATATAGGCAAAAGATTGAGTGGAAATATAACTTTGATTCATGGCCCATCAACACAGAGATGGAGATTGAGACTCCAACAACAAAGGATAAGACACAGAAAAGGAGTGTGGATGAAACTAGAGATGTGGAGATGGAGGATGTTCACACCAGCAAGACGGAGAAGACCCAAGAAGTAGAGGAAGAGGAAATTGAAACGAGGTTGATGGAGATAAAACCATACAAGTCAGGCTTCTAGGTGACTTTATAAGACCCACTACAAGTCGTTGCCTCGTCATCTTTAGAGGTAGCTATTATGAGTTTTGTAGGGAGTGAAACTATGACAATTGACAATTGGTCTAAAGGGAAAATGATAGAATAAAGTAATAATAAAATCAGGGAAGAGATGTAGCAAGAACTAGCATCACATTCAATCCCTTATCAAAATGGACTACTAGTTGCCATGGACCTGTAGAGGAACCAAATGAAATTCTCACTACACCACCCCTTCGCACAATCACTACCATGAGGCTCATGATTTAGGGTTTTGGATGTGTCTATGGATCTGACAAGTGTCCCTCTATCTGACAAGATCAATTTCCATAGGAAGGTGGCAGAAATGTTATACAGTGAGCTAAACAGGAATTCCATGACTATAAGCGAATCCAAAAAGTTGTTGGAGAAGGGTACAACAAAGTTGAAGTAAGAGAGATCTAATTCTAGATCTCTACATATCTAGAGTTATAATTTCAAGGAAATGATTGTGAAGCTGGGTGTGAATCTAGAAGACAAATCTGCATTCGAGAACCTTCTCTGAAGTTCACACACTTAGATACAGGAATTGAGGCATAAGATAAGGATTCCTGCTAGTGAACATGTGCATTCTAATGAACTAGCATAGGTGGAAGAAGAAAAGGATATCCTAGTAAAGGATCTAATAGACAAAAATAATGAAGTGGTGGCTCTCAAGCAACAAGTAGCAGAACTCCAATAGAAAATAGACTCCCACATTTCTGCAATGCTCGTGCCAGAGAATCCTCTAAATCTTATAGAATAACTTACTAATACCCTCACCGAGCTACAACTCTCAGAAGGGGAACTCAAGGCGGTACAAGTATATTTATACAATGCCTAGTGAGCCCTTGCACAAAAGGAGAAACAACTCAAGGCTACCAAGACCAATGCAGAAATCATCAGCAAGAATTTGTAGGTAGCTAATGAAGAAATCATTGAGTTAAAATGTAGACTAAAAGGAAACATGTCTCTCTTCTAGTCTAAACAAATGATATGGGATGAAGTGATAACATATATGAAGAGAAATTGGGAGTATATAACTCTAATGATAGAGAAACGAATTGTAATGAAATACTATGAGTTCTTCATCTTAGCTACCAAGGAGGAGGGTGAAAAGAATGCTAAGACTACTAAGAGATTCATCCAATATGTCAATGAAAAGCTACTCAGTGAGTTGAGGGCTATAGATGTGGTGGATCAGGTGTCTGCAATCATGGTGATCTCTAAAGTAGTCCAAAAAGAAGAGGCTAAAGCTAACGATGAATAATTCCTCTAGATAGTACTAAAGGATGTAGCTACTTTTGATTCAAATTTTGAGGAGAGGGTTCAAGCAGGATTGGCTAGTTGTTGGTACCTCGTAGGAGTACTCATCCCATGGGAACAATACAATAAAATGTTGGTAGAGGCTAAGAGTAGAGTTAATTCATCCCACAAGAATACCTGCACCATGAAGGGAAGAACGTTGGTGAACTATTTAAGGAGAGATTTCCAACTACCAGGGCTGGTGAAGACCTTGTTTCACTCCAAGCCAAACTATGCAAGGCTAACAGGTCTTAATATTTCTTATCAGGTTTTCTTTCACTCTCCTCAACTCAGTCCAACACTGTGGCAATGATGTGACCAGTTCATCCACCCTCCACTACTCTAGAGCATCTATACAACAACTCTCCCTCTTGAACTGGTCTACCACAAATGAAGATTTTTCTGATCGTGTAAATCATGAAACTTCATTGTTCTATGTTTTCTGTAAATATTTTATTTCAAGAATTGAACTCCATTTAGTTAGGGTTTAGCTAGTACAGTTGTGCTACTAACACGCTCGCATACTTTTTTTATGATGAATCACTGGAAGCTCAATAAATAATATTTTGTAAGGGGTTCTCATCCCGAGGCCCTATAAAAGCAATTTATGATACATTATCAAGGGTTCCAGAATTTTCTTTTCAAAGGGAATCTAACATTGTGAATGAAGAGAAAGGTAAATGTATGCTCTGTCCTAAGATTAATAATTTTTTTGGTGATTCTGGCTCACGTGAAGTTGTAGTATGTATTTTTCTTCTGTGTTTACTCCTATCTTGTTTTCTTCTCATATATTGGATGTATATTTATGTGTTTATGGATTCATCTAAGTCTAAATTTTGATTTAAGATGCTTATTGTTGGAAATATTTAATATCCTTAATATGCGCTCCATTTAATATGATGTTATTTGTTTTTTCACTCATTCATTTCTTGCTAAATTTTGGTGCACTGGATTCTACCTTTAGCCATGTGTATTCGATTTCATTTCTTCATAGTCTTCTAGCTCACTTACTGTAATGGAAAATGAACTATGTTCTTTTGTAAGTTTAGTCGACAAAGTTCTATATTAATTCTTCTATGAGTCTTCTTTACTATTAATTGCATTTGTCTACTTAGAAGAGGTTCTGAACCAATTATGTTTTTAAAATGTGTTAAATGTTGAGTGTAAGTGAATAATTTCAGTAAATATTACAAACACTCATTAAGATGTTCTAGGCACTAGTCTCTCCTCAGCCCAGGGGTTGTCTCTAGGAGTTACAACATCTTCTGGCATCATTACCGATGATGAATTGGAACATTTTCCCTGGGTACAACACTTGTACACCCCTCAGTTAGGTGAGAAAGAGGGGGTGTGGTTTAACATCCCTCATTAAAAATCCATGTAAAAATATACAATACCACAATCATGGGACATGTATTCAAAGCTAAATGGTGGGAAAAACATCCTAGTGGGTGCTCATTTCAGTTATTATGGCTAAGGAAATTGGAAAAGGAAATGGAAAAGACTTTGGAAAGGAAAAATGGCATTTTGGTACATTTATTTATGAAAATAATGGAAAATAGGAGAAAAGGAAGGTGAAAGGTGATAGGTTGCATGTGAGCAGGAAAATGAAGGAAAATAATGGAAATTGAAGAAAATAGAGGCATCATTGATAAAAAGGCTTATGAGGATTAGTGGGTAGGCTTGGTCAGTTCAATTTTGGAGCTCTCTCGTTTCCTCTCTCTCTCTCTCCCTCTCATTCTTGTACACTTAGATTTTTCTTGGAGCACTCTTTGAGGGTGTGGCATGCTTGGAGTTTTGGAGCAAGAAGGAAAAGGAAGAGTAAGAAAGCACAAGAGGACATCGATCTCAATAGCTACATTAGGATTTTCTTGCAAGTACTGACTTGAATATATGTTTGCCTCATTAGCTTTTACATGCATGGCACATGGATGTGGTTTATTGGTCATGATACGTCACTAGGACAGAGGATTTCCTATATTGATGGTGGATTTTACTAGGTTTGACATTTCTTGGATAACAATGGAGATTATGGGTTTATTTAATCGTTTTGTTTTGGTTGTTTCTCATGTTTCCTTTAGCTTGGGTTGAGTTATTAGTTCTCAGAGCCTTGGTTGGAAAAATGCTTTGGAAGCCATATAACAACTTGGGTTGAATTACTAGTCCTGGAGCCTTGGTTGGAAAAACACTATAGAAGCCTTGTAACACCTTGGGTTGAGTTATTAGTCGTACAGCCTTGGTTGGACAAACACTCTGGAGCCCTTGGTGGGTTGAGTTATTAGTCCTGGAGCCTTGGTTGGACAAATGCTCTAGAGCCTGACAATGGTCATGGGTTGAGTTACTAGTCCTGGAAGCCAGGTTGGAGCAAAAATTTTGGAATCGTCGAAGTCTTGGGTAGAGATGAATCTAGTGATGGTTTGGTGATGTCCGACATTGAGGTGGAATCACTATTTGATGGGTTGAGGTGGTTGGCCTCTGGAAGCCCTGGATGGTTTTGGATTGATGTGTTTTATTAGATACTACATTCATCCTTGGAATATGGCAAGGGGGTGACTGGGTGAAGAGAGATTTAGAAAAATCATTTCTAGGGTCGGGTGGAACATGGTAGTCCCATACTAGGTTGGCTTTTGTGTAACAACCCTGGTGAAATTTTCATGTAATAAAGTAAATAAAGGAAAAATAAGACCACGAGTAAGGGACACTTATTCCAAGTTGAATGTTGGGAAACTATATCCTAGTTGGAATCATTGGATGTGTGTGTTTTGGCTAAGGAAAATTTGCAAAGGCAAAGACAAAGGAATTAAAAGGAAAAAAGGCATTTTGCCACATTTATCTACGAAAATAAAGGAAATGAGGACAAAAGAAAGCTAAAAGGTCATAGGTTGCATGTGAGGAGGAAAATGAAGGAAAATAATGGAAAATGAAGAAATTAGATGCCTCATGGATAGAAAAGGCCTCTAAAGATCAGTTGGCAGGTTTCTCAGTGTTAAGATTAGATAGTGTAAAGCTCTTAGTTATTTCAAGTTTGGAGCTCTCTCATTATTCTCTCTCTCTCTCACTCTCTTCGTCACTTAGATTTTTCTTGGAGCACTCTAGTTTGGAGAAAAGGAATGGGAAAGCAAGGAAAGGAAAGCAGGATCAAGAAACTTCAACTAGAATACTTGTAGGTAATGTTTTGCATGTTTGATTTCCTAGTTGGTTTGGACATGCAGGGATTTCCATGTTGGCGTATGGTTCTCTTGCTGTCAGTGGCATGGTCTTGTCGGGCTATGATAATGGTTTTCAACCTATCCTAGCATTTTTCTGAATGCCATGGTGTGTTGGCATGTTTATTTCAGTTTTGGAACTTTGGAATTGTTGGATGGATTTTGGAATCCAGGGCGAAGGTGGTCTCAAGGTTCATTCCCAAAGGCCTAGGAATCCCTTGACCAGTTTTGGCAGGATACATGGTAAAGCCTGAGGGAATAGTCTGTATTTAGGGCCTAGTGATATGGGTTTGGATTACGGTAAAGCCTGAAATACAAGGAGACGGAAAATTCCTCAAGGATATTGATGGATTCTCGATGGCATTCCAAGTTCTATTCGATTGTGATCAGACCAATGGTTTTGGTGTGATCACAGTTGGATGAGGGTGGATGTGGTTTAACCTCTGGATTACCTTTATTGTTCTTGGATTGGTTGTTCTATGAGATTCGACATTAATGCTTGAAATAAGGCATGGGGGTGACTGGCTAAAAGAGGGATTTGGTTCAGCCATGTCTATGGTCGAGTGGTACATGGAAGTCCCGAACCTCGTTGGAATTTCCTATGATTAATAAAATCTAAGTTCTCTTAATTTTGCAATGATTTATATGTGGATTTAGTGGCTATCATATCTCTGATATTTATATGGTTTTATGCTGGTTATAAGCATGATTGAATGATTGGTTCATGTCATGGTTATTTCATATATTTACTTGTAACTGTTAAATGGATGGATGCAAGGCCTAATGGATGATGTAGTAGTTCAAGGTGGAAGGAGATGATCCTTTTGGTTATGTTTCATTAGTTGTTTTAGTCATTTATGCTCTATCTTTTATCTTAGACCTGTAGGTTGCATTGATGCCAAGTGCTTGACAGAATGTCAGTTCGATTTGGCGATGCTTAGGCTTACTCTTGAGGGTGATTTTTGATTGAACATGGCTATCATGTTTTTAATATTTTTGAAAGTTACAACAATTTTTAGGTCAATGCAAGGATTTTGGGCTAGAAGAGTGGCTAAAATCCCAGGGTTTCTAGCACAAAACTTCTGATTTTGGACCACAGTCGCTGGTAGGCAGGCCTGTGAGAGCGACTTTAGGTTGTTGGTTGCTCTCTTGCCCATAAAATGAGAGCAATTGAGGCCTAAGAGGTGCATAATAGCAGTGGGACCTAGGGATACGTTGTTTGAGTGGCTAGCGTGTCTCCTCAAGTGTTTTTTGATGATGTTAGATGACTGTATGTGATTTTCCATTGATTCCACTTCCTTAAGGTGATATAGGAGGTCGAGTATGATTGTAGTAACATATCTCCTCTTGTTTACCCAGGTTTTCATGGTTACTTTGGGTAGACCTGGGGGGGTACTACAGAGTGGTATTAGAGTGGGTTGCACTCTCTTTGGGTAATATCTAATACCATAGAGTGGTATCAAAGCATGGTTACACTCTCTTGGGGTCATATCTGGTGTTACAGAGTGGTATTGGATAGTGTTGCGCTCTCTTTGGGTCATAACTAATACTACACATTGGCATTACATCATGGTTGTACTCTCCTTGGGTGAATGTGTTGGTCATGTGTGCATGTCATTTGCATGTGTGTCTCTTAAACTTATGTTCTGTGTGCTTGTTACATTGCATAATGATTGATCATGGTTGTAGTAAGGTTGTCATGAGGAACTCGATGATTGATTTTATGGAATTCATCATCAGAAGTATATGAATGGTTAAAGGATTATATGCAGCTTGATTACATCCTTGTATGATGGGTTGTATTCTTGGTTATCTGATTACATGCATTAGTCTTGTAGGTTGATTACAAGAATTGATCGCTTATGCTTGACTACATGAGATTATGCGTATATGTAGGTTGATAGTTGCACGGGGTAATGTGTCCAATGGAGTAATGGTTTTGGTCATGCATGTATGGTCTGGCTTATAGTTATGCATGAATAATAGGACAAACATGCCTTGTGAAGCCATGGTATGCAATTTAGGCCATCAGGGTGATATTGGTATGTTATAGAGCAGGAGATGCAAAGCATCATAATAACATTGCATCACTAGACTTTGGGATAAGAGCATATTGTCATACAAGTATTGTATGTTTGGCCTGCAGTTATGTAAGTTAAGGATTATTATATGCATTAGGTTTATATACATTAGGTTTATGTACATGTCTTTTGATGTTATGGTTACATTCATGATAGATGTTACTTTATTAGTGTAGTTATATGCACATAGTCAAGAATGATAGTACCCTGTAGATTTTTGCAATGATATTGTTGTTTTATATTAGATAACCTCATGATTATGTTATATATTGTTGATGAGTATGTTATAGGTTAACATGTTGTTGTTATGGGATAGTTAGCTTGACGATTAGGTCATATGTTGTTGGTTATAATGATAGTTAATTTGATGATTAGGGTTATAGCATTTATACCTTAATGTTATATGGTGTTGTACTAATCTAAACTGACTTTGCATATGTGTGAATGCTAATTGTGTATGAGTTATGATGTAAACATGTTACCTAGTGACTATTCTAGATACCATGATCTTATTTATGTTTGAGTTGATATGTTGGGAAGTTATATTGTGATAACTAGATTGATTGTGTAGACAATATAGCCTCCCCTGAGACATAGTAAGGTATGAGTTTGCTTATGTTATATATTTGGACCTTGACTGTCTGATTATGTCGTCTAGTTGATTTTTTTTAACATGGTATGTTGCAAGTTGGTTGAATGTTTAATG
The DNA here is from genome assembly GCA_031772625.1 of Pinus tabuliformis. NCBI lineage: Eukaryota > Viridiplantae > Streptophyta > Pinopsida > Pinales > Pinaceae > Pinus > Pinus tabuliformis. Next base: position 269,532,820 of record CM062808.1, on the reverse strand, counting down.
AATTGCATAATATGAGTATGTGTTCAAATGATCTTGTTTTAAGATGATTGTGCTAATATATATGAGTTGAGATAGCTAACATGTACTTGAGTATGAAAGGTGATAGGTGTAGCATTATGTATTATGACTATGAGTTGCAATGGATTATGACATGATTGTTAGTCTTGGTAAAGGCTGATTTCAAATTGATAGATGTGATTGTCTTGATGTGTGGAACATGTGGTTGACATGTGTGAGAAATTGCAGAAAACATGCTTGGTATTAACATGACAAGGTAATAGTTGATGTGTTTATATATCTAACAATTGGATGATGCAAAAGTGTATAGTAAGCATCAATTGCAACATGAAAAAAGGTAAAAGAAAGGAATTGGGAAAGAATTTCTTTGGCTATGTTTGGAAACCCTAATTCCAAACAAATGAGTGTTTTGCATACAGTGAGTCTTCTTAACCTTGATTTTGTTGACATTATGTGGATATATGCTAGATTCATGAACATGTACTTGACATGTATATTAGCTAGTCTCTAGTTACATGTGGATCTATCAAGATAATTGGAGTCCCTTGAGAGATGGCATGGATGTGTTCAGTTGCAAGGCAACAAGATTGGAATGACAAGATAAGGTAACTGATTTATTGTTATGTTTATTCATGCACTAACATTATGCCTTTCTGGCAATATAATGTAGGGAGTTGCATGGAAAGAAAGATTGCCAGGAATCTTGAAGAAGGATTAGGTTCAACTTTCCTTTGGAAGCACTGGGAACCATGGGGATTGAGTGATGGTGTATGTTGTTAGTCTTGTACTCTTGGTCTTTTGCGATTGTTGTGCTTGATTTTCAATTTTTCGTGTATCTAGTGCATAGATATGCCACTTTGTTGTGGTGCCATATTTTTGCTATGGGTTTTCACGATCTTCTTCTTATCCATTTCTTGGGTTGCCTTTTATGTTTTGATTCTTGGGAATTGGCTAGGAAAGAGGAAAGTTGGTGGAGCTTGGAGAGAGTAGTGTGGTACCCAACAGGTTAGGTAAGACTCAGATGAAGCTTTGTGAATGAGTAAGTGCAACAAAAGGTAAGACTATGACAATCAATTGGACTAGTTGGTCCATAGTGGTAAATGGATGGTGGAAATACAAACATGTGAAAGGTAACTAGAAAAGGTAAATTAAATGGATCTGAGGTGTCAGGTTCCTTGGCTATGTTGGGAATGATTTTTTCTCAATATTGGGCATTAACCTAGAACTTATGTTATCCTGTAATTATTTTATGATCATGATTATATTGATGTTTATATATGTATACATGTATGCATGTATGTCATTTTCTGGCAGGCTGATGATTGTTTTATGCTAATGATTATATATGTATGTATGTATATATCTATGTCATTGTTTGACATGGTTGGCAAGGATCATTTTTGTGGAGGAACGATTGCTTACATATGCGAATGGCATGAAGAGGTTTATGGTATTACGAGGAATCAAGTGGGAAGAGTATTCATGACAAATATACGAGGTGAATATCATGTGGATATGAATTTATATTGTATGATTATATTGTTCTTATGTTTATGTTATGACAAGTAATGTGGAGAGACACATCAACAAAACAAAGCAATGTGGTTTGTGGCATGTTGGGAGAAGCATGGATGGCAGAGAGACACTGGAAGAAGGGTTTCTTGGTAAAGACAGTTTGGTTTTGGAAGTGGGGTACTATTTTTGTATATGTTATACATGTTGCATCTATGATGTTGTGTGCATGCAGTGTTGTGTATACATAGCGTGTGTACATGTTGTTTATCCAATTTTATGTACAATATGGTACATATAGTGTTGTGCGAATATTGCATATGCAGTGTTGGGCATAGATGGTGCTATGTACATGATGGATGTGCAGTGTTGTGCACATATGGTGTTGTGCACATGTTGGATATGTAGTGTTGTGTACAGATGATGCTATGTACATGGTGGATATGCAGTGCTATGTACATATGGTGTTCTATGCATGTTGTACATATGGTGCTCTATACATATGATGTTGTGTGCATGATTGTACAAGGGGCATTGTGAGCATGTGGTGTCGTGTACATGTTGTACATCTGGTGTTGTGTGCATGTGGTGTTGTATACATGTGGTGCTATGTACATGTCATGCATGTGATGCTATGTACATGTGGTGTCATAGAAATGTCATGCATATGGTACAATGTACATGTGGTATTGTGTACATGTTGTACATGTGGTGGAGTGTACATATGGCATTGTGTAATGTTGCGTAAGTGGTGTCATGTACATGTGATGTTGTGCACACATTGTGCAGGTGGTTGCAGTGTAAAGGTGGTATTGTGTACATGTGGTACATATGGTACTAGTGTAGATTCTTGTATTGCATGGTGTTGTATGATGTGTGTACTGTATATGTGTGATGCACACTATGTGAATGTTGACATGATTGAGGAGAAGGCACTACGTAGCTTTCGGGTGTGGAAACTTATTCAGAGTGCATAAAGAATAAAGAAAAAGGTGGAAGATAAGGATTGATTAAAGGATAAGTATGAGAATTTTATTTCATTTTTAGTATGCATGTGATTTATGATTCTGGTCTATGATGATTACATGTGATGTATCAATGGGTTTATGATGGTTACATGTGATTTATGATTTTGATGGTTACGTTATGAGCTAACCTGATGTGATATTTTTATACGTGTTGATTTGGTCAAATATTCTAGTTTGACTTGTTGTGACAGGAAGCAAACAGGATTGCAAATGTACCTTATTGACGAACTACCAATGAGGTATTATTTGTGGTTATTTCAATTTATTTGAATCTAATGGAAATTATGTGCTTGGAACAGGAATTCATGAACATTCCTGGTTGGGTGGTTGAAATCAACTACAAGAATCGACAGCAACATCGAAAGAAATTGGAACATTCAGCAATATGCTGGCAAATTACTTTAGGAGCAGGGTCACTGTGGGACACTCGTACACAATAGCATCCATTGATTTCCATGAGCATTCTATGATTGGTATGACAGTTTTGAGGCAAGGATATGCCTTAGTTTTGTATCTTTCGATGCAAGGAAACCTTTCCAAGGGATGGATCACCCAGGATAGGGGATTTCAGGGAACTTGGAAGGTGAGGGACTACACAAAAGGGGGTGACCGAATTTCCGAAGGGACTGTGTAGTAGAGAGGGGAAGGTCACAAATATATATTTTTTGGTCATTAGAATTGCTAGATGGAATCAGATTGACATTGGGAGTGTGCCCTAGAACAATGAGTCAGTAAATGTTCACTGAGTGGACAAGTAGTGAAGGATTATAGTGCTAGAAATTGGATGCAGCTTTGACTGTGGCAGTGGATTATGGAATCCTTGTGAAGGAGATGAATCCTTATACTAATTGGAGGGTGTAGGCATGATCCTCTAGAGTCCATTGTTGATTTATATGGTCATTGTATCCCTTTTATTGTTGGTTTAACAAATGTGCATGTGTGTGTTTTTGGTTATTGTAAGTACCATAATGAGTTGTGTTATAAAGCTCCAGTATGTGGTATGGCTGTTATCTAGTCATGTTATCATGATGTTTTGCTTTTGAGTAGGTCATTCATTGTAAATACTGCAACGAACTAAGTTATAAATCTCCATAGGCAGTATGTTTTCTTTTCAGCAGTTTCATTGAGGTCTTGGTGTGATTTAACACCGAGGACGTGTTCCCTAAGGGGGAGGGTTCTGTAACAGCCATGGTGAAAATTTCATGTAATAAAGTAAATAAAGGAAAAATAAGACCACAGGTAAGGGACACATATTCCAAGATGAATTTTGGGCAAATATATCTTAGTGGGCATCACTCGATGTGTGTGTTTTGGGTAAGGAAAATTGGGAAAGGCAAAGGCAAAGGCGTTAAAAGAAAAAAGGCATTTTGGCACATTTATTTATGAAAATAAAGGAAATTAGGAAAAAAGGAAGGTAAAAGGTCATAGGTTGCATATGAGGAGGAAAATGAAGTAAAATAATGGAAAATGAAGAAATTAGAGGCATCATGGATAAAATCGCTTCTAAGGATCAGTTGGCAGGTTGCTCAGTGTTAGGCTTAGACACTGTAAAGCTCTTGGTCAGTTCAAGTTTGGAGTTCTCTCATTATTCTCTCTCTCTCTCTCTCACTCTCTTGGTCACTTAGAGTTTCTTGGAGCACTCTAGTTTGGAGCAAAGGAAAGGGAAAGTAAGGAATGGAAAGGAAAAGAAAGAAAAGAATAAGGAAGGGAAAGAACGATCAAGTAGCTTCAGTAGGAATACTTGCACATAACCTTTTTCATGTGTGATTTCCTGGCTGGTTTGGACATGCATGGCTTTGCGTGTTGGTGTGTGGTTCTCTTGCTATCAGTGGCATGTACTTCTTGGGTTATGACAATGGTTTTGAGCCTAGCCTATCCTTTTTCCAGATGCCATGGTATGTTGGGATATTTATTTCGGTTTTGGAACTTTGGAATTGCTGGATGGGTTTTGGAATCCAGGGCAGAGGTGGTTTGAATGTTCATTCCCAAATCCATAGGAATCCCTTGATCGGTTTTGGCGGAATATGCGATAAATCCTAAGGGAGTAGTCTCGGTTTACGGCATAGTGGTCCAGGTTTGGATTGTGGTTGTCATACCTGGATTGAACCTCAGGATGAAGGAATGCAATGCCAGGGTAACCAAAAACCATGCTTATCCAAGTAGCTAACCCAAATAGGCTAGGAGAGGGCTCTCTTCGTAAGGATCTCAGCCAAGATCACTAGATCAACAAAATGATATTAGGCTAGGTATAGTAGCACAAGGTTTGATTTGATTTTAAAGGGTTTTGCTGGAATAGGAGGAGCCAAACAGTTAGGGCAAGGAAATTAGGTCAAAATTATAGGGTGTTCAATGGGGCAAGGTAGGAACAAGGCTCAGCACTCTAGGGTTTGAAGGGTGAGGTGATTCAAGACAGGTGAGGAGCTAGAAAGAGAATGTAAGCAACATGGATTCTTCCTAAACTGAAGAAAAGATAGATTATGAATATTTTCCCAAAATAGAGCATAAATATTATGGGTTCTTCCTATCAACTTGAAAACATCCACTTAAGAACAATGAAATGAATAATGAAGTACAAAAAAAAAATTCCACATATGATCACAATAGAGAAAAATAAATTGAACATCATACCCCATGGATCCCAAAGAAATAGCTGCAACTTTTCATTAATCTCCTACTGAAAACTGATACAAAATGATGTCTACTCAAAGCATAAGCATCCAACTGAGTCCAACCCTTTACAATGAGAAAGAAAAGGAAGATATATACATTAATTCAACCTCCTCCCATCCTCAGGGGTCGGATCCCTAAGATGAGGAACTAATCCATGAAAAACTAAACAAGAAACTAGAATCTAGGCAACCTAACAACTTCCCTCTAAAAGGGAGGAAACTGATTCACTTGTCCTCAAGATAAATTTTGATCTAATGAATCTACCTTACAGTAACTACTATCCATCATATTTACATCCATAGTCACCATTTACATCAGAAAAAACATCATCCATGAGAGAAAATCCAAAATTACAGTCATGGCACAGTAAAGTGAAAATTCAGCACAAAATTGTCCTATGTGCAGTGCTCAATCTCTATGCACAACACTTCTTGTAGGACCATTTTGGATGTATTCCCAGTGTCCAAATTGAACTCATGATAGCTCATTGGAAAGCCTATCGTGTCTACTTTGGAGTTGATTTTACCCCATCAAAAATTGATGCTCCCAAGACTGCTTCTGTGCACAACACCATCGACAGAAAGGTCATTTTTGGGTGTTTTTTGACCTTTTGGTTGACCAGTTTTGCTCCAAAAGCTTAGCAAATGCACAGAGTGCATGTAATCATCATTGTGAATCCAAATCTTTTGACCATTTCCTGTATGGATTCCCCTAGGAAAAGTGCAATGCCAGTGGCGCTGTGCATAGAGCCATTTTTTCTGAGTCAAAAATTGCAAAATTATTCAAAAAGGTAAAAATTCTCAAAACTTACTCAAAATTTGTGGAGAACAGCACCATCAAGTGTCTGGGTTAGCCAAGGAAGCTTCAACAATCAACCTAAGCCTATTACCCTCCTTCTTGCCTTTGAGTGCTTGTTTTAGTCTTGTGTTCATTTGCTTGACTCTTATGTTGCAAATCTTGTTCCGGACCCTGTAATGGCGAACCATGTGCCTAAGGATTTGATTGTCCCTATTGGCCATTTGTAGCAGCTTCTCCAAATTTAAATTGACCCTGTCAAGCCATGTTTCTCTATCCTCCTCAATCTCCTTTTCAAGCCTTTGTTTTGTAGTCAAGGTGGCTGGGGTCTCTTCCTCTTGCATTACTGACTTGCCTTTGTCACCTTACCTTTTTGCTTTGAGAAGTTCCTACTCCATGAGGACTTGTTTGTCACTTAGCTACTTGTTCTCTTGCTCAAGGTATGAAATGACATAGTTAGCTATCACCAAGTTGTCCATTAGTGCTTGGATCTATGCATGTTTTTCCCTTATGGTTATATTTTCATTTCTTGCCTCTTCTTGAGCCTCCAAGTCGACTATCTCAATGCCATGATGAATGTGTGGCTGTTCTGATCCATCGTGATCCATCAAATCAAATTCCCTTTCCTCTTCATCATTGAGGCTTTCCTCCAGCATCTTTTCTTTCCCTTTATACACCTGCTGCACCTGTTGTACCTATTGTGTTGATGAAGAAGGCAAAGCCTGTTCCATAGTTTGTGGAGCAAGCATTTGCCTATGAGCTGATGAAGAAGGCAAGGCCCCTTCCACATCAAGTGGAGTAAACACTTGCCTATCCACTGTAAACAAATTTCTAGCCCCTCTCTGATATGTTTTGTAGGTTTCTGGCTTCTCAACAAGTTTGGTCTCTTTAGCTTTCTCACTTTTCTTTACTTTGGCATTGCTGGAAGGCCTTTTTGCTTCTTGGGGCACTGGTGGAGGAATCTGAGGACCATTGAAGATGTCATTGGCAATAAATGTATCCTAGGAGATGTTGAGGAGGTTGAGATGATGTAGCACAATCATCTTAATCAGGGAATAGTGATAAATACTATTCGTCTACTGGGGGTATGGATTTTTTTGTACAATGTAGGCCATCTTCTCAATGTTCCTGAAAAATAAATATGGGATGTTCATCATTTTCACTCTTGTGAAGTGCATAAGAAGCCTAATATGATAGGTGTACAATCTGGAAAATCTGCCCTCACATGTAAAATACTTCATAATGTTCCTCATCATAGGGGCATACTTGTTGTCAAGGAACCTGAAAAGAAAGGTCTTCTTCTTTTCATTCCTGTACCTGGGTTTAATGTATGGCTCATAGTAGTGCTCATCCAAATCTTGTACTTTGTACCCTTTTTCCCTCACATCCAAAATACTTGTAGCATTAGCAATGATGGAGGATGAAACTATAAACGTCACCCCGGCAAGAGTTACCTTGTTATCATGAAGATTGGCTACAAAAAGCATGATTAGCTCAGGATGATGTTGAACTCTTTCTACCTATTCAAAAAACTCATAACACCCTAGATGCCTAAAACAAGAGACAAACATATGAGAAGCCTATAACTCTCTGATGTTTGATGGTTCCTCTCTGATAATTATGCCTCCCTTACGTGGTTTTCTCTGATGCTGAGGTTCATCTCCCATGTTTTAATTGCCACTATTTTCCTCCTCATAATCTCTATCCTCTTTATCCATGTATTTTGAATTTGAAACTTTAGAAACCCTAGAGAAGGTAATCAAGAAGTGAGTTATGGTGAATAGGGATAGGGGAAGGGGATAAGAGTTTGTGTGATGTAGGATGAGATATGTATGGTGTGATAGTTAGAAGGAGGATATTTTTTGGTAGGGACTGTTTAGTAAATAGGGGATTAAGGATTTTGTTTTGGGGATTAGGGTATAGGGGATAGGTGTAGGGATTTTCTGTGGGGGATTAGTGTATAGGGGATAGGTGTAAGGATTTTTGTGGGGGATTAGGGTATGGGGGATAGGTGTAGGGATTTTGTGTGGGGGATTAGTGTATAGGGGATAGGTGTAAGGATTTTTGTGGGGGATTAGGGTATAGGGGATAGGTGTAGGAATTTGACAACAGAAAGTGGGATTAAGGGATATGGTAAGCAGTGAGGGTTTTTAGACAACCTAGGGTTTGAAAATTTAAATAGAAAACAAACTTAAAAATCATGAAATGAGTGTTGGGAGGATGGTTCAATGAGTGTACTTACTTTCTTAGAGGCTCTAGGTGGCAAAAGAGTGATTTAGATGGTTGTTAAGGTAGTCTTGGTGTTTGTTGGCCCTATGCATAGCACCTTGTATAGGTGCGTAGCACCTTGTATAGGTGCGCAACACCTTGTACAGGTGCGCAACACTCTAGTTGTATGCGCAGTGCCGTGCAAAAATGCATTGACACACAGGCTCTATGTGCAACGCTTTGTCTGTATGCGCAACGCTCCCTGATCTATGCACAACACCTCCATAATCTGCCTTGTGCACAACGTTCCTTCCCTATGCACAATGCCTCCATAATTTTCCCTGTGCGCAGTGCTCCCTGGTCTATGCGCAGCGCCTCCACTTTTCTCAGCCACCAATTCGCTTCCTTCTCTCCTTCAACTCTCTTCTCTCTCTTTGTCAAATGAATATGATGAATTTTGAAAAAGGATTTTGAAATCTTATATAGAGGGTGATTTTGATTTTTCCTTAGAAAAAACCCACTTTATAATGTTTTTTGGAACTTTTACTTTGTCTTCAAATCTCTGTTTAATGCTTTTCTTTCTTTGTCTCTTTTTAGGTGGATGATGCTTTGATTGAACTGATTTCTTCAATGGCTTCATTTTCTTGTAGCAAGGAGAAATTCTTGGGCAACTTATGGGAACACTTATTACATGAAATGATTTGAATTACATCAAAAAAATATGAATCAACTAAAATACTCTGTTTTCATCTCAAAAACATGTTTTTGAGATGAAAATTACATCAGTGAAATAAGATATTTGTACAATAACCATGACTTACTACCTATCACTCTTTATTTATTGGTCTTTCGCATACCTTTGCTGCTTTTTATTTACACTTGAAACTATTCTTTTGACCTTGGAAATGGACCCTAAGACCTAATGGAAAGACATTGGAAATGAACCCTAAGAGCTAATGGAAAGACATTGGAAATGAACCCTAAGAGCTAATGGAAACATAACTGCCTTGACTCTAAAAATAACATAACTGAAACCATAACTGAATGCAACATGGAGATGGGTCAGCAAATGTACCTCATGAGGGAAAATTTGATTTTTTGAGAAGAAGACAACCATCAGTGGACCATTTTGGCATGACCGAGTGGAATGATAAAAGATTGAGTATGAGACACCTAAAATGAAAATGCAAAGAGCACATTTGATCCCTGAGGGAAGTATGCATATAATGACACTAACATTGGCCTTATTGGGGATGGCAGCTCCTTGGAGGTGTCAAGAACACCGTGGACAAAGTGCCTAGCTGATTGGGCCAATACAGTCAAACAAATGAAAGGCTGAAATCTTTATGAAATTTTTGAAAAATGACTCGATACATACTGAAAATTAACTCAAAACAGACTCTATACTAACTCAAAAACCAACTAAACATAGCACAAAGAATTTAAGCTTTATAGCCTTCACTTCGGGCCCCAAGCTCAAATGACATTGTACTTCAAATCTTGCAAGGAAAGAAAACTAGTATATACAATGACAGTGAAACAACTTCAGCAAGCTGCATTAGAAATAATAGTGTTTCAGGAGCCTACCATTCACTGGTCCTCCTCAGCATTCTTGACCATCCATTTCCTTTAATAAAAATGCATTATGTCCTCGATAGGCTGATATTTTATAAGGTCCTTTCCATAGATTGTCAAACTTACCATGTTTCCCTTTTTCTTCATTTCATGCATCCCATCGCAGCACTACATCTTCTAGCTGAAACTTTTCTGCCTTGGTTTTGTGGTCTTAAATTTTCTTTATATTCTCTTGCAGTTGGAAAGTATTTTGAGAAACCTCTTCCCTTGTTTCTTTAAGTTGAATCATTTGATTGATTTGGCGCTAAATATCATCTTCTTCACTGTCAGCTTCTTGCAATAATCTCATGACTAGGATTGCAAGGGATGTAGGAAACACTGTATCAGTACCATAAAGCAATTCAAAAGGCAACATACCTATTGATTTCTTACTGCTTACTTTGTTGGCCCACAAAGCATTGAAAAGCTTTTGATGGCAATTCTTTTTTTTTTTTTCCTCCAACATCTTCTTAATAATGTTTACCAAGGATTTATTTTAAGACTCAGCTAGTCCATTTCCCTGCGGATAGTATGTCGTGGAATGACCCAATGTGATGTTATATTTGTCGCAAAACTCAACCATTTTCTTCGACTTAAATGCTGCTGCATTATCTGTAATAATCTCGTGAGGGCAACCAAAACAAGAGAAGATATTAGACTCTAAAAATAGAATGATTACCATGTCCATAGCTTGCCTTTTCGGAATGGTTTTGATCCATTTGGTGAAGTAATCGGTATCTTTCAAAATCCATTTGTGTTGTGCTGATGATGTAGGATGAATTTCTCCTATGAAATCAAGCCCCCACTGCTGGAATGGTACATTAACTACAACTGGTTTCAAAGGAAGAAGAGGCAACTTCCTTTTTCCCTGAAAAACTTGCATTCATGGTAACTCATGACTGTCTTATATAAGTCTGAAAATAAAGATTGCCAATAATACCCTGCTCTCAATATTTTATTAGCTGTTGTTTTCCAAAACAGGTGATCCCCACAATCAGCTTGATGAAAATCATTCATTACCTGCTGAGCTTCATTTTCAACCAAACAATTAAGAAGGACCCCTCTCGGATCTTTCCAATAGAGAGCACTGTCTAAAATGCAGAATTTTGCAGACTTTAGTTTTGGTGATCTACCTTTACTTTTCGACATTCCAAGGGGAGGAGAAAGATGCTGAAGAGCATATAGTATATCAAAATACCAAGGTGAGTTGAGAAACATCTCTGATACCTGAATGAGTGTGCCACCATCTTCGTCATCTAATGTTGCTGCAATAAGATTTATGTCTAGAGCATGATGATTCGACTTAGCCATGAGTTTTTCCAAGCCTTGACCTTTAATCAATTTCATGGGCTTAATCTCAATATCATACTCTAACATCGTTGCTATCCACTTACCTCTTCTTCCTTCCGGATCAGTTTGCATGAGGACATCTTTGACAGCCGCATTCGGAACATATGCTATGGTATGTGAATGCAGAATGTAAACTCAAAAATCCTTCAATGCCTTTATAGGATACAAAGCTTGTTTCTAAATGATGTTATAGTGCATAGCAGTATCTCTGATAGTCCAACTAAAAAATGCAATGGCTTGCTCCACCTGATCCTTCTTTTTCATCAACACCCACTACAACAAAACAGACAATTTATGCCAGATTTAGCACCGGATTTTAGTGTATTTTTCTCTCCATTTGGATGAGCAGCCTGGCGCTAAATCTGGCTCTATTGTACAATTTTTAAAGCATCCTTTTTTGCACCAAATTTTGCATCCTTTTTTGCATCATATTTTGCACCAAGATTTGCATTTGGTTTTATAACAGGTTTTGCTTCTAGTTTTGTGCCATTTTTTGCATTATTTTTTGCTTCCTATTTTGTGCCATTCTTTGCTTCTATTTTTGTGTCATAATTTGCATCGAGTTTTACACCATCTTTTGCATCTAATTTAGTGCCTTTTTTTACATCGAGTTTGTGCTAGTTTTTGCATCGAGTTTGTGCCAATTTTTGCATCCAGTCTTATGCCATTTTTTGCTTCTAATTTTGTACTTATTTTTACATCTATTTTTGCACCAATTTTTCTGCCTTTTTTTACACCATTCTTTGCATCTAATTTGCACCATATGTTGAATATGATTTAGTGCCTAATTGTTCATCCATTTTTACACCACTTTTTTCATCCAATTTTTCGTTTCATTTGTCTTCCTTTTTTGCATCCTATTTTGCATCATTTGTTGCATCCAATTTAGCATCATTTTTAACAACATTTCTTGCATCCAATTTTGCATCCTTTTGAGCATCTAAATTTTCACCCTATGTTGGACCATGTGTTGCATCCACCTTTGAATCCCATTTTGTGTCTAATGTTACGTTCAATTTTGAGCCATTTTTTCGTCTACTTTTGCATTTTTTTTTGCACCAAGTTTTGAATCATTTGTTGCACCTCATTTTGCATCTCAATGTTGCATCCAAATTTGATTCATTTTTATGCCCATTTTCATACCATTTTTTCTACATTTGTGTCCAATTTTTCACCATTTTTTATGTCCAATTTTGCATCCTTTTTGGTGTCTAATTTTGCATCCTTTTTGGCATCCAAATTTGCATCCTTTTTTCTGCCACATTTTGTGTCCACGTTTGCATCTCATTTTGCACCTAGATTTTAGTTTGAATTTTCATCTAGTTATGCATAATTTTTGGCATCCTTAGTTTCACCCTTTTTTAGTCCCATTTTGATTCTTATTTTGTGTCTTTTCTTACATCCTTTGTGCACCCAATTTTGCATCTTAATTTTACACCATTCTTTGCATCCTCATTTTGGTGTCCATTTTTGCATCCTTGTTTGCGCCCAATTTGGTAACTTTTTGTATGCCCTATTTTGTTCCCTTCTTTGTGTCTAGTTTTGCACCCTTTTTTAATTCTACTTTAAAACCCTTTTTGTCTCATTGTTTGCATCTTGTTTTGATGGCTAGTTTAACATCCAATTCTACTCCCAATGTTGCATCGATGGTTACATCCACTTTTGGCTTCTTGTTTAGAGTTTTACTTTTACTTCCATTTTACTAATTTTATTACATAGTGAAATATATTACAGTTTCTAAATATCATTTTGCTGTAGGATTTAATGCACAGTTAGATGAACATAAAACCCCCTCAGTTTATCCCATAAACCTAAGATAGACTGATTAAGGGAAAGGTTGTTCTAAGGCTCAGGATTCTTAGTAGATCAAGATGTAGAGTATAGATTAAGAAAAGAAGAATGAATTCATGTGAGTCCTCGCATGCAGGTCTTGTTGGAGTTTTTAGTGTAGCTAGGAAGCGCTCCTAGATAGCTCCAAATCTTGGTCCTACACACAAGATAGAGAACAAAGAAAACTCACAACATAATATCTTGATAATTGAAACTATCATAAACATATAAATATTACTGAATAAATAAATATAAACCAAAATCCCATACATTCATTAGTTAAATAGGATAAGTAAAGAATGAATAGTAGCATATGGAAGGAAGAACAACTAATCTATATTAATAAAGGAGTTGGAGGAAAGTTACAACCATCAGATGCAGTTGCATCAACACCTCCCCCAACTCCTAGATCCAAAACCATCCTCCCCCAACTCCTAGATCCAAAACCATCCCTCTCAAGATAGATCTCAGCAGCGTGACAATACACGAATTCCCATCATTTCCTCAATGGCCAAGCCTCCAATATATAGGAAAGTGAAGGCTATGAAGATTTCCCAAATTCCTCATTAGTTCAATTTTGGCAAAAGCTTTTGGGTGAATAATATTTCCTCATATAAAAATGGCATTTTCCACTTTTTAGATGCTTTTGTGCTTAGGAAAAAGCTTCCCCATGCTTTATGGCTCTTTCCCACTTTGGTATGCTTTTGTTTTTTAGGAAAAATCTAAAGATGAGGATAAAGAGATCACATTCCACTATTTGAGTTTTCGAAAGTGAACAAGAGTGTCAAATTCTAGTTAAATCAAGCTTTTTTCCTGGCATTAGAGGAATTTTCATTTTAAAATGTTAACATTGAATTTCCATGTCATAATGTGTAAGCCAATCAAAATCCTTTAAAATTTAAAAGACATACAGGTGTGACTAGGCAGTGGATTTTTTTTTTAATAATATAACTTACCTAGTTTAACTGTGAATGGTGCCCAAGTGACCCAAAACTATATTAAATATTAAAAATAAAATTAATATCTTAATTTATAAATGTTAGAATATCGAGAATATTTTTAATGAAGGGTAAATCATGGCGTGTTAAATAAATAAATTTAAATATAAAATCCTAAATCCTAGATTTAATTTAAATTTAAATTTTACTTTCTTAATTTAAATTTTGTTAAATATTGTATTGATAAATTAATTTAAATGTAAAATATAAATATATGGTTATTTTGATAAAAGTGCATTTATTTGAGTAACTTAAATTTATATTTTAAATTTTCCTTTTAAATTTAAATTTTCTTAAATCTTGTGTTAATAAATTAATTTCAATATAAAATACATGTAGATGGTTATTTTTGATAAAAGTGACATTTATTTGGGTAATTTAAATATAAAATTAAATTTCCTTTAAATTTAAATTTATTTATTTATTTTTTAATTTTGAATTATTTTTTTTTTTTTTTTAATTTAAATTTACTTTTTAATTTAAATTTTATGAAATCTTGTGCTAATATATTAATTTAAATATAAAATACATATACAATTTTTTTGATAAATTTGACATTTATTTGGGTAATTTTGGTAAAAGAATAATAAAAATGATATATTAAAAAATTGTCTACATGGCATTATTTTTAGTTGAAAATTCCTCTAATGTGAGAATTTTGGTAACAAAAGTTAGATGAAGGGGACAACTTGTTATAGACTAGGATACCATGGTCCCCATGGTACATAATTTGTATTATAGGCTTATATACTTTAGGAGAAAGGGGTATTTCAACCAACAACATAGTATTCTCCTCCAAGATGATCAGGAGGTATTTTCATGTATAACACATTTAAGAATATATCACAATTCAAATTCATAACTTAGTATTTGTAAACAAATTTAGGGGTAATTGACAACATTCATAAAAAATATAGCAGTATCCTCATATATAACAATTCTCCATCAAAAAATCATTGACAATTTTCAATATACATATATTACTACTAAATCAACATTTATCGCAGATATCATTATTCCAAGGTAAATTCATTACATCCAAAAATAGTAATATCATCATACATAATCATTCTCCATAAAAAAGCATTGACAGGTTTCAACACATGTATATAGTAACAAGATAATACTAATAATATCCTCATCATCTTTAATCAAATCAACTAAGATTCAAATGTGTGATTATCATATCAAAATATTTCATGAACACCATTATTCTAAGGTAAATTCACAACATCCATCAAAAGATAGTAATATCATCATACATAATAATTCTCCATCAAAATAATGTTGATAATTTTCAATATATACATAAAATAATAAGATAAAAATGATAATATCATCATCATATTTAATGAAATCAACTAAAAGTCAATGTAAGATTACCAAATAAAAATGTTTCATAGATATCATTATGCTAAGGTAAATTCACAACATCCATAAAAAAAATAGGAATCTCATCATACACAATAATTCTTCATAAAAAAATTGTAAACAATTTTCAACATATTCATAAGGTAACAAGATAGTACCGATAGTATCATCATCATTATTCAAATAAACTAAAATTCAAATGTATGATTACCATATTAAGACATCCAACTAAATATAAAAAATAATGCATGGCTAGCTAGCACCACGAAAATCATAGTCAATCTCATCCTCATGATCATTTCCATGATCATCATCCTGACCATCCTAATAATATCATCCACATAATCATCACCAATGCCATCGCCATCCTCATCATCATCATCTTTGATATATGATGTAATCTAAACATAGTCTATATCATCATCTTCGTGGTCATTACCTATAGCATTCTGGAAAAAAAATCAATATTACATGTCAGTACTAATTCTATAGAAAATGCATATTTTTATTACAATGCTAACAATAAAATGAGGTAGGACATAATAACATTTAATAGTACTAAAAATAAAGTGAAAATATGGCTTAAGATATATTAGATATCCAACTAATATTACACTTGTAATTCAGATTAAGTAGTAGAAGCATTTTTTAATCCATATGAAGTAGGTACCCATTTGTTCTTCATATTATATTGTGAATGTTTCTTATGATTTCCATGCAGAATTGGTAAATTCATATTTACTTGAAGCTTTATTTCAAATTACAATTGTAATTCAGATTAGAAATAGAAGAAATTTTAACAAAAAAAGAATTCACATGAAAAAGTAAATTGTTTTTAATGAAAAATAAGTCGCATACAATATGAATGTCACATGAAATATTGAGTTGTTTTTAATGCATGTACTTTTATCTATAATAAGATGGATCCTAATGTTCATTTGAGAAAATATGCTCACAAATAATTACTTCATTTTATCCATTATCACACTTAATCCATTATACCTAGTGACAACAATGATTCCATTCAAATTGCTTTGAACTCCCTAAATATAATGGTAAAGAGAAAACTCCATGGCCACGACCACGACCGCCACCCCCTCCCTTGCCTCGTCCACCATCAAAGACAGTGAACTTGGAGTTATGACCATGATAGCAACCCCTCCCTTACCTTGTGTCCACCATTAGAGGCATTGAACTTGGAATTAAGAGTACTCATGTTTTCTTTGCTCTAATTAATCTCCAAGGAATCAAAACGTGATCTATATATCAAGGACTCCATCGAGGAATAGATATATCATAAGAGAAGCTCAATAGGCTTTGCCAAAAGAGTGTGAAATAACACTTATCTCTGTTTTATGAAATAACTCAAGTGAGTGGAATGAATGGTGGGAAACACTTACCAAGGAATATTTTTGGTCCGTCCTTATTTCAATTATTATTTTTGCTTCTTAGAATGGAGGGAAGTGTTTAAAAAAATTCTAAAAAATATTTTAAATATATATATCTATATCTATATAGATATATATATCTATAGATATATATATATATATATATATATATATATATATATATATATATATATATATATATATATATATATATATATATATATATATGCTAAGTTTAGTTTTTTTTTTAATATATATTCAGTTTAGTAATTTTTTTATTTTCTAAAAAAATATATTTAGTTTCTGGTTTTTTTTATAACAAAAAATATATTTTCTTTTTATAAAAATGGATTTTAAACATCCATTCATGCTAAATTTGTGATTTTATGATATAATTTTAAATTATATATAAAAGGTAACTTAATGCCATGCGTTGTGTCACTGTGATGGGTATTATACATCTCTTCCTTGCTAAGTTATAGAATGTGCTTGGGTTTTCTTAATGCAATAAAATTAATTCTTCTCTTCATTATATCTTGAGATGTTCAACTTGCACCTAATAAAACAATAAAGTTAAAATAGGTTTGCCTTTGTCCTTCGTATATTTCTTTCCCCATTAATCCTTGTCTTAATAGATTAATTGTCTTATGGTGGGCTTGAGTGGTCACTCCCATTAGTTGCATGCTTTTTAGTTTTATGTTAGTGAGATTTCTTAGGATTGATAACATGTTATTTAATTTATGAAAATGTGTTATTTTCCATATTATTGTTAAATATTAATATTAAATATGTTGGTTTTGAACATGGTTTAGGAAAAAGTTCCCAAAAGGTTTATAGATTGTAATTTATAATGTAATGCTTCATTGCTTGATGAAACTGTTTTGAATATTTTTTTTAAAGGTTCATTGATTGATGAAATTTTTATGGATATTTTTTTTAGTATATTAACTTGTATGTGATAAAGTCAAAAGTCACCTCTTTCTGAGATTTTCATTGGTTAATTTCCCTTAAGGCTATCAAGTTCACCATTCAGTCCTAGGTTAAGGAAATATAGGAGTCATGAAGTGGCATTGTCCAATAACTTAAATCTTGGAACATGTTTTTTTAGTCACATTATACTTCCTTTCTGTGTAAATTCTCCATGAAAATAGTCTCATGGAACATGAGGGACCTCAATAGTAAAGGAAAACAAATACACCTGAAAGAAAAATGATACGCAAAGCACCCATCAATAATGTTGATATAAGAAATAAAAATATTAAGTGAGGTTCTACCTCATATAATTAAAAAATGGGGGAGGAATTTCCAAGTAGTAGTGATTGATGATTAGATATACTTGGGTGGAATGACTATTATTTGGAATGATCAGGACATCAAGGTTACCAATATGTTTACCTCTTTTCACATTACGACAATATAATTTTAGTTAATTGACATCTAGGACTACTACCATGTATCCAATGTCTATGACTCCAATATCACAAATGGAAAACCTCTATTTCTCAATTCTATTTCCAGCACAAGTAATTTATACTCCCCATCTCCGTGGATTATCGGGAGTGACTTCAATATTATCAAGTGTCTCAAGGAAAATAAAGGATAAATCACAATGTTTACCAAGAGATTTTGTAAGATATACCATCAAGGCCCTAAAGTAGTATCCATTAAAGTTCTCAAGCAATGAGTCTCGAACCCACACATGTGGATCAATGACATGTAATACATGTGTGTGTGGTGACTAACTTAATACACTGTTCTAATAAATCCACAAACTTAATTATTCCATTCCATCACATGATTGACCATAGTGTGACATAAGTAAACCAAGAGTAGACATGAAACCCTTAGGCAAGAAAAATTCCCTAGATCCTCAATTAGGTTCTTAAATGATGAAGTGAAAATGAAAGGGGAAAAGAGGACTTCATGATTTAACCATCACAAACATGTGATCAAGTGTGACTAGGAGTGTATATATTCATATGTTTTCTAAAGAGGGTGTGAATACATGAGTTACCATTCATTGGGCC
This sequence comes from Pinus tabuliformis, assembly GCA_031772625.1. Classification (NCBI taxonomy): domain Eukaryota; kingdom Viridiplantae; phylum Streptophyta; class Pinopsida; order Pinales; family Pinaceae; genus Pinus; species Pinus tabuliformis. The sequence goes on along the minus strand of CM062808.1, from coordinate 269,514,011 downwards.
TTATTTTTTTTTCTTTTGTTTTTTCTTATATATAGGACTTAGGGAATAAGGTTTTCATAAGTTTTGAACAACTCATAGATATAATATTTACATAAATTTTCACTTTAACCTTAGAGTTTAGACTTAGATAAATCATTATAGTGTATCTTTAATGATTTTGGCTTTCACTTTTTGATTTTCTTTCATCACAAATGACAAAAGGGGAAATATTTTGCCACAAATCTATGAATTCTCAATCATAAAGGCGTCATGCAATGAAAACAAATTAATGATGATATTCAATATAATAGTGATGAGTATTCTTGAGAAACGCTTATTCTTGTGGATGTCTCCTCCATGGTTGAGAGGGAGTGAGCATTGACACCATATTATCCATTTCTCATGTAATATGGCCAAGACTAATAGTCGTAAGCCTACTAAAGACACCAATAGGGAGAATGGTGGATTAGATAAACATCTGGGACCAATATTCTTTGAGAATTTGTGCTTTGACTAGGACTAACCGCCATAAGTCAAGTACATTAATCCAAGATAAGAATAGTCATGAGGATCGACATTTCTTGGTGTTAAATATTATGACAGTGGATTAGGAAATGATCATGCGAGGACATGCCTGATGAACATCCTAGTGCGCTAAGTGCCTAAAGAGGTAGTGGTGTTCAAATTTATGCCTCCCAACATTGTGCTATGATCTAATGGAGAGATATAACTTGTTAGTCAAGGCCTTTCTATTTTGACAATGTTGGCTATGATGATGTAAATCATCATTGATGCTTATCAATCTAGATGCCTTCTTATATGAATATTTCAACTTGAGAGTAATGTTTTGTCTCATTATGAATATCTCCCTAGTTTAGAGGGAGTGTAATCATCTTCATTATCATCATCATCATCACCACCATCAATCTCATCATTGCATTATCGTCATAATCACCATTCATGTCATCATCATCATCAACATCATCATGATTATGGACATTGTCATCAATTGTTCATAATTATAGGTTCCGTAAGAAATATCATCAACCCAAAAAATATTACGAGTGCTCAAAAAGGGTTGTTAGGACACGTGATATATGCAAGAGAAATGACAACTTTACTTTTTAGAGATAATCGATTATCATCATCATCACTACCATTATCATCGTCATTATAATTTTCATCATCCCCATCATCATAATAAATGTAATTTCTATCATCATTATTGTCAACTTCGTCATGAACATCATAATCATCATTCATGACATTATTGTTGTTGATGATGACCAAGATGAAAATAACGATAATGACGATCAAATGATGATGACTTGGAAGATGACTCTAAAGATAATGATTATGATTATGACCATGACAACATTTAAAAATTGGGAAGATTGTCCAGGGTCATTAGCATCGCCATCATCATTGTCATTATAACCCCATCATCTTTATCATCATTTTGATTATCATAATAATCACAATTCATGTCATCGTCATCATCTGCATTATCATCATCGTCATAATTATTGACATTGTCATCAACTGTTCATAATTGTTAATGTCATAAGAAATATCATCAATGCAAAAAAATAATGTGTTGGAAAATGGATGCAAAAGTAAAAAAAAAATGCGGGCAACAATAGATGTAAAATTGGATGAAGAGTGGACACAACATAAGTAGATGCAAAACAAGATAGAAAAATTGACACAAAAGTGGATGAAAAAGTAGATGCAATAGTTGATGCAAACTTGGACACAAAATAGGATGCAAACATGGATGAAAAAGTGGAAGAAAACATGGGTGTAATAGTAGGCATAAAAATTAGCATGAATTGTTGTGAAATAAATGGGGATACAACAATGAACAAAAAAAAAGACACAAACTTGGATGCAAAAAGAAGGACAAATTGGATTAAAAAATGGATGTAAACATGGACCAAACATGGGTGCAATAGTGGATGTTGGCTAGTTGAATTGTTTATGAATTAAACATTCAAGTACCACATTAATTGTCAACCAGGGAAAGTCTTTTTATTCCAAAGGCTACTGCGTACTGTATGTACTCAAAATCTAAAAGAATTGAAAAGCTGTAGTATACGTGATTCTTACGCTATGTCATTACAGTACTTGTTAAAGTAAAAGCAATTAATTAAAACTACAAATCTGGAAAGCGAAATGATGGACGCTCTGTTGGCAGAGGATCAGGACCCTATCCTCCAAGTGGGGACGTTCAACACCTGCCTCTGTAATCAGATTACTAATGCACACTGCACTCTCATTCACCGGTGAGAAACAAACTCAAATGATTAATGAAACAGAGTACTAGCAAAACAGAGAATACCAGAGGTAATGCTATCAAATCCAAGCAGAGTACCAGAAAGAAACTATTGCACACTTACACACTTGACAAGAAAGTAAATGGGTGAATCTTGTGAGGAAGGTGGGCCCAGTCCCTCTCACAAGATTCCCCAGGAAAACGAAGACTGGATTAAGTGCTCAAAACAGTTTTATATTCATCTGCCAAAAAGATTTAAATACAATAGAGTTCAGACTTGCTGATGTTCTCAGAATCTCTTCTTACAGACTGACCATAGACACCGACTAATCCCCTTTTCATGTAGATGTCTCCTCTTTATAGAGGAGACATCTATTACAATAAAGTATTACAGCCCATTCAGTTAACCCATCTTATCAAAAATAAGCAATTCAGAACGCTGGTACAACAGTATGATAATATGTTCTTTCTTGAGCTCTGGCTATTACACAGCGGGTAACTGACTTCGACCGTCTTCTCGGGATCTTCATATTCCTTTGCCATTTCCCCATGCTGTTCCTGATTTAGGCCAAGCTGACTGTGTTCTTCTTGTTTTAGACCTCCGCTTGATTATGCCACGTCAGGGTTCTTTAAATAGTTGCCATCTATTATTCGCGGCTGTTACAAAATAGCTTGATTTAGGTGATTGTTGTTGCTGACTATAGCAACTACGGTGTTGCTGCTTCTGGTGTTGCAGCAACTGCGTAGTTGCTGTTTCTGGTGTTACAGCAACTGCGTAGTTGCTGTTTCTGGTGTTACAGCAACTATACATTATAATTCCTGCAAGCTTAAGGCAATTACTTGACAATTTAGTCAGCGTTTCCAAGGATAAGTATAAAGATATTCACGAATATGAAATAAACAATTAAACATAGATATGCGGGAGGTTACTTCATACCTTGGGGTCATTATGTCATTATAAAATAAAAGCTTTCAACTTATGACTGCAAAAGGATAATAATACGGCAAAAGATAAGGTCAAAAATAGGTCAATTGTGAGTCCCAACATCCCCCCCAAGTGAAGAGATTGCATGTCCCCATGCAATGGCTACTCTGAGTCTGAGTCGGAGAACTGGGACGAACAATGCAGATTACTAAGACAATAGCTGTAGGGAGTAACATCAAACTTGTCTCTGAAACCACAAACAGTTCGTATATGCTTCCATGCTGCTGCTTCTTCTCTGTTAGAAAGTCCAAACTGGCCCTTATACTGATCACCAGACAACCATAAAAGTGGGAATTTAAATTTATAACCCATCCAATTTTCAGCACAACGCTGCATGCATTCAACATACTGAGGTACCCTTGAAAGTGCTACTTGCAGATTTGATGGGTTATACGGGTGATATTCCTGCCTTTCTGTGGGGCAGTTATCCCAAAACAGTTTATTTGCTTTAACAACCAAGGATGCTTTGGTCTTTACATACTGCTGACAGTCTGTTAGGACCTCTGTTCACAGTCTCATGACATGATCCTTCATATCAGAGTCGCTTACCATTTTTAAGTGTTGTGAAATGAAAGTGGCAGCGTTCTGTGGTTCAGCTCGAATCCACAGAAGACAATTCTGTTCGTTTTGGTGGCCTGAAACATAGGCATTCTGCCAGGTAAGTTGATTAGCCAAAAAGGAGATGAAGGCTCTCAATTGAATGTCACCAACTACAGGTATCATGTTCATGTTCGTTTCTTCAGACACGACCTCATTATGGAGGTATAATTCACATAGCAGGTTTTGATCGCTTTTGGGTGCCTTCGCAAAGGTCTGCATAAACTGCTCTGCTGTGACCACTTGATGAGGCCTCCCCTCTTTGATAGCCTTCAGCTGAATGAATGCAAGCCTTTCCCTCAAAAATGTAGCATAGTTAAAAGAGGGTTTCCTTGTGGCAATCATTCTTTGACATAACTCAAACATCTGGGACATTCTGTGTTTCAGTTCCTTGATTTCTTTATACTGGGCCCTACACTGTTCCAGTGCTTCCCAGTTCTTATAAGCATGATCAAACTAGGTCCCCTTTTGTTGTTCGAATGCTTTGCCTTGAGACTGCTGATATTCTCTCCACCATCTACCTTTTAATTCCTGAAAACTTTCTGTTTCTATACATGTATCATTAACAGTGGAAGGCTCTGTTTGCATACAGGCATCAATCAGAGTCATCTGCTCTGTTGAAGTGGGCTGGGATGATCCCGCATCTCTCTCTCCATTTCTGACCAGAGTTTCTTCCTCCTGTTGGACTAATTCATTTTGCTCCAAAGTAATTTTGGTGGACCGGGGTGAATCTGTCTCTTTTTCTTCGACTTCTCCTTGCTTCTTGCTGGGCGAATTCAATTCTTCTTTATTGCCTTCTGAAACTATTTTTTCTTCCTCCATAATAATCTGGGTAGGCCGTGATGAGTCTGTATCTTTTTCTTCTTTTTCTAGCTCCTTGGCAACTTGAATAGGGCTAGGTGAGTCCAGTTTTTCTTCATTTTCTCCTGAAATTATTTCTTCTTCCATAACAATCTGGGTATGCCGGGGTGAGTCTGTATCTTTTTCCTCATTTTCTTCTATATCTTCTTCTTGCTCCATAACACTTTCAGTGTTTCTTTCTTCATTTCCTGGTTCTTGTGTAGCTTCTTCTTGCATAGCAGATTGGGTAGGCCGGGGTAAATCCTTGTTTTCCTCTTCCCTTTCTTCCTGCATAGTGTCGGGAAGCTCCTCTGTTTGTTCCTGTGCAGTCTCTGAAGAACTTACTGGTTCTTGTGTGTCAGTAAGCTCCTGGTCTTGTGCAGTTTCAGATGAACTTACTGGTTCTTGTGTGTCAGTAAGTCCTTGATCTTGTGCAATTTCAGGTGAACTTACTGGTTCTTGTGTGTCAGTAAGTTCTTGATCTTGGTCCTGCATGTTCTCTGGATGACCTGTTGGTTCTTGTGTAGCAACAGGTCTCTCTGACTGCACTTCTTCTGAAGATCCTGTTGGTTCTTGTGTATCAACAGGTCTTTCTGACTGCACTTTTTCTGAAGATCCTGTTGGTTCTTGTGTAGCAACAGGTCTTTCTGCCTGCATTTCTTCTGCAGATCCTGTTGGTTCTTGTGTAGCAACAGGTCTTTCTATCTCAGCAGAGAATTGTGGGATTTCTACTTCTGCATCAGCAGACTCCTTTGTTTCATTTTCAGCATCGGCGGCTTCCTTTATTGGTTCTTGTACTACCTTATATCCTGCCTGAGTATATATTTCACCACAATTTGTACACATATATTCGTTATCTTTACTTTTCTCTGCTGCAGATGCTACTCTTGCTAAAACATGCAGGCTGAATTCTTTCTGATATGCTTCCCTGACCCTTATTATCTCTTCCTGGTAGTCCTGAATCTGAGATTTCAAAAACTCAATTTCTTCTTGCAGGGCGGGTATAGTAGGCTGATCTTGTGGGACAGTAGATTCCAGTGGAGGCAGAGGTTCTGCTTCGTCAATTTGATCAGTATTCCCCACAGGTGGTTCTTGTGTGTCACCTGGGGTAGTGGTTGTTTCTTGTGTTACAGCCACTTGGTCACTATCACTCTGGGTGTCGGCAACTGCTTCTTGTGTATCAGCTCTCTTAAGATATGATGCAACGAAGCTATGAACGCTCTGCATCTCAGCCTCTGTGGGTGAGGGAGAGGGATTTCGAGGAGTGGCTGGGGTGCGGGTTTTTAAAGCGATGGGTGGTGAACTGGAGGAATTAGGGGATTCAACTACTACCGATTTTCGTTTTGGTAGGGAAGCAGGGAATTGAGGTGTTTTTCTCTTTCTGCTGGCCTTTAATGTAGGGACAGTAGTCGGGGTAGTAGGTGCTTTGGTTGGAACCCTAGTTCTTCTTCTTTTTGCTGGGGTCTTCTTTTCCTACTGCATTTTTCGTTTAAGCTGAGTAATTGGGATATTATCGTCGAAATCATCAGTAGAAATACTGAGTATGGGAGCGGAGGGATTGGTTCTTTTGGGAGATGTGGTTAATTCCGCTACTGCTTGTTCATTCTCAGTAACATGCAGGGGTATTTGCTAGGGTTGTTCGGGAATATGCTCTGTTTGCTGAGGGTTTTCCAAAGGGATTTGTTCAGGCATGTTGTCCGTTTGTTGAGGAAGCTCTTGGTCTTGCTGAGGTGTGTCCTCAGCTTGACGAAGAGTTTCCTCTTCTTGATGAGGACCTTCATGCTCAGGCTGTGGAATTCCTTCCTCCAGATGGGGATTAATGGGGGGTGGAGGGATGTTTAGAGCGAGAGCTCTGTTAATCAGCAATTGGATTAAGCGATGGTGTTTTAGGGAGAGAACTGGATGCTTCGCTTTCATAGCATATCGTGCCATATTTTTGAGACAACCCAACAAATAATATGGCATGTTCAATAATTGACCATTTCTTAAGTGATTTAACAGGACGAAGTCGTGCTGGTAGATTACCTGGTAACGACCTTCGCACGTCAGATATTGCTTGACGAATTCGGCGACTTTTGGCCATGGTTGAGGTAACGACCGCAGTGCTACACCTCTGCCCTTGGTTTCTACTTCCTCGCCTGGTCAGAGAAAGTCTTGCTGTGCATTCAGAATCAGGTGCTTTCTGCTGAACCACCGTGTACCAGTGGCTGGGAGTTCGGTGACTTCAGCTATGATTTCTTCCGTGACCGGAACTTGAATTCCTTGGACGACCGAGAATCCTTCTGTCAAATTGCATGTGAATTACAGGACCTGCTGCTCGTCAAAGTCCGGAAGTCTCCTGAAATATTCTATTCATCCAGCTTGCAAGAAAATTTGGTAAATTTCCGGAAAGAGTTCCAGGACTGCTGTCGTGGCTGGTTCATGAGTAATGAGGGTTCCTCCCATGGCTGTTGTCTCGGTAAATCTTCAGAATTCAGAGCCAAGCTACCGATTTCAACTCAGAGTATACATCACAAATGGTAACATGCCGTAGTTTTTACATACAACCGGGAGAATTAAGGGTGGCGGTGGTTGGCGTGGTTTGTCATTATGGGAATTGCTTTGGTAATCCCCCCCCTTCCTACGTGTAAATGATATGATTGGGAATGCAATCATTTGATGGACCTATCAACCTTTTTCCGCTTATCTATTATTTAATGCTCATTCATAAACGTGCGTACCTTCGTACTTTACCTTTTTGATCGCTGCGTCAAAAAGTCTTTTCTTGTCTGCTGTCAAATTATAATAATTACCGCGGATCTGAAAGCACGGGAATATGGGTGATTTGTAATGATAATGACGGGAAGTGATAGTAAGGTGCTGTAATCATCACGAGAAGTGGTATATTTTGTGAGGGAAGGATGTTTCGTGATCGGGAAGCAATATCGTGGCACCAGGACTGGTGTTGCAGCAACAGAAAATTACCGTTGGGGCAACAGGGATTGGGGGAAAACGTTTGTGAAAACGGGGAATGTGCTGGAGTAATGGAACTAGTGTTGCAGCAACAGGAATGGTGTTGCAGCAACAAGGATGGTGTTGCGGCAACGGGAAATGGTGTTGCAGCAACAGGGATGGTGTTGCAGCAATGGGAAATGGTGTTGCAGCAACGGGAAGTGGTGTTGCAGCAACGGGAAGTGGTGTTGCAGCAACAGGAATTGGTGTTGCAGCAACAAGAATTGGTGTTGCAGCAACAGGAAGTGGTGTTGCAGCAACAAGAATTCGGAGTCCACAGAGTAATTCCTTTCGAGGCTTTTGTTCTCAGCTACTTCCCCATGCTAACATCTGCAAAATACTGAAATGCAATATCGCAATCCTTGGCAGGATTTATTAGTTTCTAAAAAAAAATAAAAAATGTCTAATCCTAAAAATTACATAAATAATAGAAATTCAAGTGCTTTGAGGGACAACAAGTTCCCCTGGAAAAGAATATTGTTTTATTGCCATGCAAGTGGCTTTAAAGTCCTCTTTGGAAACCGGCCGCTGATATAACCGAAGTCGGTAGCCATTCACTAACAGTGGTGTTTTGCTTCCATCAATTGTTAATAATCTAACCATTCCATTTGGGAAAACAGTATCCACTTCATACGGCCCTAGCCATCTTGTTCTCAGCTTCCCTTGAAAGTTTTCGAAACGTGAATCATAAAGTAGAGCCCAGTTACCTTTCTGGATCTGCTTTTGCTTAATGGTTCTGTCATGCCATCTGCTCCTTTGTTGTTGTATCATAGTTGTTTGATGGACGGCATCTAGTCTTTTCTCATCCAATTCCTGCAACTGCTGCAACCTGGCTGTCTGTGCATCAGTTAAATCAAGGTTAACAGCTAAGGTAGTTCTTAAGGTTTTAATCTCAAACTCTACAGGAAAAATAGCATTTTTTCCAAAAACCAATGCATAGGGTGAAAATCCTGTTGTGTTTCTCCAAGTGGTTCTGTAGGCCCAAAGAGCCTCGGGCAAGCGCTGAAACCAGTCCCTTCTATTCTTCTTTATCGTTTTTGTTAAGATAGCTTCTATGACCTTGTTGGTGCTTTCCACCTACCCATTTGCTTGGGGGTGGTATGGTGTGGTCATCTTATGCTTGATATGATATTTTTGGAGCGTATCTTTGAAACCATGAGAATTGAAAGGAGGTCCTCCATCAGTGACTAATTCTCTGGGTAGTCCAAATCTAACAAAGATTTCTTCAAATAAGAATGTTAGTACTGCTTCTTCATTAGCTTTAATGAGTGCTTTGGCCTCTACCCATTTAGTCATGTAATCTGTGCATACTAAAATGTAAACTCTTTGATTAGATGGAGGATTAATGGGACCTACGAAATCTAATGCCCATTTCTCAAAGGGTTCGAGAGTTACCTGGGGGTTGAGTGGCATTTCATCCCTATGGTTGGGCTAGCCCATTCTCTGACAGCTGTCACAAGCCTTCACATATTTTCTAGCATCTTTAAAAAGTGATGGCCAGTAATAACCCATTCTAAGTACCTTGTGAGCTGTTCTTTTATCTGCAAAATGTCCTCCACAAGGACCATCGTGACAAGCTTTCAGTATGTCATAAATCTCGTCTTCCCCAACGCATCTCCTGATTTCTTGATCTATTCCTGTGTGGAACAGACACCCGCTTATCCAGCTGTACCTAGCACTTTGCTGGATGATCTTCCTTCTTTCCCTGTGTGATAGGTGTGATGGTAATTTTCCTGCAACTAGATAATTGGCAATGTCTGCATACCAAGGTGAGTGAGCAGATACTGCAAATAGATACTCATCAGGAAAAGAATCATCTACTGGAACATTTTCATCAGTTTTTAAACGAGAAAGAAAATCAGCAACTACATTTTCTTTTCCTGGCCTATCTACAATTGTGATATCAAATTCCTGTAATAATAATAACCACCTGGTGACTCGAGCATTGGTAATTGATTTATTCATTAAATACTTGATGGCCGAGTGGTCAGTATGCACAAAGGTAGTATAGCCAGTAATATAATGCCGAAATTTATTAATAGCATAAATAACTGCTAAAAATTCTTTCTCAGTTACTGTATAATTTAACTCAGCTGGTGTCATGTTTTTGCTGATGAAATAGATAGCATAGGGGAGATTGTTTTCTTCCTGACCCAGGACAGCTCCAATTGCCGTGTCTGAGGCATCAGAGGAAATATGAAAGGGTAATTCCCAATCAGGTCCTCTCAAAATAGGAGCTGCGGACAACTGATGCTTAAGTTTATTGAATGCATTCTCACAGTCATCAGTCCACTTGAATTCAACATTTTTCATTAATAACACAAACAAAGGAGAAGCTATTTTAGAAAAATCCTTAATGAATCTTCTGTAATATCCGGCATGTCCTAATAAACTTCTCACCTTAGTTTGTGTTTTGGGGATAGGAAGGTTCTGAATCACCTGAATCTTAGCTGGATCAACTTGAATTCCTAAAAATGAAATGAAATGACCTAGTACAATACCCTGATTCATCATCATGTGGCACTTTTCAGTGCTTAAAGCGAGGTGTGCTTCTATGCACCACTTAAGTACTTTTTCCAGGTTTTGCAGAGCATCTTCGAAGGTCACTCCATAAGGAGTAAAGTTGTCCATGAATATTTCTAATGAATCGTTTAACATATTAGAAAATATTCCTATCACTGCTCTCTGAAATGTCGCTGGAGCGTTACACAACCCAAATGGAAGTACTCTATAAGCAAAAGTTCCCCATGGGCTGGTAAATGTGGTTTTGTCCTGATCCTGGGGTGCAATCCTAATTTGGTTGTATCCACTAAACCCATCCAAGAATGAGAAGAATTTCTTACCTGCTAAATTATCCAATACTTGATCAATAAAAGGTAAAGGGAAATGATCTTTCTGGGTTGCTTTATTTAATGATCTATAGTCTACACATACTCGCCATTTCCCATTCATTTTTGGTACAATTACGAGTGGAGAAACCCACTCACTGTCAGATATTGGATATATGAATCCTGCATTTAAAAGTTTTTGGAGTTCCTCCTTCACAATTTCTCTAAGGTTAGGGTTCATTCTTCGCTGGGGTTGACAGACTGGCCGGGATCCCTCCTTAATATATATACGGTGAGTACATAATTCAGGGGAGATCCCTTTCATGTCTGTGTAGTCCCATGCAAATGCCTCTTTGTTTGCTTGGAGTAACTTTATTAATTTCTGTTTTTCATCATCAGTCAAATCAGGATTTATATTCAGCGTTTTACCAGGTTCAATTTCAACTGTTGTGCTCTTGGAAGGGTTGCCTAATGCTGTCTGACATAAGTTTTCATCTTTCATATTCTGCTGGGATTCAGGTTCTAGGATTGCAGCGAAGTGGTTAAATGTTTCTGGATTAACCGAAGAGGGTTCAGAAATAAAACTGCTAATTAGTTCATCTTCAGTGGAGTCTTTAAAAGTCAAAGCTTGCCCAATAGTTAATATCGGTTGGGTTTCCTCATCCTCATAGTCTACCCATATCGAATTGTCACTGTTAATCATGGGAGTGGCATGAGGATAGAGGGTCAGCTGTTTAGTTTCTTGTCCATTGGAGATGGTCATTGATCCAGATCTACCGCTGATGAAAGCATCAGCTGTAGCCAACCAAGGTCTCCCTAGAATCAACGGATGACCCCCCAACTTTGTTTTAGTTTGTAATACCACAAAGTCGACCGGGTAATTCCATGATTCTATAGAAATTATAAGGTCTTCAATGACCCCTTCAGGTTTGATCGTAGAACGGTCAGCTAATTCTAAGATAGTTGGAGTTTCCCTGATAAAGTTTTTTAGCTGGAGCAATTGAGCTGTTTCGAGTGTCATGATATTTATTGCAGCTCCTAAGTCTACTAAGACTTTAGAGATAAGGGTTTTTCCAACCTGGACTGTTACTGTAGGGTGACCAGGGTCACCATACTTCACAGGATAATCTTTTTCAGTCATTAAGGCAGTTAATTCCCCCATCACATGAACTGTGAGGGGGTCTTTAGCCTTCCTTCCAGGTTTTTTCACACAAATGTCTCTAATAGTTCTAGCATATATAGGAACATCCCTTAGTGCTTGCAATAATGGGATTTTGACATACAAGTTCTGTAGCTCTACTAAAAGATTGAAGGTAGGTTGTTCAGGTGTTTTAGTGAGAGTCAGTCTTTCAGGGAATGGTGGATCTACTGTTTGGTCATTATTGTTAGGTGCTGATTCTGCTGTGTCAGCACTATGGTTAGCAGGTTTCTCTTTTCTAGCCTCTTCTTTATCAGAGTCCGTAATATCATCTATAATAGGTTCGACTATTCTCCCTGAGCGAAGGTGAATATCATTACATTGCAGGGGAGAGATAGGCTGATTTTGAATGTCAATAACTTGCAGGGCTTTATTATTATTTGGATTGAGGTTAGGTTGTACAGGCAGTTGTGGTCTCATTTCCTGATTATTCGGAGGATTATTAGATGGTAGGGAAAGAGATTGTTCTTGTTGAGGAAAAGGTACCTGTTGGGCTGCCCAGTTTGGGTTCCATTGATTAAAATATGGTTGCTGGGGAGCCCAATGATTCCACATAGTAGGGTCAGGAAAAGGAATATTCGGTTGCTGCATAAGTGGAAAGTTCATTGTGTTGAAGGGTGGGTATTGCATTTGATTCATGGGTGGGTAAAAAGGAGAATTATTATTCCAACGATTGAATGTTGTATTAGAGCTCGTACCTTGGCTTTGCGGCCATTGCCTCCTCTGTGTCATTAGGTACACTACTTCAGCTTCTTCTTCAGTTGTCTGCAGTGCTGCTTTGATTCCAGGCAGAGAGGGGCATTGCTGTGTTTCATGATCCTTCTCGCAAATTGTGCATATAGGTATCCTATCCAGTGGGCATTCTCTGAGTGGATGTTTTTCTCTGCATTTTGAACAGAAAATTGCCAGAGTAGCTTCTGCTTCTGCCTGTTTCTTCTTGACCTGCAGAGCATCAATTTGTGAAACAAAAGAACTTAGCATTTCAGTTTTAAATTCTTCTAATAAGTTACCTATCTCAGCTCTTGTTGCTCCTCCACTGGCTGACTTCTGAACCCTTGAATACACATTATCTCTGCTTTTTGATCTGCCTACCGCTCCCCTTGAACACCTCATGCAGAGCTTAATAATTTCATCAAAGGGTTCTTTGGAAATATCCCCTTTCCCAAGCATGTTCAACATGTCCAGACAATCATCTCTTACCCCTTTTAGCAGTATGGTCTTCAAAATGTCTTTGCTCATATTAGGATGATCAGACCGCTGCAGATTATACTGTAATCTTTCCACGAAATCTTCCAAATTTTCGTCCTCTTTCTGGACCATTTTAAACAATTATTCCTTTCTTTCTCTTGTCCGGCAGTAGTCTTGATACTTGGCTAGAAATCCCTCTTTCATCTGGTCCCAGGTGGTGATGGCTTGAGCTCCTAAGCTCATAAACCACCTCAATGCGTTCCCTTTTAGTGTTGCTGGAAACAATTTCAGCTTCTGATTAGGACTTATGTAATCATAGCTTCTACACAGTATGTCGAATTCAAAGAGGAATTCGTCTGGGTCTTCGGAGGATAACCCATGAAAATTGGGTAATGCCGAGAGTGGAATATGTTTCATGGGGGTTGTCCCCTCTCCCTTCTGTTCTGTTATCCTCCATTGGTCTTTTCCCTGAATCACTCGCTTTATCTTCTGTGTCTTCTGTTTCTTCAGGTTCTTCTACCGGTTCCTCAGTGTACTCTGGTGCTTCCAGCTTCCTTTCAGGTCTTATTACTTCCTCCGTCTGTTGGTCTGTTTGTGAGGAGTATTGGATCTGAGGTCTCCGGGAACTCGTCCTCTGTGATGCTTCGGCCTTAGAGATGATTTCGTCGATGTAAGTCTTCCTTCCTCCTTTGCCGCCTGTAAAATTAGGTTTCTTGCGTCCTCTCATACACCTGTTATTTTCACAAAGAAACCATTAATGCTTTTAGAATTCTTTAGTTGCCTTCCCCGGCAACGGCGCCAAAATGTTGGCTAGTTGAATTGTTTATGAATTAAACATTGAAGTACCACATTAATTGTCAACCAGGGAAAGTCTTTTTATTCCAAAGGCTACTGCGTACTGTATGTACTCAAAATCTAAAAGCATTGAAAAGCTGTAGTATACGTGATTCTTACGTTATGTCATTACAGTACTTGTTAAAGTAAAAGCAATTAATTAAAACTACAAATATGGAAAGCGAAATGATGGACGCTCTGTTGGCAGAGGATCAGGACCCTATCCTCCAAGTGGGGACGTTCAGCACCTGCCTCTGTAATCAGATTACTAATGCACATTGCACTCTCATTCACCGGTGAGAAACAAACTCAAATGATTAATGAAACAGAGTACTAGCAAAACAGAGAATACCAGAGGTAATGCTATCAAATCCAAGCAGAGTACCAGAAAGAAACTATTGCACACTTACACACTTGACAAGAAAGTAAATGGGTGAATCTTGTGAGGAAGGTGGGCCCAGTCCCTCTCACAAGATTCCCCAGGAAAATGAAGACTGGATTAAGTGCTCAAAACAGTTTTATATTCATCTGCCAAAAAGATTTAAATACAATAGAGTTCAGACTTGTTGATGTTCTCAGAATCTCTTCTTACAGACTGCCCATAGACACCGACTAATCCCCTTTTCATGTAGATGTCTCCTTTTTATAGAGGAGACATCTATTACAATAAAGTATTACAGCCCATTCAGTTAACCCATCTTATCAAAAATAAGCAATTCAGAACGCTGTTACAACAGTATGATAATACGTTCTTTCTTGAGCTCTGGCTGTTACACAGCGGGTAACTGACTTCGACCGTCTTCTCGGGATCTTCATATTCCTTTGCCATTTCCCCATGCTGTTCCTGATTTAGGCCAAGATGACTGTGTTCTTCTTGTTTTAGACCTCCGCTTGATTATGCCACGTCAGGGTTCTTTAAATAGTTGCCATCTGTTATTCGCAGCTGTTACAAAATAGCTTGCTTTAGGTGATTGTTGTTGCTGACTGTAGCAACTACGGAGTTGCTGCTTCTGGTGTTGCAGCAACTGCGTAGTTATTGTTTCTGGTGTTGCAGCAACTGCGTAGTTGCTGTTTCTGGTGTTACAACAACTATACATTATAATTCCTGCAAGCTTAAGGCAATTACTTGACAATTTAGTCAGCGTTTCCAAGGATAAGTATAAAGATATTCACGAATATGAAATAAACAATTAAACATAGATATGCGGGAGGTTACTTCATACCTTGGGGTCATTATGTCATTATAAATTAAAAGCTTTCAACTTATGACTGCAAAAGGATAATAATACGGCAAAAGATAAGGTCAAAAATAGGTCAATTGTGAGTCCCAACAGTGGACACAAAATTAGATTCAAAATTGGATGCATCAGAAGTGGATGTAAAAGTAGATGCAAAATGGGATGCAAAAAACATAAAAATTATTTGATGCAAACTTGGACACAAAAGATGATGCAAATGTGGATGAAAAATTGGAAGAAAATGTGGGTTTCAATGATAGGCACAATATATGGCACAACAAAAGTGGATGTAATAAAAAACACAAAAAAATATGCAAACTCGGATGCAAGACAAGATGCAATAAGGGATGCAAAAGTGGATGCAAACATGGGTGAAACAGTAGAAACAAAATTGGATGAAAAATATGGATGCAATGGAAGTAGATGCAAAAGAATATACAAAATGAGATGCAAAACCCAACACAAAAGTGGATGCAAAAATAGATGCAATATTTTGATGCAAAAGTGGATGCAAAATTGGAAGCAAACGTGGGTACAACAGTAAGTACAAAACATGGTACAAATAGTGTCACAAGAAAAGTGGATGTAATGATAGATGCAAAAAAAGAAGCAAATAAAGATGAAAAATAAGATTCAAAAATGGATGCAAAAGTGGACGTAAACATGGGTGCAACAATGGATGAAAAATATGATGTAAAAGTTGATGCAACAAAATTCGATGCAAAAGTAGATGCAATATGAGACACAAAACCTGATGCAAATCTTGATGCAAAGGGGATGCAAAAAATGATGTAAAAATGGATGCAAAAAATGATTTAAAAAATGATGCAAAAGAGGATGCAAGAGATGATGAAAAAGTTGATGCAAGTGTAGGCGCAAAAAGTGGATGCAATAAATGATACAAAAGTTGGTGAAACAAAATTAGGTGCCAAACTTGATGCAAAACATGGTGCAAAGGATGGCACAAAACTTGGCATAAAACCTGGCGTAAAACCTGGTGTAAAACCTGATGTAAAACCTATTACAATACCTGGTGCTAAACTTGGTGTAAGACTTGGTGAAAAACTCGGTGCAAACTTTGCATCAAGTTTTGCACCATGTTTGATAAATGGACACAAATAGCACCAAAAATGGGCTCTAGATGAAAAAAAGGAAGAAAAAAGGGACGCTAATCACAGGGTTTTGTTGTAGTGACCACAGCCAAAGTGTGCTCAGATGCAAATGAAAATATAATAAAATCATGAGTATAGTCGGGACTGATCAAAACGGGGGCTGTGGTCAAAGCAAGCTTTACCAAGTTGAAATATTTCATGGCATCCTCGGTCTAGTTCACAGTGTTTTCCTTCTTCAACATATTATTTAACTCACGCAAATGCTTAGCCAAATTTGGTATAAATCTGCGTAAGAAGTTCATCTTACCGTTAAAGGCTTGGATCTCCTTTTTGTTGTGTGAAAAGTCTATTTGCTGAAATGCCTCCACCCTAGAAGGATCAATGTGAATACCATCTTTGGAAATTATATGACTGAGGAGTTTACCTTCCTCCATGGCAAAAAGACTCTTCTTTGGATTTAAATAAATCCCAAACTCCCTACATTTCCGAAAAACAATCCTCAGGTGGTGTAAATGCTCATCATTAGAACAAGAAAATAATGTCAAGTCATCTAAGTAAACCACTAAGAAAACATCATTATCGTTAGCAAAATCTATATCCATAGCCCGCTGAAAAGTGACCTCAGCATTCTTTAGCCCAAATGGCATCTTGGCATACTAAAAAGTTCCCCATGGTGTTGTGAAGACAGTTTTGTCTTGGTCTTTTTCGTGCACCAAAATCTAATTGTAACCTGTGTAGCCATCTAGTATTGACATCCGTGATGCTCCAACTACTCTTTGCAGAATATGGTCCATCTTAGGAAGAGAATAATTATCTTTCAGGGATACTTTATTTAGGTTCCGAAAATCAATGTACAACCTTACCTCTCCGGTCTTTTTTCGTACCGGGACCAAATTTGAAACCCAATTAGAGAATCTAATTGGAACAATGATACCAGCTTTAAACAATCTATTTATCTCTTTCTCGATGGATGGCAACGGCTTTGGGTTGATCCTTCTCAACTTTTGTCTAAAGGGTTTTTGATCCGTCTTGATATGAATGGTGTGCTAAATGATGTTCTTGTCATATACTTTCAAATCTGAGTAATCACACACAAAAACATCAAAAAATTCAGAAATCAACTTAACTTACTTAGCCTTTGACTCAGGAGATAACGTTTTTGATAACTTAACAAGCTTGGGTTGTTCTGTTGTCCCAATGTTTACATCTTCAACTCCTTTGTCAGTAGGAACCAAGGTAGGTTTTCTCGCCACATCATCTTGATCAAGAAAATCCTCTAAAGGTATAAGACCTCTAGGAATAACATTATACTTCAGTTGTAACACATCCATCTGATTTACCTCAATGTCTTGTTCATCAGAATCACTAACATCATCAATGAAAGCATTCTTAAACTTCCCTTCATTCTGCAAAAAGGAATTAATTTCATTGTCACCCCAGAAAACTTGCTAATATCTCAAATTATCAGGAACAGTGTGCCTATGTTTGACATGAATTTCAAATTTATTGCTAGAATTCATTGGAATTTTTAGATTGCTTACTACTGTAGCAAGTGAATCAACAATGATGTTTTGACTTCTTGACACTGCTGTCAATGTGTATTCTGGAAACATTTTCAAGATATCCAGGATTGCATTCCTATAATCTCTCATTCGAGGATGCTTCACTTGATATTCTCCTTTGAATGGTTTAATTACTAGCTCTAAATTACCATAAACAAAAATCCTTTTCGTACCCAACTTCTTCAAAATCTTTAGACTTGTAATCAGTGCCTCATACTCCGCTTCATTGTTAGAGCAATCGAAAGCTAATTTATAGGAACACACTCTAACATTACTTGGAACTTTGTTTGGCTGGAAAACAGGACTTCGAATCCAAATTCCAATACATGCACCATCTTTACCCAAAGCACCATCGAAGTCCATGCTCCAAAGGTCATCTTCATCTTTGAGATGTTCGAATTTTGATTTTGTTTCGATCTTATCTTTGCTGGTTGCTTCATTTTTCTGTTCTTCACTAACTTTATGCTCCTGTGGAGGCTGCTTAGAAGGAATTTCCACTTTTTTCTTTTCTTGGTTAAGAACTGCTCTAAAACCCTCAGAAATTTCTGGTACATCATCTACTTCTACAAGCGAAATATCTACATCATTCAATCAACTATCAGTGTACAAAACAAAAGACTCGAATTATGTATGTACAACATTTATCGAATGATTTATGGACTTCTTTGATCTGATATGAGATCTAAGACAATTAATAAGGTATTACAGAGTTATGTGCATGGAGTAGTCTATGTCATTATATGCAATTGATCGATAAGATTGCAAAATGCACAAACAATGAAGCAGTAAACAAACATAATAGATAACACATGACACAAAAAATTTAATAAGGAGATCACCTAATACTCCTGGGCTACATCTCCTGGTCTAGCCTTCAGTGGTAGCATCTCTATTATGTCTTCAGGCAGAGTTTTTCTTACAACAATGAGCTCAATTTGAGCCTCACACACAACAAAATACAGCAATAAGAGTTTACTTGAACCTCTCAAGTTCCCTATGAGTACACAGACTCCCCTAATGCTCTCTGTCCCAACTCTGTCTCAACATTTTCTTGAATACTGCTCTCTACCCATTATGCTCTCTGTCTGTGGCTTTTAAAGCCAACCACACTGCCTGTTCATTTCACATCCTCGGCTCTCAGTCTCCCTAGCTTCTGAACGCTTAGAATCCCTCTGCCAACATTATTCAATCATTATTTAATGCCTAGAGAGAAGGTGGCCACCATTCTATAACGCCATAGTGTCGCGGGCCTCTGAAACTCCTGAAATGGCTGTGCTCTATCAAACACAAGGAAAATGTGTTTTAACAGAGAAATTCTACCAAAAACTCATATATCGGACTTTAAAAGTCCTTAAATATGCTTCATTCCCCTATCGGGTCTATTCATCAGTTTCCATCCCATCTCGAAAAGGTTTCGTCTGTGCGTATTTCGTTTAATACAAAAATACATTAAAACACTGTAAATCCCCGCATTCCGAACTTGAAATATTGTTTAATATTGTTGATAAACCCTTTCGGGTCCTCAACATTGCATCAGTTCTTTTCCCTTTAGTTTTTCGTTTGCTCGCGAAAATGCAATTTACAAAGGAAAACTCAATTTTCTAGAGTTCAAAATATGTGCAATCCCGCCTATTTTATGATTGGGTCCACAATATCATTGCCTTTATGGTTATCAGCCCCGCTCCACTGCAAAGTTCCGATGTGATGCGGCGATGCGATATATCGCAATCGCTCATCGCGATAACCCTCGGGTCATTGTAAAGCACTCCGCTGCATTCTCCAATAGTGATCCCACGATGTGATATGGGCTGTCGATCTGTGCGCTTGATCGACAGTCCATATTAACTCTGCCAATTCGCCGTCGCCATATATGTGTTTTGAGCGCCGATATCCATGTTCTCCGAGTCTCGATTGCGATTGCCGATCCAATCTGGATCGTTGATCAGCCAGATCAGACAGCTACTGTGCATCACTCTGTTCTACCACTGATAGCTCCATTTTGTCTATTTTCAGGGGTTTTGGGCTACCCGATAGTGTTTTTCCGCCTAGCTAGGGGTGTCCCTCTTTTGATATTTTCGATCTTTTAAGGGACTTTTGACTTTGGCATGATTTTTAATAGTTTTATGAAGACTTGGAGGGCATTCTTGGATCCATTTGGATCACACCTTCCCACTGAAAAAGGATTTTGGACCACCAAAAGTTGGTTTTGAAGCATCAATCAAGTGAGGATACAGCTGCCTCACTTGTCCAATCTCTATCCATTTTGCACTGCTGGGTTTTGAACCTTTGAGTCCAATCCTTAGGTACTTAACATCTCCTCTCCATGTTGTCCTCACCTTCCTGTCCAGAATTGTATCTTCCTGCAACTCATAGAGGTATTCAGGCAACAGATCATCAATGGAAGGTAGTTTGCTTTGCTCTTCAAGATGTCCAACTAATGAAGGCTCAAATAGTCTTAAATTTTCTGCATTTACTACTAAATAGATGTGCATGTATGCTAGCAGATCAAGGCGGAAAGAATTCTTACGAATTTTCTCAAGTACCTTAGAAGACCCATACCTTATTGGCTTCAGCTTCTTTCCTTCACCTTTCATTCTGTCCTTGCTGATATACAGCCAGACTTGATCGCCAACTTGGAAGCTGTGCTCCACCCGGTGTTTATCATGCCTTGATTTGTATATGGCTTGGCTCTTTTCCAGTTGTTCCTACACTTCCTAGTGAAACTCTTGAATCTGTTCAATGAATCTAGTTGCTTTATCCACATCACTGTGTCTAGCAACTGCTATGTTTTTTTCAAAGACAAAATCGAAGGGAGACCTTGGTATAGTACCAAAACAGGTCTCAAAAGGAGATCTCTGTGTAGAAGAATGTTTAGCACAGTTGTAAGAATGTTGCACATAACATAAATGTTCATCCCAAAGCTTGGGATG
The DNA here is from genome assembly GCA_031772625.1 of Pinus tabuliformis. NCBI lineage: Eukaryota > Viridiplantae > Streptophyta > Pinopsida > Pinales > Pinaceae > Pinus > Pinus tabuliformis. The sequence goes on along the minus strand of CM062808.1, from coordinate 269,493,454 downwards.
CCTGCTGCAATAACCCCTGAGCAACTGGATCACTGTCCGGTTGACTACCTCTGTTTCGCCATCTGTCTGTGGATGAAAGGTTGTGCTTTTCTTCAGTATAGTGTTCATTAATTCCCATAGACTTGACCAAAACTTCCCAACGAATCGGGAGTCTCGATCAGATACTATACCCAAACTATACCCAGACATGTTGAAAGAACAATTTCGTTGTTTGTTTAGCTATAATCTACTTATTACAAGGTATTAAGATACACATTTTGTTGAACCTATCCACAATAACATATAAATAGTCATGTTCCTTTCTAGATTTTGGTAATCCCCCAACAAAGTCCATGGAAACACTTTCCCAAGGACGGGAAGGGACTAGCAGGGGAGTGTACAAGCCTAGTTTACTATTGCTGGGCTTGCTTTTAGCACACATGGTACACCCTCTTACATATCTAGAAACTGTTTCATGCATTTTTGGCCAATATCAATATCTTTGTAGTTGTGCAATTGTTTTGCTTTCACCAAAATTACCTGATATTAGAGAAGTATGTGCCTCCCTAATTATGTTAATTTTCTTTGTTTGTGGAATGCATAGCTTTCCCAAATGATACACGAGTTGGTCCTCAATATAGTAATCCAATTCTTCTACCATTTTTCCATTACTTAAAGTTGCATATACATCTTTGAAGTCTATATCTTGAGCATATTGTTCAATGTAGCTTTCATGCATTACTGAGTTATGCTGAGGTATAGTAGATGCATTTATGATTGGTCTAGACAACATATCTACAACTTTATTGTGTATGCCCTTTTTATATATGATGACTACATGAAACTGCTGTAGGAAACCCATCCACCTAAGTGTCTTGATTGTTGTAACTTAGTTTGTGAGTGCACGTACTGAAGTGGCTGATGATTAGTATGTATTACTGTTTCTTTGCCCATTAAGTAATGTTTCCACTTCTTCACACTTTGAACTAATGCATACAATTCTTTATCATATGTACGATAATTAACTACTGCAGAATGAAAAGTCTCATAATGGTAGCATATGGGTTTACCATGTTGCATCAACATTGCTCCCATGGCATAATCACTGACATCTATTTCGATCTCAAATGGTTGTGGAAGATTTGGCAATGCTAGTACTAGTGTTGTACTAATTTTTTATTTCAAGGTGTCGAAGGAATTCTACGGTTGCCTCCCCACTGAAACACCTTGTTCAATCCTGTCAAAGCATGTAAGGGAGTTGCAATTAAGGAAAAGTTAGCAATAAACTTTCTCCAATATTGTGTTGCCCCTAGGAAGCTTCTAACTTCAGTAGCAGACTTGGGTTTATGCCAGTTTACAATGACTGCAACCTTAGAGGGATCTATCTTCAGTTCACCACCCCCTACAATATGACCCAAATAATTCAAAGATACTTTAGAAAATTCACATTTTGATAATTTAACATAGAGATTTTCCTTTTTCAAAACATCTAGATTCTGCTTCACATGCTTCAAATGTTATTCCCATGTTTTACTAAATACAAGAATGTAATCTGAATATACAATTACAAAATCATCAATAAAAGGCCTGAGTACATCGTTCATTACTCTCATGAAAGTGGCATGAGAATTAGTTAAGTCAAAAGGAATAACTAGCCATTCATACAGCCCTTGCTTTGTTTTGAAAGCAGTCTTCCATGCATCTTGCTCTGCTACTCTGACTTGATGGTAACCAATACATAGGTCCAACTTGGAAAAGTAAACAACCTTTTTCAGCTTATCCAATAGATCATCTATGCGAGGAAGGGGATAGCGATTCTTTATCATTATTTTATTCAGTGCTCGGTAATCAATGCACATCCTCCATGAACTGTCCTTCTTTCTCACCAACACTATTGGGGATCCACATGGCGATGTGCTTGGTCTTATGAACCCTTTCTCAAGCAGCTCCTGTACCTAGTTATTGATTTCTGCATTATCTAAAGCGGATAACCTGTACATTCCGATGTTAGTCAATGGAGCATCTTGCTGCAAATTAATATCATGTATAATTTCCCTTTTTGGTGGCAGACCTTTAGGTTCTTGAAATAAGATATCATATTTTGAAACAACTTTTTCTAAATCAACTTGTTGTTTAGCATCAGAGCCTTCAAATATATTGGTCTTATCAGGTTTCTTTTCCTTTACAACCATCAGTAAAAATTTCTTGCATGAATTTACAATTCTTTTCATCTGCCCTGAGTTTATGAGAGTATAATTATTCTTGAGTTTGTGAGCTCTTACAATATATTCTATCCCATCTTTAACAAGTTGATACTTATTTTCAACTCTATAGAATATGGTTTTTCTATCATACAAGTAAGGACTTCCTAAAACAATTCCACATATATCCAAGGGAACAATATCTAACTCAACCTCATCCACAAATGTTGACCCAAAAGAAAACCTAAGTTTACATTGTCTAGTCACTTGTAGTTTTGCTTTATCACATACCCAACCTAATGGATATGGCTTCTTGTGAGGTGTGGTTAGCAGTCCCAATTTCTTTACAATTGCTTCAGAAATTTGTGAGCCACTATCAAACAAAGTATTAATCATTTGATGCTTGGAAATAACTATAATATGAAAAAGCTCATGTCTTCTTCTCTCATTTTCTTCACTATCAATAGTCTGGGCAGAATTACCAGAAGATGTTTCAGAATTTTTACCTTGTATACCTATGGCTGTGATGGTTGTTTCATCCCCTGAGTCTGACCCCAAATCTTTTGGAACAGCAGCAACATCTTTCTTCTTCTTGCCATCGAACTTCTTGGGTTTCAGCTCCCGATGCAAAGACCATCAATGTTCATCATCATGTCCATCCTTCTTACAGTGAGTGCATGAAGGTTTGGCCTTTTGTACAACATTGGCCTTCCTCTCTTTCCATTTCTACTTCCTCTTTTCCTTGTTCTTGCTTGCAATGGCTTTTGATGGTCCCCCAATCTCTAGGTTCACATTCTTGCCTCTAGCCTTTAGATGGGTAGCCTGAACAGATACCTCATCCATGCTAGTAGGGTTAAACATGAGAATGACATGTCTCAAATAACTATGTAGACCACCTATATACTTCAGCAAAGTTTCAGGTGAGTCTAAAGAAGTGCCTAGAATCAAATCTCTTTTTCTAAACTCTTGGGTGTAGCTTTGTACACTTTTCCCTTTTAATTGGTGAAGAGATTGCCAACTCATCATAGCTTGCTGCATATAAGCTAGTGGATAGAATTGTTTTTTAATTGCAGAAACAAATTCACTCCAGACAAAAAGAGTTTTACCATGCTTCTTCAAGTCAGCTTGTGTCCTTCCCTCCCACCATACCAAGGCAGTTCTTCCAAGGCGTAGGCTGGCCAACTAAATCTCACTTCTATCTGAATCAATATTTTACACCCTGCAATACACATCATTTTGCCTAATCCAGTTATCTAACTTCTCTGCATTTAACTCTCCATCATAAACAAGCAAATCAAATTTAACATCTAATTTAATCAAAGATGTTTTCTTCTTTTTATTTTCGGGGCTGTCAGGAGGCATGGACATAGAAACTTCTTTTCCTTTCCCTTTTCCTTCAGAATGGCCATCTATATGAGATTCTTCTGCTCCTTTGTCTTGTTTGGAAGTAGAAGAATCTTCACTCCGACCTTTCTTAAATTCTCTATACATTTCTTCTACCATGGCTCTCATGGTCATGAAATTGTCCATGAACTGAGAGTCTGATTCCAAAGGGTTTTCTTCTGCCATTTTCCTCCTAGTATAGACTCTACCAATTTCTGGGTTAGATTCAACCAATTTTCCTTCTCCTAATTTAAGCTTTGATCTAGTGAGCATTCATAAACAGTCCAACACAAGCTTCTCTAACCTTAGCAACCTATAGCTTTGATACCACTTGATCTGATACGAGATCTAAGACAATTAATAAGGTATTATAGACTTATGTGCATGGATTAGTCTATGTCATTATATGCAATGGATCAATAAGATTATGAAATGAACAAACAATGAAGCAATAAGCAAACATAATAGATAACACATGACACAACAAATTTAATAAGGAGTTCACCCAATACTCCTGGGCTACATCTCCTGGTCCAGCCTTCAGTGGTGGCCTCTCTATTATGTCTTCAGGCAAAGTTTTGCTTACAACAGTGAGCTCAATTTGAGTCTCACACACAACAGAATATAGCAATAAGAGTTTACTTGAACCTCTCAAGTTCCATATGAGTACACAGACTCCCCTAATGCTCTTTGTCCCAACTCTATCTAAACATTTGCCTGAATACTGCTCTCTACCCATTATGCTCTCTATCTGTGGCTATTAAAGCCAACCACGCTGCCTATTCATTTCACATCCTCAGCTCTCAGTCTCCCTAGCTTCTGAACGCTTAGAATCCCTCTGCTAGCATTATTCAATCATTGTTTAATGCCTAGAGAGGAGGTGGCCACCATTCTGTAATGCCATAGTGCCACGGGCCTCTGAAACTCCTAAAACAGTCGTGCTCTTTCAAACACATGGCAAATGTGTTTTAACATAGAAAGTCCGCCAAAAACTCATATATCGGACTTTAAAAGTCCTTAAATATGCTTCATTCCCCTATCAGGTCCGTTCATAAGTCGCCATCGCATCTCAGAAGGGCTCCATCTCTGTGTATTTCATTTAATACGAAAATACATTAAAACACTGTAAATCCCCACATTCCGGACTTGAAATATTGTTTAATATTGTTGATAAACCCTTTCGGGTCCGCAACATCGCATCGACGCTTTTCCCTTTAGTTTTTCGTTTGTTAGCAAAAATGCGATTTACAAAGGAAAACTCAGTTTTATGGACTTCAAAATACATGCAATACTGCCTATTTTATGATCAGGTCCGCAATATCACTGCCTTTATGGTTATCGGCCCCGCTCCAGTGCATATCTAATGTGATGCGGCGATGTGATATATCATAGTCGCTCATCGCAATAACCCTCGGGCCGTTATAAAGCACTTCGCTCCATTCTCCGATAGCAATCCCGGGATGTGATATGGGCCGTCAATCTGTGTGCGTGATCGACGGTCCATATTAACTTCGCCAATTCGCCGTCGTCATATATGTGTTTTGAGCGCCAATATCCCTTTTTTGCGAGTCTCGATTGTGATTGTTGATCTGATTTGGACCATTGATCGGCCAGATCGGATGGCTACTGTGCATCACTCTGTTCTGCCCTCGGTAGCTCCATTTTCTTTGTTTTCATGGGTTTTGGGCTGCCTGATAGTGTTTTTCTGCCCGGCTAGGGGTGTCCCTCTTTCGATTTTTTCGATCTTTTAAGGGATTTTTAGCTTTGGTATGATTTTTAATAGTTTTATGAAGACTTAGAGGGCATTCTTGGATCCATTTGGATCATTCTCTTTACTAGTGATCATATATTTCATCTTCTTTTCCTGGTACAACTTCCTCAATTGACCGAAAACAGGGATTGTAGCATAAGAGAAGTCAAGTTGTAAAGTGCCTTTGAGTTTGGCTCCCCACGATCTAGACAACAACATACCAAATCGAGGTGGTATATCAACTACTACCACGTCCATCAAGACATTCTTAGCTGGGATTTGATCTAAGGAAACCACCAAATCTTTGATGAGACCAATGCAGCGAACTCTACCAGAATCAAATGAATACAAATCATGATATTTTCGGGTGATATCCAAGCCCAGATTTTCCATGATAGCCTTGGGCATCAAATTGTGGGAAGCTCTGGAATCAAGCATAGCATTATGAAGAATATACTCATGCAGTCTAAGACTCAAATAAAAGGGTGGGACTTCGCTATCTTCTAGCTAACCTTCTATAGCTGGACCAAAAATAAGTTTAGGGTGATCATCCTCAACATTCACCATGTCAAAAAAAGGATCAATTTGCAGTATTCTAGACACATGGTGTTTGTAATGGCTATTCTTAACAATCTCAGTCAAAGGAATGGACACTTTTAATTTAGCAATTTCACTTTCTAAATTAAAATATGTGACTTTTTCTACCTCTTTGACACTGATGTCCCTCTTATCTATTTTCTCCTTCATTGCACTATCCTTTTTCTGATTGTCTTTCTCTTTTGTAGTTGTACTTGTTGATGGTTGATTTACCTTGCTAGGATTTTGATCGGCATGCTCCTTTCCTTTTTTCTGATTGTTTGAGAGATCATTCTTTGACTGAACATCCTTCCTCTTCTGAATAGGACTGACTGGTACATCTCTGCTCCTCAAAGAATATTGTTTCTGCTGTGTGCTCAAAGCATTCATGTAACCACATTGATAATCATCAGATTCGGTCTCCAAAACAACATCATTTGCTAAGATGTAGTCCTCATTCTTTAGAATGTCGGAACTTTCTGCATACTCCTAATTGTCGGTCAGAAATATAGGCATGCCATCTGTAGTGAAGAAGTGATTTGTTTCAATTACTGGATCTTCCTCCTCTTCTTCTTCCACTCCTTGAATATAATTTTTCTATAAGGGAGTTACGATCTAATGTTGTTGTTGCGCTGGTTGTTCTGGTGCTTTTTTCTCTCTTTGCTTGATTCAGAATTAGGGTTGCTGCTGCCCTCTAAAGTTTGGGTTCTGGATGCGTGGTTCAGGCCTTTCTGTGATGGACAACCAGTCAACCATCCTTTCCATTGTTCGAATCAGTGTATCCATTTTTACATCTGATGTAGATACTTCTTCTTTCATGGTCACTCTCTTCTCTGATCTCATTCTTGCTCTTTTGGCCAACAATTTCGCTTCTACGCTCACAACATTCTTTTGCATGTATTCTAGAGTTGTAGGATCATGTTCACGCAATTGATATGCCATATCAGCGTCAAATCCATGTGGAAACTTAAGCAAAGCCAATCCCTCTGGTGGTTTTATATTTGCAGGGATAGAATTGTATAGTGCATTAAATCTCACACAATAGTCTTGCACACTCTCACCAACATTTCTTTTGATGTTCTCATATTCGGACACAATCTGAAGGGGATTCTTGTTTACCTTCCACCAATCTAGGAACTACCTCTGGAGGACATGTAGAGTAGTGATAGAAGCTGCTGGTAGGGCTCTGAACCATTTTCAAACTTCTCCTCCAATCACATCTTCAATTTCAACTTCATGAAGGTCAAAGAAATCATTCATCTTGTTTATGTGCTGTTGAGCTGTAATAGTTTGGCTGTCGTCAAAGAAAGCTATTTTGGTTTGATAATGAGGGGGCATGGCACTAAGATTTTGAGGAAAAACAAGGGGTGCATATTCGGCAACCATAACTGGAGGTGGGGGACGTGGTGAATTTAAAACAAGGATTGGGATATTAGGTATAATCAAAGCGGGATTAATGATAGCTTGAGTGGTGTGAACAATCTATGAAGAAGAAGGGAGAGGGTGAGAGATATTTTGAGTGGTAGTAGATGCAATGGAAGTATTACAAAAATCAAAAGATGGCCTATGAGTCTTATTTTGCACCCAAGTGTTTAAGTTTGAAGACAGGTTCTGAAAATGATCAAGAGTATGAATAAGTTGTGACCATGATTTATTGTGTGAAAACAAGTCTTCAACGGGGTTATGAAGAGATATATAGGAATCAACAACTGTCTGATCAATCCGACTTAAAGATTTACTGCGAAATAAACTCTGCTCAAAATTTATATCAAACTCAATGTCTTACAAAGTGTCTAACCTTCCCGGGAGTGAATTAACTCGAGGAATGAAATCCTTACTTGATTGTTCTCCAACTAAACTAGATTTCTCTGTAGCTTTCTTAGATTTTCGCCCAATTTTATGAGGATCACTAACGATGGTTAGAGGATTCAGATCCGGATTGGGTCTGGTGTACTTTTCGAAAGAAAGTATGTCTAACATTGAAAATTAAGATATTGCTTTACAACTTTCCAATTTAGCGTATGATTAAATTATAAAACTCATCATCCACAAGCTTAAGAATTCAAATAAAACATCTTACTGGGGTGATTAATTTCTGATCTTTCTTCCCCAGTATGGTCGACACTATGTTATCATTTGGACTGAACCTCATGATGAAGGAACACAATGCCAGGGTAACCACAAACCACGCTTAGCCAAGTAGCTAGCCCTACTAGACTAGGAGAGGGCTTTCTCCGTAAGGATCTTAGCCAAGATTATTGGATCAAGAAAATGATATTAGTCTAGGTATAGTAGCACAAGGTTTGATTTGATTTTGAAGGGTTTTGCTGGATTAGGAGGAGCCAAACAGTTAGGGCAAGGAAATTAGGTTAGAATTGTAGGGTGTTTGATGGGGCAAGGTAGGCACAAGGTTCAGCTCTCTAGGGTTTTATGGGTGAGGTGATTAAAGACAGGTGAGGAGCTAGAAGGAGCATGTAAGCAACATGGATTCTTCCTAAACTGAAGAAAACATAGATTGCGAATATCTTCCAAAAACAGAGCATAAATATTATGGGTTCTCCCTATAAACTTGAAAACATCCACTTAAAAGCAATGAAATGATTGATGAAGTACAAAAAACAATTTAACATATGATCACAATAGAGAAAACTAAACTGAACATCATACCACATGGATCCCAAAGAAATAGCCGCAATTTTTCATTAATCTCCTGCTGAAAACTGATACAAAATGGTGTCCACTCAAAGCATAAGCATCCAACTAAGTCCAACCCTTTACAATGAGAAAAAAAGGTAAGATATAGAAATTAATTAAACCTCCTTCCATCCTCAGGGGTCGAATCCCTATGATGAGGAACTAATCCATCAAAAACTGAACAAGAAACTAGAATCTAGGCAACCTAACAACTTGCCTCTAAAAGGGAGGAAACTGATTCATTTGTCCTGAAGATAAATTTTGATCTAACGAGTCTGTAGGTTTTAACCCCGTATAGAAATTGTTTTCATACGAATTCTAAAACACATAAAATAAAAAAAAGCGAGAGCATAACACATAAAACACATATACATAGAGATTTTCCCCTGGATCCCAAAACCGGGACTACCAGCTTGATTTTTCATTATGTTCCTTTCAATGTTATAATACATATTTATACATGATAAAGCATCTAATACCATGGACAGAAAACCATCGTGTCCAAAACCATAGACCGAAAACCATCGCGTCCAAAAACATGTGTGAAAATCATGCACAAAACCATAGGTGGGTCTGTCCAACCTAACATAGGTTCCAAAACAAAACTTTTATGGGGCGCTGCCCTGGACCCCATAGAGTGGGGTTACCTACACCCCTCAAACCACCTATGAGCCCCCCGCTATGAAATTGGTGAAATGAAGGGGGTGATCTGCCCCCCCTCTAACCCTCCGGTTAACTACGTGGGCTAGTCGTGGAAAGAATACAACACAACCCAACATTCTCCAACTTGTTGTTTTCTTTCCATAGGGGGACACAAGAGAACTTAGTAATTTATCTGTCCCTGCAATGCCCATTGTTTCTCTACAGCAAGAGAACTTATCAAAGCTCACAGATTTTGTCAATGCATCTGCAATATTCTTCAAAGTGTCCACCTTTACCAGCAACACCTTATTGTCTTCTATCGTATCCCTCACAAAGTGATACTGAACATCAATGCTCTTTGTCTTGGAATGATATGTAGGGTTCTTTTCCAAGAAAATTTCACTTTGGCTGTCACAGTCTATCCTTACATCTCCCTGTACTAACCCCATACTTGAACACAATCTATGCAACCAAATTACTTCCTTACTTGCATGAGTGGCTACCATGTATTCTACCTCTGTAGTTGATAGTGCCACTACAAATTGTTTCTTACTCATCCAACTGACTGCACCTCCAAATAGGTTAAACACATACCCACTTGTATATCTTCTCTGATCCAAATCTCCAGCCCAGTCTGCATCAACAAAGCCACAAATATCCAACAATTTGTCCAATCGTGTTCTTCCTTGGTAGCACAAACCATAATCAATAGTGCCACGCAAATACCTGAAAACCCACTTCACTGTTGTCCAATGCTCCTTTCCTGGTTTTGACATAAACTTGCTCAATTCTCCAACTACATGTGTAATGTCTGGTCTAGTACAGACCATTGCATACATCAGGATACCGACTGCACTTGCATATGGAACACGGGACATGTCCTCTTCATCTTCTTATGTCTTGGGAAACTGTTCAGTAGATAAATTTACACCTACAGAAATAGGAACCTTCACCAGTTTACTATCCTACATATTAAATCTCTGCAATATTGTCTCGACATACTTCCTCTAGTTTAACCAGAGCTTCCTCTTTGCCCGATCCTCTTTGCCCGATCTCTTTTAATCTCCATGCCCAAAATATAGGTTTTAGCACCAAGATCTTTCATGTCGAATTTGAAGGACAATTGGGTCTTCAAATCCTAGATAATTTCTTTGTCATTTCCAACTAGCAACATATCATCCACATACAACACCAAATAAATAACATGGTCACCAATTACACACAGTGATCTGCTTTGCTTCTGGTGAAGCCAAGTCCCTGTATAAATGTATCAAATTTCTGATACCACATCCTTGGTGACTATTTTATCCCATACAAAAACTTCTTTAAGTTGCATACCAGTTCTTTCTTACCCTTCACTGCAAAGCCTTCAGGTTGCTTCATGTATATTTCCTCTTCCACATCCTTGTGAAGAAATGTTGTCTTCACATCCATCTGTTCTACCTCAAAATCAAAAGCAGCAGAAATAGATAAAAGTAATCTAACAGAAGTTACCTTGGCAACAGGAGAAAAAATATCACCAAAATCAATTCCCGGCACCTGGGAATAACCTTTTGCTACCAACCAAGCTTTGTATTTCTCCACCTTTCCTTATGCATTTGTCTTCTTCTTGAACACCCATTTGCTGCCATTGGGTTTCCTTCCAGTCGGCAACTCCACCAGTTCCCAAGCTGTATTTTTGTGCAAAGATATCATTTCATCAACCATGGCCTCTTTCCAGAGTTTTCCATCCTCTGAATCTAATGCTTCCTTCACAGTTCTGGGATCATCATCAGTAATAGATATAGCAAAATTCGAACAGAATTTTCTGGCTGCCTTCTTTCTCAAACTGATCTTCTCACACCCGAAGTTTGTGGCTCTTCATCTTCTAATTCCTCCTCTTCTGTAGAGTCTAATTCTTCCTCCTTTAGCTCATATTCTATCTTCTTAGGTGTTCCTTTGGTTGGACTTCATGTTTATTAACATCTTTCATCTCTCTGAACGCCATATCTCGGTTATACACAACTTTCCTTATTGCTGGGTTCCAAATATTATAACCATTTAAACCATCCTTATACCCAATAAAGATGCACTTTTCAGATTTACTATCCAACATGGTTCGTTTCTCCTTTGGAAAATGTGCATATGTATCACATCCAAATACCCTCATATGTGAAAGAGAGGGTTTCTTACTAGTCCATACCTCTTGTGGAGTTTTACCCTCCAATGCTGATGAAGGTGATCTGTTGACCAGGTAACATGCCATCTCCACCGCCTCTACCCAAAATTCTTGTCCTAACCCGACACCACTGAGTATGCTTCTTGCCCTTTCCATCAATGTCTTGTTCATTATTTCTGCAACTCCATTTCACTGAGGTGTATATGGAGTAGTCTTCTACTGTGCCATATCACACTTCTTACAGAATTCTTCAAATTCCTTACTGCAACACTCTCCACCATTATCTATCTTTAGAACCTTTATCTTCTTCTCTGTCTGGTTTTCCATCAGAGCCTTCAATTCTTTAAGCCTATCAAAGACTTTAGATTTCTTCTTAAGGAAATATATCCATGTATTCCTTGAGAAGTCATCTATAAATAATACATAGTACACAGACTTACCCAGTGATGGAACCTTCATAGGTCCAAACACATCACTATGCAAAAGCTCTAATATATGTTTCGCCCTCTTACCACCATAGGGGAAACTCACTCGATTCTGCTTCCCATATACATAATTTTCATAGAAATCAAAATCCAGAGATACTTTCTACCATACCTTTACCATGAAGTATTCGAAGGCCCTTCTCTCCAATATGTCCAAATCTTTGATGCCACAACATGGTCTTCTCTCCAGAGACCACTAGATTTTCTGCTCCACTTCCAGGAACCACAGAACTTTTGCACCCATCAACAACCCTACTACCTTGCAGCTAGTACAGAGTTCCAATCCGAACTCCTCGCATCAATACCAGTGCTCCCCGAACCATGTTGTAGGTATCCTTCTCGAACACTATTTTTACACCTGCATCATCCAACTTGCTTATAGAAATTAGATTTCTGGCCAATGCAGGAATATGAAAAACACCCGAAAGTGTTCTAACCCTTCCACCTTGCAACTTCAACTATACTTTTCCACGACCAATGATTCTAGCCTTCCTATCATCTCCTAAAAACACATCACCACCATCATATTTCTCATACTCGCAGAACCACTCTTTATGGGGAGTGAAGTGAAAGAATGCACCTGGGTCAATCAACCATGCCTCATGATCTACATGTGTACTTGAAGAAGCCAAGTACACATCCCCACCTTCATCTGAGGTGGTTTTCACCTCTGCAGAAGGAGCATCATCAGATCCCTTTCCTTTGTCAGGAGCTTAATATTTACAGTCCCTTTTTGGTAGTGTCGTTCCTTTCCACATTTCCAGCACACCACCTTTACAGGTTTTCTTGGAGATTTAGATCTCCCTCTAGATTTAGATCTCCCACTCGATGATTTATTTTTCTTTCTGTTCTGGGACCGTCCTCGTATAGACAAGGCATCACCATTCTGTCTCTCCATATTTTTCCATCTCATCTCCTTCGTCAGTAAGGATGAGACTATTTCATCAAACTACAAGGCAGTTGCATTGCTACCTATTGCAATAACCAGACTATCCCACAAATCTGGTAGAGAACACAACAAACTGATGCACTTATCTTCATCTGAAATTTTAATATCAATAGATGCTAACTGACTTACCATAGTAGTAAATGGGTTCAGATGCTCTGTCACTGAGTCTCCATCTTTCATCCTAAGGTATACAACTTTTTCCGTAGGAACAATTTATTCACTAGAGACTTAGATTGGTACGAAGTCCCTACCTTGTCCCACAAAGCCTTTGCCATAGCTTCCCTTGATACATTCAGCAATACTAAATCTGAGACACATAATCATCTTGTGCTCTTTGCCTTCCGATCCAACTTCTTCCATTCTTCGTCGGACAATCTCATTGGTTTAGTACCCAGATCTACCACGATCCATTGATCTTTATCCACCAACAAATCCTCCATCTTGAGTTTCCACAACTCAAAACTCTGACCATTAAATTTCTCGATCTCTATCTTTCCACTGCTCGCCATCTTCTTTCACCACTAGAATCGATCTCACAGATCTCCCACTAAATATGGTTTACCATGGGCCCGAGAAAAACCCCTCAGCAACAAAGGCATCCCCTTGAAGCCAAAACAACTCTGATACGAAATGTAGGTTTTAACCCCGTATAGAAATTACCAGCATATGAATTCTAAAACACATAAAATAAAAAATTGCGAGAGCATAACACATAAAACACATATACATAGAGATTTCCCCTGGATCCCAAAATAGGGACTACCAGCTTGATTTTTCATTATGCTCCTTTCAATGTTATAATACATATTTATACATGTCGAAGCATCCAATACCATGGACCGAAAACCATCGCGTCCAAAACCATGGACCAAAAACCATCACGTCCAAAAACATGTGTGAAAATCATGCAAAAAAACCATAAGTGGGTCCGCCCAACCTAACATAGGTTCCAAAACCAAAATTTTCTAGGGCGCTACCCCAAACCCCATAAAGTGGGGTTACCTGCACCCCTCAAACCCCCTGTGACCCCCCAGCTATGTAATCGGTGCAACGAAGGGGGGGCTCCGCCCCCCCTCTAACCCCCCAGTTAACTACGTGGGCTAGTCGTGGAAAGAATATAATACAACCCAATAGAATATACCTTACAGTAACTACTATCCACCCTATTTACATGCATAGTCACCATTTACATCAGAAAAAACATCATCCATGTGAGAAAATCCAAAATTATAGTCATGGCACGGTAAAGTGAAAATTCAGCACAAAATTGTCCTATGCACAGCGCTCAAGCTCTATGCGCAACACTTCTTGTAGGACCATTGTGGAGGTCTTCCCGATGTTTAAATTGAGCTTATGATACCTCATTGCAAAGCCTGTCTTGTCTACATTCCAAATTGAGGAATAGTGATAAATACTATTCATCTGCTAGGGGTATGGCTTTTTCTGTACAATGTAGGCCATCTTATCAATGTTCCTGAATAAGAAATACGGGATAATCATCATTTTCACTCTTGTGAAGTGCATAATAAGCCTAGTATGATAGGTGTACAATCTGGAAAATCTTCCCTCACATGTAAAATACTTCATAATGATCCTCATCATAGGGGCATACTTGTCGTCAAGGAACCTGAAAAGAAAGGTCCTCTTATTGTCATTCCTGTACCTGGGTTTAATGTATGGTTCATAGTAGTGCTCATCCAAATCTAATGCTTTATACCATTTTTCCCCCACATTCAAAATCCTTGTATCATCAACAATGATGGAGGATGAAATTGTAAATGTCACCCCGGCAAGAGTTACCTTGTTATCACGGAGATTGGCTATAAAAAGCCTAGTCAGATCAGGATGATGTTGAACTCTTTGTACCTATTCACAAAACTCATAACACCCTAGATGCCTGAAACAAGAGACAGTCATATGAGAAGCCTGTAACTCTCTGATGTTTGATGGTTCCTCTCTGATAATTCTACCTCACTTATGTGGCTTTCTCTGATGCTGAGCTTCATCTCCCATGTTTTCACTGCCACTGTTTTCCTCCTCCTCATAATCTCTATCCTCTTTATCCATGTCTTTTGAATTTGAAACTTTAGAAACCCTAGAGAAGGTAATCAAGAAGTCAGTTATGGTGAATAGGGATAGGAGTTTGTGTGATGTAGGATGAGATATGTATGATGTGAGAGTGAGAAGGAGGATATTTTTTGGTAGGGACTATTTAGTAAATAGAGGTTTACGGATTTTGTTTTGGGGATTAGGGTATAGGGGATAGGTGTAGGGATTTTGTGTGGGCGATTAGTGTATAGGGGATAGGTGTAAGGATTTTGTGTGAGGGATTAGGGTATAGGGGATAGGTGTAGGAATTTGACAACAGAAAGTGGGAATAATGGATACGGTAAGTAGGGAGGGTTTTTAGAAAACCTAGGGTTTGAAAATTTAAATAGAAAACAAACTTCAAAATCATGAAATGAGTGCTAGGAGGATGGTTCAAGGAGTTTACTTACCTTCTTAGAGGATCTTGGTAGCAAAAGATCAATTTAGATGGTTGTTAGGGTAGTCTTGGTGTTTGTTGGCCCTATGTGCAGTGCCTTGTACAGGTGCGCACCGCTCTGGTTGTATGCACAGCGTCGTGCAAAAATGCACTGGCACAAAGGCTATATGTGTAGTGCTCTGTCTGTATGTGCAGCACTCCCTGCTCTATGAACAACACCTCCATAATCTTCCCTATGCGCAGTGCTCCCTGCTCTATGCACAACGCCTCTACAATTTGCTTTGTGCGCATCGCTCCCTAGTCTATGCATAGTGCCTCCACTTTGCTTAGCCACCAATTCGCTTCCTTCTCTCCTTCAACTATCTTCTCTTTCTTTGTCAAATGAATATGATGAATTTTGAAAAAGGATTTTGAAATCTTATATAGAGGGTGATTTTGATTTTTCCTTAGAAAAACCCACTTTATAATGTTTTTTGGAACTTTTACTTTGTCTTCAAATCTCTATTTAATGCTTTTCTTTCTTTGTCTCTTTTCAAGTGGATGATGCTTTGATTGAATTGATTTCTTCAATGGCTTCATTTTCTTGCAGCAAGGAGAAATGTTTGGGCAGCTTATGGGAAAACTTATTACTTGAAATGATTTGAATTACATCAAAAAAAATATCAATCAACTAAAATACTCTTTTTTCATCTCAAAAACATGTTTTTGAGATGAAAATTACATCAGTGAAAAAAGATATTTGTACAATAACCATGACTTACTAACAATCACTCTTTGTTTATTGGTCATCCTCATACCTTTGCTGCCCTTTATTTACACTTGAAACTATGCTTTTGACCTTGGAAATGGACCCTAAGACCTAATGGAAAGACCTTGGAAATGAACCATAAGACCTAATGGAAACATAACTGCTTTTGCAGGAATTTACAGGGTAAGTTCCTCAGTCAGAACACCAAAGGACACCGCTCACAAACAGATCATAAATCAATACACTGGTATTGTTGACGTGGTTAAAACCCTCAAAGAGGGAAACAGTCCATGACCTGAGCCAACATGGCCACTTCAGGAAATTTATTAATAAAGGAATGAAAATGTACATAAGCTTCTCTCATGAACGATTACCCTACAGATGACCCTCCATGCTCTTTAAATAGAGATCATGGACCAATCAGGTGTTAAGCCACGGATCAAGTGCCGGTAATACCAAGGAGAGAATGAACCATTGAATCACTACCTATCGTGACCGCCAGATTGTAAGTTATAAAAGTACATAGTAGAGAAACACACTTTACCTAACTCTACACTAGACCAAGTTATAATTAACTATTTCCTATGTGTCGGAATATCCTAACATCCCCCCATAAGAACAACTTGGGATAGGATTGAAGCATGCACAAATATGACACAATAGGAGAAGGAAGGAGGCATTAGAGCCTATACCCCCTTAGTGACAACTTCCTGAACTCCAACCATAAATCGAAGTTTAGTAAACTTCGCCTCTGTGAGAGCCTTTGTAAAGATGTCTGCATCTTGATCATCTGTTGAACAATATTGCACTTCAAGAACATGGTCATGAATGAGCTTTCTAATGAAGTGCATGTTTATTTCAATGTGTTTGTTGCACTTATGTTGGACTGGACCTTTGCATAGTTGAGTGGCACTTTGATTATCACACCAAAGTGTAGTCGGATGCTGCTTCTGAAAGCCAAACTCTGACAGGATCTGGCGAAGCCATAGGGCTTCCTTACTAGCTTCTATGGAACCATGATACTCTTCTTCTGTTGAAGAAAGAGAAATGGCACTTTGCTTCTTGCAAGCCCATGTAATAGGTCCTGAACCAAGAGTGAACACATAACCTACAGTAGACTTCTGATCATCAGGGTCACCAGCCCAATCAAAATCAGTGAAACCAACCAATAGAGGAGATGCTTCTGCACTGTAATGAATCCCAAACTAAACTGTACCTCGAACATAACTAAGTATTCTTTTTGATTCTTTCTAATGACTTTCATGTGGATTTTGCATAAACCGAGCCATAAGGCCAACAACAAAGGAAAGGTCAGGACGGGTATGGGTCAGATACAAAAGTTTTCCTACAAGTTGACTGTATAAGGTAGCATCAACTTCAGGGGAAGTACAAGTGACTAAAAGTTTGGCTCTAGAATGAAAGGGAGAAGGGGCTAGCTTACAGTCTTCTATGTGAAAATGGCATAGAAGATCACATGCATACTTGGACTGGGAAAGGGAAATACCTTCCTTGGATTGCAAGACTTGAAGACCAAGAAAATAATGCAAGTGTCTTAAGTATATCATTTCAAACTTCTTTTTAAGGCTAGACTTCACATGGTTTATAAGGTTGGGATCACTACTAGTAAGGATAAGATCATCAATATAAAGAATAAGAATGATAATAGATTTTCTCACTTTCTTGGTGTAGACAGTATTGATAGAATGACTCCTAGAAAATCCAGTTTCTAAAAGAAAGCTATCGATTTTGGCATACCAAGCCCAAGGGGCTTGCTTGAGACCATAAAAGGATTTCTTAAGTTGTTTCAGGGAAAACTAGTGTTGATTCGAACTGCTAGTCCCACTAAGACAGGTAGCTATCTTAGAAACAAACAATGAAAGATTTTCAAGAGTTCCTTTAAGTGTGATAAATGGAAGAGAATAAAAGAGGACCAACCTGGATCTTCCACTTTGATCCTAGCTTGATTTATCCTTTCCTTGATAGAATTTGCCACTCCTCTCCTACTTGTCCCGCTTCAAAGAGTACCTGTAGAGTCAAAGTAACAACAAACTATCAAAGCATCTCTATCTAAAACGTCATAAACAATGCAGAATCAGAAACACATTGACCATACAATTGCATTTATAAACAATAAGATTCACAAATACGAGACCATATGGAGGAAAACTTAAAGAACTTTATTAATAGTAATGTAAGAGAGGATTACAACCCAGTTGTTTGATCCATCATAATCCTCCCCATTGTAGAAGCCCTCTTCACCTCATGAACAAGCAAATCACCCAACAATACAATGTCTCTTCTCACCAACAAACCAACAGTACTTCCTTACAAAATACAAAATTCCAGCCTCCAGATCTCTCAGATGAGGGATCCATTTATAGATGTCTTGCAAGGGTGTGAGTCAGCTCTGGGTTTTTGATTAGTGTCATTCCACTGATAGTTCTTGGTTCCACTTAGAGATTTCATGATCTCTTACTCATCCCTAGGCTAATTCAGAGAGGCAAG
The DNA here is from genome assembly GCA_031772625.1 of Pinus tabuliformis. Taxonomy (NCBI): domain Eukaryota; kingdom Viridiplantae; phylum Streptophyta; class Pinopsida; order Pinales; family Pinaceae; genus Pinus; species Pinus tabuliformis. The sequence continues at coordinate 269,474,899 of CM062808.1, read as the reverse complement.
TGTCACAGGAGAAGTTTCTGGAAGATTCCATGATCATCCAGCTTGCAAACTGTCTCTTCCATTTGTCTATTCTCACTCATCGCACCCACAGAAGTCCATTTGAGTATGCATCGCACCTGGCCAGTTAGGCAGTCAGTATGCATCGCACCTTTCCCATGGAGCAGTTTGTATTGTCCATTTTTGGCCAGTTCTGAGTAGTTTTTCAGGTGGAACTTATGGGAAATGATGTAATTAGTTGACCATGATCCTTTAGGGTGTGAAACAACACTTTTAGGGACTTAAGGAGGCCTTAGTTTATGGACATATGAGTTTGGGGTTGCAGTGCCAAAATATGTCTATAACATAAGCTGACATACAAGGCTTGAGTATGTTTGTATAAAGCTAGTAGGTTGTTCCATATAGTTTCTTCATGCAAGTCCCCATGCAAGAAGGCAGACTTATCATCCATATGATGGACTTCCCATTTGAAAGAGGTAACAAGGGAAAGAAAAAGGTGGATAGAGTTTATTTTGGCAACAGGGGAGAAGGTTTCAGTATAGTCAATGTCTTCAACTCATGAAAAACCCTTCGCAACAAGATGAGATTTATGTTTATCAACTTTTCCATCTGTTCCATACTTGGTTCTATAAACCCATTTGCATCTAATAAGTTTTCGTCCCTTTGGAAGGGGAACAAGATCCCACATATCATTTGCCAATAATGAACGATATTCTTCATTCATAGCTGCGTGCCAATCTGGATGGCTTGAAGCTTCTACAAAGGTGTTGGGATCATAATTAGCTAAAGCTTGAGCTAGTAAAGAAGAGGCTCTATTGAACTAAGAATGTGTACATCACTGATCTGTAGGATTAACGGAAAGAGCACCTGCTACATCCCGACTAGCACAAACCCATTTTGGAAGATGAGGAGCTGAAGGAGGATCCTGAGAAGGTGGGGGAGGACTGTCATCCCCGTTGTCATCATCTGAAGAAGAAATATTTTCAGAAGTAGAAGGGATAGAGAGAGGTGGCATATCCGTCGAACTAGGCTCGTATGCCGATATATTTTCAGCAAACTTTACATCTCTTCTAATGATAACATTTTTGGAATTAAGTGGAATAAGTATGTATCCTTTGACATCTTCAGAATATCCAACAAAAATACATTTTTCACTCTTAGGTTCTAAAGCTTTATGTTTCTCATCTAGAATATGGGCCCATGCTTCACTTCCAAAAACACAAAAGTGAATTACATTTGGTTTAATTGAGCTCCATGCTTCTTCTAGAGTGATATTCTTTAAAACCTTAATAGGAGTGCGATTTATTATGTAATTTGCACAGTTAATTACTTCTACCCAAAAGTTAAGACCAGGTCCTTTAGATTGAAGCATACAATTAGCCATTTCCTTTAAGGTGTCATTCTTCCTTTCAGCTACACCATTTTGTTGTGGAGTATATGGAACAGTATGTTGCATTTGAATTCCATTCTCAGTGCAAAAGTTGATGAATTTGTTGTTAACATATTCTCCTCCATTATCAGATCTTAGCTTAAGAATTTAATGTCTAGATTATTTTTCAACAAAGGCCTTAAAGGCCAAGAACATGTTAAATACTTCACTCTTGAGTTTTAAGAAGTATACCCAAGTGAGTCTGGAGAAATCATCAATGAAAGTTAATAAATACTTGTAGCCAGAGAATGAAACAACTAGAAGTGGACCACATAAATCACTATGCACAAGCTGTAAAGGGGCTGAGGCATGCCAGGAGGCACGTTTTTCAAAACTATCCCGATGATGTTTTCTGAGTACACATCCGGAACAAACACCATCTTTGCAAGATACCATTGGAAGACCTGTCACCATATTTTCTTTACATAGATTCTGAAGAGAGTCATAGTTTAAGTGACCAAATCGGTCATGCCAAAGTTTGCTCACTTCATCATTATGAGCAACAAATACCGGCGGAAGATTTGATGACCCAAAGTTGTTAAACTTATACAACCTTGTATAATCATTAGCAATGCCAGTATCTAAAATCTGTCTAGGATCACTTGGGTCTTTAATTACAACATCGTTAGGTGAAAATTCAACGATTTTACCTTCACTTGAATGAGTTATCTGATATATAGATAGAAGGTTGTAGGATAAGGTTGGAACACATAATACATAACTAAATTAACCATTGTCTATATGAACAGTTCCAGTCCCTACAACACTAAGAGATCTATCATCACCAACATACATATTTTTGGTGTTACAATCATTTAAAGAAGAAAACATGGCTTTGTTTTTGGCCATGTGATAAGAAGCTCCAAAATCAATGAGCCACTCATGAGAATGAGAAGAAGAAGATACATTTAGTGCATATCCAGTCCGAGATGCTTGACAACCACATGCAGAAAGTGCTATTCCTGAAGATGAAGTTGAAGTTGTTGAGTGCTCCAAATGGATGTTATGCTTCTTCGTTGCTTCTTCCAAGGCTTCCATCTTCTTAAAGAATTTGGATTCTAAGTGGCCATCTCGATTACAAAAGTGGCAATGTCTATCAGTCTTCATCCCTTTGTTTTTATTTGCCTTATCATTTTTTTGAAATGATTTTTCATTTTGAGTTTGAAATGGCTTAGGACCATTCTTTTTAGGATACGGCATCTTAGGATTCTTTGAATTTGGTTGCTGCTAGGTGGCCAAGGCTTTCTTAGAAGAGTTTCCAAGATTAAGAAGGCCAAGATGTAAGAGTTTTTCTTGTTCTCTTATTAAAGAATCACAAAAGGCATCAAAGGAAGGGGACTTGTAGTCTTGTCCTTGAGAAATGAATGCTTCTCTTGTAAAATGGAAGGTGGAAACAAACACAGAGTAGGCTAGTCCCAACTCAGTAAGAATGGAGTAGATAAGGTTACCATCTTCTTTCTTAACCTTAACACCTTCCAAGAGAAGTATAAGGGTCTTGAACTTGGAAAAAAATCCTTCAATGGAAGAAAAATTATTGGGGTCCAATGTAAGCAACTCATTTTCGTGTTGATGGGCTCTAAGTTCATTTTTAATTCCAAAAACTTTAGTGATCTGTTTCATTGCTTCATTAGGAGTATCAAGTTCTGCGATATGGAATCTAAGGTTTGGAGAAATAGAAATCCCTATCAACCCACGTTCTTGATCTTGCCTATTTTCCCATTTGGCTGCCTTATCTTCATCTTTCGGTTTGGTTTCTTGGCCTGAGGCTATTCTGTAAAGACCTTTACTTCTAAGTAAATCCACAATGTGGGATCACCATTGGAAGTAGTTGGTGCTATCAAGAATAACTTGGCATGGACTTTCCATTTTAACATAAACTAAAGGTATAGATGCTGAAACTAAGTTTTCCGATGGAAAGATCTTGAAAATTAGGCTAATTAAAAAAAAACGGCTCTGAAAACGGCTTCCGGATGAAGAAGTTATGGATTTTGAAGAAAAGTTGTTGAAGATTCCGACGAAGTGCGAGAATGTGCGGCAAATGAATGATAATGTTATATTTAAAAAGAATCCACCCCCTTTCCAAACTTAATCTAATTAGCTCAACAAAAATAAAGTCTTGAACTCAAGACCTCTATTCTCATAAAGTAGCTTTGGACCAAGTGAGCTAGATTAAAAGGTTAGTAATTTTTGGAAAAGAGGAAGGGTTTTTTTTTTTTCACTAAAGCTTTGGGGTGCATGCTTACTTGAGAAAGCTCTTTTTTGCCTACAAAACAAAAAACACAAAACCCAACACGGACATACAAAAAAAACAAACCTTACAGCTTGAAGTTAGCTCTACCCAGAAACTAAATATTTTCCTCAATGTTTCTGATTTTCTGAGATCACACTAAATCGCGGCGGAAAAGAGCATACGCATGAAAAAAAAAATCCTTGCTTTTTGTTTCTGATTTGCACAGATTGCACAGATTTGTGGGGCAAAGACCATATGCAGAAATGAATGGTGTAGATTCGGTAATAAAAAAAACAAAGAGCTAAATGAAATGAAATAAACAATGAAAAAATAACTAAAAACTGCAAATAAACACTATATACCTCCAAATCTTAAAAATGACATAGCTAGGGCTACCGGAAACCTTTTCGCGTCAAATGAAAGGGTTTCCTCACTGGAGCAGATGATCCTAACACAATAGATCAATATTCTTGGCTCGAAAGTAGTGAGTAACAATAGATCTAGGAAATGATAGTCAGATGCAGTTCTACTAGCTTTAGATTTGGATCACCAACGGATGCGGCCCTTAAATAGTTCTAGTACCATGTACGAATTTATAGGGTAAGTTCCTCAGACAGAAAACCAAAGGGAACCACTCACAAACAGATCACAGATCAATATACCAGTATTGTTGACATGGTTAAAACCCTCAAAGAGGGAAACAATCCACGGCTTGAGCCAATGCGGCCACTTCAGGCAATTTATTAATAAAAGAATGAAAATTTACGTAAGCTTCTCTCATGAACGGTTACCCTGCAAATGACCCTCCATGCTCTTTAAAGAGATATCATGGACCAATCGGGTGTTAAGCCATGGGTCAAGTGTTGGTAATACCGAGGAGAGAATGAACCGTCAGATCACTACATATCGTGACCGTCGGATTGTAAGTTACAAAAGTACATAGTAGAGAAACACACTTTACCTAACTCCACACTAGACCAAGTTATACTGAACTATTTCCTATGTGTCGGAATATCCTAATAGCCTTGACTCTAAAAATAACATAATTGAAACCATAACTGAATGCAACATGGATATGGGTTAGCAAATGTAATCCATGAGGGAAAATTTGATTTTTTGAGAAGCAGACAACCATCAGTGGACCTTTTTGGCATGACCTAGTGGAATGATCAAAAATTCAGTATGAGACACCTAAAATGAAAATGCAAAGAGCAGATTTGATCCCTGATGGAAGTATGCATATATTGACACTAACAGTGGTAAAGCCTCAGAGACAAGGAGATGGAAAATTCATCAATGATAGTGATGGATTCCAAATGACATTCCAAGTTCCTTTGGGTTGTGATCGGAGCACTGGTTTTGGTGTGACCATGGTTGGATGAGGGTGGAGGTGGTTTGACCTTTGGATTCCCTTGATTTTTCTTGGATTGGTTGTTCTATGAGATCTCACATTCATGCTTGGAATATGTCACGAGGGTGATTTGCTGAAAGAGAGATTTGGTTCAGCCATGTCAATGGTCGAGTGGTACATGGAAGTCCCAAACCTCGTCAGATTTTCTTATGATTAATAAAAGCTAAGTTTTGTTACCTTTTCACTAATTTATATGTGGATTTAATAGTTGTCATATCTATGATATTTATATGGTTTTATGTTGGTTATAAGCATGGTTGAATGACTGGTTCATGTCATGGTTATTTCATATATTTACTTGTAACTATTAAATGGATGGATGTAAAACCTAATTTATGATGTAGTAGTTCAAGGGAGAAGTAGGTGATCCTTCTAGTAATGTTTCATAAGTTATTTCAGTCATTTATGCTCTTTCTTGTATCCTAGACTTGTAGGTTTCATTCATTTCTAGTGTTTGATAGAATGTCAGTCCCAGTTGGGGATGCTCAGGCCTAGTCCTGAGGCTAATTTTTTATTGATCAGCATGGTTATCATGTTTTTAATGATTTGTGAAAGTTACACGAAGTTTTGGGCAGAGACCATGATTTTGGGCTAGAAAAGTGGCTCAAATTTCGGGGTCACTGGCACAAAACTGGCAATTCTGGACCACATTTGTTGGCAGATAGGCCTGTGAGAGCGACGTTAGGTTGTTTGTCATTCCTTTTCCCATGGAATGAGAGAGATTAAAGCCTAAGAGCTACAGAATAACAATGGGACCCAGGGACAGGCTGTCTGAGTGGCTGACTTGTCTCCTAAGGGGTCTGTTGATGATTATGATGATTCCACTTCCTTAAGGTGACATAAGAAGTCGAATCTGATTGTAGTAGCATCTCTCCTCTTGTTTACCCTGGTTGGCATAGTTACATTTTGCAAACCTTGGGGGGGGGGGGGGGGGGGGGTACTACATTTTCTATCATTAATATGGGGTTATTTCTCCTTGTTATCTCATGAGTATTATATTGGTTTCTATGTGGACTATATGGTTGTTGTTTCCTTGGTAATTATGTTGTTATTATGATGGTTATGAATATGTATTATGACAGTGGCTATGCATGGCTCCCATCATTTGTTTTACTTGTATGTGAATGAACAATGTATATATGACCTAATGGATGAAATGTCAGTTGATCTGTTGAGGCATCAATGTTTCTTAGTGATTCTCAGCTATGTATGAAACCCCTATGCTCAGATCTATTATTTACACCTATAGATTACATATTCGTTAAGTGTTTGACAAAATGCTTGTCGTGGCTAGTAAGGGTCCAATCAAGGTTTTCTTCAAGAAATTGCATTAGTACTATTATTTCCATGTTATCTTACTATTTTGAAGGTGTCACTGAATTCTGGGTAGTGACCTACACTCTGGGCTTGAAAATGTGGCTGAAATCCCAGGGAAATTAGCACAAAACTGAGAAAAAGTCCTCGGATGTTGGCTTGCAGGCTTGTGGGAGTGTCAAAAAGTCCCTCAATGTTGGAATACCCATACCATGATAGCATCCAAAGGTCAAGTCGTCCAAAATATCAGTGGGACCCAGGGGCCAGTTGGTAGAAAGGTTGGATTAGTTCCTAATGGTCCTAATGCTGATGTTGAATCTTTGTATGGTGTGTTTCCATCAGTTCCACTTCCTTAACATGACTTAGGAGCTTGAACCATATCATAGTGGCCTCTTGTCACATGTTTACCCCGACTGGTTGAGTGCTTGGATATATGTGTAAGGATGGTTTTACAGAGTGGTATCAAAGCATGGTTCACCCCTCGGACTGGATGGGGGATGTGTTGGTCATCCATTCATGTCCATTGCATTCGTGTTCCTTATGATTGTAGTCCATGTGCTTATTTCATTTTCATGGTGTTGATCATGGTTCTAGTGATGTGGCCATGTGAATTTTGATGGTGTTTTTCTGGGATGTGTCGCCATGAGTGTATGGATGTATATGAAATTGTTACGCATGTCGATGTCTATATGTTGTTATGTGTGCATTGTCATGGTTATGGTTATGCATGTATGGTAGGTCAGACATGCATTGTGAGGTCATTGTATGAAATTAGGTCATCATTATGTTATTAGTATGTTTTGCTACTAATGTGTTTCTTGAAATAGAGAAAGAGATGCAGATAATTAAAGTTAAGTTGCAACATTGAACCTCGAGGTAAGAGCATGTCGTCATACATGTTTGTATGTTGGGAATGCATGTATGTAGGTTAAGGATTGTTATATGAATTATGGTTATGTGTATGCATTTCATTCTATTGATGTTATGGTTTCATTCATGATAGATGTTAGTTGATTAGTGTAGTTATATGCACATCTGTCAAATAGTCAGGAATGATAGTAACCTGTGGTGGTATGCATTGTTATTGTTGTTTTAGGTTAGATAACTTGATGATTATGTTATATGTTGTTGATGAGTATGTTATAGGTTAACTTCTTGTTGTTATATGATAGTTGGCTTGATGATTAGGTTATATGTTGTTGATGAGAATGATATATAACTTCTTGTTGTTATATGCTAGTAACTTGATGATTAGGATTATTGCATTAAGATCTTGATGTTATATGTAGCATACTAAGTTAGATTGGTCTAACTGAATGGTTAGGGTTATGACATTCAGTATGTTGTGATATTTTGTCATACTAATCTAGACTAACTGTGCAAATGTGATTATTATGTATGAATGATAAATGTTTATGAGCTTATGATGTGGACATGTAGGCTAGTGACTATTATGGATATCATGATCGTATTTGTGGTTGAGTTGATATGTTGTGAAGTTATATCATTCTAATATAGATTGATTGTGCAGACAAGATTGCCTCCCCTAAGATACATTAAGATATGAACTTGGTTATGTCATTTACTTTTTGCTTGACTGCTTGATTATGAAATCTATTTGGTGTTTAAGTGTTTAGGGTCTATTATGTCATCTAATTGATTTATTTAACATGGTATGTTTTCAAGTTGGTTGAATGTTTGATGAGTTGCATAATATGAGTATGTGTTCCAATGATCTTGTTTTAAGATGATTGTATTAATATATATGTGTTGAGAGAGTTGATATGTACATGAGTGTAGTAGGTGATAGTTGTAGTATTCTGTCTAATGACTATGAGTTGACTATGTATTATGACATTATTGTTAGTCTTGGTAAAGCTTGATTTCAAATTGATAGATATGATTGCCTTGATACTTGGAATGTAAGATTGACATGTGTGAGAAGTTGCAGGATGTCACATGCTTCGTATTATCTTGACAAGGTAACAATTGTTATGTTAACATAACTAATAGTTGGGTGATATGGTAGTACATAGTAAGACTCAATTGCAACAAGTTAAAAAGGTATAAGAAAGGAATTAGGAAAGAATTCCTTTGGCTATGTTTGGAAACCCTAATTCCAAATGACTAAGTTCTTTGCATACAGTAAGTCTTATTAATCCTAATTTTTTTGAAATTATGTGGATACGTGTTGTATTCATGCACACGTATTTGACATGTATAACAGTTGGTGTCTAGTTATAGCTATATTTTTCAAGGAGATTGGAGATCGTTGAGACATGGCACAGATGTGTTCAGCTACAAGGCAACATGCTTGGCATAACAAGGTAAGGTAGCTAGTATGTTGTTATGTTTACTTATGCACTAACACTTATGTGTTTATGGAAGTATGATGCGTGGGATTGCATGACAAAAGAGATTGGCATGAAATCTCAGAACCATAGGGATTGATTCATGTTGTTTGTTTCTATTCTTGTTCTTTTGGTCTTTTGTGATTTGTTGTGCTTGATTGTGGCTTTGTTTACGTCTGGTTTATGGTCATACTGCTTTGTTGTTGTGTCGTATTGTTATTGGTTTTCAAGGTTTTCTATTGTTTTCTTCTTGGTATTTCCTTTTATGTTTTGAGAGTCTTGGGAATTGGTTGGGAAGGAGGAAGTTATTGGAGCTCGAGGAGAGCGGAATGAAACCCAACAAGTAATGTGAGACCTAGACAAGGAATGGTGCATGTGTAAGGGAAACTGAAGGTAAGAATATGACAATAAGTTGGACTGATCGGGTCCATTGTGGTAAATGGACGGTGGTAGTACAAACATGAGAAAGGTAACCAAAAGGGTAGAGTAAAAGGAGTTGATATGTAAGATTCCTTGGCTATGTTGGGAACGGTTATTCTCAATGTTGTGCATGATGTGCATGGATAAAGGGAGTTATCTTAACCTTGAACTTATGCTATCTGGTAATTGTGTTGTGTGTTAGGGCCTAAATCTACCTCAGGCTAAGAAATGCAGGATCTAAGGTAACATCAAACCACGCTTAACATGGTAGCTAGCCCTACCAAGTCGGGAGAGGGCTCTCTCCTTGTCAATCTCAGAATAATATGGTCAATAAGGCTTGAGATGACTGATATAAAGACTAATTTTAGGCTAGTTATACACTCAGAGGAGTTTTATTGAATTTAATGTTGGTTTTGTTAGAGCCTAGATTTGTCTCAGGCTGAAAAGACAAGGTTCTAGGTCCACATCAAACCATGCTCAGCTCATAGCTAGCCCTACGAGGACAGGAGAGGGCTCTCTCCGGGTCGATCTCGGCAAAAGACAAGCAATGGGGCTCGAGATGACTGAAATAAAAGCTAATTTTAGGCTAGGTATGAAGTACAAGGGTTTGTTTTGAGTTTTGGGGGTTTTGTGTTGGAAACAGGGAAAGGCAAATTGGGCTCGAGGATGAGGCACAGTTTTTGCAGAGTTCTGATTGGGGCAAGGAACGAAATCGTTTTGATGCTTTAAAGTGAATGAATGGATAGATCAGACTAGTGAGGAGCTAAGGAGAGCAAGAGAGTCTCAAGAATTCTCCTTAAATAGATGAAAACATGGAAATTTAAACAAATTCAAAGGCAGAGCATAGCAGTTAATGGATTCTACCTTAATCACTCATTTGTTCAAATTCAGAAGAAGAGACAGGAAAATGATACACATAACACTAATGAACTTACAATTACTTAGAGAATAACACCATCAAAACATAAAGCCACATAGATCCGAAACAGTGCTGCAAAACCTTGGTCTTTCCTTAACCAAAAATGCAGAGATAGAATGTACAATGATATGCCAAAGCAATCCCAAGTGTCCAACCTTGAAAATGACTTAGGAATTACATGATATAGACTAGCCCAACCCATTCCTTTGCCTCTAGGGGTCGAGCTCATCATTCTAGGAGCTGTTTCAACCAATTCTAAACAAAGCACTAAAATCTAGGCAATCAAAACAACTTGCCTCTATAAGGTAGGAAACTGATTCATTCATTAAATTTTCACTCTTTAGTGAATGAATCCTCTAGAAAAATTAAATAAGTGCCAAAATTACATCATTTTTATCCAATTACATCAATATAGATCAATAATTACATCAAAAAGCAAAACTAGTCAAAATGGCCGAATTTCTGAGCTGGAAGGTGAAAAATTGAGCAAAAATCCTCTATGCGTCGCGCCACTTTGAGGCCGAGTTTGTGGCACTTCCTAAAGTCCAAATTGAGCCCAAGATAGCTCATTGGAAAGCCCAGCCTATCTACTTTCCGACCCAAGTGTAATTTTTTAATTTTGATGTCATTTTCCCCTCCAAATCTGCAATCTCCCAGGACTGCTTCCTGTGCGTCAAAATAGGGGCTGAGAGGTCATTGTTTGAGTGTTTTTGACCTCCTGAGGACTCAAAACTTGCCCAAAATTCTTGGCCATGCACCAGAAGTCATGATTTTTCATGCCAAATCCAAAAATGTAAACTTTTTGCAATTTGGAGCTCTCTAGAAAAGGTGCGCGCCACGTGGCCCGGCGCACAGGGAGAAAAACCCTGTTTTTTGTAGCAAAATTTGTCAAAATGCCAAAAATGCCCCAAATTTCTTGAAATTTGGGTTGGAGCTTCTTCATTAAGTGCCATCCTAAGCTAAAGAGGCTTTGGCCAATATCTGAAGATGATCAAGCTTCCTTTGCCTCTTTTGCTTCTTTATTGCCTTCCTCAATTTTGCCTTTAAATTCCTGATTCGTGCCTTGCAGACCTTGTTCCATGCCATGTAGTGGAAAGCCATGTGTCTCAGCAATGGATGGTCCTTACTGGCCTTTTCCAGTAGTCTCTCCAAGTGGATGTTTACTCTCTCGAGATTAGACTCTCGATCCTCATTAATCTCTTGCTCCAATGACATGAGCTCAATTCTTCTCCTTTGTGCAGCTTGGCGATTCTCACAGATGTTTTGTAACTCCATGATTGATTGCTGATCTTCAAGATGTTTGTTCCTCTACTCCAAATACTTCATAGTCCACTTAGCTCTCTCCAAGTCAAGGGATAAGGTTTGGATCTCTGTTTGCTGCTCCTGGATGATCTCTCTAAGTTGTGCACTTTACGGACCCATATCTGTATCATCGTCATGAAGGAGAATGAAGTCGGTCTCTCGTTCACTTGATGGCCCCTCATCCTGCATTGGCCTCTTGCCTTTGTCCTGTACCTGTGGTGTTGATGTCGGAAACGAGGCACCTTCCACCTCGGGTGGAGATATCACTCGCTTTGCTGCTGCAAACAAATGTCTAGTGCCTCTCTGATATGTGATGAATACTGGCACACTAGCGGTCTCGTGGCGCTCATACCGATGAGAAGGTCCACCTTCATGCTTAACCTCTAATAATACCTGTGAAGCTCTGAAGAAGTCATGAGAGATGAAATCATCCCAAGTGATGCCCTGTACTCCAAGCTGATGAACCACCAACATTTTAATAAGAGCAAAATGATAAACACTGTTAAGTTGCTACTGAGGGGTTTTATGTTGCACAAGGGTGGCCATCCTCTCTATGTTTCGACACATGAAATACGGAATGTTCATCATCCGTACCCTAGTGAAATGCATGAGAAACTTGATGTGATAAGCATAGAGACGAGAGAACCTTCCCTCACAGCTAAAATATTTCATGATCAATTTCATTAGCGGAGCATATTCATCTTTCAGATATCGGAATGGAAACAGTCTCTTGAGCTGCCTCAAGAAATCGGTTTTAATGTGTGGCTCATAATTTTGTCGGTCAATCTTCTGCTTCTTGTTCCATGGTTCTCCAATGTTCGGTATGCCGGTTGCTAATGAGACAGATTCTAGTGTAAGTGTGAAGGTGACACCAGCTAAGATAGCTTGATCTCCATGTAAGTGCAGCACAAAAAGACGAGCCAATTCATGATGAAATTGAACACTAGCCACCTCTTGACAAAACTCATAGCATGACTAATGCTGAAAACAAAACATGGCAAGAGGGCAGGCCTGCAATTCTGTAAGGGTGGTCGGTTCTTCTCTAACATGTCTGCCACTTTTATGAGGCCTCTGGGGTGCCTGTTCTTCCAAGGGTGAGTCACTTTGGGTTTCCACTTCATAGTCAGATGAATGCTCAGATTCCATGACTGCTGTTTTTCAAACTGCCTTGAAGATGAAGATGGTGGTGTATGAAAATTGTTTAGACTACTCTTTTAGTAATGTGTGCCAACTCTGGCGAATCCATGCAAACAAATGGCAATTTGCAGAAATTTCAAACGTCTTCAGGCTTTCAGGTGTATGTGTTGCGCCACATACCCATCACGCCGCACCGTCCCAGTGCACCGCGCCCGTTCAGAATTACACTAGACAATTTCTCCTAGTGCGTCGTGCCTCCCCAGTGCGCCGCGCCACCTTCTCTGTGCGCCGCACCGGCCAAATTTCCTCCAACTTCACCCAAATTGCTCACGAACTCAACCAATTTGTTTTGAGTGGCTTTCTCCTCTGTCTTGGCATGAAAATAACATTGATCTTCATGAAAATGTCTTTATAAAGGCATGGATTTAATGTTTGACTCTCCAAGACCCATCTTTGTAATGTTTTGGCATTGGCACTTTTTCTATTTTAATACAACTCTGTTTTTGAATTTCCTTTTTGATTTTTTGACTAAAATGATGAAAGTCTTGGCAATTTTTTGCAAGGATAGCTGACATGGAATTTGGCAAAGGAGACCAGGGCTGTGCCTGAAGAATTCAACAACTGAAAATATTTGAAAATTATTACAAAGGACAAAATGTTGACTTTTAACAGTCATAATCCATCCATATGATGATGAAATTCGCGAAATAAAAACATGTGTAGAACCTCCCTCTGGCCTGCTGGCATTTAGACACTTTAACGACTCAATTTGTGAAACCCTAGACCTATGATTGACATGACTCTTTTCCCATTAAAAGGTCAAACATTGACTGTCATGGACTTTAATAAACATTGATGAAAAGACCTAAGCCAACAGGTACAAGACATGAGGGGAATGAATGACAAAGCCCTTCCGTCAGATTTATGGCATGCTCCTTGTGGAATGCAACTAAGTGAATCGAGCGAGACACCTATAAATGAAATGCAAAAAGAGAAATAATCTCAGATGGAGGGATGTAAAGACCGACTCTAACATTGGCTCGAATGGGGATGGTAGCTCCTTGGAGGTGCCAAGAACGGCAGATCTCTGGAAGAGCTAGACAGTGCCTTTCGTCCATTGGGATATGGAGTCATTATTTTGACAAAAAACACAAGAATTTAACACATTTATTGACTGAAACCTGACTCAAAACAACTCGATGATGAAACTGAAATGACAGAAAAACTGACTCGACAAACTGAACTCAAAACTGAAATCTCTCTTCAGAATTATAGCGTTCACTTCGGGCCCCAGACTAAAGAAAATATCACAGCACACACTTGCAGTGAAACTGAAATAAAATGGTATTTACAATGACAATGATACCAGCAGAAATAACTCAGAATAGGTACCGCTTGAGCAGCCAACCATTGACCGGCCCTCCGGGACAATCTTCCCTGTTCATCTCCTTCAAAAGAAAGGCATTCTGACCCTGATATGCTGCAATCTTAAAAGGGCCTTTCCAGAGATTTTCAAACTTACCGTGCTTGCCCTTTTCCTCATTCCTTGCATCCCACTTTAACACCACATCATCCAACTGAAACGTTGCCCCCTTTGCTTTTCTGCCATAAATCCTTTTAATTCTCTCCTGCAACTTGAATGTGTTTTGAAAAACATCTTCCTGTGTCTGCTGCAAGTGGATCATTTGATTTAGTCTTCTCTGCATTGGATCATCTTCACTACTAGCCTCCTGAAGAAGTTTGACTACCGGAGCTGCAAGAGAGGTAGGGAACACTGTATCAATGCCATAAAATAGCTCAAAGGGGGACATACCAATGGATTTTTTGACTCATTGGATCTTCCCAAGGTGCATGGACCAACTTCTTATGCCAACTCTTCTTGTTGATTTCCAGCATCTTCTTAATGATATTAACCAAAGATTTGTTGGAAGACTCCGCCAATCCATTGCCTTGTGGATGATAGGCGGTTGAGTGCCCCAAAGTAATGTGATATTTATTACAAAACTCAACCATCCTTTTCGACTTGAAAGCTGCTGCGTTATCAGTGATTAGCTTATTCGGGCAACCAAAACGAGATAAAATATTATTCTCAGGGAATGAAATTATTACCACATCCGTAGCTTGCCTAGTGGGAATTGCTTCGATCCACTTCGTGAAATAATCTATCATCGTGAGGATCCATCTATGCTGACCTGAAGAAAAAGGATGAATTTCACCAATGAAATCCAACCCCCACTACTGAGAAGGGGAACTCACCTCAATGGGCTTAAGCGGAAAAGGCTGTAATTTCTGCTTTCTTTCAAAAATATGACAGTTATGACAGCTCTTGATAGTCCTGAACACATCTGCAAATAATGTCGGTCAATAGTATCCAGCTCTCAGAATTTTATTCGCCATTGTTTTCCAAAAAAGGTGACTGCCACAATCTCCTTTATGGAAATCCTCCATGACCTGCTTCGCTTCTTCTTCCACCAAACAATTTAACAAAATGCCACCGGGATCTTTCCAATAAAGTGCAGAATTCAAAATAAAAAACTTAGTAGCCTTTAACTTAAGAGTTCTAGCTTTTTTTCCAGCCATACCAGGTGGCGCAGACAAATTCTGAAGCACATATATGATATCTGAATACCATGGAGAAAGAACAAAGATTTCAGCTATCTGAATTGATAGACCTTGCTCATTTTCATCGGACATAGCAGCAATCAGATTAATGTCTAAGACGTGCAGATTTGATTCAGCCATTAATTTTGCCAATCCCTGTCCTTTAACAAGCTTTGTGGGCCTTATCTCCTCATCATACTCTAGCAAAGCTGCAATCCACTTGCCACGTCTTCCTTCAAGATCTGTTTGGACCAAAATATCTTTGACAACAGCGTTAGGAACATAAGCTAAAATATGGGAATGCAGAATATACACGCGCAAATCTTTCAGTGCTTTTACAAGTGCAAGGGCTTCCTTCTCAATAATGTTGTATTTCAAAGCAGCATCTCTGATAGTACGGTTGAAGAAAGCAATGAGTCTTTCATGCTCATCTTTTTTCTGCATTAATATAGCTGCCATAGTATGCTCCGAAGCAAACGAAAACAATATAAAATCCTGAGTATAATCCGGGCTGATTAGAACCGGGGCTGAAGAAAGAGCCAATTTTACTAAGTTGAAAGATTTTATAGCCTCTTCCGTCCACGTCACTTGGCTTTCCTTCTTAAGCATGTTTGTAATCTCTCTTAGATTTTCAACAAGATTAGGAACAAAGTGGCGCAGAAAATTCATCTTACCATTAAACGATTGAATCTCCTTCTTATTCCGGGGCAGGTCAATTTGCTGAATCACTTCCATATGTGCTGGATCAATACGAATGCCATCCTTTGAGATAATGTGCCCAAGTAGTTTTCCTTCATCCATGGCAAACAAGCTCTTCTTTGGATTCAGCGACACACCATATTTTCTGCACTTTTGAAAGACAATTTTTAAATGATAGAAGTGTTCTTCATCTGATTTGGAAAACACAGTCAAATCATCAAGGTACACAACCAAGGAGACATCCTTCTCATTTGCGAAAGCCAAGTCCATTGCTCACTGCAAAGTGGCACTCGTGTTCTTCAAACCGAAAGGCATTTTAGCGTAATGAAAAGTCCCCCACGGAGTGGTGAACGCTGTTTTGTCTCAGTCATATTCATGGACTAAAATTTGGTTATATCCGGAATAACCATCGAGTAGTGACATGCGAGATGCTCCAACTACTCGCTGAAGTATGTGATCCGTTTTTGGCAGCGGATAATTATCCTTCAATGAAACTTTGTTGAGATTCCAAAAATCAATGCACAGACAGATCTCACCTGTCTTCTTTCGTACGGGAACCAAATTAGATATCCAATCTAAAAATCGGATGGGAACAATGATTCCTGATTTGTACAACCGATTGATCTCCTTCTCAATTAATGGCAGCAATTTTGGATTAAGCCTTCTTAACTTCTGTCTGAAAGGTTTTTGATTAGGATTAATAGGAATTGTGTGCTGAATTATATTGGTATCATACGTTTTCAAATCAAAATAATCCCAAGCAAACACATCGGCAAAAGATGACAACAAACTGATATATTTGGCTTTTAACTTGGGTGGAAATGTTTTGGACAGCTTTACCATCTTCGGATGTTCGGCTGCTCCAATATTCACCTCTTCGACTCCCTTCTCTGTTGGCTGCAATGTTGGTTTGCGGGCTATGTCATCATGATCAAAGAGTTCTTCTAGAGGTATCAAACCTTTAGGAATCACATTATCCTTGAGCTGCAACACTTCCATTTGATTGATCTGCACATCATCCTTTCTGTCATCATATTCTACATCAGTTGAGGTATCTTTGAATTTACCTTTACTTTGCAGAAAATCATCAATCTCCTCATCATCTTGAAAAACTTTCCAATGTCTCTGATTGTCCGGGACAGTCGGACGGTGTTTCACATGGATTTCAAATTTATTACTTGAATTCATAGGAATCTTCAAATTACTTTCTGCCTTAGCAAGTGCATCAGCAATACTATTTTGAATACGAGGCACACACATCAAAGTGTAATCTGAAAACAGCTTCAAGATGTCTAGAACAACATTCTGGTATGCCCGCATCCGAGGATGCTTTGCTTCATATTCGCCTTTAACTTGCTTAATCACCAATTCGGAGTCACCATATATAGCAATCCTCTTAGCATTCAGCTTCCTTAGGATCTTTAGGCCAGCAATCAAAGCCTCATACTCAGCTTCATTATTTGAGCAATCAAAAGAAAGTTTGTAAGAACATACCTGCACATTACTCGACAATTTGTTTGGAGCAAAAAAAGGACTGCGTACCCAAATTCCAATTCCAGCACCATCATTTCCCACTGCTCCATCGAAATCCATAGGCCACAAGCCATCTTCCTCTTCTTCTAAGTGCTGAAATTCTATTTGCTGTATTTTTTCTGCTTGTTGTCCATTATCCTTTTTTAATTGTTGAAAGGTATTTCCCTGTTCTTTACTTTCTTTCTTCAAAACTTCTCTGAAATTCTCTGCTATTTGTGGAATATCATCTGCTGCAACTAACTGACTATCAATCTCATTGAAACTATCTGAATACAAAACAAAAGACTCTAAATCTGTATGTACATAATTAATCGGATGATTAATTGGTTTCTCCTTGCTTGTAATCATGTATTTCATTTTCTGCTCCCGATAAAGTTTTCTCATTTCACCAAACACAAGAATTGTTGCATAGGAGAAATCAAGCTGCATAGTTCCCTTAATATTTGCTCCCCAAGATCTGGAAAGAAGCATTCCAAATCTAGGAGGTATATCCGCCACCACCACATCCATTAAAACGTTTTTTGCCGGAATCTGATCCAAACTAACCACCAAGTCTTTAATAAGCCCAATACATCTCACCCTGCTGGAATCAAATGAATAAAGATCATGGTATTTCCTGGTGATGTCCAAACCCAACTTCTCCATAATAGCCTTTCGCATAAGATTATGGGAGGCGCCGGAATCAAACATAGCATTATGCAACACAAACTCATGCACTCTCAAACTGATATAAAAAGGAGGCACATCACTATCCAGAGACTCACCATTCAATTCTGGTCCAAAAATTAGTTCAGGTTGATCATCTTCCACACTCACCATATCAGACATTGGATCAAAGTTCAGAATTTTGGAAACCTGACCTCTATAACTGTTGTTGCTCATCAGTTCAGTTAAGGGAATGGATACCTTTAATTTAGAAATTTCATTTTCTAAACTAAAAGTAGAAGTCTTCTCTACCTCTTTGGCTGAAACCTGTTTCTTCTCAGCTTTATCTTT
Source organism: Pinus tabuliformis (assembly GCA_031772625.1). Classification (NCBI taxonomy): domain Eukaryota; kingdom Viridiplantae; phylum Streptophyta; class Pinopsida; order Pinales; family Pinaceae; genus Pinus; species Pinus tabuliformis. The sequence goes on along the minus strand of CM062808.1, from coordinate 269,456,560 downwards.
TTATACAATTGGCTGATTGACTCTTTCATTTCCTGATGGAGATTTGTTAGGCATAGGATCAGCAGCTTCTTTTCCTTTATTTGGTGCAATAGGTGGCTCATTCTTAGGTGCTGGACCTTCCTTTCTCTTCTAGATTGGGTTGATGGGGACATTTCTGTTTCTTAATGAATAATGACGCTACTGGGCAGACAAGGCATGCATATACCCTCTCTGATACTCATCCGACTCCTCTTCAAGAGCTGTATCATTCACCAAGATAAAATCTGCATCCTGTTGTACAGCTGAACTTTTTGCATACTCATCATCTTCAGTGATAAAGGTGGGCATATCATCAGGAGTAAAGAAGTGATTTTCTTCCCCTATTACATGGTCTTCATCATCAGATTCGAGACCAACAAAATTCTGCTGAAGAGGTGTCTTTACTTGCTGCTGTTGTGATGCCGGTTCTTGTGCTCGCTCCTCAAGCTGCTTGATCGTGAATTGAGGCTGTTGCTGTCCATGGAAATTAGGATTTCGGATCTGCGGTTCAGGCTTATCAAGTGTTAACCTTTCAATCATCTTTTCTACCTTGCAGAGCACCTGATCTGAGGTAGAAGCTTCTTCCTTTATTGAAACTCTCTTCTCGGTTTTCAATCTAGCTCTCTTGTCATTCAAATTTGCCTCAACACTAACGGCAATTTTCTGCATTTCTTCTAAGGTAGCTGGATCTCTCTCTCTTAATTGATAAGCCATGGTCTGGATGAAAACCATCTAGGAACTTAAGCAAAGCTAACTTTCTAGTTGGCCTTAAATCATCGGGAATTTCATTATAAACCACATTGAATCTAGTACAATAGTCTTGCACGGACTCACCAGCATTCCGCTTGATCTTGGTATATTCAGAAGTGATCTGAAGAGGATCTTTCTTGACTTCCCAGCAATCCAAGAACTGCCTTTGAAGCTCTTCTAATGTGGGAATACTTCTAGTTGTCAAAGCTCTCAACCATTTTCTAACCTCACCTATGAAGGTCTACACGAATAATCTCATGGTCATGTTTTCTGCATCAATCTCATGAAGCTCAAAGAAATGCGTCATCTTATCCACATGTTGCTGAGCCGTGGTACTTTTAGGAGTGCCGTCAAACAAAGGAATTTTACTCTGATAATCTGCTGGCATGTCACCCAAAACTTGAGGCAGTGCGAGAGGTGCAAACCGAGCATCCATTGCTCTTGGTGGATTTGCAATCGGCCTTGGAGATGTTGGGGGAGAAGGTGCAGCTGATGTGTGAGGTGTATGAGGAGGTGTATGCGGAGGTGAAGCAATTTTGGACGTAGAAGGAGTAGATGTAGGTGAATTTGCAGTAGAATTTTGATCAGCAATAGTAGGTTGCGGGGGAAGGGTGGGAATGAAGGGAGGTTCGGTATGGATTTTCGAAGTGGATGCCGTTACAGAAGATCCGAGGGATGCAGATGCAGCTTCTAGAAAATCAGCGATATTTGAAGCGTGAATTTCACTTTGGAGGTGCTTCAAGATAAAATTCTCAATTGATTTATTGTTTCTTTCAACTTCAAGAGCTTCAGCAAAGTCAGGATTTGGAACTATAGAACCAAGAGCACTTTTGGATTTGGATTCAAACAATGACATTTCAAACTTTTCATAAAAATCAAGCTCTTCAAGATACTTAAAAATTGCAGGACATGAACGAGATTTAAACACGAGAGTCACAAAACTCTCTTGACGAACAATTCTTGAAATCAAATTGGGATTCTCATAGAAAGGGGGAGGATTTGGATCTGGATTAGCTCTGGTATATCTCTTTGAAGCCAGCATGTTATTTTCAAGAAATCAAAGGAACATAAACAACTTGTTCAGCCTTTCAAATTATAAACTTATCATCCAAAATCTTAGAATTCTCAAATGTACTGGGGCGATTTACAGGTCAAGTGTCACGATTACAAGCTAGACCGGAGATTGACTGAAGCAACGTTTATCTACTTGCACTAATGTAAAGCAAAAGGAAAAAGCGTTTCGAAGGCTTCCTGGCATAACTTTAGGCTCCGTCTGTAGCTTATAAAACCAATGACATCAACAAGAAAACCATTTTCTTCCCCAGTACGGTTGCCACTATGTTAGAGCCTAGATTTGTCTTAGGCTGAAAAGACAAGGTTCTAGGTCCACATCAAACCATGCTTAGCCTCGTAGCTAGCCCTATGAGGATAGGAGAGGGCTCTCTCCGGGTCAATATCGGCAAAATACAAGCGATGGGGCTCGAGATGACTGAAATAAAAGCTAATTTTAGGCTAGGTATGAAGTACAAGGGTTTGTTTTGAGTTTTTGGGGGTTTTGTGTTGGAAACAGGGAAAGGCAAATTGGGCTCGGGGATGAGGCACAGTTTCTGTAGAGTTCTGGTTAGGGCAAGGAAGGCAATCGTTTTGATGCTTTAAAGTGAATGAATGGATAGATCAAACTGGTGAGGAGCTAAGGAGAGCAAGAGAGTATCAAGAATTCTCCTTAAACAGATGAAAACATGGAAATTTAAACAAATTCAAAGGCAGAGCATAGCAGTTAATGGATTCTACCTTAATCACTCATTTGTTCAAATTCAGAAGAAGAGACAGGAAAATGATACACATAACACTAATGAACTTACAATTACTTAGAGAACAACACCATCAAAACATAAAGCCACATGGATTCCAAACAATGCTACAAAACCCTGGTCTTTCCTTAGCCAAAAATGCAGAGATAGAATGTACAATGATATGCCAAAGCAATCCCAAGTGTCCAACCCTGAAAATGACTTATGAATTACATGATATAGACTAGCCCAACCCATTCCCTTGCCTCTAGGGGTCGAGCTCATCATTCTAGGAGCTGTTTCAACCAATTCTAAACAAAGCACTAAAATCTAGGCAATCAAAACAACTTGCCTCTATAAGGTAGGAAACTGATTCATTCATTAAATTTTCACTCTTTAGTGAATGAATCCTATAGAACAAGTAAATAAGTGCCAAAATTACATCATGTTTATCCAATTACATCAAGGTAGATAAAAAATTACATCAAAAAGCAAAACTAGTCAAACTGGCCGAATTTCTAAGCTGGAAGGTGAAAAATTGAGCAAAAATCCTCTATGCGCCGCGCCAATTTCTCTATGCATCGCGCCACTTTGAGGATGAGTTTGAGGCACTTCGTGAAGTCCAAATTGAGCCCAAGATATCTCAATGGAAAGCCCTGCCTGTCTACTTTCCGATCCAAGTGGAATTTTTCAATTTGGATGTCATTTGCCCCTCCAAAACTGCAATATCCCAGGACTGCTTCTTGTGTGTCAAAATAGGGGCAGAGAGGTCATTTTTTGAGTGTTTTTGACCTCCTAAGGACTCAAAACTTGCCCAAACTTCTTGGACATGCACTAGCAGTCATGATTTTTCATGCCAAATCCAAAAATGTAAACGTTTTTCAATTTGGAGCTCTCTGGAAAAAGCACGCGCCACGTGGCGCGGCGCACAGGGAGAAAAACCCTGTTTTTTGTACCAAAATTTGTCAAAATGCCAAAATGCCCCAAATTTCTTGAAATTTGGGCTGGAGCTTCTTCATTAAGTGCCATGCTGAGCTAAAGTGGCTTCGGCCAATATCTGAAGACGATCAAGCTTCTATGCCTCTTTTGCTTCCTTGTTGCCTTCTTCAATTTTGCCTTTAAATTCCTGATTCGTGCCTTGCAGACCTTGTTCCGTGCCATGTAGTGGAAAGCCATGTGTCTCAGCAATGCATGGTCCTTATCAGCCTTGTCCAGTAGTCTCTCCAAGTGGATGTTGACTCTCTTGAGATTAGACTCCCGATCCTCATTAATCTCTTGCTCCAATGACGTGAGCTCAATTCTTCTCCTTTGTGCAGCTTGGCGATTCTCGCGGATGTTTTGTAACTCCATGATTGCTTGCTGATCTTCAAGCTATTTGTTCCTCTGCTCCAAATACTTCATAGTCCACTTAGCTCTCTCCAAGTCAAGGGATAAGGCTTGGATCTCTGTTTGCTGCTCCTGGATGATCTCTCTAAGCTGCGCACTTTGCGGACCCGTATCTGTATCATCATCATGAAGGAGAATGAAGTCGGTCTCTCGTTCACCTGATGGCCCCTCATCCTGCATTGGCCTCTTTCCTTTGTCCTGTACCTATGGTGCTGATGTCAGAAATGAGGCCTCTTCCACCCTGGGTGGAGATAACACTCGCTTTATTGTTGCAAACAAATGTCTAGTCCCTCTCTGATATGTGATGAATACCGGCACACTGGCGGTCTCATGGCGCTCATACTGATGAGAACTTCCACCTTCATGCTTAACCTCTGATAATTCCTGTGAAGCTCTGAAGAAGTCACGAGAGATGAAATCATCCCAAGTGGTGCCCTGTACTCCAAGCTGATGAACCACCAACATTTTAATAAGAGCAAAATGATAAACACTGTTAAGTTGCTGCTGAGGGGTTTTATGCTGCACGAGGGTGGTCATCCTCTCTATGTTCTAGCACATGAAATACAGAATGTTCATCATCTGTACCCTGGTGAAATGCATGAGCAACCTGATGTGATAAGCATAGAGACGAGAGAACCGTCCCTCACAGGTGAAATATTTCATGATCAATTTCATTAGTGGAGCATATTCATCTTTCAGATATCGGAATGGAAACACTCTCTTGAGCTGCCTCAAGAAACCGGTTTTAATGTATGGCTCATAATGCTGTAGGTCAATCTTCTGCTTCTTGTTCCATGGTTCTCCAATGTTCAGTATGCCGGTTGCTAATGAGACAAATTCTGGTGTAAGTGTGAAGATGACACCGGCTAAGATAGCTTGATCTCCATGTAAGTGTAGCACAAAAAGACGAGACAATTCATGATGAAATTGAACACTAGCCGCCTTTTGACAAAACTCATAGCATGACTGATGCTGAAAAAAAAACATGGCAAGAGGGCAGGCCTCCAATTCTGTAACGGTGGTCGGTTCTTCTCTAACATGTCTGCCACTTTTATGAGGCCTCCGGGGTGCCTGTTCTTCCAAGGGTGAGTCACTTTGGGTTTCCACTTCATAGTCCGATGAATTCTCAGATGCCATGACTATTATTTTTCAAACTGCCTTGAAGATGAAGATGCTGGTGTATAAAAACTGTTTAGACTACTCTTTTAGTAATGTGTGCCAACTTTGGCGAATCCACACAAACAAATGGCAATTTGGAGAAATTTCAAACGTTTTCGAGCTTTCAGGTGTATGTGCCGCGCCGCATACCCAACGCATCGCGCCATCCGAGTGCGCCGCGCCCGTTCAGAATTACACTAGACAATTTCTCCCAATGCGCTGCGCCTCCCTAGTGCGCCGCGCCACCTGCTCTGTGCGCCACGCCAGCCAAATTTCCTCCAACTTCACCCAAATCGCTCACGAACTCAACCAATTTGCTTTGAGTGGCTTTCTCCTTGGTCTTGGCATGCAAATAACATTGATCTTCATGAAAATGTCTTTATAAAGGCATGGATTTAATTTTTGACTCTCCAAGACCCATCTTTGTAATGTTTTGGCATTGGCACTTTTTCTATTTTAATACAACTCTATTTTTGAATTTCCTTTTTGATTTTTTGACTAAAATGATGAAATTCTTGGCAATTTTTTGCAGGGATAGCTGACATGGAATTTGGCAAAGGAGACCAGGGTTGCGCCTAAAGAATTCAACAACTGAAATTTTTTGAAAATTATTACAAAGGACAAAATGTTGACTTTTCTTCAAAACAGAGTTTTGAAGAACAATCATAATCCATCCATATGATGATGAAATTCGCGAAATAAAAGCATGTGTAGAACCTCCCTCTGGCCTGCTGGCATTTTCACACTTTAACAACTCAATTTGTGAAACCCTAGACCTATGATTGACATGAATCTTTGCCCATTAAAATATCAAACATTGAATGTCATGGACTTTAATAATCATTGATGAAAAGACCTAAGCCAACAGGTCCAAGACATGAGGGGAATGAATGACAAAGTCCTTCCGTTAGATTTACGGTATGCTCCTAGTGGAATGAAACTGAGTTAATCGAGCGAGACACCTATAAATGAAATGAAAAAAGAGAAATGATCTCAGATGGAGGGATGTAAAGACCGACTCTAACAGGTTTACTAGCTCAAATTTGAAAGGCAGATTTGGGTCTAGGGAATGGACACAGTCTTGTAGAGGTTTCTGTGCGGTGAGGTAGGCAAATGGTTTAGTACTTTGAAATAAGTGAGATGGAGATTCTTAAGACTGGTGAGGAGCTAGAGAGGGCATGAAAGTCTCAGGGATCCTCTTCAGGCTGCTGAAAACATAGAAAACTAAACAAACCCTAGGTAAAGCACTGCAACATCAATCAATTCTACCTTTATCCTTGATTCATTTAGTTAAGCTGAACAAAGAGAGATGATGGCATACATAAACACATGTAAACTTCAATTATAGAAGGAAAAACAATACCAAATCAACTTGCCACAAGAATCCCACAAAATGCTGCAAATCTTGGTCTATTCCTTTGCCAAACTACAGAGATGAATGTACAATAATGCTCAAAGCATTCACAAGAGTCCAACCTTTTCCAATGACTAAAAAACTACTAGATATAGGCAAAAAACAACTCATGCTAGGCTTTAGGGGTCGAATTCATGAGTAGGCAGTGGAACAGCTTGTCTCTAAGACCTAGGAAATTGATTCATTTAGTTTCAAACTATGCAACAAACTAGGGTTTCAATTTTCACCAATTTACACACTATGAAAGAGAAGAAAATCCCTTGCAATGGCAATATGGGAGTTTCCACTTACTTGAAAGGATGAAGTTTGGAAGATTTGGAGCTTGGCAAAGTTGATGAGGTCATTTGGATGAATTTCAAGCTTGAAAGATAGGTGCATCACGCCGACTAATAGGTGCACCGTGCCACACTGGTGCGCTGCACCAGTTGAAGTTTTAATGTGTTTTCTGAGTCTTTGTGCGCCATGCCAACTAGGTGCACCACGCCTCAACCCAGGTGCAGCGCACCTTTTTTCAGACCAGTTTTGGAGGCCTTCCCGTGTCCAAATTGGATGTGGGATAGCTCGTTGGAAAGCCTATTGAGTCTACTTTCCAACACAACTTAAATTTTCAATTTGGAGTTCATTTGCCCTGTCAAAAGTCAAATCTCCCAAGACTGGTCAAAATGTGCAAAATGAGGCTGCCTAAAGGCAGAGTGTTGTTGCATTGAACTTTTGAAGTTCTTCCTCAACCCCAAATTGAGCTCATGATAGCTCATTAGAAAACTCATTGTGTCTAGTTATCATTTGACTCATCAAGAAAGTCATTTGGCCAACCAAGCTAAGAGAAATCTTGATTTTTCCAAGGTCATTTCAGAGGTGCATCAATTCTCCTGAGGCAACTGTATTTTTAAAATTTCTCTAAAACCATGACACCTGTGTAAAAAGTGAAGGATTTTTTTCTTCCTTGGCCTATTTTCAACAAAAATCTCTCTCGGTTTTCCCAAATTCATCTTTTCTTGCTCAAAAACATCATTGGAGTAAAACCTATCCCCATGTGTGGAACAGGGGATTTGTCGAAATGAAGTGAAATGAAGGGGATAAGGTGCTTCTAAATTCTTAAGAAAATTTTGAGAAGTAGGGAGGGATATTAGGAAGCAGGAGAAAGTGAAATTTCAAATATTGAGTGAGGGGAAGGGGTCCAAAAGGGCAAAACATAGGCCTAGCCTAGAAAATTGTCAAATTGTAGCAAGAAAGTAGGGTTTGTGCGAAAATGAGGAATTTTAAGGATTTCAGTGATGGGAAGTGTTTAATAAGGTACATTAGGGATAGGGGATGGTGTATGAACATCAAGATACAATCTTTGTTGATGATTTGACCATCCAAGAGAAATTACTTTCAAAACCGTAGGAAAGGAAAATGAACCTTACCTAGGCACAACTGAAGCATGAACAAGGTGTAAAATGACCCATTTGAACCTGACATTATGATGACAACCCTCTAAGTGATGGTACACTCAATTGAATGGTGAAATGGACTGACATTTGGACAACTTTGAAAGGAGTGAAAACAAACCCTAGACCTAATACCTAGTGACCAAATTTTACTTAAAGACTCACTGAAATGACAAAATTTGACCTTGACACCTTAAAATCACTTTGTAAGAGAATGTTTGATCACTGGATGAGGTTTCAAAGACTTACACTAACATTGGCTCCAATGGGGATGGTAGCTTCTTGGAGGTGCCAAGAACTACAGACCTCTGGAAAGCAGACAGTGCCTTCTTCCATTGGGCTATGGAGTCAATAACTTCAAAACAACCAAAAACCAATTACTATGAAACTTTGACTGAAGACTCATAGTTGAACTGACTATTTCAAAACTGAAACAAGACTCTCAAAAACTGAAACTAGATACTCAGCTGAAACTATCTTTAAACTGACTGAAACAAAAAATGACTCAAGACTAAAACACAACTGACAAACTAGAAAATATGCTAAAAATGGAGCTTATTCAATAAAACCTACTCTAGTTGTTCCATTCATCACCTGATCAAGTGAAATGAAACAACCAATGCAACCAAGTAAGCATTATGGCTGTTGTTTTAATTCTACACAAGTGCTTTCTTATGAAAAACAACAGAGAACTACTGAAAGGCAACTCCCATGAAAACTTGTGAACAGATCTATTGAATACTATGGATTCTCTATCTGCCTCCAAAAACACTCCATAAGGATCTTGAAGTTCATGCACACTGGGACTTAGCTCATACAATGGATCACTTATTTTCTCCTCATACCATGAATGCAAACTTTGATCTGAGCTTTGTGACGAGACTCTTGCTGAAAATGACAAAGAAACCAGCTGCTGGATCAAGTTTGTATCAATACTTTTGTCAAGCTCACAGATAGGAGAAGGACTTTGACTACATACATCATCCAACACATTAGCTATTGGATTGTGAAAAACTTGAAAAGATTGCTGCAACCCATTTTCTATTGTTTCCAATGAGATTACATGATTTCCTACAGGCTGCTCATTTGAAGATATACTATGCAGTTTTCCCTTTAGAAACTGAAATGATTCAAAACAAAAAGGTACGGAATCATCTTGCATCATTTGATCATATGGTCCAGCTTCCAAGTCTTCATCTACAACTTGACAATCAATTGGATTCGGGGACTACAACTCTAGATATGGAAAGTCTTGAACACGGATTTCATTGTCCTCAAGATGATCCAGATCAAAACTTGTCGACAATTGATTTCTGATTGCATGAAAGTTGTCTCTAATGAACTGAAACGAAGCAAAACAAAAGGGCAAAGATCCTTCACTTACTTCAAAATTTTCTGCACTTTCCTCGTCATTTCCATAGCTGATATGTGATGGGTGAACATTGTATTCGAGCTACTGAAAATGAACTTCCTCCTTTCAGCTCCTGATTTTTCTGCAAGATTAGCTTTTGTTTGGAGAACATAATCATCATCATACTGATCAAACTGAGGCAAATCATCAGTAAAAAAATATATCATCAAGAATACATCTCATATCAACAGATCTCTCTTCTCCAAGATGATCTATAAAACAATCATTATCAGATCAATGCCAACTGGGATAAGAAAGAAGATATTTTGAATTAGCAACTTGTTCTTCTTCAATCAGCGAGCCATGGGCTTGTACATTATACTCGTTCCTTGTGGTGATCCTTTGCATCGTCTCTTCCACTGCACTTACCGAAATGTCGAGCTTTACCTCTAAAGATGTCAATTCCTCTAGATCTATGTTCTTCATCTCTTCTTCCTTCAGCTTTGCCCTTCAGATCAACAAATGAGCCTCTACATCTACTGCACTGTTCTACATCTCTTCAAGTGTTGCAAGATTCCTTTCTCTCATCTGTAACTCCATTTCCAGATCAAAGGAACCCAGGTAGTGCAAGAGAGTGGATCCAAGAGGAGGTCTTATATTAACCGACATCAAAAAATAGACTTGGTTAAACCTAGCAGAAAACTATTGTACTATCTCCCCTGGAAATCTTTTCAGCTGGTTATACTCTTCTATAATCAAGAAATGGTTTTGTCTTACCATCCACCTGTCGAGGAAAATTTTGACGAAATGTTGGAAATCTGAGATGCTCGCATCAAGCAGGGTTTTGAACCAACTCTTGGCTTTGCCTTGCAAAGAAAGAGCAAAAAGCCTAATATTGACATCTTCTTCATCAACTTCAAAAAGGTCAAGAAAAGACTCAAAATTCAATACATGTCTCTCAGCAGTGATGTTTTCGCATTCACCATCAAATCTTGGGAGATATAGGTCATGATTTTTAGGGAAAGCATGGGATATAGGAGGTAAAATCAGAGGCTTGTATCAATATGGAATTTGACAAGGTATAGGGGTATGTACAGAAAGTATAGAATCAGTCTTGGTCTCTTGAGGCTCATCAGTTTGAAGAAGGTCATCACAAGATTCAAAAAAGGGTCTTGATCAAGCTCAAAGGCATGCAAATCTTTGGTATTCACAATCTTCAAAGGGAAGGAATCAAATGCAGGCCGAGGATCTTTTCTCAAATACAATATACTTTGCAAAGCCTTCTTGAAATTCTTGGGAAAGGAGAAGAAATAATTTGTGACAAAGAACAAAATGTCTTGGATGAAATTCCAACTTGAATACCTGATCTTTCCATATTATCCTTTCATGTTTATGTAGGTTAGGTTCATCCTCCAGTGGAGTCCTTGGATCTGAGCTCGAAACTAATTTGGAATTGCCAGGTGAATGATTTCAGCCTTCCGGTGTCTAATCGTTGTCCACCATCAACAATCAGATCTGAATTTGATTACATTTTGCTGAGGAAACTAGATGTTCAGTTCATAAACTAAACCGGAGATTGACTGAAGTAACATTCATCTACTTTGCACTTGCAGAGAAAGAGCAGTTCGAAGGCTACCTGGCTAAATTTAGGCTCCATCTATAGTTTATAAAGCAAACAAAAATAACAAACAAACAAACTTTTCTTCCCTAGCAGAGTCGCCAATATGTTAGGGCCTAAATCTACCTTAGGCTGAGAAAGGCAGGATCTAGAGTAACATCAAACCACGCTTAACCTGGTAGCTAACCCTACCAGGTGGGGAGAGGGCTCTCTCCTTGTCAATCTTAGAGGAATATGGTCAATAGGGCTTGAGATGAATGATATAAAGAATAATTATAGGCTAGGTATATTCTCAGAGGAGTTTGATTGAATTTAATGTTGGTTTGTTGGCTCAAATGTGAAAGGTAGATTTGGGTCCAGGGAATGGACACAATCTTGCAGAGGTTTCCGTGGGGCGAGGTAGGCATATGGTTTACTACTTTGAAATAAGTGAGATGGAGAGTCTTAAGACTGGTGAGGAGTTGGATAGGGCATGAAAGTCTCAGGGATCCTCTTCAAACTACTGAAAACATAGAAAACTAAACAAACCCTAGGTAGAGCACTGCAACATCAATGAATTCTACCTTTATCCTTGATTCATTTAGTTAAGCTGAAAAAAAAGAGATGATGGCATACATAAACACATGTAAACTTGAATTACAGAAGGAAAAACAATACCAAATCAACTTGCCACAAGAATCCCACAAAATGCTACAAACCCTGGTCTATTCCTTTGCCAAACTGCAGAGATGAATGTACAATAATGCTCAAAGCATTCACGTGTCCAACCTTTTCAAATGACTGAAAAACTACTAGATATAGGAAAAAAAAATCATGCTAGGCTTTAGGGGTCGAATTCATGATTTTAGGAGCTGTTTCAACAAGATCTAAACTAAGAACTGAAAAGTAGGTAGTGGAACAGCTTGCCTCTAAAACCTAGGAAACTGATTCATTCAGTTTCAAACTAGCTTTTTATGATGTATCTACCTACATGAGTGAAATTTTAACATATTTACATCAAAGTCCATCAAGTTACATCAAATTACATCATGATTTTGAGCATGAGAGAGAGAAAAGTCAAACTGAGAAAAAACTAGGTGAAAAAACAAATTTTTTTGGCCAAAAAGTCAATTTTCCATCCTGTGCGTCGCGCCTCTGTCCCTGTGCGTCACACCTTTTTGCAGCTGATTTTGGAGGCCTTCCCATGCACCAAATTTTCTCTAAGTGGGCTTGTTGGAAAGGTATGTCTATCTAATTTCCAAAACAGGTGGAATTTCTGAATTTGGTGTCCATTTTCCCCTCCAAAAGTGAGTTCTCCCAACACTGCTTCTTGTGTGGCCAAAAAGGGGCAGAAAGGGCATTTTTGAGGTGTTTTTGACCCTTTTGGAAGCTCAAAACTTGACAAAATTTCTTGGCCATTTGTGGGAATTCATATTTTTGCATGAGGAATCCAAAAATGCTGAGTTTTCCTCCAAAGGAGGTCCCTAGAAAAAGCATGTGCCAGGTGGCGCGGCGCACCAGGCAGAAAAATCAAAATTGACAAAAGGTATCCCAAATTTCTTGAAATTTGGGCTGAGTGTCCTACATCAAGTGCTATGTTGGGCTAAGGAAGCCTTAGCCAAAATCTTTAGCTTGTCTTGCTCTTTCCTCTTCCTCAAATATTTCCTCAACTTGGCCTTCAAAGTCCTAATTCTCGCTTTGCAAACTATGTTTCTTGCCAAATAATGAAAAGCCATGTGCCGAAACATGTCCTTCTCCTTGTTAGACTTGTCCAGTAGCCTCTCCAAGTGCATGTTTTCCCTCTCAAGCCAAGATTCCAGCTTCAATTTCTTGCTCAAGTGGTGTCAACTTGCTTTTCCTCCTCTTGGATGCTTACCAGTTTTCTCTTATGTTTTGCAACGCCATGGATGAGTGGGACTGATGAGGGGAGGATTTGATGCTAGATGTAGGGTTTTTAGGGAGTGATAGGGTTTAGAGATGAAAATTAGGGTTTGGGAATAGTGGAAATTTTTTAGGTATTAGGGTTTAAGGGATAGGGGGGTAGGATGAGTGGAAATGGGAGAGGGAAAAGGAAATGAGACTTGGGAAATGTAGTGGAGGGGAATGTAAAAATGATGCAGGGGAATAACAACAAGAATGAAAACTTTTGAAAACCCTAGGAAATTTTTCAATACACTATGCAACAAACTAGGGTTTCAATTTTCACCAATTTACACACTATGAAAGAGAAGAAAATCCCTTGCAATGGCAATATGGGAGTTTCCACTTACTTGAAAGGACGAAGTTTGGAAGATTTGGAGCTTGGAAAAGTTGATGAGGTCGTTTGGATGAATTTCAAGCTTGAAAGATAGGTGTGCCATGCCCACTAACAGGTGCGTCGTGCCACACTGGTGCGCTGCGCCAGTTGAAGTTTTAATGTATTTTTTGAGTCTTTGTGCGCTGTGCCAAACAAGTGCGCTACGCCTTAACCCAGGTGCACCATGCCTTTTTGCAGACCAGTTTTGGAGGCCTTCCTGGTGTCTAAATTGGGTGTGGGATAGCTTGTTAGAAATCGTATTGAGTCTACTTTCCAATACAACTTGAATATTGCAGATTGGAGTTCATTTGCCCTATGAAAAGTCAAATCTCCCAAGACTGGTCAAAATTTGCAAAATGAGGCTGCCTAAAGGTAGAGTGCTATTGCAGTGAACTTTTGAAGGTCTTCCTCAACCCCAAATTGAGCTTATGAAAATTTGGTCACTAGGTAGTGGGTCTTGTATATGCAGTGCTATGTACATATGGTGTTTTGTGCATATTGTACATGTGGTGCTATGTACATCTGGTGTTGTGTGGATGATTGTACAAATGGTGTTGTGAGCATGTGGTGTCGGGTAAATGTTATACATAATGTGTTGTGTGCAGGTGGTGTTGTGTACATGGCGTGCATATGGTGTTGTGTACATGTGGTGTCGTGTACATGTCATGCATGTGGCATTGTGTGCATTTGGAATTGTGTACACATTGTACATGTCGTATGATGTACATGTGGAACTGTGTACACATTGTGCAGTTGGTGTCGTGTACATGTGATGTTATCCGGGTGATGTTGTGATAGGTGGTACTATATACATGTTGTACATGTGGTACTGTTATACATATGGTACTGGTGTACATGTCGTATTATGTGCATGTCGTACATGTTGTGTTGTGTACTATGTATGTGCATTGGGTGGTTGGGGTATCATGACATGTGTACACTATGTAGTACATGTATTATGTTGTGCTATATGCCAGGTGTAGGTACATGTATTGTATTATGTTGTACATTGGCTGTAGGTGTATATATGTATTGATTTGTGTCGTATACTGCGTGTAGGTGTATGTATGTATTGTGTTGTGTTGTACACCGGGTTTAGGCGTATGTATTATGTTTTGTTATACATTGGGTGTAGGTGTATGTGTTGTATGTGAGGTGTAGGCGCATGTATTTCATGGTGTTGTATGTCGTGTGTGGTTGTGTGTGTGTGATGCACACTAGGTGTATGCGCACATGGTTGAGGAGAAGGAACTGGGTGTTTGTTGGGTGTGGCAATTGATCTGAAGTGTGTATGGAATAAAGACAAGGGTGGAAGATAAGGATTGATTAAAGGATGAGTATCATTATTTTATTTCAATTTTATTATACATGAGATTTATGATTTTGGTCTATGATGGTTACATGTGATTTATGATTTTGGTTTATGGTGGTTACATGTGAGTTATGTTTTTGATCTATTATGGTTGTGTTCTGAGGTAGCCTAATGTGATATCTTTTTACATGATGATTTGATCAAATATTCTAGATTGACTTGTTGTGACATGAAGCAAACAAAATGGCAAGTGTACCTTATTAACAGGCCACCAATGAGGTATGATTTGAGTTTATTTCAATTTATTTTGAATCTAATAGAAATTATGTGCTTGGTACAAGAATGCATGAACATGCTCAGTTCGGTGGTTGAAACTGAATACAGAAATTAGCAGCAACAACAAAAGAAATTGGAACAGAAGGAAATATGTTGGTCAAGCACTTCAGGAGTAGGGCCATTATGGGACACTGGTACCCAATAGTGTCCATTGATTTCGATGAGCATGATATAAATGATATGATGGTTTTAAGGTAGGGATATGCCTTGGTTTTTGTATCTTCCAATGTGAGGAATCCTTACCAAGGGATCGACTTCCAGGGATGGAAGTGCCACCAAAACTTGGAAGGTGTGTGATTGCATGGAAGGGGGTGAGTAGATTTCCCAAGGGAATGCGTAGTAGAGAATGGAAGGCTGGGGATGCAGTTGTTTTGGTCATTAGAATTTCTAGATGGAATCATATGCACATTAGGAGTGCAACTTGGAACAATGAGTCAGTAACTGTTCACTAAGAGGACAAGTGGTGCTAGATTATAGCGCTTGACATTTGATGCAGTTTTGACTTTGGCAATGGATTCTAGACTTCCTAAGAAGGAGGTGAACCCTAGTGTTACTTGGAGGGTGGAGGTGTGAGCCTATGGATTCTCTTGTTATAGAAGTAGGGATCATATCCTTTTATTTGTTGGTTGAACAAATGTGCATACGTGTATATGTGTGTATTATTGTAAATACTGTATCGATCTAGATTTATAGCTCCATAGACAGTATGATTATTTTTTGAGTGAATGAAATGTATATGTGTGCATGTGTGTTTATTATTGTAAATACCATAATGAGTTGTGTTATAAAACTCTAGTAAACGATACTTTTTTCATGTTTTAGCAGATGGTCACTGCAAATACTTTAATGAGATATGTTATAAGGCTCAATGGGCAGTATGTTTTGTTTTCAGCAGTTTGCTGGTTTATAGGTGTCATTGAACACCGAACTCAAACGCACCATACAAACATTCAACATCAACATTAGGCCAAACAAATCCCTGTACTACTGGCCCTTTTGGCAACAGCCCGTGGGGTGCAGACTAAGGTCTCACCCGAAGTAGTATGGGGGGATGCTGGAACTAGGTTTCCTCACCCTAGAGATGTCTTCGAGGTCAATTTAGTCCAATTGTGAATACCTTCACGCAGGTTACTCCGCGCACTTCCCGGACCTGCGAGACCTTTGATGAGCCTCATAAATGGGTAATTATATGGGCTCATTTTACCTCCTAAACCTAGTCAAATCAACCATTCTCTTAGCTTATTGATAGTGGCCTCTTGTCATATGTTTACCCCAGTTCGTCAGTTTCTTGGGTAGATGTTGGCTTGATGGGTCTTGACCCAGGTTCAGAGTTATTTAGCCAAACAAATCCCTGTACTACTGGCCCTTTTGGCAATAGCCTGTGGGGCGCAGACTGAGGTCTCACCGGAAGCAGTATGGGGGGATGTTGGAACTAGGTTTCCTCATCCTTGAGATGTCTTAGGGGTCGATTTAGTCCAATTGTGAATACCTTCACGCAGGTTACTCTGCGCACTTCCCTGACCTGCGAGACCTTTGATGAGCCTCATAAATGGGTAATTATATGGGATCATTTTACCTCCTAAACCAAGTCAAATCAACCATTCTCTTAGCTTATTGTATGATTTTCTGATTATATTTATGCTTATAGAGTCAGTTGAGTTAGTTATGATGCCATGTGGTCTAATATGTGTTTAATGCAGATTATTGATGAATTTTGAGGTCAAAGTCAAGGATCCAATGGACAAATGGCAGCAATAATTTGAAGTGGACAAAGGAGAGGACTTATAGGAGGGAATCTCGCTCATTTATTACTCCTCACTTCGAATTTCCCTTCATTCATCTCACAGTATAAGCAGCCAAGTCATGCACTAGAAGGCAACCGAGCAAGTGGAGAATGATTGATGATTATCTCGAGCTTTGGGAGCCAAGCCTCCCTGATTTTAAGGAAGTTGTTGGTAGCTTCATTTGTATAAGTAGAGAGGCCTAGGGCCTCACTGGGGTCGGATTTTTGTTGTATTTTTGCTTATGTAAAATCTACTCCAACTTCGCGCTTATCATTTTGACAGTTCCATGTAATCTTGTTATTGTTTTGGAAATAAAGATGGAATCCTTTTTGAGCTAGCACTGAGTTACCTCAGAGTGCTGAAGCTCTTGGGTTAGGGCCCAATCAAAGCATCCAATCTCCTCTTTACTTGTATTTGTATGGTTTATTTCAGTTTGTAGATCAGGTTGTTGTTAGATGAATTTCTTTTATGGTTAAGAATAGGTTTCTTTTGATGATTCAAAAGTTTGCTTCCATTTGTGCTTCCTATAGTAGGTTGAGTAGTGATAAATAAAAGATCCAAAAGGCTAGTAACAGTGCCTTGGCCTCTCTTCCTCGCTTTGGGACCATGATTTGAGGCAAAGACCCTCTTGTTGCCCCAAAAACACAAATTTTCCTCATTCATAGGAATTCTAGTGTTTGCTGCTTTTTAGTTGGTTAATAGTCTAGTATTGCTTTTCTTCAGAACTTCTCCATCATGCTCATTTATTTATTTACAACAATATTCTTTCATGCTTTCCTTTTTCGCAACATTTCTCAACATTTCCTTTCATAGTTCATAGTTTAGACTAGTTTGATGTAAAACTCTGTTTTCCTAGATGAACTTATTTCATTGCTTTCTTAATCTCATTGGATTGATTGTCAGTTGTTTATGTAGCAGATCTCCTCTAGCAGTAGGCCAGCCCATCAGCCATTCCATCCTCCATCTGATCCATGCCCTACAGGTCGCCCAAGTTTCCCCTCAATTCTGCCTTAGTTTCCTACATTTTCCATAGAATTGCTTCCTATCTCCTTCAACAAATCCAATCATTTTTCTCTCTCCTAATGATTCTTGGTAGACCCTAGGTGCCCTAACACCTCATTCCAAATTTCATCCACCTTTTCCACCCACTCTCGCACCCTCAAAATAGGGAAAACTTCTCTCGGCCTCCTCCTGTAGGCCTCTTGTAGAACGATGTTTTCCTCCTGTGGATTTCCTGTAGGCTTTCTTTTCAAGGCCGAGTGTGGGAAAAGCCTCCAAAAGGCCACCTGAGACCTCCTAGGACCCATACACACCATCCTAAATCCTCTCAAGTCCCAAAACCACCCTTTAACGCCACCTATTCACTGCCACATTCACAAACAAATAAGTTACATGCATGACAAATTCACATAAAAATCCAAAAAGATGTTTTTGCTCATTTACTTCCAGAAACAGTTTAGTTAGATGTTGTTTACTTCCTTGATTAGGTAATGGATTTCTTTTCATGGTTTTCATAGTGCTTTCTACAAAAGTAGGATTAGTTGGTTAATTAGGATTTACTTGGTTTTCTTTACATTTCATTCTTTCTCCTTTCTGCAGTTAGAGTAGTATCTGTAGAATAGTCTTTCTCTCATTTCATCACATATAGAGCTTCTTCTGGAATCCATAGAAGTTGTCTTGAGCTCCTAGTGATCTTGTGCCGGCTGACCAAGTGGCAACCTGCAGTAAGAACTAGTACTTGTGCATACAGCACCGTCGCTTCCAAGTTTGTTACGAACTATCGGGTTGATAAGAGTAAAGTAGGCAGCTCAGGAGTTGCAGAATTATTGCAGCAATATTGGTGCTCACCACATTTTTGCGCCATTTCCAGGGAAGCGTCAAAGTATTCTGTGATTATTGCTTTCTTCTATTTTCTATTGCGACATTCTGCTAATAGTTTATTTCAGCAAAACTAGTCCTTTCTTTTCCTTCAGTTCTGCATTTCCTTGCTTTCCTTTTCAATTATGCAAATTTCATTTCAGCAAGAGTAGACTAGTTATTTCTTTTCCTTCAAGTTCTGCATTTCCTTGCTTTCCTCTTCAATTCTACAAATTTCATTTTAGCAAGTTCATTTCAGTTAGTTGTAATTTGTTTTGTTAAATCAATTTCAGTGTTGCAGGTATTGTCAGTGTGGAGAAAAAAAAAAACAAACCAAAAAGATTTCCTTTCATGCCTCGTAGGAATAGAGATAACTCAGGAAATTTTTTGCCCAACACCCCCAATGCTTCAGACAGCCAACCTTCTCTCTTCTTTGGTGGCTGCGATCAAGAAGAACCCTTAGGTGAATAGCCAAACATATCTGAAGAACCTATATGGGAAGAAGAAGAATAATAAAACATTCCTTTGGAGCCAATGGCTGAACACAAAAATGCTAGGGGGAATGGAGAGAGAATAGAGGGTACCTTTCCCATTCGGGAGACCAACGGGGACACCAAAATGAAGAATATAAGCCCTTCCACCCTACTTCATTTCCATGGTCTGACTAGAGAAGATCCTGACACCTTTTTGTTTGAGTTTGTTGTTATTTGTCGAACCTATGACTATGCAGAAGATGAGCAAAAGTTGAAATTGTTCCCTTCTGCTCTCAAAGATGTAGCATTACGTTGGTTCATGGGATTACCTGGCAATAGCATCACAACTTGGGCTCAGATGAAACATGCCTTTAACCACAAGTATCTAGACTATTGTAGGTCAAAAGATACTAAAGAAGAATTTTTTTGAATGACTATAGGAAGTGATGAGTCCCTAGAAGACTATTAGGAGAGGTTCCAGCTTAGTTACAAAAGGGTCGGGTGTAGACTTGACCCTAAGTCTCTGAACCTGGTCAATCTCAAGGGAATTCGGGAAGATCTTTTACACACCCTCCATCTACTGGTCGGGAGAGACATCTACCAACTGTCCTATGAGGACATAAAGACTGTTTTTAGGAACCATTCTAGAGTAGCCAGAAAGAAAGGTAGGGGGAGTCAACCTATAGCCAATACCTCTTCCTCTAACTCACCCATTAAAGGAGAAATTGGAAACATGCTGGAAGACTTCAAGAGTGAGATGTTGTAGACTCTTTCCATGCAAATGGATACCTTGCATATCAAAAGGAAACAAGAGGAAGTAGAGAGGACTTTCACCATTTTTTTCCCTAGATGCACTAGGAGGCATCCTAGGAATGAATTCCCATTGAACTCTATAGAGGTTTGTTCAGTCTGTGAAGAAAAATCATTCTACAGATAAGTGCCCTTCCTTACCCAAACTTAAAGTTATATATCAAGGGGATGAGGGAGTCACTGAACAACTCTATTACATAAACCAAAGAAGGCCGCATGGACCTAGACCATACTAGCAAGGGATGGAAGGGACATCTCAGGCATACTACAACCCCAACCAAGTCACTTCCATACCTTCTTGGGGCCCCCCTGCTCATCCTTCCTGGTCCACGCATCCTCCTTGGTCCTTCACATCTCAATACCATGCCCAACCAACCAACCATTCATTTCAATCCTATTCTCAGCCACCACCTCAATGGAATGCACCTCATTAGGGGTGGAGGCCCCAATACAACGCTCCTCCCGCTCTTTTTCCTCCACCACCTGCCCAACCAAAACTGCTACCTCCTGCTCCTCCAAAGCAACCCCAAATTCCTGCCCAACCGAATCCGAACCCGAACAATAGATAGGCTCAGCAAGTGTATAGTGGGGAACCATCATGCCCAACTTATGCTGTGGAGATTCAGGAAATTAACTTGCGATCTAGGAAAGTTCTCCCAGATAGCCAGCCTCCACCTAGGGAGGTTGAGGAAGATAAAGAGGAAAGTGAACCTAAAGCAATTCCACCCTTTCCTGAGAGACTATCCGTGACAGTTCAGCCTACCCCAGAAGAAACTGAACTCCTGGGGGAATTAAAACATTTATGTGTGAAGATACCACTTCTCCAAGCCATAAAAGATGTTCCTATACACAATAGGTTGAGCAAAGAGAAGTTCTTTAGGCATCCAGGAAGGCGCAAGAGAGATGCCCCAACCATCAATGTCATAGGGCAACTGTCCAACCTCATGTTGGGGCAGGTAATCTGTCCAAAGTATCTGGACCCTGGGAGCCCAGTAGTCGATGTCCACATTAATGGCGCCATGATCCCACACACCTTGATTGATCTAGGAGCTGCCATTAATGTGATGACAAAGGACACAATGCTCAAACTCAATCTCCAAGGCTCCTTGAGGAAGACCACGACCATGCTATAGTGAACAGACCACTCCACCATGACCATTGAGGGGATTGTGGAAGATGTGATGGTCTCGATTGATTCTTTGGAGTACCTTGCTGATTTCTTAGTTCTCCAGCCAAAGGCAAAGCTCACTGGGTATCCTCTCATTCGAGTTGGGAACATGACCATAAAGAACGAGCATATGTCCAAGTAGTTAATCCTATATCGTCTTGCCCAACCCTTGTTAGAACATGATCTACCTCTCTAGTTGGAGGAGGAAGATGAGGATGGAGTCTATTCTGCACCGTTGTGTGCATTAGGAATCACCATGGGGGGGAAACAGCAAGATGAGGATGATATGATTGAAAATCTGATTCAGAATACACCTCCCAGTGTATCGCCCTTAGAGGACATAGTAAGAGAAACCCAAAACAAACCCTCGACTGATCTCTGTGCGGCCGAATCCACCTCTCTTTGTGTTAAGGATATAGAGTTCAGCCCTAAAAGAACCATGAAAATCAATCCATCCCTATCCACTTCTTAGGAGAAGGAACTATGTAGCCTACTGAGAAAACACCTAGATGCATTCGCCTAGAGTTATAAGGAGATGAAGGGTTGCAGGTCAGTCAGGTAGCCTCAAAGGAGGATGAATCCAACACTTAAAGATATTGTTAAGGAAGAACTACAGAAATTGCTTGATGCAGGATTCATCTATCCCATCTTTGACAGTGAATGGGTCTCTCCTTTGGTGCTAGTGCCAAAGAAAAATGGTAAGTGGAGAATCTGTGTTGACTATCGGGAATTGAACAAAGCCACTAAAAATGACCATTTTCCTTTACCTTTCATAGATCAAGTGTTAGACGGTCTGGCAAGGAAAAAGTTTTTCTCTTTCCTAGATGGGTTTAACGGGTACAATCAGATTCAAATCAGCCTAGAAGACCAAGATAAGACCACTTTCACTTGCCCTTGGGGTACCTTTGCATACCGGATCCTTCCTTTTGGTTTGTGTAACGCTCCAGCCACTTTCCAAAGAGCAGTATTGAGTATATTGTCTAAATTAGTTCATGATGTAGTAGATATATACATGGATGACTTTACTCCTTATGGCTCTGACTTTCAGGAAGCCTTATCTAATCCAGGAAAAGTTCTAGACAAGTGTATTGAGATGAACCTGTCCCTCAGTACGGAAAAATGTGAATTTTTGATGACTGAAGGGACAGTGCTAGGTCATCCCATATCTCAACAGGTACTGCAGGTGGACCCTAACAAAATTGCCATCATCCAAAGGGTCCCACCTCCTCAAAAAGTGAGAGATGTCAGAAGTTTCCTAGGCTTAGCTGGGTATTACCAGAGATTCATTAAAGATTTCATCAAGCTAGCCTCTCCTTTGTTTGGCATCTTAGGTAAAGATGTTGAGTTTATATGGTCGAAAAACTATCAAGAAGCCCTAGATACCTTGAAGAGAAAGCTTGTGACTGCCCCAATTCACACAGATGCCTCGAATAAAGCAATAGGAGCAGCCTTGGGACAAATTGATGAAACATTACCTTATGCCATATACTTTATAAGCAAAAACTTGTCAAAGGTAGAGTTAAACTATACAGTGACCGAGAAGGAACTCCTAGCTGTCGTCCATTCTTTAAACAAATTAAGACATTATATCACAGGCTATCAAAACTTTATGCACACTAATCATGTTGTAATTAGATATTTAATGAAAAAAACAGATGTAAATGCTCGAATTATTCGATGGTTGCTTTTACTTCAACAGTTTGATTTGACCATTATTGATAAGCCTGGTAAAGAAAATGTTGTTGCTGAGTTTTTGTTTAGAGTAAATTTGCCTGCAGGTATAGAAGGAATGGTGGATGACCAAATGCTAGATGAACATCTGTTTGCTATCTCACTACTCTCTCCATGGTTTGCTGATATAGCAACTTACCTGGTTTCAGCACAGTTCCCACCACACCTATCCTCAAAAAGGAAGAGCAAGATAGTAAGGAAAAGCACCCCTTTCACCTGGATTGGGGGAAATCTCTTCAAACATGGCCTAGATCAGATCTTGAGAAGGTGTGTCAGGGAGGAGGAAGTCTTTGACATCCTCTTGACCTATCATGATGGGCCTTGTGGAGGTAATTTTGCAGCAAAAAGGACTCCCTTCAAGATACTGCAAGCAAGCTACTACTGGCCCACTCTTCATCAGGATGTGAGGAGGTATACCAGCCAGTGTGATCGGTGTCAGCGGATGGGGAAACCTACTCCAAAGGATGAGATGCCCATGCAACCTCAAGTGACCTTTGAGCCATTTGAGAAGTGGGGCATAGAATTTGTGGGGCCTATTAGCTCTCCTTCAAAGCAGAAGAAATACATCATTGTGTGCACCGATTACCTGACAAAGTGGGCAAAGAAAAAAGTAATCAAAGCAGCGACAGAAGAAAAAGTAGCTGAATTTTTGAGAGAAAACATATTCTACTAGTTTGGGTATCCAAGAGAGTTGGTCACAGATCAAGGTAGTTAGTTCACTTCCAATTTGATCGAAGACCTGCTCACACAACATAGAATCAAGCACAGGACTTCGACTCCTTACCATCCAGAAACCAATGGGCAGGTGGAGGTCACTAACAGAGCAATTGAAGGGATCCTGACAAAGGTAGTGAGCAACAACAAAAAAGACTGGGTAGACAGATTAGTTGAGGCCACTTGGGCCTATAACACAACATGGAAGACCACTACAGAGTTCACACCCTATGAGCTGGACTATGGGAAGAAGGCTTTGATGTTAATAGAATTTGAATTCAATACCCTGAGGATGGCAGCTCAGTTGGACCTAGACCTTAGCCATGCACAGAAAGAAAGATTACTTCAGCTCAATGGATTGAATGAACACAAAATGCAGACCCTTCTCCATACAGAGGTAGTTCATCTTAGAGAAAGTTATGGCATGACAAAAATATCAAGGAGAAGTAATTCCAAGAGGGAGATTGGGCACTACTCTATGATTTAAGATACAAATATTTCAAGGGCAGCTAAGGACAAGATGGCTGGGACCCCACACTGTGGAGAAATGTAATGCCAATGGTTCAGTTTTGATCAGAACCATTGATGATGAAGCCATCCCCATGCTTGTCAATGGACATCGATTGAAAGTCTACAAGAAACCCCTCTCCAAGCGAGAGTTCATTGAATATTTGAATAAGACAGTGATGGTAGTGGAGCATGTCTTAGCCTCCACTTCACCCACTCACTGAAGAAAAAGAAAAAATAACAAAAAAATAAGGACTCAAGTGAAAACCTCCATGAGGCGCTTGAGTCCCATCATTGGGTTGAAAACCTCTTCTGAGGCGGCCCAGTGATGTCAAAAAAGAAAAGAGAGAGAAAAATAAGATCCCTAGGTGAAAACCTCCCTTGGATGCACCCACGGCAAGAAATTAGGGTGAAAACCTCCCTGAGGCGCCCTAGTTGTTTTCAAAAAAAAAAAGAGAAAAAGAGAAATGAATTTTTAGTTGCATTGCAGGTTTGCAGGAGGACTACAGGAAGCAGCAAAAGGTGCCAAGGGAGCCCTGAAATCAACACCAGCACCTATCCTACCTTCCCACACCTTTCTCCATCATTCTTGGCATTTTTTTCACCTCACTGTGCTTCTTTTTCAAAAACTGTGTTTTCTACATGAGGCTTTGTGTTTTCTATAGGAGACACCTGTAGGAATTACAGAGAGACACAAATGGATATAAAAGGCAGTTTGACGGACAGGGAATCTTCATAAAAAATCTATAAATCCTCCTGCAGTCTTCAAACCTCCTTTCCATCATTTCCAAGCCTGCATCACATCCCAAGCATCATTCTTCTTCCTGTCCAAGAAAACCACAAAAAAAAAAAAAACAGTTTTTCAGGAAAAGAAAAAAACAAAAAAAATAAGAAAGGAAACAACACCATCCACCTCACATGAAGCCTACCTATTACCTCTCCATATCTATCTACATCTTTGGAATCATCCTCATAGCTCCAAGCACAGGGGGAAGCTGAAGTTTCAAGGGGAGAAGCAACTACAAGAGCTCCTGTAGGAATTCTTGTAGCAGTTGATCCCATTAAAATCTAGCATCAGCTGCAAGAGGGTGCAAATATGAAGGTTGAAGAAGACACCTGAAGCTCAGATCCAGCCAGATAAGAACCTATACAAGGCACAGCTACACATCAACAAGCAGACAACATGCATCAAAAGAAACAAAGGCATGCAACAGAGAGAGAGAGCCACATCACCTCACAACAAATGCATTCGGATCTCAGGTAAGTAACTAACCCGCTCCTCTGTTTGCATTTGTGTAATTAGAAGGCATGCAACAACAATGAGATGGTTGAGGTTGAATGAGGGAAAGGTGGCCAGTTAACTTGGCCACCTTCATCTAGTTGACTCCACTCATCTGAAGATGTCACCCACACGTGCGCACAGTCAACTCAAGAAAGATGTCAAGGACAGGTAGTGGAGGAAGTGTGAACTCCGATGCAATCATGAGGGATGATTACGAGGAAAGGGCCATGATGACAAGGTAGGTGGGGACCAATGGTCCAAATATGGCCAACACACACTTTTCCATCTCATCCTCCATCACCAGAAATATCCATAAAGGGAAATAGGTACTCCTGCCCAAGCACTCTCACCACCTTTTCCTTCATTCTCTCCTCGAAACTCCTCTCCTGCAATCTTGTCGTTTCCCCACAGCCTCGTAACCATCATTCTACATTGATCTCTCCAATATTCCTACTATTGAAGTTTCTACAGGAGCACTTACAGGTTCTACAGAAGCACCTACAGAAATTCTATAGGAGGGACAACAGTCTTCTACAGGAGGGCCAGTGAGTTGTTTTGAAGGGAGAAAACACGAGTTTTAGCATGATTCTTGAGCTGAGGAGGTAGGTTCCATGCATATCCTGATTGAATATCAAAATATGCAAGTAATGGTTTAGATTAAAGGGTGAAATCAAGCCTTTAGGTGGAGGAAATACATAGAAAATTTCTGCTTATTTCTTAAAAAAACACAGTCTCTCTATTTCTCTGTTTTTCTTCAAAAATTGTTGTCTCCTTCTCCACATTTGGTTTCCCAAAGAAGCGCAAACAAAATAAAAGGAGGTTTTATGAGGAAGGAGCCCACAAACTCCTCGAGGACCCATGCACATCCCCAAGTAGTGGACATATTCACAAGAGCAAATTGGATGAACCGTTTTGAGAAATTCCAAGGGTTTGATGAGGAAATTGCTCAAGAATTTGCCCACTCTTTGGTCCCTCACACCAGACATGCCACTGTCACCTTTAGGGGTCTTTCCATGGAGATAACCCCTAAATTTATTAGTAGGGTCACTACCCCTCCTCTTGGGCTGCCTTGGAGTAAGGATGAGAAACCAATTGGCCAGGCTGCTAAGAAAAACTTTTTCCAAAACAATGAAACCCCTGTAGAGGATAAAAATGGTATTAGAAGGGCTAGCATACCATATCCTTAGGATGAGGTTAGCTACCAAATAATCAAACGTATTTCCTGTGAGGGGAGGTACAACATTGTCTATGGTTACCACTTTACAATCCTTGATGAATTAAGGTATGGCATGGACACTCCAGCCCCTCAGAAGCTCAGCATCCCCTACTTCCTCCTGCAATCTCTCATTGACTCCAACACTAAAGTTCAAGCAGGAAATTTAGAGCAGCTAGCTCACCATGCGTTAATCAAAATTTTAGTGGAAGAAGCCCCCTCCATAAATTTACACTCCCTATATCATGGGAAATCTTCTGAAACATGACAACTGAGGATGACATAAAGACCCTAACCTATGATATCAGTCCTACAAGCAATGAGGAGGAAGAGAAGCAAGAGGGTGAAGGTGAAGCAAATGGTGACTTAGCAGAACAAGAACGGAAGAATGAAGAAACTAAGATAAAGGTGGAGAAAGCTGAAGAAATAGAACAGGAAGAAACAGAGACAGAAAAAGAGATAG
Organism: Pinus tabuliformis; assembly: GCA_031772625.1. Classification (NCBI taxonomy): domain Eukaryota; kingdom Viridiplantae; phylum Streptophyta; class Pinopsida; order Pinales; family Pinaceae; genus Pinus; species Pinus tabuliformis. The sequence continues at coordinate 269,429,720 of CM062808.1, read as the reverse complement.
AAGGAGGAGAGAAAGAGGCAGAAAAGACAAAACAAGGAGAAGTGTCCCCTGAGACTCTAGAAAGAGAGGCAGCAGCTGCTCTCACTACCCTCAGTACACCAATCAAGCCAAAACAAAAGAGGAAAAGGCAGGCCTCCATGTATTTCAGGGCTAGGAAGAGCACAAGAATCAAAACAGGGAAACCCCAGCCTTCTTCAAAAGTGCCAATTATAATTGAAGATTCACCCTCTACCCAAGGAAAGGAATCCCCTTCTAAGGCACTTATCACATATGAAAGGGGGACTCCTATATCTCCCACACAGAAAGAAAAGGTGGAATTACAGGACCCAAAAATAGTCCTACAGGAGGCATAGACAGTTCTACAGAAGACACTCTCAAAACTATAGGAGACCCAAAAGCTTGAGAAAAGGATAGAAGGACAACCACAGGGAGAGGAGGAAGAAACAGAGCAACAAGAACTTGATCCCCAGCCTAGTCTTGGCTCCTACTACAATCTTCTTGAGGGGGGAAGGATAATTCCACAAAAAATTGCAATTCCACTATTCTTTGAATTAGAGAAAGATAGAATAAGAACACACAGGTGGATGCAAATAGCCAAATCCAAGGGAGTTGAGGATATTGGCCATATGGAGAGCAAACTCAGAGAAATGGCCAGAGAGTTGAGGGCTATCAGACACAGAGAAGAAATTACAAGAAACCACCTTGAAACTAAAAATGAATTGCTAAGGAGGCAGCCGCAAGAGAAAGAGACCCGGCTGGCATGCATGGCCAGTTGGTCCATGGAGGCATTTCAATGTAGAACACCAGCAAAATCCTATGGCCTATGTCTCAAGGACCAATGGTTGTAATTTCAGATAAAGACTTTGGCACAAAGAGGCACAATGCCTTTCCAAGATTACAGGCAGTTTATGGACCTGTGTGACCAAAGCACATCAGAAGATAAGGCAAAGATGGCAGAATTCTACCTACATAACATGGCCCTCACAGACATGAATGTGTGGGACCCCAATTCCAGGCTAGGGGACTTGCAACTAATGGCCATGGCCTCATGGATGAACCATGAAGAGTTAAGGGCAGCAAAAATAAGAAGGTTGATGATAAAGGAGCAGAATGAGCCATTAATGATCAGAGCTGAGCCATCAGACCCCATGGCACTCATCAACACACATAACCTGCTTTCCAATAATCCTCAGATTGCCCCTAGATATATAAGTGATCAGGCACAAGCCATTGCACACTTTGAGGATATGGAAAGGCTACTTGGGGATGATTGTGTGCATGCATGTATGAGGAGATGGAACACCTTACCACACAATCTGCAGATTAGGGAATATCATTCCCCAATGAGGATGAAGGAGGCATTAAGGAGAGTGCCAATGTATAAGCGCTCCATGCAGAGGCTGAAGGTCAATTGGATTGGCCTCAAATTGAGTCCCCCACTGCTGCTAGGCATGCTGGAAGGCAAAAGAGAAGAAGAAGAGCAGGAGCAGTGGGAAGAGATAGACAAGAAGGCAGGATTCTATGATAAGCAAGAGGAGACCACATCAAAAGCATGGGATTCTAGGGAGGCCACCAGGGCCATAAAAGATGAGGATATGGACTAAGTTTCTCAGAGGATGAGCAACACTTTCAGCAGGGGGTGATGATGAGCCTCATAAATGGGTAATTATATGGGCTCATTTTACCTCCTAAACTTAGTCAAATCAACCATTCTCTTAGCATATTGTATGATTTTCTTATTATATTTATGCTTATAGAGTCAGTTGAGTTAGTTATGATGCCATGCGGTCTAATATGTGTTTAATGCAGATTATTGATAAATTTTGAGGTCAAAGTCAAGGATCCAGTGGAAAAATGGCAGCAACAACTCAAAGTGGACAAAGGTGAGGACTTATAGGAGGGAATCACCCTCATTTATTACTCTTCACTTCAAATTCCCCTTCGTTCAGCTCGGAGTACAAGCAGCCAAGTCATGCACTAGAAGGCAACCGAGTAAGTGGAGGATGACTGATGATTATCTCGAGTTTTGGGAGCCAAGCCTCCCTAGTTTTAAGGAAGTTGTCGGTAGCTTCCTTTTTATAAGTAGAGAGGCCTAGGGCCTCACTAGGGTTGGATTTTTGTTGTATTTTTGGTTATGTAAACTCTGCTCCAACTTCGAGCTTATTATTTTGATAGTTCTATGTAATCTTGTTATTGTTTTGGAAATAAAGATGGAATCCTTTTTGAGCTAGCACTGAGTTACCTCAGAGGGCTAAATATCTTAGGTTAGGGCCCAATCCAAGTATCCAAGCTCTTGTTTACTTATATTTGTATGTTTTATTTAAGTTTGTAGATTAGGTTGTTGTTAGATGCATTTCATTTATGGTTAAGAATAGGTTGCTTTTAATGATTCAATAGTTTTCTTCCATTTGTGCTTCCTATAGTAGGTTTAGTAGTGATAAATAAAAGATCCAAAAGGCTAGCAATAGTGCCTTGGCATCTCTTCCTCCATTTGGGACCATGATTTGAGGTAAAGACCCTCTTTCTGCCCCAAAAACACAGATTTTCCTCATTCATAGGACTTCTAGTGTTTGCAGCTTTTTAGTTGGTTAATAGTCTAGTCTTGCTTTGCTTCAGAACTTCTCCATCATGCTCATTTATTTATTTACAACAGTCTTCTTTCATGCTTTCCTTTTTTTTAGCATTTCTCAGCATTTCCTTTCATAGATCTTAGTTTAGACTAGTTTGATGCAAAACTCTGTTTTCCTAGATGCACTTATTTCATTGCTTGCTTAATCTCATTGGATTTATTGTCAGTTGTTTATGTACTATATATATTATAGCAGTAGGCCAACCCATCAGCCAATCCATCCTCCATCTGATCCATGCCCTATAGGTTGCCCAAGTCTCCCCTCAATTCTACCTTAGTTTCCCGCATTTTCGATATAATTTCTTCCAATCTCCTTAAGCAAATCCAATCATATTTCTCTCTCCTAATGATTCTTGGTAGACCCTAGGTGCCCTAACACCTCATTCCAACCTTCATCCACCTTTTCTACCCACTCTCACACACTCAAAACAGTGAAAACTACTCTCGGCCTCCTCCTGTAGGCCTCCTGTAGAATGTTATTTTCCTCTTGTAGATTTCCTGTGTCCTCCTGTAGATTTCTTGTAGGCATTATTTTGAAGGCCGAGTGTGGGAAAAGCCTCTAGAAGGCCACCTAAGACCTCCTAGGACCCTTCCACAACATCCTACATCCTCTCAAGTCCAAAAACCGCCCTTTAACGCCACCTATTCACTACCACATTCACAAATAAATAAGTTACATGCATGACAAATTCACATAAAAATACATAAAAATCCAAAAAGATGTTTTTTGCTCATTTACTTCTAGAAACAGTTTTGCTAGATGTTGTTTACTTCCTTGAGTAGGTAATGGCTTTCTTTTCATGGTTTTCATAGTGCTTTCTGCAAAAGTAGGATTAGTTGGTTAATTAGGATTTACTTGGTTTGCTTTACATTTCAGTCTTTCCCCTTTCCATAGTTAGAGTAGTATCTATAGAATAGTCTTTCTCTCCTTTCATCACATATAGAGCTTCTTCTAGAATCCATAGAAGTTGGCTTGAGCTCCTAGTGATCTTGTGCCGGCTGACCAAGTGACAACCTGCAGTAAGAACTAGTACTTGTGCATACGACACCGTCGCTTCCAAGTTTGTTACGAACTACCGGGTTGATAAGAGTAAAGTAAGCAACCCAGGAGTTGCAACATTATTACTACAGTACTGGTGCTCACCAACCTTCATGCCCTGTTGTATCTGCCTTTGCACAGCTCTAACCGGGGATTCTGGAACTTACTTATCTTCTTATAATAGTTAGTTATCTTCGCGTAAATAGATACTTTATCTTATATTCACTTATTCAATATATTCATATAAGTTCACGCAACAAATAAACAGTAACCTTATAATGCATGCCCAATATACTTCAAAGCATAAAATAAGAAATGATACACATAAATAATGCAAAACTTCTCTTTATTATTGCTTTAATCGGTTATAGACTCAACTTTCCCTATGAACTCAGCTGCAGGGGACCGCGCACTCAGCTGCAGACTACTAGGCCTCTGCACACTCAACTACAGAGCCTTCTCCTACTCTACGACCCAACTACTCACCCTATACTTAGATAAAACTCAATTCATTGTCATTCATCTATTTCATTCATTCTTTCTTGTCTCTTTTACAACTTAGAGCCTCGCTGTATATGTAAAATCTCGTGGTCCGTGGACCATGGGTAGATCTCTCAAGCCGACATTATATTACAAAAATGAGGGTAGAAAACCCTCTGACTCTTTGACAATCTTTGTGCTCCGTGCTGACACATCGCGGAGACTTTACATTAGACTTAGTCAAAACTTGGCCTCTAAGCCCCAAAACTTGCCTTGGGGGATCCCGTACCCAACAGCCCCAACACAAACATCGTGACTTGCCCTCAAGTCACTCTGTTGTTGTAGAGATCTTCGCACAGAGACCTCCCAACTTTTCTCATACCGCTACAAGGTCGACAACGCACTGAGCGGCTGCCTGTTGTATCTCCTTTGGCTAGTCAGATGGTGGGGCCACCTGTGTAAGGCTTCAATCGACTACCATTTACTTTTCGTGGAAAAAAATCCACCTTTTATTTTTACTGTTTGCATCGCGCACTTTACCATCTACATCATGCCACCATGGGGATCCCTCTAGTAATATACAGTCTAATCCAAGGCATCAAGCTGATCAATACTCGGCGGTAGTCCCCAAATTTGTCAACGTAACAGTGCACACCCTGTTTTATCACCATAGTTTTTTATCGAGAAAATCCTTATTTATTTCTTCCTCAAGCTTATTGACTTTGGCTTCCACTAGAGCGCTTTCCTCCCTTAACCACACTCTTTCTTTCACGAGTTCGTGGAGCCTAAGATCACCCTGTCGGATTTCTTCCTCAAGTCCCAAACATTCTTCTTTATTCGGTTGCAAGATCCCTTCTTCCAAGTTTCCGTAAACCGTCGTATCAACCAGAGCTGCTATGCACAGACTAGGCATATTATACTCTATTGGGACTACAAAATTTGCTCCATAGGCCAACCTAGAAGGCGTCTGTCCCATTATTTTTTTTCACATTGTCCTATAAGCCCACAAAATTGCTGGTATGTGCAAGTCCCAATCACTTTGTTGCGAATTATATACCCTACTCAGTGCTTTGCATACTTCATTAAATGCTTTTGTCTGGGTAACCTTCGGCACACTCGTTTTTTTCACCCTCTGTCATTCCAAGTCGAGGGACCATTCACAGAATTTCCCCCACGACACATGCTTATTGGCCGTGTTCCTCAACGTGAAGTCCATATTAATCCGTGCAGGCTGTTTGCCATATACCTGTACCCACTTGGGAAAATGTACTCGCGAACCATCCTGTACATTGTATTTATCTGTTAGTCGTGTCTAAAGCTTCCAAAAATGCATGTGCATCATTATCCTGCATTCGCACTAGTCCTCAAAGCTTCCTTGGCGCATACACCACCTTGTGGGCATGGCGTGCAGTACCCACTTCAAAGCTGTGAAACGTTGCTATTATGGCACCTCCCTTTCAAATCTGTTCAAGAAAACATCTACCTCGCTTAACCCATCATACGTAGGGAGATGCCTTACTTCCGTCGATATGCAACACAACGATCTTGTCATCATGTTACAGTTCAGCATGGTTACCTCGTGTAATCAGTTTTTCCATCACTCTATTTCTTCATTTGAATCCGACATACAGGAGCTTTTGTGCTCCCATGAGATTCGTCCATCTGTGGTGGGATTTACCTAGTCTTTCTCTTCCACGTTATCTTGTAGATGCAGTCTCAGTCGTCGTCACTTTCATAGTCACGCACTAGCTTAGTGTAGCATGATCCATCAGTAGGGTACAAAGGTATCACTACATGTAGAGACTTCTTCTCAAAAATCATCTTGCGCCTTTTTCAGGTTAATCACCCCATTCACGTCAGTGGCCCAATCGATTCCTAAGAGCACGAGGTAGGGATTGCTGTCATCAACAATCTCTATCACCTCAAAGTTGGCTAGCACACTTGCTCCTTCAATATCCACTGTGGTTCACTGAAATCACCACAGGGGTATTATCTTTTGTTGGTCCACCATGCGTAGCTGAATAGGAGACCACTGCAGCATAGGCCTCCCCATGTGCTCCCATGTCTGCTTTGGAAAAATGTTCGCGTGCGATCCTAGATCCATAATTACCTGGTCCATCTCATATTTGCCAATCTACATAGTTAGCCTCATTTCTCTTCCCGTTCTTGCCTTGTGTTTTCCAATCTACCGGACCATGCATGGTTCTCCTGGCACGGTCCCATTGCATCTGTTAATGAGTTCCTGTAGTCCCTCTACCGCCTTAGTGTTGCACAGTAACTTCATACATGTTTCTAGGAACATCATAAGCATAGACGGGTCCATTTACGACTCCGATCTATCTTTTCTTCCTGAAGTGGAGGCATCAGCAAAGCTCTTCCTAGCTTCCATGGAGGTTTCCTTAGTGCGCTCCAAATCAAACTCTGGTTCTTTTGTCAGAGCCTTGCAAAGCCAAGTACTATCTTTAGGTTTTTTACCTTTATCCTCTCCTGTCATAATCCCACTTCGGAGCACAATGTTTACGTTTGGATCTTCCTCGCGTGGCTCAAACCTCATCATTTGTAGGTTTTGAGTCAAGGGAGGTTGGAGCGCTCCCTTGTCATGCAGCCTAGCTATTAGCTTGGGACAATTGTCCATCTCATGATCAAACAAGGTACAATACATGCATGATGGACACATTGGATTTGTACAATCATGGGCATAATGTCTTGGCCCTCCGCAACTGTAGCATATCAGCTATCTGCAACCTCTCCCAGGTCCTCCTCCACCTTGGCCTCGTCCGTGCTCTTGGAATCTGGCATGCACAATCCCTGTGCCATAGTCTAGGGGCTGTGTTTCAACCTGAACACTGTAGGTAGGAGTTCTATCAATCATTAGTTCATAACTTCTATAGGTGTGCTCATCATGTCCCACTGATCTATAGAAGTTACAAAACAACTGTTGTGAATTCTGTGTGTACTTCTGCAATAGATGATAGTTGTCCATAACATGCTTTCCTCCAATTTGACAAATCGTGCACCACAAATCAGGCGTCGTGCTCGATCCTGCTTGCGCTTCTGGCCTTATCAGCATCGGTCCCCCTCTTGCGAGATAATTTGTGAATATCGGGTAGTGGTCCTTGTTGTGTCCCTGAGCCTTACATTTTATGCACCATACTTCTTCGCGCACTTCTGGTTGAACTATCCTATCCTGTTTCAGACTCTGCATCTCAAGGCATAGGTTCTTCAACTGTGCGTGGATCTGCTAAACTCCCAGGTTAGGATCCTGTATGGGGATATCATGCAGTCTCATCGCAATCTCTAAGGCTTTAGCCTAAGTTGTCAACCTTTGCTATGACAACACATTCCTAAAATACGACGATAGTGATGCTACAAACCATTCGTGGTGTTGTCCATCTGTCAGGGTCATATTAGGTTCGTGAATCATGCACTTCAGCCTTTGATCCAACTCCCAAGCAGTCTCACCTTGTAGCATTGTAATTTCTTTGAACCCAATTATTGACTGCACTTCTGACTTCGGTTTGATAAACTCCCTAGTTAGCGTAGCTTGGATAGCTATGATTCCCACATTCAGGTGATCACTAGAGTTCTTAATGTACCAGGTCAGCATTCGATCTTGCAGAGCGCTAACCAACGTTGCTTTCTTGATATTATCATCTGTCACTCCCTGTGCTTCCCATACAACTTTTAGCATGAACTAAAGCTGGTTTGGATCTTCATTTCCCACTCCTTTGAACACATGCAACTTCACCGAGCTCACCATATTAAAACGCGAAGGTGGCGGAGGTGGTTTGGGTGAAGATGGGGGTGAAGGTGGTGAATCTAGTGGTGGTGTGGGTGGGGGTGGTATGTGTAGAATCCTCTACCTTATGAATTTGATCGCACTCCTTGGTGAGACCTTCGCAAGCTCTTCCTCGTCCCCTCGCGGAGGTGAAATCAAGGGGCTAGTTTCTAGTTCTGCACTACCTTCATTTCTGTAAATTCTCCCACTTCACGTAGCCCCAAATATCAATGTATTTGCATAATCCACTTTTCACATAGTAGCATTTTAATCCAAGTGTTTAGAGACTTAACATACTTACCTCGCAGTCCTTTTAGAAAGCGTCGCTCGGCCTCGTTGTAGCTTACCGTAGTATCTACTGCGAACTCAGTAATGAATCCTCCAATAATATGATCGAGCCAGTGATCAACAACGCACGTGATCTTATCCTCTGATGCTTCCAATCTGTCCACCAACTTTAGGGTCCACACAATAGGACTGTCGAGCTTGCACCTCCCTTGGCTATCTTCTAGCTTTGCAATCCATTCGTACAACTCAGTAGGGAAGGATGCAAAGAAAATTTCGTGGGTATCTATGTATAGATAGCAGTCTAACCACTCTTCTTTTGTCAGTTGCGGATTCCTATTCTCCTGTGCCACGAACTTGTGGATTCTCCTATCCAACCAACCTTCAATTTCCTTCTTAGTTGGATTCTAATGATATGACATCAAACATCTCTATGCAGATTCCGATCCCGCCAATGGCCATTTGTTGGCTTGATGGGGCTTGACCCAGGTTTAGAGTTATTTAGCCAAAGAAATCCATGTACTACTGGCCCTTTCGGCAACAGTCCGCGGGGCGCAGATTGAGGTCTCACCTGAAGCAGTATGGGGGGATGCTGGAACCAGGTTTCTGCACCCTTGACATTTCGGCGCAAAAACATATAGAAACTTTATGTGGATTTGCTAAGAATTTGAATGTTGAACATCTCGATGTTGTCCTCAGACTCTTTGTTCAGTCTTTGGATGGAGAGGCCAGGAAATAGTTCAAGATCCTACCTAATGCTTCTATTAATACTTGGGAGCATATTGAGAACTATTTTATGCAAAAATGGGGGGAGAAACAAGACCATGGGTATATCTTAACCGAGTTTAATTGAATGAAGAAAAAACATAATCAAGATCTCTCAGAATTCATAAGGAGATTTAATAAATTATATAATAGCCTTCGTGCTGAAATTAAACCCCCACAAGCTGCTGCTAAAGTGATTTTTGCTGGAGCTTTTGAACCAGAGTTTGGATTTATCGTAAGAGAAATAAAGGCTTGTACTCTAGACCAAATTTAAATTAATGCCCTGGAGGTCGAAGAAAATTTCACCTCTATAAGAAAATGGAAGGGTAGGTTGAATATGGTGACATGAGCAAGGGAAAGGAGGAAGTTAGTTCTTTAAGCCATGTAAAGGAAACTCAAGAACAAAATATATATGAGATGAGAAATTTAATAAGGAGTTTTTCCAACAAACTCGTAAAACTGGAGTTAGAGAAAAAAATGCTCCTCGACAAAACCAACAAGTTCCCAACAAAATTGTTAATCCCCTGTATAGGAGGTTGTCCTTGCAAATTTTTCAAAGGGAGAAAAATGATCAACAATATCATATTCAACCTCCTTTATATTTAGAATATGATCTTGAGTATACTATTGAAGAAACTATAGAAGTTCAAGAAAACCAATTCTCTTCTCTCTCTGAGGGGGAAAATGAAATAGAGCAACCAAAGGAATATGGGATGATTTGGATGCACCACTCGATGATGATGAGATAAATGGCTATTGCAAAACATTTTTTTGACTTCATACAAGCACAAATACATAGGAAATATCATCTCAGGTCATCTACAAAAATTTTGAGGGCGCAAGATCATAGTGAAGAAACTTTTCACTCAAGTCTCCCTAAGCAGAGAAGATAAAGGGAAGAAACCACTCAACCCTATCTCACCTACCAAAAAATAATCCTCCCATCCCATTCCAAATGTGTCTGGAGCCTTCGAAACAGAGAAATTTCCCCCACAGATAAATCCAATCTACAATGAGAACAAAGAACCTATTGAGTCTCTTAAAACTAATAGGAATCGATCTACCATCAGTCTTCAAAAAGAGATGGAAAAAGTCAAGATAGATGTCCCTTTAATTGAATTGTTGAAATAACCGAGTTATAAAGCTCAAGTGTCTCAGTTTATAAGTTCACCCAACACTACTCCCCTACAAGATAGTCTTAACCTTAAAGAAGAGAGGCTTATGGTTGTATTTAGATGCCATGTGGAGGAGCATGACCCTTCCACTCCTCCATTCTACGTCACCTTGGTAGTTCATGACATACTACTACATAATTGTGTGCTTGACTAAGGAGCATCTCATAACTTAATGTCACTGTATGTGATGGAACAATTTGGATTGCAGATAACGAAACCATACAAAGAAATATACTCCTTTAATTCCAGAAGAATAAAGTTCTTTGGTATGATTAAGGATCTGGTGCTCAATTTGGCTCAAATACCAGCAAAAAGTGTGGTAATGGATATTGTAGTGGTTGATCTCCCTGCAAGATTTGGTATGTTGGGGAATGAAACTTGGGGGTTCCATTAGACTTAATTTAACCTATGTTATCATTCCTATGTTTGGTGGAGAAGAGCACTGACTATATAGGGAATCCAATTTTGTGAAGACAGTTACAAAGGTAGATTGTTCCAACAATTCCCCTATGTATGGTAAAGAAAAGGTTTTTCTTGTCTACTATTAGAAGAAGATGATCAAATCTCAGGAGATACCCATGCCGAGTTTTATACTCAACTAGGTAAAAAATCATTGGATCATGATAAGGTATGGAAATTATATTTTTATGGTGCTTGTTCTAGGGAAGGAAATGGGGTAGGCGTGCTATTAATATCTCGAGGAGGTAGCTTGATCCCTCTCTTTTTCAAACTGGAATTTGAGGCCACGAATAATGTAGTTGAATATGAAGCTTTGTTGTTGGAGCTGCAAGCCACCAAAAACCTTAACATTGGTTTTTAATACAATGGAAAAACCTGTGAGCAATTTATGAAACCGACGTTTCGGACTAGCTAGGTGAGTCCATCATCAGGGTAATGAGATCTGTATTTTGAGAAGAGAGAGCCAAGAAAATTGTGAACCTATTAATAGAAGGATGGAGAGATAACTAAGGGGAGGTGAGGTCGGCTAGATTTCCATGTATTTATAGATAAATTAATTAAATTAATTTTAATTTTGTTTTTAAATTTTATTTTAGCTAAAAACTAAATTAAAAATAACATTAATCTGACCTAAATTAAAAATAAAACTAAAAATTAATTTTACCTAAGTTAATTTAACCTAAGTTAATTTAACCGAAATTAATCTAAATTAAATTATTTATTTAACCTAAATTGATTTAATCTAAATTAATTTAACCTAAAATAATTTACTTTAACCTAAATTAAATTAATATACCTAAATTAAATTAAATTAATTTAATTTTTAACCTAAAAAAAATAATTGAACCTAAAATACTTTACTTTAACCTAAATTAATATACCTAAATTAAATAAATTAATTTAATTTTTAACCAAAATAAAAATCAATTGAACCTAAATTACTTTTAATTAGGTTAAATTAATCTAACCTAATAAATTTTTGTTTTAATCTAAGTTAAATTAGTTTACCTAAATTAAAAATAGAATTCAAATTAATTTAACGTGAATTAAATTAATTTAAACTAAATTAAATTACTTTGACCTAAGTTAAGTTAAATTAATTTAACCTAAGATAAAGCTAAATTAAAGTTAGAATAAATTTAAACTAAATTTAAGTTACAATTAATTTAATTTAATTAATTAATTAATTAATTAAATTAATTTTAAATTTAGTATAAATTTTGTTTTAATTAGTTAATTAATTTTTATATATATATATATAATTTTAAATTTAATTAAATTTGATTTTTATGTTAAAAGCATGAGCTGTGAATGCTATCTCAGGGAGGAATTTGTAAAAATTAAAGTTACTTTACTTTATTTAGTAAGGGTTTCCAGGTATTACTAAGTTTCAAACCATCATCCCTATTCATATTGTTAGAGGATTTTTCAATTTCAATTGCTTCTTTAATTCTTCTTTTTAAATAGTGGTCTTCCTTATGGATTAATTTAGCTTGTTCCATACATATATAGTGAGAGGAGTAGCTTGTTCCATACATATATAGTGAGAGGAGGAACAAGCGTGTTCTGCTAGACCTATTTCTAGTAATATCACTAATGTGCTCTTTTAGTCTTACTCCAAAGGATCTGCCTGTTTCCCCTATATAAACTTTACTGCATGAACATGGAATCGAATAAACGCCTTTGTGATTTTTAGGGTCAATTGCATCTTTAGCAGATTCAAGCATGTTTTTTATGGTGTTAGGGGGTGTGAAATCTACCATGATGCTGTGCTTAGCGAGAACTTTGGCAATTTTATTTGTGGTACCTTTGATATAGCGAAGGGAAATTCTAGGGTTTTCAAACGATTTTCTTTTAATTTGTTTACTGGTTAAGGAATCTTTAATTATTTTGTGGATGGTGTGATGTTGATAGCCATTGTTTACAAAAACTTTATGGAGATGGACAAGTTCTTCATCTAGATGCTCTGGGTCGGAGATTCTAGAGGCTCTGGTGGTTAGGGTTTTGATGACACCCATTTTTTGCTTAGGATGGTGGTGGGAGTTTGCATGGAGATATCTGTCAGTGTGGGTCTGTTTTCTGAAGACTTGGTGGCTCAGCTTACCATTTTTCTTGGTGAGGAGGACATCCAAGAAGGGGAGCTGGTTGTCTTTCTCAATTTCAATGGTGAATTTTATGTGTTGAGAGAGGCTATTTATATGTGATAAGAAATCCATGAGCTTATCTATACCATGGCTCCATTTAGCAAAAATATCATCTACAAATCGTTTCCATTCTTCAGGTGTGAGGAGGAAATACCTAAGGGCCATTTGCTCAAAGTGTTCCATGTAAAGATTGGCAATCAATGGAGATAATGGACAGCCCATTGCAACACCATGAGTTTGCTCATAAATTTTACCTTTAAAACTGAAGTATGAAGATTTAAGGCAAATGCTTATAAGTTCCACCGTTTCTAAGTCTGTAATGTTCTTTAAGACTTCTAAGGCTTCATCTACTGGAACCATAGTGTAGAGAGATACCACGTCAAAGCTAACCATTAGGTCATTGTCGTTAAATTCTAGGTTTTTGATCCAATCTATGAAGGAGGAGGAGTCTTTGATGTAAGAAGGAGTGGTCCCTGATAAGTGTCTAAGTTTGCTTGCTAGATATTTAGCTAACCAGTAAGTGGGGGATCCTATAGTGTTCACTATAGGTCTTAATGGAACACCAGATTTGTGGATTTTAGGCACTCCATAAATTATAGGGATAATGGCATTATTAGGAATTAATTTTTTCTTAATGGAGGCATCAAGGGAGGAGCATTTAATTTTATCACTTACTAGGCGAAGAATTTTACTGCTAGGGTCTTTGTTTAAAACTCTATAACAGCCACTGTTGACTAAGTGTTCTTCCATTTTATGCTCATAGTCAGTCCTATTCATGATGACCGTGGCATTACTTTTGTCGGCTTTTAAGATAACGATGTTCTTGTTGTTTCTGATGTTTTTTAGGGCTATGGCTTCTTCTTTGGATATGTTGCTGGGGGAGGTCTGGCATTTCTAAGAATTCTGGACACATCTTGTCTTATTTCTTGTGCTTTGTTTTGGTCATTGTTTTTTATGATGACTTCAATATTACTTATAATGTCATATATGGGAATTTTGGCTGGGGATACTGCAAAATTTAGACCTTTTTCAAGAAGCAGTTTTAAGTTGTCATCTACCACTAGCTGAGAGAGGTTTACTACTGTTGAATTGTTACTGAGGCGGTGAAGAGAATTAGAGGAGTTCTTGCTATGGTCACCGTCCACTGCGAGAGAGGCTTCATTACTTTGCTGAGGTTCATGAATCTGCTGTGTAGGAATATGACTATCCTTCTGCGCTGATATGTGGTTGATCTGCGTTACATCTTTTTCAAACTGCGTGGCTGTATTACCAGTGTGCTCCTGCGTGGGAATAAGACCTCCATTCTGCGCTGCTACGTGGCTGATCTGTGCTGCATTATTTTCAACCTGCGTGGCTATATAACCAATGTGCTCCAGCGTAGGACTAAGACTTACATCCTGTGTTGCTGCTTTGTTAATCTGTGCCTTATCTTTTTCACACTGCGTGGATACATGACCAGTTAGTTCCTGCGCAGGGAATAGACTTGCAACATGCGTGGATCTGCTGCTGGAATGCCCACTGTTTAGGCTTCGATTAATACTTGGACCCTTCACACTGATAGATTCATTATTGTGCTGTGAAGAGTTGCTGGAGGTACTCATATCCAGGTGTGAATTTAACAGAACTTGCGCGTTGCTTATTTCAGGGATACGAGGATTGGGACGGGAGCAAGGAGCTGGGTAATATAAAGGGGAATAAGCAGAATTGTTAATGAGGTTGAAGTTCCTCAGTGAGTTCAATTTACAGGTTTTTTTGGTTAGAATAAAATTGAGAAATTTCTCAGCTTTGCAGTAAGTGAGGGCGTCTAGATTTCGCCAGAGATCAGAGCTAAGAGTTGAAGATAGTAAGAGGTGTAAACCCAGAAGATTTTTAGAGGTTTTAATTAACTGAAATCTGGCAAATTTAATTTCATGTTTTATTAGGGTTTTGCTAAGATTATTAAAAAGAGAAATGTTACGACCACGATTAAGAGGATGGTTGCATTTGGCGAACTTAGGAGTGAGGTTTTCATCTCTGCATTGCTTAAGAAATATGAGGTTGGATAGGATTCTGGCTCTAATTCTCTTCACCGCCTCAGTAACAATTCAACAGTAGTAAACCTCTCTCAGCTAGTGGTAGATGACAACTTAAAACTGCTTCTTGAAAAAGGTCTAAATTTTGCAGTATCCCCAGCCAAAATTCCTATATATGACATTATAAGTAATATTGAAGTCATCATAAAAAACAATGGCCAAAACAAAGCAGAAGAAATAAGACAAGATGTGTCCAGAATTCTTAGAAATGCCAGACCTCCCCCAGCAACATATCCAAAGAAGAAGCCATAGCCCTAAAAAACATCAGAAACAACAAGAACATCGTTATCTTAAAAGCCGACAAAAGTAATGCCACGGTCATCATGAATAGGACTGACTATGAGCATAAAATGGAAGAACACTTAGTCAACAGTGGCTGTTATAGAGTTTTAAACAAAGACCCTAGCAGTAAAATTATTCGCCTAGTAAGTGATAAAATTAAATGCTCCTCCCTTGATGCCTCCATTAAGAAAAAATTAATTCCTAATAATGCCATTATCCCTAGAATTTATGGAGTGCCTAAAATCCACAAATTTGGTGTTCCATTAAGACCTATAGTGAACACTATAGGATCCCCCACTTACTGGTTAGCTAAATATCTAGCAAGCAAACTTAGACCCTTATCAGAGACCACTCCTTCTTACATCAAAGACTCCTCCTCCTTCATAGATTGGATCAAAAACCTAGAATTTAACGACAATGACCTAATGGTTAGCTTTGACGTGGTATCTCTCTACACTATGATTCCAGTAGATGAAGCCTTAGAAGTCTTAAAGAACATTAGAGACTTAGAAACGGTGGAACTTATAAGCATTTGCCTTAAATCTTCATACTTCAGTTTTAAAGGTAAAATTTATGAGCAAACTCATGGTGTTGCAATGGGTTGTCCATTATCTCCATTGATTGCCAATCTTTACATGGAACACTTTGAGCAAATGGCCCTTAGGTCTTTCCCCCTCACACCTGAAGAATGGAAACGATTTGTAGATGATATTTTTGCTAAATGGAGCCATGGTATAGATAAGCTCATGGATTTCTTATCACATATAAATAGCCTCTCTCAACACATAAAATTCACCATTGAAATTGAGAAAGACAACTAGCTCCCCTTCTTGGATGTCCTCCTCACCAAGAAAGATGGTAAGCTGAGCCACCAAGTCTTCAGAAAACAGACCCACACTGACAGATATCTTCATGCAAACTCCCACCACCATCCTAAGCAAAAAATGGGTGTCATCAAAACCCTAACCACCAGAGCCTCTAGAATCTCCGACCCAGAGCATCTAGATGAAGAACTTGTCCATCTCCATAAAGTTTTTGTAAACAATGGCTATCAACATCACACCATCCGCAAAATAATTAAAGATTCCTTAACCAGTAAACAAATTAAAAGAAAATCGTTTGAAAACCCTAGAATTTCCCTTCCCTATATCAAAGGTACCACAGATAAAATTGCCAAAGTTCTCGCTAAGCACAGCATCATGGTAGCTTTCACACCCCCTAACACCATAAAAAACATGCTTGAATCTGCTAAAGATGCAATTGACCCTAAAAATCACAAAGGCGTTTATTCGATTCCATGTTCATGCGGTAAAGTTTATATAGGGGAAACAGGCAGATCCTTTGGAGTAAGACTAAAAGAGCACATTAGTGATATTACTAGAAATAGGTCTGATAAATCAGGTCTAGCAGAACACGCTTGTTCCTCCTCTCACTATATATGTATGGAACAAGCTAAATTAATCCATAAGGAAGACCACTATTTAAAAAGAAGAATTAAAGAAGCAATTGAAATTGAAAAATCCTCTAACAATATGAATAGGGATGATGGTCTGAAACTTAGTAATACCTGGAAACCCTTACTAAATAAAGTAAAGTAACTTTAATTTTTACAAATTCCTCCCTGAGATAGCATTCACAGCTCATGCTTTTAATATAAAAATCAAATTTAATTAAATTTAAAATATATATATATATATATATATATATATATATATATATATATATATATATATATATATAAATTAATTAACTAATTAAAACAAAATTTATACTAAATTTAAAATTAATTTAATTAATTAATTAATTAAATTAAATTAAATTAATTGTAACTTAAATTTAGTTTAAATTTATTCTAACTTTAATTTAGCTTTATCTTAGGTTAAATTAATTTAACTTAACTTAGGTCAAAGTAATTTAATTTAGTTTAAATTAATTTAATTCAGGTTAAATTAATTTGAATTTTATTTTTAATTTAGGTAAACTAATTTAACTTAGATTAAAACAAAAATTTATTAGGTTAGATTAATTTAACCTAATTAAAAGTAATTTAGGTTCAATTAATTTTTATTTAGGTTAAAAATTAAATTAATTTATTTAATTTAGGTATATTAATTTAGGTTAAAGTAAAGTATTTTAGGTTCAATTATTTTTTTTTTAGGTTAAAAATTAAATTAATTTAATTTAATTTAGGTATATTAATTTAATTTAGGTTAAAGTAAATTAATTTAGGTTAAATTAATTTAGATTAAATCAATTTAGGTTAAATAAATAATTTAATTTAGATTAATTTTGGTTAAATTAACTTAGGTAAAATCAATTTTTAGTTTTATTTTTAATTTAGGTCAGATTAATGTTATTTTTAATTTAGTTTTTAGCTAAAATCAAATTTAAAAACAAAATTAAAATTAATTTAATTAATTTATCTATAAATACATGGAAATCTAGCCGACCTCACCTCCCCTTAGTTATCTCTCCATCCTTCTATTAATAGGTTCACAATTTTCTTGGCTCTCTCTTCTCAAAATACAGATCTCATTACCCTGATGATGGACTCACCTAGCTAGTCCGAAACGTCGGTTTCATAAATTGCTCACAGGTTTTTCCATTGTATTAAAAATCTCTTCCAACCTGTATGGAATCTCTCTTAACATTGGTTGCTTGACTCTATTTGGGGACTGAGAATTGGTGTTGAAACAAGTAAAGAACCAGTGTCTGAACAAACACCCAAGATTGAAGTTTTATAGGAATGAAGTATGGGATTTGGTTGAAAAGTTTTTCGTAGCCTTCAACATCTAGTTCGAGCGCAAAGAATGAAATAGGATGGCTAAATCTTTGGAAATTGCTAGTAGTAATTTCAAACCCCCTCAAAACCCATTATTCAAATGTGAGGTTGAGGTCAGGTATAAGCCTTCAATACCAGATAATGTAAAGCACTGGTAGGTGTTTGAAGATTAGGGGAAAATCAAATGCCTTATGGAGGTAAATGGGGAGTTCTCAAACTGAGTGATTGATTAGGAGAATGAAGAGATAACAGATGAAAAATAGGTTAAGTTTAGGAAGGAGTGTATTTCTAGTCATAAAATATTTCAGCTAAAGGGAAATACCATCCCCAGAGGGTTGTTTCCATTGGAAAGGCTCTTCAACTCTAATGATGTGGCTCCTAAGCTAACTGAACATTAGATTGAGGAAGATGTGGAACATTATAATACTGGCATAGAAGACGACCCTAGAGTAATCAAGCTAGGTAAAGGAGTTCCTCAAGAATACAAACAAAGATATATTGAAATTTTTAAGAAATGTATGATGTGTTTGCTTGGTTATTTGATGACTTAAAAACTTTTGACACCAATGTCATACAACACAAAATTACCTTAAAAGTGGAGTAAAGCCATATAATCAAAATCCCAAGAAGATAAATCCTTTGTTACTGCAATTAATTAAAAAGGAGGTGAAGAATCTATTACAAGCTAAGGTCATTATGCCTTTGAGATATTAAGATTGGGTAGAAAATTTAGTTCCTATTAGAAAGAAAAATGGAGAAATAAGGCTATGTGTTGATTTTGTAGGTAGTAGGGTCCACCCAAATGTCCATGACGGATGGTTTCTATAGATATAAGCAGGTCATTGTATACCCTAGGGATCAGAAGAAGACAACCTTTACTACACCATGGGAAACATTTATGTATGCCAGAATGCCTTTTGGCCTCATCAATGTTGGAGCCACTTTCCAAAAAGATATGGATATAACATTCATTAGAGAACATGATAAATTTGTAGTGATTTACCTCGATCACATCACTATTTCTTCCAAAACATATGAGAAACACATTAAACACTTATAGCTCATTTTTGAAAAATGAAAAAGGTACAGTTTGTCCTTAAACCCAAAGAAATCACAATTTCTTTAAATGAAGGAAAACTATTGGGACACATTTTGGTGAAGGAAGGAGTGAAGATTGATCCCAAAAGGGTGGAAGCTATTAAAAATATTCCATTAGCAAGGAATAGGGAATAAATCCATGTTTTCTTGGGAAGAATCGACTTTTTAAGAAGGTTTATACCAAATTACGCTAAAATTGTCAAAGAGATCAAAGAGATGTTGAAGAAGGACAAGGAAGTAAAGTGGACTGTAGAAACCAGGGAATCATTCTCTAGAATTAAAAAATATTTTGCAGAAGCCTCAAACTCAGCTAGTCCAGATTATCAAAATCTATTTCTCATTTTTTATTTTACTTCTCCTAACACGGTGACAACTATTTTATTTTAGAAAAATAATGAAGGACAAGAGAAACTAATTTCATGTTTTAGTCAAGTGTTAGGAGATGCTGAGTTAAAATAAAATATTTTAGAAAAACAGGCTTATTCCTTGGTCAAAGCCCCAAAGGCTTTACGAATTTATGTCCTGCAGTCAAATATAACATCTTATGTTCCTACAACTATTGTGAAAGATATCCTTGTTTAGGGTGATAGTGAAGGAAAAAGGGGTAAGTGGATCACCAAGATATAGGAATATGATATGGATATCAAACCCATTAAGTTGATCAAGGGGTAGGGATTAGCTAAAATATTGTCAGAGACCAACTACCAGGCCTTATGTATAAACTAGCTAGCAGAGAAGGATGGAGAAAGTGAAAAAGTAGAGAGACAACAAAATATTGAGGCATCATAATAGAAAATTTAGATGAAGTACCTTGTCTCACATTGGTTTACATATTGTCCATTACTTACCTTTTTTGAGTTGTTCAGTAAATTTTGACAAAGTTAAATATAGGACTTTGAGACTGCAGGCCCATAAGTTTGTTATTTCAAATGTCTAGTTGTATAGGAAGGATCCAGTGGGGATTTTTTTTATGAATAGTCAAAGAAGATATTTATAAGGTGATTGATGAGTTCCATAATTATCTTGATATAGGACATTACAGTTGGAGAGCCACAACCCATAAGATCCTCAAAGTAGGTTTTTATTGGCCCAAGTTGTTTGGTGAGGTGCATACATATGTTCGGGCTTGTCAGAAATGTCAGATTTTTGTAGAGAAACAGAGGTTGGCACCCCTTCCCTTGATCCCTATTTTTGTGGAAGATCCCTTCAAGAAATGGGGGTTGGACTTCATTAGAGAAATACACCCACCATCAAGTGGTCAACATAAATGGATACTTACAACCACTGATTACTTCATTAAATGGGTGGAGGCCATCCCAGCCATAAATGCAACCGATGCAGTGGTCAACAAGTTTATGGAGGAGAACATCCTTGCCAGATTTTGTTGTCCAAGGAAGATCATCATTGATAATTCTCAGGTATTTAAGTTAGTAAATTTTATTAATTTTTTCCAAAGGTATCACATCATCATAGGCCACTCCACCACCTACTATCCACAAGAAATGGATTGGCCTCATCCTCAAACAAAACTCTAGTGAGGATTCTCAAGAAGACCATATCAAAAAGACAAAAAAACTGGGACTCACAACTGAAGTTTTCTATATCATCTAATAGGGTTACTACCAAGAGGTGAATTGGGAATTCCCGTTTTGAGTTGGTGTATGGGAAGGATACATTTTTCCCTATCCAATCAACGACGCCAATAGCTAATATTCTACAAGATGTTGAGGAGGAGCCCACTTTTTTGTCTAGGAGAATAAATCAGCTGGTAGAACTGCAAGAAAACAGAGAGAAGGTAACTCAGAATATGATTAATTATCAGGAAAGGATGAAATCTCTTTTTGACAGAAAGGCAAGGGATAGATACTTACAACCAAGAGATTTGGCACTCAGGCGGGATGTTAGAAGAGAGGATAAGGGACAACATGGGAAGTTTGATCCCTTATGGTTTGGACCATTCAATATATCTAAAGAAAAGGGAAACAAAACCTTCTTACTAGAAAATGTGGACGGTGAAGTGCTTGGACTGCCTATGAATGGGTAGTTTCTCAACCTCTATTTGCATCATTAAGGAGGTCCATTCTAACCCACTATAAATAGCGGTGACCCTTGTACATACCAAATAGGTTTTTTTTTTCTTACTGCTATTTTGTTTTATGAGTACTTGAATACTCAATGCCCAATGGATAAGGCTTTAATCTGCAGGTTCTTAATACATTGGTTATAATACATTGTCCCTGATTGGAGCTGATGTTGTTGTCTACCGTAATTTTTTATGTGTGTCGAGAGAGCTACATGGACATCTCTGCGGAAAATATAGATAAATTGGTGAGGTGGGCAATGTTCGGCCCTACTAGTTCACTAGAAGTCTCCATTGCAAGAGTTGAAATCAATACAATCTTTCACTAAGCGAATCCAGTAGTGTAGAAAGAGAAAATAGGAAAGAAACGATCTTGTAATTAATGGTCGAGCATGTATTAGGGAAGATAATCATTCATATCCGCCCAAATGACCCCGGTAGACACTTTCGGGGGGTAACTTGTGTTATCATCAAAAACTGATCACCTAGCCATTTCTAACTAGGTGGATTTAAATACACCATGTGGATTTAATTTTACGATAGTAAATTCACTTTCACTGTGAAAAATAATTTAGTAAACGATTTTTATTAAGTTATTTTCTAATTTAAATTAAAAAACCCCATGAGAATAATTACATAAATCATTATTTATTTCATTTTCTCTATGAATTATTATTAAATCATTATTTAATAATTATTCCTTATCACATTTGACTATATCCCTTAGGAATATTTAAATAAATAATTATTTATTTAAATTTCCTTATTTTTGTTATTAGAATAATTATTAAATGACTATTTAATAGTTATTTTGATTTCACACCTTTCTTGTTTCTCACGAAATAGTTAATAAATCATTTTATTTGTTAATTATTTCTAAATAAAGGAATTTAACCATTATAAATTCCTTTTCCCTCTCCAATAAATATAATAAATATTCCAAGTAGTTAGATCTGAATTTGGTCAATAATATTTTACTATTTTCCATTTTTCAGATTAACTCCATGCTTTGCTACATAAAGAGGGTTTTCCATTCATTCCTCAACATGATCATTATCATCGTCAACAATATCGTCATTTTCTTGACCTCCCATTTGAGTTCCTCACTTTGTTTTTGGATTTCACATGATTGAGAGAGGAAATTCTATTTTTGAAGCATCAAGGATATCAAAGGACCCATCCCACGGAGGGGGACTTACAGACCAATATGTAGATATCCTTCAGTAGGTGTTATCAATAAATATTTATTCATTTAGAATTGTCTTTCCAATTGGGTTATTATTATGGATACATTATTTTGTTGCTATTTGTTTTGAATCTTGTTTTCTTTTACTGCATATTTTCCATTTGTATTGCATATATAGAATGACAGTAGCCATCAACTTGTTGTTAGGGTCACTTGTCACCTAATGACTTAAGTGAGGATTCCAAGAATTTTCACACTAACAACTTGTACGAAAATTATGTGGGCGCTACCCCCCAAGAGTGGAAAAGTCAACGGGTCGAGATCGGCTGATCAAAGACCTAGATTGATTCTAGGGTGTTTGTATTTGGTCATGCCCTTCCGTCCATCACATGTCGGAGATAGGTGGGGACCACCTACTATTCACGGATCGGCCAAAAGTAAGCAAGCGCTAAAGGTAATAGTAAATACCCCACCCCCACGCTCTCGTCCAACTGTCACCCCTCCAATCATATTTCGGCATGTGTTCCCCCTGTGACCTCATCTGACTTCATGCAACCATTTCCCCTCCCCCTATAAGAGCCTTTCCCGGTTCAACCATTTGAATTCAAATATTCTCTTCCTATTGCAAATATCTCCTGTCATTCAAATGGTTTGCATTGTCGTTCATCCACTAAATTGATCTAGGGCTCCCATCAACATCATTGTCCAACTCTCACCTAGTCAACAAGGTAACCCGCTAGTCTCCCACCTGCAAATTATTTGTCTCTATGCTAAAAGTGAATAAAACGGCCCCAAATACCCTCAAATCTGGGGAAGTCAACCCTCCTCGAACATCAAACCATTAATGGACACATAGGTGCAAATATTTAACCCACCCTATCTTTACCACATGTCGGACATCCGGTTTGACATGAATGGCCACCACGTAAGGGGAGAGGACCCCTTAAGGGTAGTTAACTCAAGGATCTAGTCTCAAGTTGTGACTTTTGTTTATCATTTCCTTGAGTTTATTTTTTGGTTGTTGCGTCGTACATTGAGAAGAAAAATTGTTTCATATTTTCTACTAGAACCAAAATCTTGGAGCTGACCCTAGAGTTGATTTAGAAAGATCTAATATACCCAACTTCTCTTGAGCCTCAGAAATTCACTGAAACCACTTTGTTTTACAACTATGCCGCCCTATCAACTGGGGAACATCAGGCCTTCTTGCAAATGATTTTGGCTCCTAACCGCCAATCCTTTATGTTCCTGATAGCTTACAAATATCTAAATTTACAAAGGTAGTACAACCCATCCTCAATGTAGTTTCCCTTATGTTTGGAGGAGAGGGTGCCAATATTGCTACTAAAACCATTGTAAGGTTTCTGGCAGAGATGATGCAGAAAGGCCATCTACTTGATATGCCTTCTTTCTTCACTGCTTATATCAAATTCTAGTTGCACCACTTTTCTACCACCTCGTTCTTTAGATACTATTCACTAATATTTTATTTGTTCCTATACACTCATGTTGATGAATTTGAATGCATAGGTCTCAGTGTGATGGATTCAAACAAGTAGAGGAATTTTAGCTTTGACTGGGACGTTTCTATTAGGGAGAAACCAAAAAATGAGGGCTACTCCAAATTTATATCCTCTTACATGGCCAATTATTACAAAATCATTCATAATGTCTCCCACCCAAGAATCTCACCTCAACAAAAACAAATCCTCCAGCTCAGTAAGGACACTAGGGTGGATGATTGGTTTTTTTTTTAGGATTATACCAAGATAATCCTACATGTGTTCATGCTAATGAGAATATTTTCGTTGGAATTTATTAAAGAGAGATGCACATGGACCAATTCCATTTTGTCCCTGCTAAAAAGGGCCATATGATCAAGTTTAGTAAGCCTATAGGCCCTTTCATTGTTAGCATCATGCAGGCCTTGCAACCAACTGAGAATCTAATGAAAGAGATGAATTTTGAAATGGGGAATATTTGGCATTATGAACCTCATGATGTCATTGCAAAGAAAAGAAAAAACATTAATGCTTCAACTTATGATCATGAATACAGGCCAGATATTGAGTGGAAAGCTAACTTGTATTCATGGTCCTATTAACGATGTTAGACCCACCAACATTCAGGGAGAAAAGTGAGCCTCTAAGTGAGAGGTAATAGTGCCATGCAAGAACAGGCACATGTGAACCAAAAATACATGTCCAACCTCCAACGGAATAATCCACAATCGATGTCACTAACGGTCGTTACAAGAAATGAGCAAAGAAATATCCATCTAACATCCAACATGGTAGTCCACATCGGATGTGACAGTCAATATAACCAATAATAAAAGAAAGGTAAGTCTAGTATCCTGCGGAATAGTCAACAAGGATGAGACAACAATGGAAACCATTACAACACAGTCCCAACAAGATAAGCACTAAAATAACTGAAATATTTCAATTATCTTAGTACATGTGAAAGCAAACAAAAATACAAGCGTTTACATAATAGTATTACAAACATTCATAAGTCATGCATGAAGAATGTGCTTGCCTTAAAAGGATTATGTTATTAAGAAAAAGTTTGAAGACACATATTTACATTGTACATCAGTAGCCCCAGTAGTGGGACATTGGAGTGACTCCTTACTCCTCAAAGAACTAGTTGATCTCTCTAATGCCTTCGGGAGGATCCAAGGTGAAAAGTGCTTTGCTCATACAATGAGGGGGTATCTATAACCAAGGGGTGATGCTTATCCCTTATGACTCTTTGACTACCCTCATGGTTGTTCAACTTCCTATGACATTTCAACTTAAATGACTCTTCATATTCATGTGTGTCCATTGGACTTCCACTTTACAATAGATTTTATTTACATTATACATGGTCAACAATAATGATGTGGCATATGAAAGCTAATGACACAACTTGACATGACACTACTAACATGGACTGGATTGATGATGTGGCAATGTCAAGCCATTATTGCTGCTGAGTGATGGATGTTTTCTTGGATATTATTTCTCTTCTCCTATGCATATCTTGGTGATACAGGGTCTTCAATCATATTCGGCCTTGGAAGATGGTTGCACACTTGTATTCCTTTTTCTTATTCTTGGTAGGTCCACTCGTTCATTCAACTACAAGTGATTCTTTAGGAATGCTTTCTCCTTCTTCTCCTCCTTCATCATCTCGCCATGACTTGATAGTGTATTTGTTCCTACAATTCACTCACGATGGGACAACATCAATTTGAAAACTCCCTAGTCTAACATGATGCATTATTATCCATGAACTAATCCTAGGACAAGTGACATGATAGGAGATAGGGCCAAGTAATTTCACATTGCACAGTTTCAGGTGATAGGGAGAGAGGTCGATCACTGAGACTACGTAGAACACAACTCAGGCTTGAGAGAGGAACATTTTAGCACAATCCCGGCTGGGGAAAGAAATTGTGTAGTGATCATTGGGAGCTAGGATTGCATAGTTGAAGCCAACAGTGCGTGATGTGGGATGAGGCCCTGGGGGTCAGTTCTACATAGTTTTCAGAGGCAAGGAGAACTATGCAGCTGAGGGACCTAGAGGATAGATCTGCATAGTCCTTGAGATCAATGAGACCTGAATGAGGGAGAACACTAGGAGACACTTTCACACATTTCTGGAGGCCAAGGAAGGCTGGGTTCTTTGCGGATTATGGGGTTCCAATTAGCAAGAGAAAAATCTTGAGGACTGACTATGCGAAGTGCACAGTTGAAGTCAGAATCGGAGGAATGTTGCATAATTATAGGGGTCATGTAAGGCTGCTGAGCTCTGGAATTGCACAGTACGACTGTCCTGGAGGATAGTGACTACAAATTGCGTATGTCTAGGAAGCAAGGTCACAACACTAAGGGCTGAGACTGCAAAGCGCATAGTTCATTCAGGGTCTGATGCAGTTGAATTAACTGGTCAAGAAGATTTTTGGAAAAATGGCTAAGTGTGGGAGTAATATAGAATTTTTATAAGCTTGAACTAGTGATCACACACTTATCATGCTTCAATGACACAACAACATAGACCACTGGAGCAACAAGAAAGCATTCCCCTCTGTGTGATTGTCTCATAACAAGAAGTGACAAGTGTGACACTTCAGATAGAGCTTAGGATGACCATGAGGACACTTGTGCAATAGTGCTCAAGTCTTTTTGTATGAGTATGAAAAATGGTTTCATGGCTAGGACAACACGTATTGCATTTCTTCTAGTTGGATAGGATTGAAAACACATAAGTACAAAATTGAGTATAGACATGAAGATTCCAAACTGGACATACGTTCATGGTTGGAAAAAAACTTTCCTTATGGATGCATCGTATTTTCCATCAGAACTTCACCAGCCAAAAGGTGTAACCAACACAAGGAAGATGGACAAAAAACTAGCCAAGTGTTGTAGTTTCACAAGACTCTTTGAACTTCAGACATACACACACTTGGAATCCAAAACTCAGTAAGGCACAACACTTATTCTCATGACAAAACAACACAAAACTGAAGAAAAACATAAACAACAAAAAAAAAAAAGCTATGAACATAGTGGGGGCCGCAGTCCCAGATCGTCATTGAAAATATTGTTTTAAGTCTTGGCCATTAACAGGGAGAGAGTCAATCTTCCTATCAAGTGATTAAGGACGATATGTGTGTTGGCCAAGCTTTTCGTGCACTGTGTAACAACCAATCCACATGGACTGAAACTTAGTATGTTTGCCTCTGTCTTTGTGGGCTTTGTCCCACTTCAAGGATAAGTCACCCACATTAAATTTATTCTTCCCTGCAGACTTTCTATCAAAACATCTCTTGATACGACTCTGGTGAAGTGAAAATTTTTCTTTTTCTTTTAGCCTTTCCTCTTGTAACTTGTGAAAATTTTCGATCCTATGTTGAATCAGAAGGCATGGTTTTCCTTGGGATTCTTGGGACAATTGGAGAGTGGGAAATTAGATGTTCGGTGGGAGGATGACTTCTTTTCCATGCACCAGGAAGTAATGGGTGGTGTTCAGAAAAGGCTTAGGTGTGACTCGTTCATCACATAAGGCATTCACCAAAGTGGAGTGCCAGTTTCGCTATTAAGAGAATATGGTCCTTTTGATGATACATATGATGTTCTTGTTCGTGGATTCAACAAGACCATTTCCCTGTGGATAATAATTAGCATAATGTTGGAAGATGATACCATTTTCCAATAAAAAATCATAAATATTTAATGAGGAAAAGTATGTTGCATTTTCAAAAACAAGTGACGCAGGAACGCTGAACTTGGAGATGATATTCTGCTGTAGAAATTTGATGACTTCATAATCGTTCACTTGTTTTATCAGAACTGCCTCTCTCCACCATGTGAAATAACATGTAGCAGTTAAGATATAGCGGGGCTGCTGACCTCTGATTTTTTTCCGCCACTCCTTTGACAAACCAGGTACTTGTGGTCATAAGCATGAGAATCCTTGAATAATTTATGCCAATAAAAGCCAGCCCACATAACCTTATGTGATATAGTGTTTCCTGCAAAGTGTCCCCCGACTGGTCCATCGTGGAGATCACGTAAGACCTTGTCTAAATCATGTGCCTCCAAACACCTGAGTAATATTCCATTGTGTTGCTTCTTAAACAACACCCCATGAACCAATTGATATGAAAATTATTTGAGTTAGAGTGCCCTCTTCTACCACATAAATAAGTGAGAGGGAATGGTTCCATGCTCAAGGTATTGCCACACATATGCATACCAAGAGTTTCTATCTAAAGTGGGGGAGGCTCGGTCAATGTTGTACATCTCGATCTCTTGCTCCCATCCTGTGAGTTCTTCTTCTTCCTCTTTTGAGTTGACTTCTTCTGTTTCTAATTTGCAAAGACCATGACCTTTAATGGTGTGAAATGGCTTGATGTCAATATTGTATTCTTGTAATCCAGTCATCCAGTTCACCCTTCTTTCACTCAACTCTTGTTGAACAAGAAATGACCCGACTGCTGGTTGTGGAACAAAGATAATACAATGATTTTTCAACAGACATGGTCTAAAGTGTTTTACCACCTTGTAAGCTACATAAGCTTGATTTTCCATGATAGGGTATTAAGCTTTGGTCCTGGTAAGCTTGCACTCATGAAGGAGATAGGTCGTTCATTGTTCAACTCATCGTTTTGAGTGATCACAGCAGCAAGAGAGGTGTCGAAAGTGAAAGTGTAGAGCAATAAGTCTTTTCTGAAGTCTGGGTTGTACAACGCGGGTTCTTCCACTATAGATTACTTAATACTAGTGAATGTTTCATTTGCCCTTCTATCCTGTTTATAAATTGTCTTTCTTGATCATCTCTTATATTGGTTTAACAATTTGAGCATAGTCAAAGATGAACATTCGGAGGAAGTTGATCTTGCCCAAGAAAGACTAAATGGCTTTCTTGTTCACTGGGTGGGGAATCTACGTGATGATTCTGACCCTGTCTGAGTCCACCTTAATCCCACCTTTTGCAATGATGTGTGCTAGGAGATTACCTTCGGACACTTCAAAGATACTCTTCTTAGGATTCAAGGATATCCTGCATTTACGACATCGCTCAAAAATCTTCTTCAAATGGCGTAGGTGGTCTGACCTATATTTTGAAAATGCTATCATGTCATCAAAGTATACCGCTATGCTCTTCCCAATAAGCTCGCAAAAGGAGATGTCCATTGCACATTAGAATGTTACACCAGCATTAACCAACCCAAATGACATTCGTTGAAATGTGAATGTGCCCCACTTTGTTCAGAATGTAGTTTTTAATCTATCAGAATTTGCTACTAGAACCTTATTGTAACCCAAAAATCCATCGAAAAAGGAAGAAATTTTGGCCCCAGATACTATTTGCAATATTTGCTCCATGGACGACACTGGGTAATTTTCGTTGTTTAAGGCACGATTAAGATTGTGAAAATCTACGCACAAGCGGTTATCTAAGGACTTCTTTCTCATAGGGACTAAGTTTGATACCCACGTTGAATGTCACACCTTGTAAATGATTCAAGCATCCAAATTTTTTCTCAATTCCTTCTATATGAGGGTCTCAAGTGTTGGGTGTGACTTCCTTAGTTTTTGTTGAAATGGCTTGGCCCCTTCCTTGATTGGTATCACATGATGGATTATTTGTGTGTCATATGTCTTGATATCATCATACATCCACCTCAGGACATCATGGTACTGGTTGAATAAGAGGATGATGACTTGCTGCTCTTGTGGTGTGCAACAAGTACCGATATTAACATAATTCAAATATTCCTTAGTTCCTAAGTTCATTTTCTCATGTGATAATGTAGAACTATGGGTCTTGGCATTCACGGCTCCTTGGAAGTGGTTCTACAAATTACAAATTTTCCAGTGATACCACACCCTTAGGGATGAGGTTGCCTTTACCTGCACTGACTGTGTTTTGCAGTGTCTACTCGCACTTGTCCTCATCAATTGTTGCATCTTTGAATACATCAGTGTTGGCCATAAAGTACAATATTTGTTGGTTGTCATAAAAAACACATAAGTTAGTTATGTTATATGGGATGGATGGTTTATATAGAATTTGAATAGTAAATTTGTCCCTTAAAGGTAACATCCTAGCAGCTCTATTTTCCAAGGAATCCACAGCTGCATTATGCATTCTTGGTACTGAAATAATATTAAAAGCTTGGAAGTGAGAGATGAGTCACCATACCTCTTGTTGATAACTCTTAAGATGAGGTGACACATAATGTATAGTGTTACATACCTAATGCAGCATGATTTCAGTGTCACATACCACTTTCATAACAACAACATTGAGGTCAATGGCCTTTTGTAAGCCCAAGATGATTACTTCATACTCTGTAGTCTTGTTTGGGCACTCGAATTAGACTAGAGATCAAGTGTTTTCTCTGTAGTGGGTCTATTAAAAAACAACTAGCTATAAAGCCCTCATGTGTCTTGGATCTATCAAAGTACATTTTCCATATATCATATGTACAAGGACTGCTTATTGCACTACTACTACTACTGCTAAATGTACAAAGTTCATTATCACCAGTTGGAAATGGAAGGAGGCCAAACTGTGTGTCTAGTGGAACTGGGGATGGCTCTACAAGGTAGCCCCCAACTATGTTTCCATTTTTTTTTTTCCAATAATAAGTTATGTGAAAGCCATTGGCTTGTTATGTTCATTCAAGGGAGTCAATGTCTGCTTCATGTATCTCTCTAGCTCTACCTAAATCTAATTATTCCTGCCTCTATATGGAAGCCATAAGTGTGATGAGTCTATGGAAAAGTATCCTTGCAACTTGCTTGACCAGTCTCTACTCAGTAATACCCCATATGCTTCTGGAATGTCCACAATTCCAATATTGATACATTGGTGAACTTGTCCATCAGTTGATAACCAGATGATGACATCCCTAAGTTCACCAATTTCTAGGACACAAGTTATGTCCAGCTGATTGATCTGTGGATTTGTCATGTCCCATTGAGCATTGATCTTCTTGGCCACGGATAGTGGCATGAAATTTACCGATGCACCAGAATCAACCAAGAAATTGTGTACATTAAAGTTTAATATTTCAATCGTTAACAAGACTGGTATGCAAAGTGTGTTTTCCTCTAGGTGGAGTGCATTAAGTACAAATGCAAGAGAATCAAGAGAATTACTAGATCCCTTATCTGAAGAGGTAGCATTACTGGTAGAATTTTGTCCAAGTGCTCGTATAAGGATGTCCCATTGGCTCGTGATCTTTGTAAGTTCAAACAGGGAGATGTTTGCACAAGCCTTCTTCATATATTCTACAATGTTGTAATATACAACGTGAAGACTAACCGAGGTATCCATAGATGGAACTAGGTTTATGGTTTTGAGTGGGATGGTTTTGTCTTTACTACTGGTAGAAACACTTTTCATTGGAACTGTTTTCCCAGACTTGCTCTGAGTGTTCTACACAGAGTTAGCTAAAGGACTTAGTGTTCTTGAAATTTTTTCTTTAATTTTTTGTTTCGAAACCTCAATCACAGTGGTCGGCCCTTGACTTCTCAAGTTATATCATTTTCTCTGCTTCTGGGTTATACCATCACTCGTAGATTCCTTATCGACAATACTTTTATGGGATGCATGAACACAATGATGCATTTTTACTGCATGTCGGGTGCTAGGAGCTTCAGTAGCTACAACAACTTCTTCCTCCTCTTCATCGGGCTCAGCCAGATCCTCAACCATGACTCAGTGCAAAAATTGTGAAACTATTTTTCTTGTGGTTGTTTCCATTGTGGGCATGTCTTTTCCGAATGATGCTCATTATGAAATGTGTAGTATGAATCCGTGCCAATTTTTTCAATGTTCAGCACCACATTAGAACTCTGCAAATATTTTTCCGGTTGATTGCTGCTACTGCTAGAGGCTACATTCCTCTCATCATGTACTTGGGTGTCCCACTATTCACACTAGTCCCTCTTATCCTTTGTTTAATTTCAGCCATATTGGTGGTCAAGGACTTGATGAGATGAGTAAAGATTTCAAGATCATTCAATTTTGTTTCCTTAGCCTTGCTCACAAAGGCTTGAGAGCTCTTACCTGTGTCCTTGGAGTCCTTTTTGGTTTCATCATTTGTGATGACTCCAATAGCATGTAGGTTCTTCTCAACAGAAATAGCCTCTTCATAGTTTTCTGTTAATGTTGGTCTCGCAGTTTTCTTTACAAACTATGCAATTTTGGTCGGCAAGGCAGAAGTGTAGTAGTTGATGGATATGGCATCATGAGGTTTTGTGTCGTCCAAAAACTTGTTCAATATAAAATTAAATATCTAACTGAAATCCTTAACATTTTCCTTCTACTCCATCTTAAGACTACCCAACTCCTTCAATAACATGGAAGGGGTCTTATCTTCATAAAATTTCTCAAGAAATATTCTTTTGAATGCCCTCCAATTCTGGATGGAGTTTGGAGGAAGGTTATGGTACCATACAGTTTCTCTACCATCCAAGGTACATGCAAAAAGTTTGCATGCAACATCATCATAAAATACCTTAAGTGTTTGCAAACGTAGGTAAAAGATGATTAAGTCATCTTCAACCTTCATAGTCTTGTCAGGGTAATATTTCATCAGGAGATTCTCCTTGTGCCTCGACATCTTATGCAGTATGCCTGGAAGTTCCAATGGGCCTGTTTCTAGGAAAACTAGTGTCTTTTCGATCTGCTAGTCCCACTAGGATTGGCAACTATCCTAGAAACAAACA
This sequence comes from Pinus tabuliformis, assembly GCA_031772625.1. Classification (NCBI taxonomy): domain Eukaryota; kingdom Viridiplantae; phylum Streptophyta; class Pinopsida; order Pinales; family Pinaceae; genus Pinus; species Pinus tabuliformis. Next base: position 269,397,225 of record CM062808.1, on the reverse strand, counting down.
ATCAAAGCAATCCGTGATTTCCTTTATGTATGATAGATAAGAGAGGAGCAAAAGGACCAACCTGGATCTTTTGCTTGACTCCTTGCTTGATTTCTCTCTCCCTTGATAGAGATTGCACCTCTTCTCCTACTTATCCCGCTCAATGAATACCTGTAGAGACAAAGTAACAAAACACCATCAAAGCATCTCGATCTATTATATCATAAACAATGCAGAATCAGAAATACATTGATCATACAATGGCATTCACAAATAACAACATTCACAAATACACGATTGTATGGAGGAAAACTCAAAGAACTTTATTAATAATAGAAGGGAGAATTACAACCTAGCTGTCTGATCTAGCATCATCCTCCCAACATCAAAGCCCTCTTCACCTCATGAAAAGCAAGATCACCCAACAATACAATGCTCTTTCTCAAAGACAAATTATCAGCACTTTCTTACAAATTACAAAATTTCGGCCTCCAGATCTCTCAGATGAGGGATCCATTTATAGATGTATCCAAGGGTGTGAGTCATATCTAGGTTTTTGATTAGTGTCATTCCACTTGTTTTTCTTGGTTCCACTTGGAGATTTCTTGGATCTCTTACTCATCATTGGGTGAATTCAGAGAGGCAAGTGTCACAGGAGAAGTTTCTAGAAGATTCCATGAGCATCCACTTAGCGAATTGTCTCGGAAATTTGTCCATCCTCGCTCATCGGACCCTACAAAAGGCCTCTTCAGTATGCATCGTACCTGGCTAGTGTAGAAGTTAGTATGCATCACACCTTGACAGTGGGGCAGTTAGTATGGTCCAGTTTTGACCAATTTTGAATGGTTTTTCAGGTGGAACTTTTGGGGAATGATGTAATCAGTTGAGTATGATCCTTTAGGGTATGAAACAACATTTTTAGGGGTTAAAGAGCCCTTGGTTTGTCGACATATAATATTGGGTTGCAGTGCCCAAATATGTCTATAACAGTTGCCCCCTAAAGCATGAAGTCATAAATCTTTTGATGTCGGGTGAAATGCTTTATCACAACGATCCGAGGTATTCGAACTGGAAGGTGACCTGTATAAGATACAATACAATACATCATCATCATATTATTTTCATGATCTAGCTGAGGTGGGCATTCCCATGCTCAGCTATATAAATTCATTTTCGTGTACATAGGACAGATAATTTTCTGCTATCGCAGACTGGTTCTTCATATGAAGAGTCATCTTCCTTGGCTTAGATGACTATCTGTGCAACTTCTGTGTACATTTTATGTCTTTATATCCCTGAATATATCGCAGCCCAGATGGATGAAACTAGATCCAGGGTCTTCAAACTCGTTCAATCTTCGCCCAATGTACAAGTCGATCCATGTGAAAAGATGTTCTGAAGTCGAACATGGAAAGACATCGCCTGATTACCAACCAATAATATAAGCTGTTAACGGGCATGAGAGGAATCACTGATAATGATAATGACCCTCAAGGTACTACAGTATAATTCATGTGGTGTGAATATATGATCTGATGTCGAACACCATGCAAATTATTTCGGTCGAAGGCCATTGATGTAAACTTGTCGCTGGAAGTGAGAAACTTGCCATTGAGGCATGCAAGCTTCAAAGTACTAAAAGGGTTGTTTCTATGTCAACTTCTTGGATAATAAGCTGATGTCGATAAGACGTGACCCATCATAGGAGGGCCTTAATGTATCCCACATCTATGACACAAAATGAAGCAAATTATTTTCTGGAGGTGAAAACGATCTGATGATACCAGGTTCAGGAATGACAGTCATGAAAAATGAAGGGTGAAGGTATTGCAGTGGATGAGGCATTGAATGGATGGTGAATTCTCTGAGTGACTTCTCTTGAACATATCAGTGACATTGAGATGGATTGGTAGCATTAACCCCAAAAGATGGATGGTGTGGAGGACCAATGGTGAATGAAATAACCCAACTTGACTCAATCATGGCGATGGAGTGAAAGTGTCATGTTCAAGAGTGACTTGCTACCATAAAATTCTTCAAGTTTTCTTCCATTTTTCCCGAGTCATTGCTGACCAGTACCTATTTATTTTTGTCAAGCTTGAGGAGGATAACATATTCTTATTCTATAATTTTCCCTTTAGGCAAACCTGTCACTATGTTTTAGCGAGTCTAGCGACAGTGAAACTCGTTCTTGTCTGGGTGGACAAGTTTGTCGCTATTGTTTTAAAAATTTTAACGACAAAGACAACTCAGTCATTTTCATGTTTAGAGAGTTTGAAAAGGGATGAAAATAGAACTCCAGTAGTTATTTTTCATAGCATAATCCCTTAAGTCCAAAAAAGATTAAAATAATACAAAAGGGATGACTTTTCGATCACTTTAGTGAGCCAAAAAAGACAAGCGCTCGAACTTTTTTTATGAGATAATCCCTCAGGTCTGAAAAGTTTAAAATACATAGGAGGGATGGCGCTTCCAATCACTTTAGCAAGCTGGAGAGGCCAATTGCTCGACAATCTTTTCATATTTAGCGAGTCTGAAAAGGGTTTAAAGTGGACTCGTTTTTTGAGGAACGAGTGGTATCCGGGGTAGCAACTGGTTCCGGGTAATCTTGGAACTTCTCAAAACATGGTGATGTGAAGAGGGTGGCTAACAAGACCACTCATTGCAGTTGTTCCTAAAAATGGTAAACAATCAAGTGGAAGCGTATGATCGGCCAAACGGATGGAGGTGATGGAGGAAACACAACAAATGTTCAAAAGGCTAATATAATTTGCGATCACAAGGGTTATTTATCAAAGGTGGGTTCATTTTTTAATGAGCTTGAACTTTGGGGGAACATATGATCATTAGTAGGTTTATTTTTTAACGAGATTGAACCATATGATAACATTGCTCATTTTGGGTGCGGGTTCATTTTTTAGCAACGAGCTTGAACCTTGCAAAAAGTATGCTCGATAGCCTTTTTATGTAAGCTAGCAATGACCAAACTACAAAGCTAAAAAAACTATTAAAGCTAAAGAACTGCTGAGGTTAGGTAGGATCGTTTCATCAACTTGTTTAGACAAAACCCTTCCCTTGCTTCACCTACAGAATAGATAAAGGTGAATGGTGTATCAGACCAATCACCTAACCTCAGGAGTTAAAACTAAAAGCTAAAAAATCTAAAAAGCTAAAAAATCAAATTGGTCATTTTTCGCTTGCATAAAAAGGTTTGCATGCCCCTAGGCATCGAGAAAAGGAGAGTCTCCAGTAACCGTATGGGAATCACTGTCGTTAACAAGGATTGTTTTTTTCAACGGTTTAGACAAAAAAATTTCCTTGACTTTGTCCGCTAATTAGACAAAGGTGAGTGGTGTGTCAGACCAATCACTTAACTTACAGGGAAATTCATATGGTAGGATGGTTTCATCCATAGACAAAACACTTCCTTGGCTTCGTCAGAATAGACAAAAGTGAATGGTGTTTCGGACCAATAACATAACCTACAGGGAATCCTTATATTTTTAGCTAGGTTCATCCGTCATATGGACAAGAGTGCATGCCCCCTAAGCTTCGTTACATTCACCGGACTACTTGCAGTAGTTAGGTGGATGGAATGAAGGTTGAAGAGACACTTTTGACTCAAAAAGACCATTTAGGGATGATGATTAACTTTACATTGTGTTTGAACCACGAAATGAAAGCTGGTCAATAAGTTGGACAATTTTGCCTTCATGTGAGAAACACATCACTCGAAAGAGTGTTGAAACACTAGCTTCCATGTTGTAAACATAGTGACGTCTGAGGAGTAGATTGAAATCTAACGGTCCTTGGACTACCATCATGTTCAAGTGAATGGTTTTCCTTCTCAAAGTTATCAGCAACTTGGGAAGGATCCCTAATGGTCGAGTGGTTCCTTTATTAAAGCTTGACAAATTTTTTGTAACAGGCATAAGCGATGGAGAACCAAGCGCTTTCCAAATAGTTGAGGAAAGGATACTCATTGAAGCCCCTTCATCTATGATAGTGCCAGACATGATCATTTTGTAAACTTGTACTATGATTCGGAATGGTACATTATAAGGAAGGCGATATCTTGCTAGTCAATTCCAATCAAAGGAAGCGATTAGACTACTTGGAGGGGGCACCGAATAAATAGCTGAAATAACCCCTTGAGTAGTGGGAACTGGGCGATTCTCTTCCTGTTGTGAAGGAATGGGTGGATTGCCCCCAAGTTCATTGGACTCTGAAGTGACAAAAAGAATTTGAACAGTATCATTCTCACCCTCTTTGGGAATGATATCATCTGAAGGTGGATCCTCTGAAGGCAAGACTGGGTCGACTGCCATCTCGACCTGTTGACTTTGGTCCGGTAAGGACTCAGAAGATTCACTTTCAACGATAGGTGTTTCGACCAACGGTTCAGTTAAGTCAGTCAGATTTTCAACTAGTAAAGGACTAGGGGAGAGTTTCTTGTATCCAGGTGGAAGTCACTGCGGTGAAGCAGGACAGTTATGCAAGACTCTTTTGGCCTCATCCAAAAAAAGACAACGGGGAAGACGATGATCCCCTTCACATAATCCACATGGAGTTCTGACCTTTCCTTTCTGTCCAGGAATTTCATTTTCACTAGTTGATGGTGTGCTGTCAACATGATTGCCAGGGGTTGATGACACCAGATGGTGTGAATGGGGAGACCATTCTCTCAAGATCCACAGAATGCAAGGACAATCTTGATGAAAATGGTTTCCTTCGCAAAATAGACAAGGATATTTTGGAGATTTAGTGTGCAGATTTTTACCAGATGATTCATGGTTTCCCCCTTGCTTAACTGACTTCTTCTTTTTCTTCTCTTTTCCTTTCTTCTCCTTCTCAGGCACTTGGTTACTAGCATCACTATTTTCACCAAGCGAAGATGAAGAAGGGGAGGGAAAAATAAACGAAGAGTAAGGTGAAGGGTCAACTTTAGTATCAACTAGATGTTGATTTGATTACTGAGGAATCACGTTCTTTTGAACCACAGAGGTTGAGAACAGCCACATTGGCAAGCCAATAGTCAGATCTGGTGGAGACAATGTGGCCATATGAGGTGCACCAATATTTCCCCAAGATGTAAAAGGGCTAGGAATCCCCTCAAGAGGGATCCCGAATGCTGTGTTCAGTGCATTGCGATCGATAGGGAAGAAAACACGGCTTCCTATGGATAAAGGATATAAGCCTATTGTGGTCTCCCAATATATACTCGACAGTTCGGGGAGAACAAGTCTGTGCTAGCACTTGTCATATCAAAGAGGAGGAATCACCCAACCTTCAATGAAAAGGATAGTTACTAGATTTTACGACGACGGAACACGTCTCTTGCCTAGACCTCTAGATGTGTTGCATTAGGTTCCAAAGCATTGTTAAGTTCATTGAAATTTATTTTAGAGTTGATCTTGCTTAGAAGTTTGTCTTTCAAGGTTCACCGCGTGATGTAAATGTAAAATTCCTAAAAATGCAATCTAAAATGATAAACAATCGTTGTTTATTTTTAGCAATGAAAATCCTAGCTACTAAGGAAAGAAGATTACGATTCTTTCAAACAGAGAGCAAATAGCACACAGTAAGTGCACTTTTCCTAAATCATTTTCCGCTCATAGTCTAAATGCAAATGCAAATGCATGTATTTATTTTTCATTCCCTTAATGTGAGAAATGCCAAAAAGGAAAACTAAGTATAGATATGAAATATTTCCTTTAAAGCGACATTTCGACAATTTCTTTTTCAAAATGAAAGGAAGACTTAAACGACACTTTTCAATTTCGAATAGAAAATGCTTTCGACACTTTAAAATATCAAAAAATCAAATCAAATACATGACAAAATTCCAATCGACTATCCAAGGAAGGAAGACTCAACGACACTTCACTTTTTGATACAAAACGACAGTTACGACACTCTTTTGCATCAAAATGACAGTTTGATTTTATCAACTTTTCGACAACGGATTGCAAATGATGGACAAATACATAAAAAACATTTACTAATCCTAATCAATGGAGGCTGAACTATGTAAAGCAAGGAGGCTTCAACAATGAGATACTGTTCATAAGCAGCAAAACAACTAAAGAGAGCTGAAAACAAGGACAAAAAACCCAAATTTCAAGGAAAGAAATAGGATTACTCAGTCGTTGCACCTATGATTCATAGAAACAAGGATGCATCTCACCTGTTACACTTGGGAGGTGCGATGCATACTAGTTTCTAGTGGTAGACAGTGCGATGGGCTAGGGAGCGCAACTGAGGTGTGGTTTGGCTCAAATTTGCAGTTGAATTCAGTGAATTAAGCTGAGCTATTATGAACAGTAAAGAAAAAAGTACAGGGGTATGATCTTGGAAGGCTATTGAGCTACCAACAGGGCATCTAGAATTTTTTTAAGTCAGATGTTCAAATCATAAACTAAACTGGATATTGACTGAAATGGCATTCATCTACTTCGAAATTGCAGAGAAAAAGCAGTTCGAAGGCTATCTGGCTAACTTCAGGCTCCAACTATAGTTTATAAAACAAATAATCAACAGTAAACAAGCAAACTATTCGATCTCCAGCGGAGTTGCCATTTTGTTTCTGGGAAAACTAGTGTCTATTCGATCTGCTAGTCACACTAGGATTGGCAGCGATCCTAGAAACAAACAATCAAAGCAATTTGTGATTTCATCTATGTATGATAGATAAGAGAGGAGCAAAAGGACCAACCTGGATCTTCCGCTTGACTCCTTGCTTGATTTCTCTCTCCCTTGATAGAGCTTGCACCTCTTCTCCTACTTATTCCGCTCAATGAATACCTGTAGAGACAAAGTAACAAAACACCATCAAAGCACCTCAATCTATTATATCATAAACAATGAAGAATCAAAAATACATTGATCATACAATGGCATTCACAAATAACAACATTCACAAATACACGATTGTATGGAGGAAAACTCAAAGAACTTTATTAATAATAGAAGGGAGAATTACAACCCAGTTGTTTGATCCAACATCATCCTCCTAGCATCAAAGCCCTCTTCACCTCATGAAAAGCAAGATCACCTAAGAATACAATGCTCTTTCTCAAAGACAAACTATTAGCACTTTCTTACAAACTACAAAATTCCCGCCTCCAGATCTCTCAGATGAGGGATCCATTTATAGATGTCTCCAAAGGTGTGAGTCATCTCTAGGTTTTTGTTTAGTGTCATTCCACTTGTTTTTCTTGGTTCCACTTGGAGATTTCTTGGATCTTTTACTCATCCTTGGGTGAATTCGGAGAGGCAAGTGTCACAGGAGAAGTTTCTGGGAGATTCCATGAGCATCCACTTAGAAAACTGTCTCGGAAATTTGTCCATCCTCACTCATCACACCCTACAGAAGGCCTCTTCAGTATGCATCGTACCTAGCTAGTGTAGAAGTCAGTATGCATTGCACCTTCACAGTGGGGCAGTCAATATGGTCTAGTTTTGGCCAGTTCTGAGTGGTTTTTCAGGTGGAACTTTTGGGGAATGATGTAACAGTTGGCTATGATCATTTATGGTATGAAACAACACTTTTAGGGGTTAAAGATCCCTTGGTTTATCGACATATAAGATTGGGGTTGCAGTTCCCAAATATTTCTATAACAAGGCCCTAAGTCATCCATTCCAGATTCTTCTCTGCTAGGTCTTCTTCTTCATTGTCCTCCTCTTCCTCTTTCAAATATGATGGTTCCTCCTCCTATTCTTCTTCTTATTTGTCTTCCTCTCCTCCTGCACCACTGTAATTTGAACTGAAGAATAAGGGGTTGCCTCCTTCTCCTCCTTGAAACAGTGCAGGTTCCTCTTCCCTTTCCATAACTTCAGCTATTTCTTGACGAGTGTAATAATTTCTTCTTGAAAAAAAGATACTCTACTCTTGTGGGGGTTTTCTTGTTCTTCTTTTGAGAAAATGGGAGAGTGATTACTCCATAAATCAGTCTAAAAACTTTTCTAAATTGATGGACAAAGTTGATGGTATGGGATTTCACGTTCGGTCCTGGGTGGTGAGGAGTTACCAACTTCATAATTATGAGTAAGGGAGACAGATTGAATATTATTGCCTTGACCAGAAGATGGATTAATGGGGTCGATGGAATGATCAGCCATAAAATACCAGCTACCATCCTTCTAGTGCCAAAAATGTTGATGGTGTTGGACCTGCCAACATTCATGGGATCCAGTCGATATGAATTCCCAATGAGGGCTCACACCATTTGGTGTAGGAGTACCATCTAGTATAAAGGTCCGGTGGCCAAATAATTAAATATTTTCCTTGGCTCTAGCTATCAGAACAAGAGAGTGATGCAATGGTATCTTTGAAAAGCAAGGTGAGTGTGCTTGGTGAGTATGCAGCACAATTGTGTCTAGGTTCTCTTACTATGAAAGGGGGAGAAATGTGAGCCTCTAAGTGAGAGGTAATAGTACCACCTAGGAAGAGACACACATGAACCAAAAAGACCTGTCCAACATCCTGCAAAATAGTCCACAACGGATGTGATAGTCATTACAACCAATGAGCAAGGGAAGATCTTTCTAACATCCAACAGAGTAATCCATAATGATGTGACAATTGTTATAACCAATAGGAAAATAAAGGCCTATCTAGTATCCTGCAAAATAGTCCATAAGGATGAGACAACAATGGAAACCATTACAACACATTCCCAACAAGATAAGCACTAAAATAACTGAAATAGTTCAACTATATTAGTACATGTGAAAGAAAACATGAAGTACAAACATTCAGAGAATAGTCTAACAAAATTTCATAAGTCATGCATGAATAATTTGCTAGCCTTAAAAGGATTATGTTATTAAGAAAAATTTCCAAGACACATATTTACATTGTACATCACTAGCCCCAGTAGTGGGACATTGGAGCCACTCCTTACTCCTCAAAGAACTTGCTGAACTCTCTAATTCCTTATAGGAGGAGCCAAGGTGAAACATCCTTTTCTCATATAACGAGGGGAGAATATAACCAAGGGGTGATGCTTACCCCTTGTGACTCTTTGACTACCCTCGTGACTATTCAAATTCCTATGACTCTTCATATTTATGTGTGTCCATTGGACATCCACTTTACAATAGATTTGATTTACAATATACTTGGCTCATAATAGTGATCTGGCCTATGAAAACTCATGATATGACTTGACATGACACTACTGACATGGACTAGCTTTATGATGTGGCAATGTAAAGTTGTTATTGTAGCTAAGTGATGGATGTGTTCTTGGATATGATTTCTCTTCTCCTCCGCATAGCTTGGTGATACGATGTCTTCAATGATATTCTGTCTTGGAATATGGTTACACACTTGTGCTCCTTTTTCTTTCTCTTGGTACGTCAAATCTGTCATTCAACTACAAGTCTTTAGCCATTCTTTCTCCTTCTTCTCCTCCTTCATCATCTCACCATGACTTAACTATGTACCTATTCCTACAATTCACTCATGACAGGAGGACATTAATTCGAAAACTCCCTAGTCTAAGATGACACATCATTATCCATTAACTAAGCCCGGGACAAGTGAAAGGCTAGGAGAGAGGGACCAGTAACTATGCATTGCATAGTTCCAGGTGATAGGGAGAGAGGTTGATCACTGAGACTGTGAAGAGTGCAACTTAGGCTTGAATGAGGAACCTTTCAGCACAATCCTCGTTGGGGAAAGAAATTACATAGTGGCCACTGGGAGTCATGATTGCGCAGTTGAAGCGAGCAGTGGGTGGTGTGGAATCAGGACCTGGGGGTCATTTAGGTAAAGTGGACTGGGAAACAAAGAGACCTCAAGGAAATATTTGCAGAGTTCTTAAAATCAGTGAGCTTTAGATGAGGGGGGACATTGGGAGATACTTTTACGTATTTATGGAGGCCAACTTAATATGGGCTTCCTATTCAATGTGGGGTTCCAGCAGGCAATTGGAAAGTATTGAGGAATGATAGTGCGAAGTGTGAGTTCAAGTTAGACTCGGAGGAACTGCTGCGTAATTATGGGGGTTAAGGAAGGTTGTTGAGCTCTGGAATTGCATAGTGAAACTGTTCCAGAGGATAGTGACTACGCACTGGATAGTTCCAGGAAGCAAGGTCACAACATTGAGAGTTGAGAGTGCACAAAGTGTAGTTCAGTGAGGGTCTAGTGCAACTGATTTGACTAGTTAGGAAATTTTTTGGAAAAATGGCTAAGTCTTGGAGGAAGATAAACTGTTGATGAGCTTGAACTCATGACCACACACTTAGCATACTTCGAAGACATGACAACATATACCACCAGAGCAAAAAGAAAGAATTCCCCTCCATGTAACTCTCTCATAACAAGAAGCGACAAGGGCAACACTTGAGATATAATTTAGGACGACCACGATGACACTTGTGTGAAAATTCTCAAGACTTTGTGTATGAGTGCAACAAATGTTTTCATGGCTACAAAAACATGTATACACAAAGACCAACCTTTGAAACCACCAGAAAAGGCTCGCAAGCATGGAAAAATAGTCAAACATGCCCAAAGATGACAACTGATCAAACAAGCGAAAAGGTTCAAATAAATTTATACATAGATTTCCCCTGGATCCCAAAACTGGGACTGCCAGCTTGATTTTTCATTATGTTCCTTTCAATGTTACAATACATATTTATACATGCCGAAGCAACCAATACCATGGATCGAAAACCATTGCGTCCAATACCATGGACCGAAAACCATCGCATCCAATACCATGGACTGAAAACCATCACGTCCAAAGAACATGTGTGAAAATAATGCACAAAACCATAGGTTTGTCTTCCCAACCTAACATAGAGTCCAAAACCAAAATTTTCTGGGGCACTGCCCCGGACCCCATAAAGTGGGGTTATGGGTGCCCCTCAAATCCCCTCTTAACTATTTGGAAAGAATATAACACAACCCAACATTCTCCCACTTGTTGTTTTCTTTCCACAGGGGGCCACAAGAAAGATTAGTCATTTTTCCAGCCCTGAAATGCCCATTGTCTCTGTACACCAAGAGAACTTCTAAGAGCTCACAGATTTTGTCAATGCATCTGTAGTATTCTTCAGAGTGTCCACCTTTACCAGCAACACCTTTTTGTCTTCTATCATATCCCTCACAAGGTGATACTGAACATCAATGTGCTTTGTCTTTCAATGATATGCGGGGTTCTTTACCAAGAAAATTGCACTTTGGCTGTCACAGTCTATCGTTATAGCTTCCTGTACTAGCCCCATACTTGAACACAATCTTTGCAACCAAACTGCTTCCTTGCTTGCATGAGTGGCTGCCATGTATTCTGCCTCTGTAGTTGAAAGTGCCACTACAAATTGTTTCTTACTCATCCAACTGACTGCACCTCCAAATAGGTTAAACACATACCCACTTGTAGAACTTCTCTGATCCAGATCTCTAGCCTAGTCTGCATCAACATAGCCATGAATATCCAACACTCTATTCAATCCTAGTCTTCCTTGGTAGCACAAACCATAATCACTAGTGCCACAAAAATACCTGAAAACCTGCTTTTCTGCTGTACAGTGCTCCTTCCCTGGTTTTGACATAAACCTGCTCAATACTCCCACTGCATGTGCAATGTCTGGTCTAGTACAAACCATTGCATACATCAGGCTATCGACTGCACTTGCATATGGAACACGGGACATGTCCTCTTCCTCTTCTTGTGTCTTGGGACACTGTTTAGCAGATAACCTCACACCTACAGGAATAGGAACCTTCACCGGTTTACTATCCTGCATATTAAACCTCTGCAATATTGTCTCGACATACTTCCTTTGGTTTAACCGGAGCTTCCTCTTTGCGCGATCTCTTTTAATTTCCATGCCCAAAATATAGTTTGCAGCACGAAGATCTTTCATGTTGAATTTGGAGGACAATTTGGTCTTCAAATCCTAGATAACTTCTTTATCATTTCCAACCAACAACATATCATCCACATACAAGACCAGATAAATAACATGGTCACCAATTAATTTAAAATACACACAGTGATCTGCTTTGGTTCTGGTGAAGCCAAGTCCCCGTATAAATGTATCAAATTTCTAATACCACATCCTTGGTGACTGTTTTAACCCATTTAGAGAATTCTTTAACTTACATACCAATTCTTTCTTACCCTTCAACGTAAAGCCTTCAGGTTGCTTCATGTAGATCTCCTCTTCCAGATCCCCGTGAAGAAATGCTATCTTCACATCCATCTGTTCTACCTCAAAATCAAAAGTAGCGGCAACAGATAAAAGTAATCTAATAGAAGTTACCTTGGTAACAGGAGAAAAAATATCACCAAAATCAATTCCCGACACCTGGGAATACTCTTTTGCTACCAACCGAGCTTTGTATTTCTCCACTTTTCCTTCTGCATTTGTCTTCCTTTTGAACACCCATTTGCTGCCAATGGGTTTCCTTCTAGCCGGAAACTCCACTAGATTCCAAGCCTAATTTTTATGCAAAGATGTCATTTCATCAACCATAGCCTCTTTCCAGAGTTTTCCATCCTCTGAATCCACTACTTCCTTCATAGTTCTGGGATCATCATCAGTAACAGACAAAGAAAAATTTGAATAGAAAGCAGATGGGCTATACCTTTCTGGCTGCCTTCTTTCCCGAACTGATCTTCTCACAGCCGGAGCTTTTGGCTCTTCATCTTCTGATTCCTCCTCTGCTGTAGAGTCTGATTCTTCCTCCTTTAGCTCAAACTCTATCTTCTCAGGTTCCTTTGGTTGGACTTCATGTTTAATAACATCTTTCACCTCTCTGAACACCACATCTCAGCTATACATAACTTTCCTTGTTATTGGGTTCCAAAGCTTATAACCCTTTAAACCATCCTTATACCCAATAAAGATTCACTTTTCAGATTTACTATCCAACTTTGTTCTTTTCTCCTTTGGAACATGTACATATGCATCACATACAAATACCCTTAGATGTGAAAGAGAGGGTTTCTTATCAGTCCATACCTCTTGTGGAGTCTTATCCTCCAACGCTGATGAAGGTGACTTGTTGACCAGGTAACACGCAGTATCCACCGCCTCTACCTAGAATTTTTGTCCTAACCTGGCACCACTGAGCATGCTTCTTGACCTTTCCATCAACATCTTGTTCATTCTTTCTGCAACTCCATTTTGTTGATGTGTATATGGAGTAGTCTTTTGTTGTGCTATACCACACTTCTTACAAAATTCTTCAAATTCCTTGCTGCAAAACTCTCCACCATTATCTGTCCTCAACACCTTTATCTTCTTCTCTGTCTGATTTTCCACAAGAGTCTTAAATTCCTTAAACCTATCAAAGGCTTCAGATTTCTTCTTAAGGAAATATATCCATGTATTCCTTGAGAAGTCATCTATAAATGATACATAGTACACAGACTTACCCAGTGATGGAACCTTCACAGGTCCAAACACATCACTGTGCACAAGTTCTAATATTTGTTTCGCCCTCTTACTACTAGAGGGGAAACTCACTCAATTCTGCTTCCCATATACACAATTTTCACAGAAATCAAAATCTAGAGAGCTATTACTCATACCTTCTACCATACCTTTACCATGAAGTATTCGAAGGCCCTTCTCTCCAATATGTCCAAGCCTTTGATGCCACAGCATGGTCTTCTCTCCAGAGACCACTAGATCTTCTGCTCCACTTTCAGGAACCACATAACTATTGCACCCATCAATAACAGTGCTACCTTGCAGCTTGTACGGAGTTCTAATCTGAACTCCCCACATCAATACCAATGCTCCCCGAACCATCTTGCAGGTATCCTTCTCGAACATGGTTTTTACACCTGCATCATCCAACTTGCTTACAGAAATCAGATTTTTGGCCAGTGCAGGAATATGCAGAACACCTGGAAGTGTTCTAACTCTTCCACCTTGCAATTTCAACTTTACTTTTCTATGACCAATGATTCTAGCCTTCCTACCATCCCCTAAGAAGACATCACCACCATCGTATTTCACATACTCACAGAACCACTCTCTGTGGGGAGTGAAGTGAAAGGATGCATGTGAGTCAATCAACCATGCCTCATGATCTGTATGTGTACTTGAAGAAGCCAAGTACACATCCCCACCTTCATCTGAGGTGGTTTTCGCCTTTGCAGAAGGAGCATCATTAGATCACTTTCCTTTGTCAGGAGCTTTAGATTTACAGTCCCTTTTGAAGTGCCCTTCCTTTCTGCATTTCCAGCACACCACCTTTACAAGTTTTCCTGGAGATTTAGATCTCCCTCTAGATTTAGATCTCCCACTCGATGACTTATTTTTGTTTCTGTTCTAGGAATGTCCTTGTACAGACAAGGCATCACCATTCTGGCTCTCCATATTTTTCCGTCTCATCTCCTCCGCCAACAAGGCTGAGATTATTTCATCAAACTGCAAGGCAGTTGCATTACTACCTATTGCAATAACCAGACTATACCACGAATCTGGTAGAGAACACAAAAAACTGATGCACTTATCTTCATTTGAAATTTTAATATCAATAGACGCTAACTAACTTACCACAGTATTAAATGCATTCAGATGCTCTGTCATCGAGTCTCCATCTTTCATCCTCAAGTTATACAACTTTTTTTGCAGGAACAGTTTATTCACCAGAGACTTAGATTGGTACAAAGTCCCTAACTTGTCCCACAAATCCTTCACCGTAGCTTCCCCGGATACATTCAGCAATATTGAATCTGAGACACACAATCGTATGGTGCTCTTTGCCTTCCAATCCAACTTTTTCCATTCTTCATCGAACACTCCCGTTGGTTTAGGACCTGGATCTACCGTGATCCACTGATCTTTATCCACCAACAGATCCTCCATCTTTAGTTTCCACAACTCAAAACTCTGACTAGTAAATTTCTTGATCTCTATCTTTCCACTGCTCACCATCTTCTTTCACCACCACAATTGATCTCGCAGATCTCCCACTGAACAGGGTCTAGCATAGGCCCGAGCGAAACCCCTCAGCAACAAAGGCGTCCCCTTGAAGGCAAAACTGCTCTGATACCAAATGTAGATTTTGACCTTGTACAGAGATTACCTGCATACGAATTCTAAAACACAGAAAATAAATAATGCAAGAGCAAAACACATAAAACACATATACACAGAGATTTCCCCTGGATCCCAAAATCGGGACTACCAGCTTGATTTTTCATTATGTTCCTTTTAATGTTACAATACATATTTATACATGCCGAAGCAACCAATACCATTGACTGAAAACCATCGCGTCCAATACCATGGACTAAAAACCATCGCATCCAATACCATGGACAGAAAACCATTGCGTCCAAAAAACATGTGTGAAAATCATGCACAAAACCATAGGTGTGTCCGCCCAACCTAACATAGGGTCCAAAACCAAAATTTTCCGGAGCGCTGCCCCAGACCCCATAAGGTGGGGTTATGGGTGCCCCTCAAACCCCCTGTTAACTACATGGAAAGAATATAACACAACCCAATAAAATTTAAGCGCAAGACAAAATTTTGGAGGGTGTTGTAGCTGCTACAACAGGTCCATTAACGCAGAGATGGAGATTAAGACTCCAACAAGAAAGGACAAGACAATGAAAAGGAGTGTGGATGAAATTGGAGATGTGTAGATGGAGGACGTTCACACAAGAAAGAGGGCCAAGACCCAAGAAGCAAAGGAAGAGGAAACTAAAACTAGGTTGATGGGGATAAAACTAGACTAGCCAGGCTTCTAGGTGACTTTAGAAGACCCACTACAAGTCGTTGCCTCCTCATCTTCAGAGGTAGATATTCTGATTTCTGCGGGTAGTGTAACTCTAAAAAAACCTAACTGGCCCACAAGGAAATAAATAGAAGAAAGTAATAAGAAAATCATGGAAGAGATGAAGCAAAAACTAGCATCACATTTGGTTCATTATCATACCAAACTCCAGCCTACCATGGACCTACAAAGGAACTAGATGAGATTCTTACTGCACGACCCCTTGGCAAAGTCACTACCATCAGGCTCATAGTTCAGGGCTTTCTACCTATCTCTGGATCTGACAAGTGTACCTCTTCCTGACAAGATCAACTTCCATAGGCAAGTGGGAGAAATGTTATATACGGAGCTAAGCATGAATGCCATGACCATAAGCAAAGTCGAAAAGCTGTTGGAGAAGGATGCAAAAAAGCTATAGAAAGAGAGAGCTATTTCTAGAGCTCTACATATGTAGAACAATAATTTCAAGGAACTAATTGTGAAGTTGGGAGTGAATCCAGAAGACAAAGTTGCTTTCGAGACCCTTCTCTAGAGTTCACAACCTAAGATACAAGAATTGAGGCATAAGCTAAAGATTCATGCTAGTGAACATGTGGAGTCCAAAGAACTAGCACAGGTGGAAGAAGAAAATGAGATCCTAGCCAAGGAGCTAATAGAAAAAAATAATGAAGTAGTGGTACTCAAGCAGCAGGTAGCAAAATTCCAACAAAAATAGACTCCCACATTTTTGCAGTGCTTGTTCTAGAGAATCCTCAGAACCCTACAAAATAAATTAATAACACCCTCACCGAGATAAAACCCTCATAAGGGGAACTCAATAAGGTACAGGTGGATTTATACAATGGCGAATGATCCCTTGCACAAAAGGAGAAACAACTTGAGACTACCAAGAACAATGCGGAACTGAGAAGCTTGAATTACAGGAAGCTAATCAAGAAATCACTAAGCTAAAAGGAAAAATAAAAGGAAACATGTTTGTCCTCAATGATAAACAACTGATATGGGATGAAGTGATAACATAGATGAAGAACAACTGGGATTATATAACTCTGATGGCAGAGAAAAAAATTGTAATCAAAGATTATGAGTTCTTCATCTTAGCTGCCAAGGAGGAGTGTGAAAAGAATGCTCAGACTGCTAAAAGATTCATTCAATATGTCAATGAAAAGACACTCAATGATTTGAGGGCTATAGATGTGGTGGATCAGGTATCTGCAATCATGGTGATATCTACAGTAGTCTAGAAAGAAGAGGCTAGAGCTAAAGCTAGAGAATGTGCGGAGATAATACTAAAGGATGTAGCTTCTTTTGATTCATAGTTTGAGTAGAGGGTTTGAGCAGGACTGCCCATTTGTTGGGATCTCATAGGAGTATTAATCTTGTGTGAAAAATACAGTCAAATGCTAGTAGAGGCTAAGAGTAGAGTTCATTCATCCCACGAGAAGACCTCTACCTTGAAGGGAAAACTATGGAAAACTATTTAATGAGAGATTTCCAACATCTAGGCTTGGTGAAGACCTTGTTTCGCTTGAGACCAAACTATGCAAGGATCATAGGTCTTAATACTTGTTATTAGGTTTTATTTGACTCTCCTCAACCAAGTCCATCACTGTGGCAATGATGTAACCAATTTATCAACCCTCCACTACTCTAGAGCATTGATCCAACCAAAATATGATTTTTTTTCTGATTGTGTCAATCATGAAACTTCATTGTTTTATGTTTTATGTAAATATTTTATTTCAAAAAAATAACTCCAGTTATTTAGGGATTAGCTAGTACAGTTGTTCTATTGGAATGCTCTCATCATTTTGTTGTTATAACGAATCACGGGAAGAACAAGAAAGAATATGTTGTAAGGGGTTCTCATCCTAAGGTCCTATAAAAACAATTTATGATACATTATCAAGCATTCAAAATTTTTCTTTTTAGAGGGGCTCTCGCACTGTGAATGAAGAGAAAGGAAAATGTTTTCTCTGTTGGAAAAAATTCTCATGATTCTGGCTCACGTGAAGTTGTAGTATGTATTTTTATTTTATGTTTACTCCTTTATCATGTTTTCTTCTGATATGACATGTAATTTTAGTTGTTGGATGTAGCTTTATGCGTTCATGGATTTGTCTAAGTCTAAATTTTGATTTAATATGCCTATGGCTGACAAGATTTAATATCATTAATATGAACTCCATGTAATCTGATATGATATTTATTGTTTCACTCATATATTTCTTGTTGAAGTCTGCTGCACTGGATTCTACCTTTAGCCCTGCGTATTTGATTTCATTTCTTCATAGTCTTCTAACTCACTTATTGTAATGGGAAATGAATTATGTTCTTTTGTAAGTTTAGCCACCATAGTTGTATATTAATTCTTCTATGAGTCTGCTTTACTATCAATTGCATTTGTCCTCTTGGAAAAGGTTTTGAATGAATTATGATTTTAAAATGTATTAAAGGTTGAGTGTAAGTTAACAATTTCAGCTAATCCTACAAATAGTCATTAAGATGTCTTAGGTAGTGGTCTCTCCTCAACCCAGTGGTTGCCTCTAGGAGTTACAAGATCAATAGTGCCTATTTTTGTGCTCCAAGTAATAGAAAGAACATCAAAGTGTAAATAGGAAAATAGGGTTATTTTGTGGCACTTATAATGGAGATGACTAAATATTCAGTTGATAGGCACATGCCTTTAGCATAACTATGGATATAACTCACTAGTAAGTTTCATTTCCAAGACGACATCAATAACATTACCTGCCTCTGTTGAATCAGTTGCATCAGCCTTATGAGAATTGCAACCCCATACATGTATGTTTAGTCTACGACATTTGGAGGAATTTGTGTTTATAAATGAATTATAGCAATAAATAACATTTAATTTCTAGATATTGGTTAACTCATCTATGTCCAGCTTAAAAATTTCAAACAAATAAGTGATCAATAGAATGTAATATGTGAGGTAGAATGTAATATAAGGGATTTGTTAGTTAGCTGGTTGAAGGAAGTTACAACTTTAATAAGGAAATAGGTTGATATTGTAGAAGCTCTAGAAAATATAGTTTCAAAGAGCAAAGAGATTGTTGAGAAGTAAACATGGTACATAGTTCTAGTGCACGACTTCAACGAGGTAGTAGTAGATCTTGCAAATATAAGGACATAGTTAGGAAGGAGATTTAAATGCAATTTGGATGCAGACAAGCATTGGTAAAGGCTTGACTATGGAGAGAGAAGCCAAATAAGATCTCTTATAACAGTGAAGATGAGTGGGAAGAGGTGTTTCTTGAAGATATGCATAAACTTGCCTTAAAATCTTAGAAGAAGATGACCAAAAGACAATGGGGTGTGACAAGACAAGGAATGAGAAAAGGTGAAGAAATTATTAGCAAGACAAAAACAAAAATTATAGAAGGGTATTGCATGGTTCATTTGGATAATAATTGTATAGTTGAAGAGTAAATATGTGAAATGCAAGAAAATGGGAGTAGAATGCTCAAAATAATATTAGTTAGATAATGATCCTAGATTGTTGTCGAAAAACCCAAGTATGAGAAAGAAGATATTGTGTTTGCATGGTTGTTATAAGAAAGAGACGAGAAGTACGTGATTGAGTACATGTTAGAGGAACTAAAGGAAGATATTACAAATGAGTATGCGATGTAAAATTTTCAACAAAGTGAAGTCAAAGAGGAGGCTCTATTACAGGCACCCATGTGAATTTTTTATTCCCCTAATGCATTTTGTATTTATTTATGTGTAGAAAAAGAAGATAATATGAATGTGGCTAAAGTTAATTATGAATATAGAAAAATTATTTAACAAAGAAAGGTTTATTAGATCTATCAATATGATGAGGAGATGGACAAATTAGATTGGTTTTATGTAGGGTTTGCGACTACCTAATCGAGAAATATTTGCGTAAGGGATCTTGTTGCTATATCAATTGAAGAGTATATTATGTCATCTAAGGCTACTTATCTTATCTAATACAAGATCTGAGGATATTGGAAGCATAATGAAATTATAAATAAAATATATACACACAAGTTTCAACTCTTGTTCAAAGATTTTACCCTTTAAAATGTAAGAGGTTAATAGAGTGGGATGAAAAATCTTTGGGTGTATAAACAAAGCAACATTTTTTTATGGTTAGATTAACAATTGATGATCAAATTGTGGTAGAAATAGCATGTAACTTGTAGAGTGAAGTTATGAAAGTGAGAAAATACAAGTACATTGAAGGTTTGAACCCCCAACATGAATGGTCAGTTAATGGAAATATGTAATGGGCTCCCTAGACTTAGTAGTAATTTTTGTCTCTATTATTCACTATCCCACAAGTAGATAAAACCATTGTTTTTTTAGGTTTAGAAATACACTTAACTTGAAAATATCTCAATGTAATTTCCCTTAATGCTGACAAGATTGCGAAAGTATTTTATTATTTGAGAATGGAACTCTACCTCATGTCACTGTAGATGCTACTCACCATGATTAGATTGAATAAACTTTCTCCAATGAAGAAACATGATTTAGAGATGATTAAACACTATTTTGAAGATCAAAATCATATCCAATTTCAAGTTACATATAATCTTTACAATTTCAAAGACTTTGTGCCTAGAGGCCCTCTACAACCTACTATATGGAAGTCTTGTGCCGAGAATCCCTCTACAACCTACCGTAGGGTAGATGTGTAAGAGTTAGATGTTAGAATTAGATCTATAAAATAAAAATAAAAAATAAATAAATAAAATTAAAAAAACCAATTTTTTTATATGGCAATTTTGTTTTTATTAATAAAAGTATGAACAATTATTTAGATAAAGGAAAATCATATTATATATATCACTTTAAAATATGTAACATATAAATATTATTTATAAATTAATATCCATTTTACCACAAAATTTAAAATAATAATTCTTTAAGCATATTTAAATTTAATTAATAATGACAAAAAAATTAATACCTACAATATAACAATGGATTTTCACCCCATTTTATCATGAATATTATTAACTTGTAAATAGGATTTTCTACAATAACTATGGGACAATACTATGACTTATCAATACCACATGCCTGAAAACCATAGCTCATTTCCAAATCTCAATATTTTGTAAATATTTTATCATTGATAATATTAACTTCTAAATAGCCTTTGTTACAATACCACGAGCGAGTACCATGGCTTTATTAGACAACTGATCCTCAAGATTATTTTTTTGTTAGGGTGATTGGTTATTAGAGTCCAAGAAGACTCGAAAAGTGATTCAAATATTCCTTGTATGAATTAATATGTACACATTGTACATCATTTACTGAGATTAATTAATATATGTTTGAGTTTGGTTTCCAATATCATGTGTATATCAATGGAATCAGAGAGGAGGTTTATCTGTTCTTTTGATTGAGTTGAGCCACTTGTTTTGTGGCCTTCCTGGGTGCCCCTCTTTTTACACACTTTGAACTCCTTTCATGTAGTCCATCTATGGCATTGTGAAAAATCTAGATGACTAAGAATGTGTGGAGAGCTTGCTGCATATTTTAATTAAAAGGATAAAAAGGCATGTGGAATCTATGTTGAAGCAAGAAGAATTGGTTACCTGGAGAAGTCTATAATGGAGAAATAATGTTTTAGCATAAAGAAAAGGTATGAAACATTATCTTAATCAACTTTTTTTTATTAATCTTTAACTAAAAAGGAAGAGTCACATAAATACATGGTGATAAAAAAAATGCACTGAAAGAGTGGGAATGATTTTTTTTAAATAAAATGTTCTCGAGATTGGAGGTTAAAAGGATGTTTTAAAGATATTTTGCATGCTGGAATTGGTGATGAAAATGTGGCAAAGATTTATCCAAGGGTAAATGTAGTAAAATAAAATTCACCCAATTTTAAAATTTTAGACCAGGTATTTTCAAGGATATTAAATCAAGGAATAATGTCTTCGATTTTTATTATTACTTCAAGGTTCAATGACATTCAAAGTTGATGGCTATAAATAGAGCATGGAGTTATGAAAATTATTAAATTAAATATAATATAATATTGTTGTTGTGTTATCATTTAAAACAAACAATGATGGAGGAAGTTAATCACTCAAGGTGAATACATTTCCTATATTTTATATTACTTCTAGAATCAACATCTTTGTGTGGAAGTAGGGTGAGGTAGAAACCTAAAAGCAAAAAAAGAAAGAGGGAGAGTGAGAAAAGTGAAAGTGAACAGAGAAAGAAACAAATAAACATGAAAGTTAATAGGAGAAAATGTTGGTGAGTATCAAGAGAATGGAAACTAGATCAACATTGTGATTAAAGAAAATATTTCACATTTCTTTTATTATATTTAAGAAAAAGAAAATGGTTAAAGAAAGGTGAAATGAGAAAGTGAAAGTAAAAGTGGCTAATTCTAAAATTAATTAACTTGGAGTCAAAAGTGGTGGATATATTTCAAGATAAGTTTATTTTGATTTGAAATGAGTTTTAAAAGTTGAAGAGAAAAAGAAAAGAAAAGCAGTGAGATTATTTTTCTCTGCTAGATTATTTTTTGAGCCCACCATCAAATCACTAAGCTAATTTTTATTTAAAACAAAAGGAGAAAGGGATTTATATTTTCTTTTAGAGGACTACTTCACATATTTGAAAAGGATTTGTTTGAAGAATTTATTTGGCTGCAAAACAATTATGACTTCAATAGTTTCCATAGTTGGAGTTGTCCTTAGTGGAAAGGAGAATCATCAAGAGTGGTTTGAGTGTTTATAAAATTGGAGTATTTGGGATGCATGAATGCACAATGAAATTGAACTTGTAAAGAAGCTAGTGTGGTTAAAAAATCTCATATAGTTACATGGTGTCTTAAAGGTCACAAGTTCAAACCTCTGTGCTTTATAATTTTTACAAAACAAAAGGGGAAGTTAATTTTGGAGATTACGATACTCACTACAACAGTGGTTGGGGAGCAAGAAGATGGCATGTTGTTTGCAACAATATGATAATTTTTTTGTTGAAATTATGTTGTAAATGGGTGCATTTTCGGTTGAACCTGACACCCAGTTCAATCATTGTAAATTCATTTGTATTGGGTGCATTTTTTAGTGGTAGCCAACACCTTTTTGAAAGTTTATTGCAATTATTCTCTAATAGGAAGCTGGAGAAAATGACAAGAGTCAGTGATTTGTTAGAGTTGTTAAGTAGTCTAATGTCCTTTACTGTTCATAATAGTGTCCAAATTAGTAAGGACATGCTTTATGACATTAAAATTGTTTGCAAAATGCACAAGAGAAGATCGAGTTTTTGCAACTCGAATCTCAATTCTAACGAGATGAACTACATGAATTACAAAATAATAAGTTTGAACATATTCTTGTTAGGGAAAATTTTAAGGATGAAACTTTATTCTAGTCCTTAATATGCAAATTGTAAAACTTTTGGTGACACTTTTTAGAAATATTTATATTTCAAATAATTTTATATTAGTTGATATAATATTTTGGCGATTTTAAAGGTAAAATAATTATGTACTACAAAATTTGGGCAAATCATTTTTTAGAAAAAAATGGAAATTCGATTTTTTTGGAAAAAACATGGAAAATTAGCCCACCTGTGAATGTTAGCCCCTAAAATTTTGCCTAGTTCTTGTTCAGAACAATAGTTTGTTTGAGCCTCATCATCAGTCAAAGAATGATGAGAGTAATGCAGTCATTTCACGCAGATAAAAGTCGTGATGCGAAAATAGTTATAAGATTGTGGGAAGAGATTAATCATAATAAAAAAAAGAATTGGTTTGATTTATAATGTTGTGGATGTGTCTTTTCATGTTTTTTATTTTTGCAAAACTATAAAATTTTGTAGTGCTAGATTTATGGATATGTTGTTCCCGAACAAATTGATCAATGTCAATATTGTAACAGAGTTTGACATGTGAAAGGTCAATGTTTTTGATATTCGCCCATATGAGCATTGTGGAAGGAGAAATCACCACTAGAGTAGATGCTTCATAAATAAGACTATTGTAAGAGAGAAACTAAGTTTCACATGGATTGCTTCTTGGGATTGGTCGAATATAGCTAAGAAGATTTGCAAGTCATACCATAGGAAATTTTTCCAAAAAACCCTAAATCATTTTAAAACCAAAATATTTTATAAATATGTTGTTTCAATTTTATTTTATAACTTTTTAAAACCAATCTAAATCCATCTTATCTCAACCAAGCGCCAAGAGGGATCAAACACTTTTGCATATTAAGATATCTGGATCTCAAAATGTTTGATGGCTCTTGGCACTTGGTAGATCTCAATTTAAGATGCATATAGACATGGATCTATTCTAGTTTAATTCTATCTTTTAAATACCAGATATTCCACATGAATGCCATAGGAAATATCATATGTTTTCATAAATATGGAACTTGAAAAACACTAATAACTTGACGAAGTCAAGTTTACCATAAATACCCAATAAAAAAATAAAAAAAAAATAACTTAATTTTTTTTTATTTTAACATAAGCTTATTTTTGTTTTTATTTTTATTTCAAATATACTTTAACTATCTAATAAAAATTGATAAAAAGACAATAACCTAATTTTTTTATTTCAACATTAGTTCATTTTTATTTTATTTTATTTTGATAGAGTCAAAATGTTTACAAGATACTACATTACAACATCACTTGCATACTCTCGGGCAATTAAATCTAAAAGTAAAAATCTATAGGGGAGATGATGTGTAAATATTTGTAAACAATTATAGGTGGGCTCAATTAAAAAATAATAAAAGTTAAAAATAATTGGAGCAAGAAACATTTTGACTTGGTTAACATTAAAAAATAAAATAGTTAATAACCATAATTATCAATAAAACAAAAATAAAATAGTTAATAACTATAATTACCAATAAAACATTTTGACTTAGCTTAGAGAGTTAGCTCAATTGTAGAGTTCTAGTTGCTAAAGCACCTTCTTAATGGGAGTTCGCATGGTCAATTCTCCTTGGCACCCTCCATGTTAAACTCTAGTACATAAATTCAGTACCCCAAAATTTGATAATTAAGATCTAAGCTTGTCTATACCAATAATAGAAACCATGGCTTTTGGACTATGCAAGGGTTGTATTGAAACTGATATTTTAATCTCAAACTGAAATGGAAAATTAATTTAAACTAAGGGTAGTAGTTTAAAATTTATCTATTTATTTTTTTAAATTACTGTAAAAAATTAAATAGAAATTGGTGGGAAAAAAAAATTAATTGTTAAAAATATCTATAAATTGATTTAATCAAAGTTTGTATCTCTCCCTTGTTTAATAATAGGTATAGATTATCTTAGTCAGGCAAGCTACCTCTAAATAAATACTTTTAAATGAAAACCCTATTCTTTTAACCAAAGAAAAGCAGTTTTAAGAATTTTATTCTGAATTATAGTTATTCAAAATCCATTTTAAAATAACTGGAGTATACAAATGGAGAAATAGCCTACTTCTTAATCAAGCAAGCTACCTCTAAATAAATACTTTTAGATGAAAATTATAGTTATTGAAAATCCATTTTAAAATAACTGGAGTATACAAATGGAGAAATAGCCTACTTCTTAATCAAGCAAGCTACCTCTAAATAAATACTTTTAGATGAAAACCCTATTCTTTTAACCAAAGAAAAGCAGTTTTATGAATTTTATTCTGAATTATAGTTATTCAAAATCCATTTTAAAATAACTGGAGTATACAAATGGAGAAATAGCCTACTTGAAATAGTGGATCTCGTGATCCCTCTGGTGTGAAACAAGAAGCGAAGACTTTTCCTTACAAATTTGAATGGAGAAGTATTCCATCCAGCAGCTCGAACAAATTATAATTAAATTCAAATGTATTTGACGTCCTAAGTTTAATTAATTCAAAATTATAGATTTGATGTTAGACGACCAGCAGGACTCTTCGTTGCTACTGCGGATGTCTCTAGGAGATCGAGGTTGTCACAGTCAGTCTTCATTGCAGCTGCACACTTCTCTTGGAGTTCCCGATTCGGGTAATCACAGTGAACGATTCAAAAGATTCGAAGGACCACTAAACTGAAAGCCCGCAATGACCTTTGAGTTATATAACGAGCACAACGACCACTTGTCTTTCCTGTGTTCCTCATCCTCCATTTTCATGGACATTGACAATATTTCGGACGGTGAGAATAAAGACTTCAAAACTCAACCGATACTCAACTTGCTCTCTACATACAACGGAACCAAATCAACCGTACGTAGACCCTAACACGTTGTAAACCTGCCTGCAACATAGCTTTGTAACTAGAGCAGATGCAAAGCAACAGTAGCTAAACCCTAAGAAGGGAAAACCTGCCTGTAACGTAATAGGTTCTCTTTGACGCTAAACCAAATGCGAATTCAGTAAGGATTTACTCAGATTTTATTTATTTATTTAAAACATTTTTAACGTGAAACTCGTTTGGCACTTTTACCAACATTCCTTCGGCTCATCCACCAACATTATGAAGGACCAAACATTTTGAAAGTACCCAAAACATCAAAATCAATTACGGTATTGACTATTTGATCGAATAAACTGTTACAGTCTATCTTGAATATGAAAATTGGATCCAATTCCAAGTTAGATATCATGTTTACAATGTCAAAGTCTTTCACGCCAGTAATAAAATGGTCGCCTTTGGAAAACGTAAACATTGTGGTCACACTGACCTTTTTGCCTCACATCTCAGTCGTTAACCTAATTGAATTAAAAATCGTTGGAAGGATAAATTTAAATAGTTAAATTATATACATATTTTTAATTAATAAGTTCTAATAAATTAATCTAATGAGTATTGTATCATTTAATTCTTTAAAAAGCAAAAAAACATAAAACAATTAAATTTTATCATCAATCTACACCCTCATTAAATATTATATGTTAAATTCATTTACCATAATTAATAGTTATGTTTTCGATTGAAAATGTGTTTTAAACGTATAAAATTAACATAGATTTGGGGTTGTGACTTTCTTTTGGTAGTGAAAGATTCTGTTATATATTTAAATTTTCCATAAGTTCTAGTGGGTAAAAGCTCTTTGTATGATAAATTGAGTTTTCTATATAATGAGATATATTTAATTCTAAAATTTAGTTGATTATAAAAAAAATATTAATTTTTAAAATATAATATGAGAGTTCAGTAAGGATGTAATCTATTCCTTATTTGTTTTTGGAATTTACGCAGAGTTTATCATGTATGGCCTTTTTGGAACCAACCTTTTTGGGTGGTACGAGGGAAGTTGAATTGTTATACATGTAGATACTTTATCTTTTTATAGAGAGATAATAACCTCCAAGAGACCCCTTATGATGCGAGAGCATTATGCCCAAAGGGGAAATTATTGTAAATAATAGACATAGGTGTCATGCATTAGGCTTTTAATTAGATATTTTCAAAATAAATAAATAAAACTAGGAGAGCTTTTAGGAATAAAGGAGTGGATGTGGATCATTAAGGGATAAGGAAAGCTTTTCTATTTTAGAATAGGAAAAAGACAGAATAAAGCTAAAAAGATGCGTTTGCCATATGTATGCATTGCATGAGCTTTAGTTGAGTGATTTTAGGATTTTCTTATCATGTTGAGTTTAATAAATTAGGGAGCCTCAAAGGCATTGAAGGCAGAGAAGTGTGAGGAGTGTGTGTGAGAAGTGAGCAAGGATTCTCCTTGGGAGCCTTCGGGCTGTTTGTAAAAGGGCCATGGATTTGCATATCTCGCCATGAATATAACTGTTGTGTGAATATTTGTTTTATGTGAATATAAGTATGACTTGCATGGACATGATTGTGTTTAAAGAATTCCGAGATATGACTCGGCACATGATTGGCGAAATTGATGTTTGGTAACATTGAATTTGCATAAAGGGATAATGGCTTATTTTCCCATGCGCATTGACTGTGTATAATGATGAGTCGGTTTTCTTTTCGCTTGATGTATAGACTCGCTTGATTCTCCATTTACGCATAGGGTTCTGCGCTCCTTTTCAGGCTTGATTTTATATGGCACACATATATGCATGATTTATATATGCAATTATATAATGTTGAAATTGGGAGCTCCTTGTGTGCTCGGATTATAAAGCATCGTGGTGGGGAAACCTTTTGAATTGGCTACTGTGATTCCATAATTGGGAGCGATTTAACATAACTTACAACCTGTATGTCATGCGGTGGTGGATCGCTGAATCGCGGAACTGGCTACGTGTGCGAAGGATGCATAAATTTGTATCCAATTGGATTGATCGATCGCCGAGTTGAATTATGCGTTGACAGAGATAGTGTACTGGAGCAAAAGTATGGCGAGAGGTATGTATACGCCTGCGTAAAAGGTGGGTATGTGTATGTTTAACAAACAATTGAAGATTCGTTATTCATGTGCCTATGTATGTTAAATTGTCGGAGGAGGTTGTTTGTGCATGCGCTTTAACGCATATACATCGGTTGAATGAATATAGTCATCGACAGAAATATAGAGTCTTGGCATGATAAAAAATTCCGCCTTTAGTCAGAACAGTGTGATATGGCCAGCGGGCGATTGATACATATATATGCCTGCGGCCATGGTAAAATTCATTTATAATATTGTGTTATTTGAACTCTGAGGTGAGGCGCACTCTTTAAATTGTGCTCAGCCAATATACTTGCTCGTATTGTTTATGGGATAATGAGTAATGAATTCGATTGATGCCAAGCATGGGTTCAAATTTTCAAGTGTACACCCTGAAGTGTGCTGAGGTGCATGTTTTATATGCATGACAGGAGAAAGATCCTGGTAGAAGTGGCCTGGGAGTGGCCTGGGCTGCATCAGGTGGTATCAGAGCTAGAGTAGTTCTGGTTGAAGATTCAAGTTTTTTTTAGTTAAGTTAATTGCATGTGTTAAATGAATGTCGGATTTTGGAACTGATGAATATTGCAGCACAGAGATGCAGTGCGGATGAGGAAGTGAAACAAGATCAACAGGATCTTGAAAGGTGAGCTGACAGGTATTAATTGTCTCTGGTTTAAAGGTTATGCTTGATAATTTGATTTATAGGCATAGGGAAGAAATCTCAAAAGGAAGAAGCAGATCATAGCTGGAGTGCAGTGATAAAGGAGTCCCACAAGGGATTCTAAGTGAATGTGGAAGAACCTAAAGATTCAACAGAGGTTGAATAAAGTTTCAGATGAGAGAAGCTTACAAGAGCAGTAGAGGATGCTCGAAAGGTTCCAGCAGAGGACCAATGACTACCAAAAGACCAGATCCGGAGGGAAGGATTGGTGAGGTAAGTGGCAGCAAGAGAGTTTGCTATGGTAGAAGCTTCATGCAACTCATAGGTGAGGAACTTATGGCGAAGGAGATGACTACTGAAGGTCATAAAGGAGAGAGCAGAGGTTCAGAAAGAGGCCACAGTAAAAAAGAGAAGAAATATGCCAAGGCGAATGGCATAAGACAACAGTTGACTCAGGAAGAGTATGAGAAAGAGAAAGTTGAGATAGAAGTTCATCCTGAGCTGTTGATGGAGTTGTTACGGGAAAATGTGAAAGACCAGAGACATGGATTATTGATGAGGAAGAGAGTGAAGTGGCAGAGGCTACAGCAGAGGAGAGATTTACAGATAAGCATGCAGTTAACAGAGGAGAAGATCATTGATGATTTCTTGAGTTATTACACAAATCCAGATCAGATGGATAATGTAAAACCATGTATTTTTGTAGCTGACAATTGTGGTGTGATGACAGGTTTTACTGAGGAGGATGTGCAACCTTGTGCAACTGTTACAGCACAAGAGGAAGTTCGTGTGGATGCAGAAGAAGTGGATCAGTCTGTAGCATGGATAAGTAAAGCAACAGTTGAGACTGTTGAACTCTGTGATTTTCAAACCGACAGATTGTGTGTGAATGCAGGGAATGTAAGTGATGATGAGATGCTGCAACAATGCCATAGAGAAATTGCATTGTTAGAGTACTGGTTGGAAAATCCAAGATATGACAGGGAGATTGCAAAAGAAAGAGTTCAGTACAGTGAACGAGAGCAAAAAGACATTTTGGAGCTAGCTGGCAGTCTCATGGTGAATGCGAATCAGCATACTGATGTGCTGACAAAGAAGTTAGGAAGAAACTCAGAGAAGCATATTGAAGTATTGTCGGAGAAAGCTGAGGAAAAAGTTGCAGATGAAATTGCAGATGAAAGTGCAGGTGCCGAGCAAAGGAATGTTGCAGAGGGACATGAAGTTTGGGAGGCAGCAACATTCATAGTGACAACTAGAGCAACATGTAGAGAAACACTAGCAACAAAAGAGGCACTGATGCCTGATATCTTTTATTCTAACAATTATTTTGTGAGTACAGGTCTTACTGAAGAAGCTGGAGAAAATCTGCTGGACAAAGAAATTGCAATGATGAGGCAGATGATGATGAAGGAATTCTGGAAGAGACCAGCAGCAGTGAAACAAAAGAGAAGCAGCAAGAGGAAGACAACAGAAGATTGCAAGAGTACAACTAGTGGAGCAAAGCAGCATAAAATATGGAGACCTGGAGAAGAACAGACAGAAGCAGCGGCAAGTGCAAAGTTACAACACAAGATATGGGATCCAGGCAAACATGGAGCTGAACACATGATCAGGAGATCATGAAATTTTTCTACCTTGGGAGTATGATGCGGGAGCATTATGCCCAAATGGGAAATTGTTGTAAATAATAGACATAGGGGTCATGCATTAGGCTTTTAATTAGATATTTACAAAATAAATAAATAAAACTAGGAGAGCTTTTAGGCATAAAGGAGTGGATGTGGATCATTAAGGGATAAGGATAGCTTTTCTATTTTAGAATAGGAAAAAGATAGAATAAAGCTAAAAAGATGCTTTTGCCATATGTATGCATTGCATGAGCTTTAGTTGAGTGATTTTAGGATTTTCTTATCATGCTGAGTTTAATAAATTAGGGAGCCTCAAAGGCATTGAAGGCAGAGAAGTGTGAGGAGTGAGTGTGAGAAGTGAGCAAGGATTCTCCTTGGGAGCCTTCGGGCAGTTTGTAAAAGGGCCATGGATTTGCATATCTGGCCATGAATATAATTGCTGTGTGAATATTTGTTTTATGTGAATATAAGTATGACTTGCATGGACATGATTGTGTTTAATGAATTCCGAGATATGGCTCGACACATGATTGGCGAAATTGATGTTTGGTAACATTGAATTTGCATAAAGGGATAATGGCTTATTTTCCCATGCGCATTGACTGTGTATAATGATGAGTCAATTTTCTTTTCGCTTGATGTATAGACTGGCTTGATTCTCCATTTACGCATAGGGTTCTGCGCTCCTTTTCAGGCTTGATTTTATATGGCGCACATATATGCATGATTTATATATGCAGTTATATAATGTTGAAATTGGGAGCTGCTTGTGTGCTCGGATTATAAAGCATCTCGGCTTATAAAGCATCGTGGTGGGGAAACCTTTTGAATTGGCTACTGTGATTCCATAATTGGGAGCGATTTAACATAACTTACAACCTGTATGTCATGCGGTGGTGGATCGCTGAATCGCAGAACTGGCTACGTGTGCGAAGGCTGCATAAATTTGTATCCAATTGGATTGATCGATCGCCGAGTTGAATTATGCGTTGACAGAGATAGTGTACTGGAGCAAAAGTGTGGCGAGAGGTATGTATACGCCTGCGTAAAAGGTGGGTATGTGTATGTTTAACAAACAATTGAAGATTCGTTATTCATGTGCCTATGTATGTTAAATTGCCCGAGGAGGCTGTTTGTGCATGCGCTCTAACGCATATACATCGGTTGAATGAATATAGTCATCGACAGAAATATAGAGCCTTGGCGTGATAAAAAAATTCCGCCTTTAGTCAGAACAGTGTGATATGGCAAGCGGGCGATTGATACATATATATGCCTGCGACCATGGTAAAATTCATTTATAATATTGTGTTATTTGAACTCTGAGGTGAGGCGCACTCTTTAAATTGTGCTCAGCCAATATACTTGCTGGTATTGTTTATGGGATAATGGGTAATGAATTGGATTGATGCCAAGCATGGGTTCAAATTTTCAAGTGTACACCCTGAAGTGTGTTGAGGTGCATGTTTTATATGCATGACAGGAGAAAGATCCTGGTAGAAGTGGCCTGGGAGTGGCCTGGGCTGCATCACCTTATCAAGTAAGGAGCCTTGTTAACTGTCTTTAGATACTTTATCTGCACCTTATATTGTTTCCAAGGCTAGAGAATGAGCCATAAGCAAAAAAAAAAAATCTTGTGCAAGGACTTGATGAAGTGTGCTCATGAATTTCAGTTTTATGTCATGGAAGGCACCTCAAGGGAAGGAATGCGTTTTATTATTACATAGTATCCCCGCTATCAAAATTGATATTATATTTTTACAGTTAGTCGAAGTTATTGATGTTTTCTTTAGATCGTTATTGCATCGTTGTCACAAAGGAAATTGTGAATATACTACCCTGAGGAAGGGCCAAAAGTGGTAGCTCCTAGAGAAGCCCCTTGGATTGTTTCCTCATTTATCAAGAGTGTGAAGAATCCATTTGCTAGATCTTACTCAATGACCATTATGTTTTCTAGTAGCTAGAACCATATGAGCATTTTGTTTTTTTTTATACTCAAAATAATATTGGTAGAAGAATTCAATAGTGGGAATGAATATATGGATCCTTACTAATACCCAAATGAATTGTTGGTGGAAATTTTTAACATTATTGCATGGGATGATATTTTAATTGGTGGTCACGCTATCAGTCCCCCATGGATAGAAATGAAAATTCATATACACTATATTGTACAAGTATTTATTCTGGGAAATATCTAGAAGCAAGTGGTTGGTCAAATGGAGAAACCTAGATTTTTCATGCAATCACAATTGAGATTGGATACATACATGTGGACCAAGCACACTTCAAATCACAGGGAATTCTAGCGGGGTTCCAACTTATTAGTTTACCTTTTATTCCTTGTTTCCCACTTAAGAGCCGCATGTTCATGCATCCTAAATTAGGCCTTGTGGGGTTCACTTTATTGCATTTTATGAATTCTAGTGCAATTTGCAATCAAATTTTAGTCCCTTTTATTAGCTTTTGCCTTGGTTTTTGGCATTTCCCTGTAAATTCACTTCTTCTAGGATGGTTCATGTCTCTATCCCTCTGTCACATGCATCAAAATGTGGTTGTTAGCAGCTTCGTGTGATTCATGCAGGCAACAAATATATTGGATTTTTGTGCACAAGAAGTGTCATGTTTGATTTCATTAAAAGTTTCACTTTTGGGGGATTCCTTAGTCATTTTAAGGACATACTTCTCTTACGTCATTCTTTGAACTCTATTATCTATTCTTATAAACTCTTGACTGTTGGCTTCTCTTTTGCTCTCCCACTTTACAAGTACTCTATTTTGGCATTGGAGGATAAAAATTAGTTTTCTAATGCATATAATAAATATGAATAAACTCGAGCTCATGTGTAGAAGGAAGGCCAACATACCTGGAGCTAAGTATCCAAGTGTGCTTGCAACAATGGTGGTTACATGTGTTTTTCCATCTTCCAAGAGCTTTGCAAGACCTCAGTCTGATACATGTTCCTCCAACCTTTCATCAATGAGTATATTGCTAGACTTTATGTCACGGTGGAAAATTATAGGGTCACAGTCATGATGCAAGTAAGCTAGGCCTCGACCTTCTCCAAGTGCTATATTCAATCAGGCCATATAGTTTAAATGTGGAGTAGGTGGTTTGTAGTCTGAACAAAATTAGAAACCTTATAAGTAGGCATACATCATGGTTGCAAACTATGACATCAATAAAAATATTCATCTAATTTTCAAATTACTAACCATGGATAAATTCATCTAATCTTCCCATGAGTAAGATATCATAGATAATTCCAGGATGTAGGTGCTTGACAGATCGGAGGGTATGGGGATGGCGTATCACGTGGGCAGGTGTCAGCCCAAACACGCCACGAGTTATGAGGCAGGACAGGCGAGCTGGTCTCGCACAAGCCTATTAATGCAGGCATTTACTCCCTCCATCCGCTGCCTGGTTAACTGTGCTATGGCGCTCCATAAGCTAATCGTTCCCGAAGCTTTGTCGCATTCCTCTGCGGCTTCATGGATTGAAGCGTTGTGTGTCTCTCTAAGCTTCTCTGCAAGCAAACTTAGGTCCGTCATTCCCTTTCTGGTTCCAAGATCTTATGGTTCAATTGGTGTTCTGTTTCTGCCTCGCTCAGGGTACTCCTCTCCGTGTATTCGCTCTCTCGACAGTTCACTGTACATTGTCATGCCGTGCGAACTGCCCAGGATGGGGAGCATCCGTGGTGGCTCCCGTGGTCGCGCCGCCTCTCAGCAATCCTCGGACGAGTTGGAACCTGGGCGGAGTAGTCCCCCTGCCACCAGAAGCGGAAGAGGCAGGGGTCGTGGGAGAGATGGGAGGGTTGATTGTGAGCATGCTGCTCACCCCACTATTCGTTATCGCATCCCGTGTTCTCTCGCCAACTCCACCTTCATAGTCTCAGTCACCATAGAAAAATGTGAAGATAATAGGAGTTCGGGAGCAGCCCATCCAGGAGCACTCGCAGAACAGAGGATGGCGAATCCGGCAGACAATCAGCGCCAGGTCATGGGAGGTGCCTCGCTAGTGAATCCGGTTGCCCCTGCAGGTCCAAGTGCGCCAGCTCGTGGTGATCCTACAGGCTCGGCGGTTCCTCATTCTGACTCGGAGGACTCTCTTCAATTCGGGTGTAGGGTCGTCGAGGAGCCTTACACCTCTGAGGATGATTGATCCCGCCCGGGTTTTTCGCCCTTGCAGTTTCTGAAGTAGGAGCTCGACTCTGTTTTGATTCTCGAAGTTATTGCATGTTTCAGGTCTCTGTCTGTCAATGTGTCATTTATGTCTACCGTTGTCTAGCTGTGCAAGTTTCGTCTTAGTTTATTTTCAGCACCGTATCGAGTCGTATGTGTAGTCAAAATACTGCTGAAGGTTCACACTGTACTGAGATCATGATCTTTTTTGTAACATGCCAAATTCATGGCAGGAATTTTAAGGCTATGGCCTTGCTGTAATATTTTTGTATAAATAATAGGAGTAAACAGATTGAGAAAAAAAAGGATATCATAGATAATAATTTTAGCTGTTGGAGATTTACAATAACCGTGAAAATTAACAATATTCTTTTGTTTAATGCTTCCCAAAAATCTCCAACTCCCTCTCAAATATCTGATTGGATGCTACACAACACTTCTCAATTTTATTCACTACAAATAAGTTGTTATTGTCCATAACCAACTTGTACACAGTTCCAAATCCCCCAGAACCAGTGATGTCAATGTCATCAAGTATCTCTATATTTTTTATAATATCCTTGAATGTGTATGGAAAATCTCCATGCAATGTAACAAGCTATATTGTGAAAGAGGCATTTTCATCAATCACAATCTAATGTTTGGAAAATTTCCAGAGAAGTAAACTGTTTGTGAATATCACTCCTTAAATCTTTCCTAGAACATAAAAAGTGATCAAAGAGAAAACAATTGTCAATATATCTATAAATATATATATCATTTAAAATTTGCAAAGTGAATACCTGTTTGGTTCTTGGGAATTTGCTCCATATTTATATATTCCTTTTCCTCTTCGACTCCTTTCTTAGATAAAAATTAGACCCACAAGAACACAAGGAGCAGAGAAAGAGCCACTCCCATTGTAACCATTGCTCCATTCAAGAGTACATTCATGTATCTTTCCATTGTCCTAGCATGCTCTGTGAAATCCAATGGGTTCCATATTATTAGTCTTAAAGTTTATTCATAAACATAATGCTTTTACAACATTTCTTCCTTCCTTGCATTATGAAGATTTAATTAGATTAGTTGAAAGAATACAAAATTCAAATTACCTAAATGAAATAAATGCATATAATCAGTCTTGAGTCTATTCATAAACATAATTTACAACATTTCTTCCTTCCTTGCATTATGAAGATTTTATTGGATTAATAGAAAGAATGCATAATTCAAATCACCTAAATGAAATACATGCAAAAGTATCACATAACAAAATTACTTTGGAGATTTTCCTTGTTCAACATCCATGACATTGTCATCATCATTAGACTTGGGTACTAATGCAGGGAACTCAAGCATATTCTTACAAATATTTTCAACCTGTAGGCCACAAAAATATAGGTTACCTATAAATCTGCATATGCCAATGCCTAGAAGGTACCTTTTTATGCAAAAAAGGAGCTAAAGATATTATTTTATCTAATGAAAGTTTATCATGTATGGCCTTTTTGGAACCATCCTTTTTGGGTGGTACTGGGGGAAGCTGAATTGCTATACATGTTTAGATACTTCATCCTTATATAGAGAGACTAGAGCCTCCAAGAGACTCCTTATCAAATCAGGAGCCTTGTCAACTGTCTTAAGATACTTCATCTGCACCATCCTTATATTGTTTCCCAGGCCAGAAAGTCATCCATGAGCAACAAATTTGTGATTCTTTTGCAAGGACTTGATGAAGTGTGCTCATGAATTTCAGTTTTAAGTCATGGAAGGTGCCTCAAGGGAATGAAGGCATGCTCTTATCAAATAGTGTCCCTGCTATCAAAATTGATATTATATTTTTACAGTTAATTAAAGTTATTGATGTTTGTTGTAGATTGTTATTGCATAGTTTTCACAAAGGAAATTATCAATATACTACCTTGAGGAAGGGCCATAAGTGGTATTCCTAGAGAAGCCCCTTGGATTTTTTCCTCATTTATAAACAATGTGTACAATCTATTTGCTAGATGTTAATCAATGACCATTATGTTTTCTAGAAACTAGAACCATATGAGGATTTAATTTTTTTTATACTCAAAATAATACTTATAGAAGAATTCAATAGTGGGAATGGATGTCCCAATCCTTAGCAATGCCAAAATGAATTTTTTGTGAAATTTTTTAACATTAATGAGTGGGATGATATTTTATTTGGTGGTCAGGCTATCAATCTTTGAAAAATAGAAATGAAAATTCATATACACTATATTGTGCAAGTATTTATTCTAGGAAATCTCTAGAAGCAGGTGGTTGGTCAAATGGAGAAACCTAGATTTTTTCATGCAATCACAATTGATATTGGATACATACACTTGGACCATGTACACTTCAAATAACATGGCGTTCTAGTGGGGTTCCACCTTATTATTTTACCTTTTAGTCCTTGTTTCCCACTTCAGATCTGTGTTTGCAGTTCACAATCAAATTTTAGCCCCTTTTCTCGGCTTCTTGCCTTGGTTTTTGGCATTTCCTTGTAAAGTCACTTCTTCGAGGATGGTTCATGTCTCTATGCCTCTGTCATGTGCATTAGACTGTGGTTGTTAGCAGCTTCCTTTGATTCATGCATGAAACAAAGATATTGGATTTTTGTGCACAAGAAGTGTCATGTTTGATTTCATAAAGAGCTTCCTTTTTGGGGGATTCCTATAGAGTTGGTATGTACAAACTCACCTATAATAATTGTTGAGCTACAAGGAAAATAATCAAAACATTGTAGTTTGCTAACATTATAAAACTTCCACCCTGTTCATGTACTTTTTTCCAACCATGAAAGGAATACAATGCAAATAAAGGAAAGAATAATCTTATTTACATAAAAGGGAACCCATATTAATTGAATTTTTCAAGAATCCTCAATGGTATCTTGGAGGTACATCCTTGAAAAATATAACATAATCTTCTATCAAAAACTTTCTCACTAAAACACAAAGGAACTCACCTCGGATAGTTGTAGTTGCACTACAAGGAATATCATCAGAAAGAAGTTCCTTGCTACCACTACTAAAAAAATTTCTCATCCATGTAATTTCCTATAGCCATGAACATGATATAAATGGACAATTGACTAGAACTAAAATAAAAGGGTACTTCATATTACTTGAATGTTCCAATAAGCCTCAATGGTATTTGGAAGTACTCTTATCCAAAGAGAAATGTTTCACCATTAGAACAAATTCTTGTTGTAGCATCAAAGGAATCATGATTATCAAAATATACAATGAGCTTCACATGATTTCCACCTAACCTTTGAATCGAAATCAAACTACTTTGAGGCTGACAATATATTCTTGCACTAAACATCCAAATTATTGCTACCAACTACTGCAAGGTACCAACTATTGCATTCTTTCTTATGTGGTCATCTGTGGGGATAAGTCACTAGTACAAATGGCTAATTATGTACTAAAAGAAGACTAAAATTTGCATATAAATGACTATTTTTTAGTTAGTGACCAATAGTATCTAATTTACAGTATCTTATAACGCAACCAACTTTTAGTCGTTTTTAGATTAGTCATTAATTGGGTGTCTCAAATTTATTATCTAGTAGTATATTTAGTCATAAATTTGGTCATTAATTTATTCATTGATTTAGTCATTAATTGCCAAAATTAATGACCAAATATACAACAAAATATATCACTAAATAATCACCCAAGAAAGCCATTTAATGATAAATAAATATGAATAAAATGTTCGTCGTGTTATAAGATATTGTAAATTAGCTACTAATAGTCATATATATGCAATTTTTAGTCATCATTTGACACGAATTAATGGCCAAACAAATATGAATAAATTTTGGTCGTGTTATAAGTCTCTGTAAATTTGCTACTAAAGTCGTATATATGCAAAATTTAGTCGTCATTTGTAATAAAAAATTTATCATTTGCAGTAGTCATTTATATTTTTTTGGTAGTTTCATATTCATTATATAAATGACTACTTTAGTAGTTTATAGTCGTTTCATTTACTTTCATTAACAATCATTATAAGAAACTAATTTAATCGTATTGTCATTTCATTTGTGATCATCATTAATTGACATAAAATACTAATTTAGTAGTTTTAAATTGATTTTATGCATTAATTATTAATCATCATAGATCAATTAGTATGATTTTACAACTCAATTAAAAAAAAATGTCATACAATGTACATGTTCATCTAATATGAAAATGCAAAGTTACAAATGTTAGTTATAATACTAAATAATATCAAGTGCAACTATAAATAATTTCAAAAACAAAAATTATATTATATAAAATGTCAAGTATTACAATATGAGTTTCCAAATTAATATTGGTTGGAGTAAAATTTACACATGAAATATAGTTTCATCATTTCAAAACATTATCATTGTGTTGTCAAGACATTGTAGGTGAATTTACCAACTATGAGGACTTGACCATCAGTCTCTATGTGTGTCTTATGTGGGATATTGGCTCTAAAAGTACCACTACACCAGTTCTCTTCTCTCTCTCTTTAATTTTCATTTTTCTGCTCCAATGTTATTGCTCTCCCCTTTCTTCAATTCTTGCTTCTTACAGTCAATACTGAGTTCCTTTTGTGAAAACTAAAGAAGATACTGTGTAGAGTATAAGACATGAAAGATGATGAACACTGCAATATAAAATAAAGTAGACTATAAAGGATTTATATGATATATACCTTAACATCAACAATATTTTCAATGTCATTTTTCCCCATAGAAGAAAGAAATGTGAACAAGTTTTCTTCAATTGGGCAATAGTGACCATTATGTGGCTAGATGACCTGTATAAACAAAGAAAATTAAACATCGCCATAGAAAATAACACATTAGTGAAATTAACATTCATCCTTCAAAGAATGTTTGGCACAATGATGCAAACTAATATACATGCTAGAAATCTCAAGTTGTAGATTAGTTATATAGTGTGGGAGTGCAAATAATACTCCTAAAAATAGACAAATCTAAGTCTAGAATAAAATGAAACGAAGTAAAAGGGATACAATAATAGGATAACCTTGTATACATGTATATAACTCGATAATGTATAAGGCTAAGTGAAGAATTCCAAGGCTGTAGGTCGATGATGTCAATAATGTCCAAGTCTGATGAACATTTCTTCAGATAAGAACTATTATTTGGGTCCATTATCACATATGAATAAGCCAACTAGTCTATATCAAATTATTAATGTTTTGCTTATATTTATGGATCACTACAATATAAGTGGATAAAATGCAAAGACAATTCTCTTCCCACTGTGTTCGTGACCTATGGTACAATATATTAGCTATGATTTGGAGCAAATTTCGAACATCGAAAATATATAGAAATCACCACTAGAAGTCCCCCAGATAAGATTATTTTGGAATGTAATTTTCAGATTCCAATTGTTATATGATTCTTGAATGGAAAATCCACATTGCATTCCAACACCAAACTTCCAATTTGAGGGAACACCTATGGTCATACTCAATCACTCAAACTCAAAACATCAGTGATCATTATAATGAAAAGATAAAATAAGAGTAGTTTTGATATGTTTTGCAGATTTAGATGCAAAGCACCAATAGTTTTCCCATATTAACAATACTTGTAATTTCCAAGATATAAAACATCGATTGATATTTTACAACAAATACTTGATTCAATACAAACAATAATTTAACATATTACAACAATACCACCAATGCTTGATCCTCAATTAGTTCAAAATAGTTAGCACAAAAACTTCAAGAAAGAGCAAGAAGTGGAAATAATAAATCCATCAATTAATAATCAATCAAAAAATGATAAGCTTTTTTTTGAAGCTTGATAAACAACTATAAATTATATTGACAATCCATTGCAAATAGTGGTGTTATTAAAGGAGAAATACTACACGGAGAACTCATCTTCCAAATTATTTTCTCTATCCATGAGGCTTTCTGCAATACTCAAAACATAATTCAAATTCAATATTTTAGGTTTCTTAAGCTTCCCAAAGGCCTTTCCAAATGAAGCTGCGAATTTCATTGATTTTCATAAAATGCTTCTTATACTGAAAAAATATAGTTTGACCATGTGATAGATAATCAAAAAAAGTAAAAAATTGTGTACAATATTTATTAGAACGCTTCATGTTAAAAGGAAAACTTGCATATTTCAGATAGAAAAAGAATCTTAAAAGAGATGGTCAATATTACAAAACAATAGAGTGGATATAAATCTGCAGGTAGAACTAACAAAATCCTAATTTCAATAGAGTTGATTGATTATTCTAAGTGAAGCCAACTAGATACATACAAGTTTTCACTTTCTTCTTTCTTTCCCATATCTTTATTGGACATGGAAGCTGACTTGCATGCATCTTGTAAGGGCATGTTAGCAAGAGTATATGTTTCATTCTCATATTCCACACTTTCTTTTCCATGAAAAATCGTAACAAGTATTGCAAGAATTCGTTTCTACATCAGCTGAGTTCCCAACTTTCATTTCTTAGTTTCTGTTTTCCTACATGTGCATTATTTAAGTTTTCCTTAGTGAAGTTTTATATAAGAAAACGATAGGTCTGAGAAGAAAACAATATGTCTGATAAGAAAACAATAGGTTTGAAAATAAAACTAATTATATGATGCCAACCCATATTTATTTATTTTTGGAAGAAAACCAATCAACTACACTCAACTGACATCATTAAAGTTATCCAAAACCAACCTAGTGGACATTTCAAGTTCTGCTACATGAACTTGTTCCTTTGTGTGCATAAATTTGTTTTTGTGTGTGGCAAGGGCTATTAACTTTTCTGAGAGTGATGAATTATACTTACCATCAGATTTTACCATTTCCAACTGATTTTTTAGCATCTTGACAGATAATATTTTGGCTGCATCTCAATTGTGTATGATCTCATTTCCCCTAACATATATGACCTATGCATGAGGCTACTGGTATAAATAATATAATAGATACCCAACAATTTGAAGGGCATTAATGATTGCAGATGTCTATGGATCAATTCTATTGCTTGCAAGAGCAGTTGGTTGTTGCCTAGAGTTCTTTTGGAACGCCCTAAGAGAATGAAGCTAGGACTGGCAAATGGTCCAAAATTGGACCCACTAATTTAATTTTTCTTCTTTACAAGTAGCAATTATGAATGTTCTTAACCCTTATTTTTATTATGTAACAAGGTGTGAATTTGGATTGGTAATTCTCCTTAGTGGACATACTTAGTGGTGGTATTTTCCAACACTCAACACATTCCTTCTATTAATTATATTTCCATTTTCTACTTTTATTCCATTGTGTATGCTCCCATCCGCAACTATAATACATAACTAAAATATTTCCAGGAATTCATTCTCCTGTAAATTCATATGCTTTAGGCCCAAGGTGATTAATATGACATTGTTTGCAAGAAATATGAACATTAGATTGCAATAAACAAGCACAAATGTGGTCATAATCTAACAAGCCAACCAAAATAGGAAATAAGAAAAATTTCAAACATGGCTGAGAGAGATGGAGATGAATATATCAAAAAGTGATATTAATCTGTATCATAATTCAAATCACCCTGCATAGATCTATCTTAACCCTAGATCTGTCAAGCTCCAAGATAGAAAAAATTCATTGAATTGTGAACCTTCTCTATGTTTTTGCACTCTAAAAAACGTTTGCAACTTCAATCTCAACACATGATAGATACACAGTTAATACGAATCTACACTGTTTTATATTTTATTCATAATACATGAACTCTATATATTTATGGTTTTCAGCATAATAGAGATGTAGATTATAGAATTCACCTCTCAATGCAATGCCAAATGTTAATATATTTAGTTGGAAAACTACAAATAGAGGATATTCTCTAATGGTTTCATTACAAGGATCATATCATAGAAACTAGAGTAATAAAGAGTAGAAAATAAACTAAATACATACAAATCAGTTAAGAAAGTTTTTAGTAGGATAATTTGTTGATATCTTAAGCCATGTTCGCTCTAGCTAAACCATAAGACAAACAATTGACTCAAAGGGATTTTAGAGACAATTGTCCTAAAATAGTTTAGGAAATATTCAAGAAAACTAAAGGTGAGCAAGAAAAAGAGTTAAATTTATGTCGAAACACAACAAAAAGAATATAAAGTGGCCTTAATCAGCCAATCACATGTGCATCCCCTATTCTTCATAGACTATAGCCAATGTAATATCCCATCCATGAATTCACATTACGAAAAACAAT
Organism: Pinus tabuliformis; assembly: GCA_031772625.1. NCBI lineage: Eukaryota > Viridiplantae > Streptophyta > Pinopsida > Pinales > Pinaceae > Pinus > Pinus tabuliformis. The sequence continues at coordinate 269,354,414 of CM062808.1, read as the reverse complement.
CATGCATTTGAGTAGGAACCTTCACACATGTGATCTACAATGTACTTTCTACCACTAAATGCACCAAATTTCTCTAATAGACCCTCTCTGCTTGGCAATGAAGTATTAGTTCACTGCTCAAGTCAGTAGGGAATTAAATTTTCCACTAGGATTCCATTTTCAATGTGTTTTGCCCCACTTGAATGACACAAATTTGGAAGGGATGGCACTGGGTAAAATTTCTAGGCGCGAGCCCTTGGTGGAATCAACCAAAATAGCTTCTCATGGTTCCCCCATCGATCCAGTAAAATTCAGTCATTTTTTGTAAAATAGTACATCAATCATAGCAAAATTCAGTCTTAGGGGGTATTTCTTTATGTTGATTAGTGGTAGATAATATTGTTTTGACTCCAAGTAGAAAATACAATAATTAGTTACAACACATAAATGTCATAATTCAAATGTGACATATCTCCTACCATATACAAACATTTACATGAAATAGGGCACTCACCTATTTTATTGTAGATTACAAATATGCACCTAGCCCTACAACATTTGATGAGCATAGATGTAGGGATATACACCATGAGATGTTCAAAACCACCACATCCAATTGTGTTATCCCAATGTATACCTTCTTAAATGATGAAGTGTTGTGTTTATTAATTACTATTAATTGTATCAACATATTCGTCATGACTATCCAATGTTAATCACTATTATGTTAAGCTAAATATCATAATGAAACCTTCACTAATATGGACTTAAATAGAGAAGTTTACAATGTATCATCCAATATACATTACAAGGAGATAATGTCATTAATACATATCAAAATCCTTGTGCAAATATATATCACTTAAATTTTTATTTTAAGTTATCTTGCAATATTAATGATATAACAAAGATAATAGGGAAACACAAAACACACAAGTACCTCTAAGAAATGCTAGCGCGTAAATGAGGGATAATATGTTACACTTATAGAAAAATTAAAAGCTTTGTCTCAAGCTGATGAGAAGACCAAAGCATATCTCTCATGTAGTTGATTGTAGGGGTAGATATGTCATGAAGGTCCTCATATGCTAAATACTATTGTGCTACGCTAAATATTAGAACACCATATTCACTAATGCACATTTTTAAACTAGAAATTTGCAATGTATCATTCAATATACATTACAAGGAGATAGTGGCACTCATGCTAAACAAAATCCTCAAAAAGGGATATGCCATATTAATTTTAATTTAAAAAACTTGTTGCGAAGAAGACATCACAAAGTCAACAAAACCCTCAAAACAGAATATGATACTTTACTTTTAATTATCTTTCTTAAAAACATCACAAATACATGAAGGAACCACAAAGTGGACAAGCACCCCTGAGCAATTTTAGTGCCTAAACAAAGAATAACACATCACAATTTAAGTAGTAAAGATTAAAATGCATACCTGACAAAGCTAATATGAACTCTAAGACTATTGCAATTTGAGTAGTAGAGATTAAAATGAATACTTGACAAAGCTAATGTGAACACCAAGACTATGATGAGATGCAGAACAATCTAGGCAAATGAAAATCCCATAAGTGATCAATGCCCATGTGGGATTCCTTGTATTACATTCAAAACGCATTTGCCATGAATAAAAATCACATTAGATCAAATGATATCTATAGGCAATCATAAATACCTATATAGAAATGGTCTCAAATGACCGAAATCACATTATTTTTTGTTGTGAACGATAAAAAATAATGCACCCACAATGAAATGTTTTCTGATCTAGAGAAAATATTTTATTCCCACTAAGTAATAAATTAGCGATAAAAAATTTGAAGAGAAAAAACTTCAGGAAATAAGAATAGAACCTTGTTTTCGGGTTCTACCCAAAGCTTTTTGAATACAACATTCTTGTCCATAAAACCCTTGATATCCATTGGTTAATGGTGAAGGTAATGATAAATAAATTCTTGGAGTTCTCAAAGTGCAAAGATTGGAGTACGATGTCTTCGAACAGAGCAATGCCTTTTTGATGCGAGCCCTCCTTAAGTATTTCTCGACTATCCTGTAACGATTTATAAATGTAAAGTGGTTATTCAAATTATTCATAGTTGGACGTATAACTTTATGAATAATATACCCTTCTTATGGTTCTTGCTAAATACTTTGTAAATCCAGGTTATAGTTATGGATTTTCAAGAATTTAGGTAACATAGGGTTTTAGAGTTTCCCCCGTAAAAATATAATTGAAACAATTTTATTGGGGAAAAAAATTGCAAGATCCACACCAATTTTGGGATTTTCAAGAATTTAGGTAACGCAGAGTTTTAGAATTTCCCCCGTAAAAATATAATTCAAACAATTTTACTAGAAAAAAAAAAGATTGCAAGATCCAAGCACTTGCTAGCAGCAAAGAGAGCTTCAGCATTGGGAGTGTTTCTAGCCTGACTTAATGTTCATCAAATATTAGACTTTTAACATTAAATTTTAATTACGAGGGGATATTTGGCTTCTATGGGGACCTTTGTCACCATTGGTATGATCCACATGATAAGAATTTGCCTTGGGGAATGTACTATCCGGAGGAGAAAAGAGGGTCTTAGGCCCTAAATAAAGTTTCTATAGTTCAAGGAACATGAAGTAACCCTCAAACAACCATATATATACTCTCTAAGGGATATTCAAATTTCAACTTGGATATGAGATCCATGGCATTTTATTCTACATATAGAAAGGGGTCTTTGAATCCAATTGAAGTGTTAAAATTTAGAGACAAAGGGATCTCTGAATCCATCTACAATGTTAAAATTTATAGGCCCCAATGTAACACTTCAATATCAAAATTGCAATTTTCCATTGTTGGCTCTAGCTTTTCACTTGCTTCCATGGAAACATGACAATTAAAAATGACTAGCATAAATGATTAATTCATATACTTGTTGTACTTTTTATTTGGTCATATTTTTATTCTTGGACTATAGTAGTCATTTGTATTAATCATTTTTTATTTTGTCACTTATTATCTAGTCATATATTTTAGTCCTGGCCTAAATTAGTCATTTAAGTTAGTCACTTTTAGTTGGGTCACTTATTATCTAGTCACATATTTTATCCCTAGACTAGATTAGTCTTTTTTGTTAGTCATATTTAGTTGGGTCACTTAAAATTGCTTAAATTTAGTACTAATTCACTTGAAATAATTATGGTCACTAAATTTTGTAGTCGTGTAGTCACTAGTCTCTCATTTTTTGCTAGTGCACCTTCTCTCTGGTGTACCATTTAGCATTTCCTAGAGTTTGTTCCTTCAACCCAATCTGCCAAAGGTCATGCTTCCCCTGTCTTGTAGTTCTAGATCTCTTCTACAAAACTGTATCTTCTGTCAACTCTTCCTAAGCATTTGGCGCTAAATCCTCCACAAAAGGTAATACTTGTACGTCTTCCTAATTTAGCATGGAAGGCTCATAGAGTTTCAAATGTTCTACACTCACAACTAAGTAAATGTGCATATATGATGGTAAAGTGAGTTGATAGGAATTATCACCTACCTTTTCCAGTATCTCAAAGGGACCATATCCTAGAGCCTTGATTTTCTTATTAGGACTTTGTAGCCTCTCCTTGTTCAACTGTAGCCATACTCTCTCTCCCACCTTGAATGATTTCTTTGTTTTATGTTGATCATGACTAGCCTTATACTACTCCTGCGACTTCTAAAGTGTTTCTTGTACCTATAGATGGAAATTCCCGATCTTCTCTATAAATTTTTCAGCCCTCAAAGCATCTCCTATAAGATCTTCCCTCACTCCTCCTTGCTTCCCATTAGGAATATCCAAAGATGAAGGTGGAAAATATCCAAAACATGTCTCAAATGGGGACTTTCCTATAAAAGTGTGGATTGCTTTGTTATAAGAATGTTGTATATATACCATATTTTCACCCCATGTCTTCATATTCTTCTGTTTGTACCCCCTTAGAAGCTACACCAAAGTCTTGTTGACTACTTTTGTCTACCCATCTATCTGTAGATGGAATGTTGTAGATCTTTGCAACTTTGTGTCCATCTTCTCCTAGAATGTAGTCCAAAACGCACTAAGAAACCTTGTATCCATGTTTGTAATGATGCTCCTTAGTATCCCAAAGTCCACCTCGACGTGTACAAAGAACAAGTTTGTTGCTTATTGTTCGCTGATAGTATTTTTACACGGCATCGGAACACACATCTTACTAGACTTGTCAACTACCACGAAAAGGTAGTCATGTCCCTTTCTAGTTGTTTGTAAACCTCCCACAAAGTCCATGGAAATTCTTTCCCGAGGATGAGTAGGTACAGGAAAGGGATGATATAGACCTTGTTTCCTATTTCCAAGCTTGCTACTACAACAAAGAATGGATCATCTTATGAACCTAGCTACCTGCTCTTCCATCTTGGGCCAATAGACATACCTTTGAAAGTTAGCCACAATCTTCCCTACACGAAAGTGCCTGCAACCTTGGAGGTGTGAGGCTCTCTAATCAGTTGCAAACACTCACCTTTAGGAACACATATCTTATTCGGCCTGTAGAGTAACCCATCCAAGAGATCGTAGACTATGGTGTTGTCATCATAGTGGACATGACTCTGACTTTGCAGCTGTTGTTACACCTACTTGAAGTCCACATCTTCTAAATATGTCTCTCTGTATGCATCATGGGTGAATGGCTCCATGTGCATAAGAGTCCCAAAAGATGTAATATTTGATGTGGGTGGAATTGAAAGAATATTGGCAAACTTTTTTGTTCTTCCATTCTTATAGTTGATCACGAAATGAAACTGATGTAAAAACTAGATCCACTTGTAATTCCTGGCCTTTCGTAGCTTACTTTGGGTCTAAAAGTATTGTAACGACTGATGATATGCGTGGATATGTGGAGATGGAGGACATTCACACTTGAAATAGGGCCAAAACCCAGGAAGCAGAGGAAGCGAAAATTGAAACCAGGCTAATGGAGATAAAACCAGATTAGTGAGGCTTCCAGGTCAATTTAGAAGACCCATTGCAAGTTGTTTCCTCCTCATCTTCAGAGGTAGATATTATGAGTTCTGTAGGAAGTGGAAATATGACAGAACCCAGTTTGCCTGCAAGGAAAGAGATAGAAGAAATTAATAAGAAAATTAGGGAATAAATGCAACAACATCTGACATCACATTCAGTCCCTTATTAGACCACACTCCTGGCCGCCATGGACCTGGAGAGGAATGAGATGAAATTCTTACTACACCACCCTTTGGCATAGTCACTACCATTAGACTCACAATTCAAGGCTTTAGAGGTGTCTCTGGATCTGAAAAGTGTCCCTATGCCTAACAAGACCAACTTCCATAGGTAGGTGGGAGAAATGCTATGTAGTGAGCTAAGAAGGAATGCCATGATGATAAGCAAAGCTGATTTTTTTTTGGATAAGGCTGCAACAAAGATGAAGCAAGAGAGAGATAATTGTAGAGCTTTACATATGCTGAACAATAATTTAAAGGAACTGATTGTGAAGGAGGGAGTGAATCTATAAGGAAAAGTTGCTTTTGAGACCCTTCTCTAGAGTTCACAGGCTGAGATACAGGAATTGAGGTATAAGCTAAAGATTCCTCCTAATGAACATGTGCAATCCAAAGGACTAGCACAACTGACAGAAGAAAAGTAGATCCTAACCAGGGAGATAATAGATAGAAATAATAAAGTGGTGGCCCTCAGGTAGGAGGTGGTAGAACTCCAACAAAAAATAGACTCCCACATTTTTGTAGTGTTCATTCTGGAGAATCCTTAGAATGCTACATAACAACTTAATAAGGCCCTCATCGAGCTACAAATCTTAGAAGGGGAACTCAAGAAGATACAAGTGGATTTAGACAATTCCCAATCATCCCTTACACAAAAGGAGAAACAACTCGAGACTGCAAAGATCAATGCAAAATTGATCAACAATAATTTATAAGAAGTTAATCAAGAATCACTCAGATGAAAGACAGACTAAAATGAAACATCTCTCTCCTCCAGGATAAACAACTGATATGGGATGAATTAATAATAAAGATGAAGAAAAATTGAGAGTGTATAACTCTGATGGTAGATAAAAAACTTGTAATAAAAGATTATGAGTTCTTCATCTTAGCCTCTAAGGAGGAGGGTGAAAAGAATTCTCAGATAGCTAAGAGATTTATCCAATATGTCAATGAAAATCCACTCAGTGAGTTGAGGGCTATAGATGTGGTGGATCAAGTGTCTGCAATCATGGAGATCTCTAAATTAGTCTAGAAAGAAAAGGCAAGAGCTAAATCTGAAGAATGCTTGGAGATAATACTAAAGGATGTAGCTTATTTTGGTTCAAATTTTGAGCAAAGGGTTTGAGAAGTATTTCCTAGTTGTTGGGACCTCGTAGGAGTACTAATCCCATGGGAACAATACATTTAAATTCTAGTAGAGGCTACGAGGAGAGTTGATTCATCCCATGAGAATACCTCCACCTTGAAGGGAAAACTGTGGTGAACTATTTAAGGAGAGATTTACAACTTACAAGGCTGTTGAAGACCTTGTTTCGCTCCATGCCAAACTATGCATTGCTCACAGGTCTTAAGATTTATTATCAAGTTTTCTTTCACTCTCCTTAACTGAGTCCAACATTGTGGCAATGATGTGACTAGTTCATAAACCCTCCACTAGTCCAGATCATCAATCAAACAACTCTCCCTCCTAAACCAATCTACCACGAATGAAAATTCTTTTGATCGTGTCAATCATGACACTTCATTATTCTATGTTTTCTGTAAATATTTTATTTCAATAAATGAACTCTAGTTAGTTAGGTTTTAAGGGGTTCTCATCTTGAGGCCCTATAAAAATAGTTTATGATACATTATCAAGGGTTCCAAATTTTTCTATGAGTCTTATTTACTATCAATTTCATTTGTCCTCTTGGATGAGGTTCTGAACTACTTATGGTTTTAAAATGTGTAAAATGTTGAGTGTAGGTTAACAATTTCAGAAAATCTTGCAAACACTCATTAAGATGTCCTAGGAATTGGTTTCTCCTCAACCCAGGGACTGTCTCTAGGAGTTACAACATCAATAGTTCTTATTTTTGTGCTCCAAGTAATATACACAACATCAAAGTGTAAATAGGATATTACGGCTATTTTGTGGCACGTATGATGCTATACACTAAATAATGGATGGGGATGACTCTTTATTCACTTCATATGCACATGATTTTAGCATAACTATGGATATATCTCACTAGTAAGTTTCATTTCCAAGACATCATCAATAACATTACTTACATTTGTTGACTCTGCTCCCTTAGCCTTATGACAATTGCAAACCCATACATGAATTTTTAGTCTATGAAATTTGCGGGAATTTGTGTTTAGAAATGAATTATACCAATCAATAACATTTAATTTCTATATATTGGTTAACTCATCTATGTCACGCTTCAACATTTCAAACGAATACCCGATCAATAGAATGTAATATATGAGGTAGAATGTAATACAGGGGATTTGTTGGGTAGTTGGTTGAAGGAAGTTAGAACATAGTACGGAACTAGGTAGATATTGTAGAAGCTCTACAAAATAGAGTTTCAAATATCAAAGAGCTTGTTGAGAAGTAAACATGGTACATAGTGCTAGTGCACGACTTCAAGGAGGTAGTAGTAGATCTTGCAAAGATAAGGACATAGTTAGGAAGCAGGTGTAAATTTTATTTGGATGCTTAGAAGCCTTGGTAAGGGCTTGGAAATAATGAGAGAACCCAAAGAAGATGGCTTATAAGAGTGAAAATGAGTGGGAAGAGGTGTTTCTTGAAGAGATGCATCAACTTGCCTTAAAATCTTAGAATTTGACCAAAATACAATGGGGTGTGACAAGACAAGGAATGAGAAAAGGTGAAAAAATGATTAGCAAGACAAAAAAAAATATATAGAAGGGTATTATATGGTTCATTGGGAGAATGAGTATATAGTTAAAGAGTAAATATGTGAAGTTCAAGAAAATGGGAGTAGAATGCTAAAAATAATATTAGCTAGAGAATGATCCTAGATTGTTGTCAAAGAATCCAAGTATAAGAAAGAAGAGATTGTGTTTGCATGGTTGTTATAAGAAAGATATGAGAAGTATGTGATTCAGTTTACGCTAAATGAACCAAAGGAGGATATTACAAATGAGTATGTGATGTAAAATTTTCAACAAAGTGAAGTAAAAGAAGAGACTCCATCGAAGGTACCCAAGGGAAGGCTTTATTCCACTAATGCATTTTGTAGTAATTTATGAGTATAACAAGAGGATAATTTGAATGTGGCTAAAGTTGATTATGAAGATGAAAAATTAATGAACAAAGAAAGGCTTATCAGATCTATTAATAGGATGAGGAGATAGACAAATCAGATTGGTTGTAGGTATGGTTCAAGACTACCTAATGCAGATATTGATGCATAATGGATCTTGTTGCTATATCACTTGAAGTCTTGTTGCTATTATCTCATCTAAGGCTACTTATCTTATCTAATACAAGCTTTGAGGACATTGGAAGCATAATGAAATTAGAAATAGAATATATACACACATGTTTCAACTCTTGTTCAAAGATTTTACCCCTTAAAATGTAAGAGGTTAATAGAGTGGGACGAAAAAACACTGGGTGTATAAACAAAGAAACAACTTTTTATGGTTAAATTAATAATAGATGATTGAATTATGGTAGCAATAGCATGAAACTTGTAGAGTGAAGTCATGAAAGGGAGAAAATACAAGTGCATTGAAGGTGTGAACCCCCAACATGGATGGCCAATTAATGGAAATATGTAATGGGCTCCCTAGACTTAATAGTAATGTGTGTCTCTATTATTCACTATCCTAAAAGTGGATCAAACCATTGGTTTGTTAGGTTTAAAAATACACTTAACTTGAAAATATCTCAATGTAGTTTCCCTTAGTGTTGGCAAGATTGTGTAAGTATTCTATTATTTGAGACTGGAACTCTACCTCATGTCACTATAGCTTCTCCTCACCATGATTAGATTGAATCAAATCTCTCTAATGGAGAAACATGATTTATGGACTATTACAGACTATTTTGAATATCAAAATCACATCCAATTTCAAGTTACATATCATGTTTACAATTTCAAAGTATTTGTGCCTAAGGCCCTCTACAACATATTATAGGGTAGCCTTGTGCCTAGAATCCCACTACAACCTACCATAAGGTAGATTTGTACGAGTTAGATGTTAGACTTAGATATAAATAAATTTTAAATTCAAATTTTATTTTTATTAAGAAAATTATGAACAATTTTTTAGATAAAAGAAAATCATATTATATATATCACATTAAAATATACAAAGTATAGATATTATTTATAAATTAAGATGTATTTTACCACACAAGTTAAAATAATAATTCTTTAACCATATTCAAATTTAATTAATAAGAAATTTATTTTTTAATAATTACAATATAACCATGAATTTTCACCCCATTTATCATGGATATTCTTAAATTCTAAATAGGCTTTGTTACAATAACTAGGGACAATACCACATCCCTAAAACAATAACTCATTTCCAAATCTAAATATTTTGTAAATATTTTATCAATGATATTATTAAATTCTAAATAACCTTTGTTACAATACTGCGGGCCAATGCCATGCCTTATCTATATGACTTGCCCAAAAACACTAAATCATTTTACAATCACAATATTTTTTAAATATTTTGTTTCAATTTTATTTTATAACTTTTTAAAACCAACCTAGATACATCTTAACTCTACCAAGACCCAAGAGGGATCAAATACTTTTTCATATTAAGATGTTTTCATCTCAAATACTTTTACATATTAAGATATTTGCATCTCAGGCTTTTGGTAGATTTGGATTTAAGATGGATATAGGCATGGATCGAGGCTAGTTTAATTCCCCCTTTTACATACAATATATTCGACATGAATACCATAGGAAATACCATATATTTTCATAAATATGGAGCTCAAAAACCACTAAAAACTTGACCATGTCAAGTTTAACTTAACTACCCAATAAAAATTAATAAAACGTAATAACTTAAATTTTTTATTTTAGCATAGGGTTATTTTTAATTTTATTTGAAATTTACTTTAACTATCTAACAAAAATTGATTAAAAAACAATAACCTGGAATTTTTATTTTAACATAGCTTTATTTTTATTTTATGTTATTTTATTTTATTTTGATGGAGTCAAAATGTTTACAGGATAGGACATGACAACATCTCTTGCATACACTGAAAAGGTATAGGGGAGATGATGTGTAAATGTTTGCAAACATTTATAGGTGGGCTCAATTAATAAAAGTTAAAAGTAATTGTAGCTAGAAACATTTTTACTTAGTCCAAATAAAGTAAATTAAAAAATAAAAAAGTAAATAATGATAATTATTAATAAAATATTTTTACTTAGCTTCCAAGGTTAGTATAATTGGTCTAGTTCTAGTTGCTAAAGCACCTTCTTAATGAAAGGTCACATGGTCAATTCTCCTGGCCCCTAGAGGTTAGGCTCTATTATAGAAGTTCAGTACCCTTAATTTCTTAATTAATATCTACACTTATCTATACCAATGATAGAAACAGTGGTTTTTGGACCATGTAACCATTGTAGTCAAACTGATATTTTCATCTCAAAATGAAATAGAAAATTAATTTAATCTCAAGTGTAGTAGTTTAATTTTTTATTTTTTTTAAATAGGTTAAAATTTTATGTTTTTAGTTTTTAAAAATAGGTTAAAAGTCTAAAAAAAAATTGATGGAAGAAAAAGTTTAAATTGTTAAAAATATCTATAAATTGATTTAATCAAGGTTTATATCCTTCCATTATTTTTAATAAGTGTAAAGCTTCAGATTAAGAATATATATAACAAGCTTCCAAAATAAATAAATATTTTTGAGATGAAAACCCTATTCTTTTAACCAAAGAAAAACAGTTTTAAGAATTCTATTCTGAATTATAGCTATTCAAAATCCGTTTTAGAGTATGCAGATAGAAAAATAGCTTACTTGAAATAGTGGATCTCATGATCCCTCTCGTGTTAAACAACAACTTAAGAATTTTCCTTACAAATTTGAATAGAGAAGTATTACATCCAGCAGCTCGAACAAATTATAATTAATTAAAATGTATCTGACGTACTAAGTTTAATTAATCCAAAATTATAGATTTGATGTTAGACGGCCAGAAGTCTTCGTTGCTACTGAGGATGTTTATAGGAGATCGAGGTGGTCACAGTCAGTCTTCGTTGCAGCTGCAGACTTCTCTTGGAGTTCCCAATTCGGGTAATCACAGTGAACGATTCAAAAAGATTCGAAGGACGAAGGACCACTGAACTGAAAGCCCACAGCAACCACTTGTCTTTCCGGTCTTCCTCATCGTCCATTTTCACGGAGATATCTACAATATTTCGGACGGTGAGTTTAAAGACTTTAAAACCCAATTGATGCTAAACTTGCTCTCTACATACAACGGAACCAAATCAACCGTACGTAAACCCTAACACATGGTAAACCTGCCTGCAACATAGCTTTGTACATAGAGCAGAAGCAAAGCAACACTAGGTAAACCCTAAGCAGGGAAAACCTGCCTGTAACGTAATAGGGTCTCTTTGACACTAAACCAAATGCCAATTCTGCAAGGGTTTACTCACTTTGATGCTTATCCGCATCGTATATTTGACCGAATAAACTGTTACAGTCTATCTTGAATATGAAAATCGGAACCAATTCCAGGTTAGATATCATGTTTACAATGTCAAAGTCTTTCACGCCAGTGATAAAACGGTCGCCTTTGGCATACGTAAACATTGTGGTCACACTAACCTTTTTGCCTCACATCTCAGTCGTTAACATAACGTGAAGTGTATATATATATAATTGAATTAAAAATTGTTGGAAGGATAAATTTAAATAGTTATATTATATAAATATTTTAAATTAATAAATTCCAATAAATTAATCTTTGTATCATTTAATTCTTAAAAAAAACAAATAACCATAAAACATCTAAATTTTCAGCAATATACACCCTCATTAATTAGAATATGTAAAATTCATTTACCATAACTAAGAGTTATATTTTAGATTTAAAATGTGTTTTAAAAATATAAAATTAACGTCGATTCAGGATTGTGATTTTCTTTTGGCACACAAAGATTCTGTGATATATTTAAATTTTCCACTAGTTTTGGGGGGTAAAATCTCCTTGTATAATAAATTGAGTATTTTATATAATGAGATATGCTTAATTTCAAAAATTAGCTAATCATAAAAAAAAATATAATTTTTAAAATCTAATATGAGAGTTAGTCACGGGTGTTTCCATGCCTTATTTTCTTTTAATTTACATTGATAAATTAAAAGTGTTTAGAAGTTGTGAGATAGCGAGGAGTCATAACGATTTTGACAAGAAACTTAGAATCCTCTGAGATTACTACTCTACTACTCGAAGATACGTATGACATCTCATTGCTCGAAGATGGGTATGACTGTAAATACCGACAAGACTAAAGTCATGATAATTATAGCACTGAGAAAATGATAATTAGAGGCTGGAAAGCTTAGTATGGGTTTGAAAACAATTGTAAGTCAACATATCTCTAGTTATGGAGTAAAAAGTGTTCCGATATGAGACTCTCGTCAACCCTGTTATTTTATATGGATGTGGCATTTGAAGTTGTAGTATATCTAGAGAATCATGGTGGAATATTGAGCTAATTCAAAACCAATTTATAACTTACAACCTCAAGATTAAAGGTAATTCTTCGTACCATGTCCTCTTGATTGAAGCTAGCCTTTGCCCCATTAAAAACATGTCTATGGTTAGGTATCTCATATATACGAAGAGGCTATCCAACATGAAAGCCAAGAAGTTTCTCAAAATTATTTATAACTCTAGCCAAAATCTCCACCTTCATGTCAAGTGAGGCTGGCATAAGGATTCCCAGTCTTGTCTAGACAATTGGGCAGTAAAGGAGGAGATAATCTTGGAGAATAAGGATAATATTAAAATTATTATTACTTCCAAATTTAAGGATAAGTTATGGGATGATAAGGAGTTATAGGGAAAAATGAAGCTAAGGAATTATAAAGAGGTGTGCAACCCCAATCCTAATAACTATAATTATCTTTCTATCTTGATGAGTGCTAATAAGAAAATAAACCTTGCCAAGATAATAACTAATTCCCATGAGCTTCAAAGTGAAAAAGGGAATTGGTCAATTCCCAAAACACTTTGGGACATAAGAGTTTGTCACCTTCTTGATGGAATTATGAGTTTATCACCTTTTTGATGCAAAGAGGGTTGAAGAAAAGAACTTTCTCTTGGATTTCCCAACATTTGTTCACATCCATTCTAACTTTCAAAATATTCTCCACATTACCAACCTTCTTGACTTGTTAAGTCAGCAAAACTATGGTGACCTCACAATGCTTCTCTCTCTTCTTTTCAACTATAGAAATAAAATGTTAAAAAATCTCAATTAATCTCTTACTTTCTCAAGGTCTCGTAGACTATATTGGTATTATTGGACATTAATCATTATCATCATCATCATGATTATATTGCAAAATTATAAGAATGAGAAGATGTTATTTGTTTTTGGCCTACGACAAGGGAAACCAAACTAGAGATAAAATAATTGATTACTCATTATAAAAATAAAAAGGAAAAGAAAATTTGGAGTAAACAACACACTACAAGGCTTTAGAGGTATACCTAAAGTTGGAATACCAGACAAGAATATAGCAAAAACTTTTACCAAAGTTCTCGTTAACATGAGAAAACTGGAAAATTCTTGGAATGTGAGAATCATGAGGATAAGGAGGTATCCACATTGATGGGATGATCTGTGTCTTTCCAAAGCAATGCCCCTATTGGTCTTGGAGGTGAGATAAGTTCAACACAAACCAAATGGCCTTCAACATCCATCGACAACACTTTCAACTGATCCATCTTAATCAAAATATGATCTCGAGCATCCCTAATATCAAAAAAAACTTTTCCCAAGAGACTATTCAACTACGAATATGGTTCCAGAATTTACAACTAGTGGTTTTCCTTTCCTTTGGTGTTACTTTTATTAGGAATTTGGGTGGAGAGGCCTTTCAAAGCCTTCGATTTTGAAATCATTTATCTCTCCTAAAAATCTTCTTCTTCCACTTCATTGAGCTCTGATGTAATCTCAGGGGTAGTGTGGGTATGAAAACAATGTGCCAAATACCTAACAGGATTAAGCTTGCAAGCCTCTAACATCACCATGAACACCGGTTGTTGGGACCTAGTAGGAGTATTAATCTCGTGGGAACAATACAGTCAAATGCTAGTAGAGGCTAAGAGTAGATTTTATTCATCCCAGGAGAAGACTTACACCGTGAAGGGAAAAATATGGTGAACTATTTAAGGACAAATTTCCAACTACTTGGGCTGGTGAAGACCTTGTTTCACTCGAGGTAAAACTTTGCAAGGCTCACAGGTCTTAAGATTTCTTAACAGGTTTTCTTTCACTCTCCTCAACTTAGTCCAACACTGTGGCAATGATGTGTCTAGTTCATAAACCCTCCACTACTCTAGATCATCGATCCAACAACTCTCCCTCTTGAACCAGTTTACCATGAATGATTTTTTTTTAATCGTTTCAATCATGACACTTCATTTCTCTATCTTATATGTAAATATCTTATTTCAATAAATGAACTCCAGTTAGTTAGGCTTTAGCAAGTACAACTATTCTACTAGCATTATCACATCTTTTTTTTGTTATGATGAATCACTGGAAGATCAAGAAATAATATTTTGTAAGGTGTTTTCGTCTCGAGGCCCTCTAAAAACAATTTATGATACATTATCAAGGGTTCCGAATTTTACTTTTGAGAGGGATCTAACACTTTCAATGAAGAGAAATGAAAATGTATGCTTTGTTTGAAGATTAATAAAATTAATGGTGATTCTTGCTCATGTAAAGTTGCAGTATGTATTTTTATTTTATGTTTACTCCTTCTATCTTGTTTTCTTCTCAGACAACATGTAATTGTAGTTGTTGGATGTATCTTTAAGTGTTCAAGGATTCATATAAGCCAAAACATTGATTTAAGATGCATGTGGTTCACAAGATTAAATATCATTAATATGAGCTCCATTTAATTTGATATACTATTCATTGTTTCACTCATATGTTTCTTGCTGAAGTTTGGTGCACTAGATTCTACCTCTAGCCCTATGTATTCAATTTCATTTCTTCATAACTTTCAAATTCACTTAATGTAATGGAAAATTAACCATGTGCTTTTGTAAGCTTAGCCACTAGAGCTATATAGTAATTCTTATATGAGTCTGCTTTACCATTAATTGCATTTGTCCCCTTGGAAGATGTTTTGAACTAATTATGTTTTTAAAATGTGTTCAACCTTGAGTGTAAGTTAACAGTTTTAACAAATCCTACAAACACTCAATAAGATGTCTTAGGCATTGGTCTCTCCTCAACCCAGGGGTTGTCTCTAGGAGTTATAACATCAATAGTGCTAACTTGTGTGCTCCAAGTAATAGACACAACATCAAAGTATAAATAGGAAATTAGGGCTATTTTGTGGCACTTATGATGCTATACATTAAATAACATACGAAACTCACTGAATATTCACTTGATAGGCACATGCTTTTAGCATAAATATGGATATATCTCATTAGTAAGTTTCATTTCCAGGACATCATCAATAACATTACTTACCTTTGTCGACGTTGTTGCCTCAACCTTATGAGCATTTCTAACCCATACATGAATTTTAGTCTATGACATTTAGAGGAGTTTGTGTTTAAAAATGAATTATACCAATCAATAACATTTAGTTTCTATATATTGTTTCCTCTGCGGCCAGCTCTAGGTTGACCAGATCACGCTGGCCCTTCTTTTTCTTCTATGGCCAGAGGGTTTTCCTCGTTCTCTCTACGCTCAGCAGACTCTATAGGGGTTTAACAATCTATCCAGGAGCGTGAGTAATCTTCTTCTGCTGCCAGCGTGATTGGTTTCTTCTGGTTTCTTCTACAGACAACGGCGATCTAGTTTCTTCTACGGTCAACGTGAGTAATCTGCGGCCCTTCTGTTTCTTCTGTGGCCAGAGGGTTTCTTTTGCGGCCTTTTGGTGGGATCTTCGGCCAGTGGATTGCATACATTCTCCAGATGGCTCTTAGTTTCGTGAAAATAGTTGTTGGCTCAGATCCATCCACCTCTGGGGGGCAACCTCCTGCCCATATCGTAAGTGAAGCCCCAGCTCCCACTGTACAGGTGGACCAGGCCTCACTCGATGAGGCTTTGAAGTTTTCTGAAAGTTCCCTAATCTGCCGATTCAAAGGTTTTTGGCCACGACTAACAACTCTCCATAGTTTGATCTCGGAGGTATGGAAGCCTGTGATTTCTGATGCAATCAATATCTACCCCTATGCTAGGGGTTTTTTATAGTAGATTCTGAAAACCTTGAAAGCATACAATGTATTCTAGATTCCGACCCTTGGTTTTGGGAAAACTCAAGCCTATTCATGAAGCCATGGAATCCATCATTCGATCCCTCAAAAATAGTCATAACCTCAGCACTAGTTTGGGTGAGATTGCCAAACCTACCCTTGCATCTCTAGAATTCCTCCTCGCTAAAAGCCATTGGAAATGCAATTGGGAAATTTTACTGCGGGTGCCCAGAAACAGAGGAATATGTCAGAACCACCTATGCACACATCTGTGTGGAAATGGACTTCAGTGCCAAATTCCCAACTGAAATACACCTAACAAGTAAAGACTATGTATAGAACCAGAAACTCGATTATGAAAGTGTCCTCTTCAGATGTCGATCCTGCTTTGAGACAAGCCATCTAGCCAAAAATTTCCCAAAAGCCTCCCAGAAAAATTTTGCTAGAAAAAATCACCACAAATATACATGGTGGGAAGGAGCACAAAAAGAACACTACACTGTCATCAAAGAAGAATACTCTCGAGAAAACTCTGAATCACAAGAAATCGGGCCAGAAAGAAATAACTCTCAAGACAAGTAGGGTTAAAGTCCCACCCAACAACAAAAAAGTGAACTCGACAACACCTAAAGCATCAACAATTATGAGGATTCAAATACCGCACAAAATAATAAATCTTCATTTAACACCAAAGAAGATCTCCTAGACCAAACTTCTTCTCCGACTATCTTCAAAAGGACGAACACAATAGATCGCGAAGCTAAGACACCAATATCCCAAGGACCAAAAGAGATGAAGGAGATGCAAGATAAAGGAAGTTGGAAGACCATAGAGAACAAAAAGAAAGCTACAACACCAATCTCGCCAAGAAAGACGAGGACCTAGACAATTAAAAACTAAGAAAATTATAGGTCTGATAGACCAATTTTGTCTCAGTGGATGTTAACCACCACCACCATCATCATCATCATCATACTAGTTAACTCATCTATGTCCAGCTTCAGAATTTCAAACAAGTACCTGAGTAATATGTTATGAAACCAAATCACAAAATAGCAGAAGAGATAGATCAACGACTTCAAAATAAGACTCATCAAGGGGGCAACCTCCATTTCATTACAAAAATGAAAAAGTCTTGGATAATTCAAATGAAAAAACCTCCTTTCTTTATAGAGGAGTCTAAGGGGTCACAATATAATCAGAGCTGACATAACAATAATAATATAAGGGCACAACAATAATAATAGTGGGCTTCTATGGGGCACAATAATAACAATAGGGGGACTACATGGACACAACAATAACAATAAGGGGGTTGCACTAATAACAATAGGGTTAACACTAGTAGTATAGGGACCTAACATGCCCCTCTCCTCCAAAAAAGTGTTGTCCTCAACACTTCAGTAGTTTTGGATGCTTCTGTATAAAATTATCATCCTCTCATGTGGAATCTTCACCGGGTAAGTTCTTCCACTTGATGAGATACTCTGAAATTGTTCGATTTCGCATCTGGTAGGTTCTTGATTGTATGATTCCTTCAGGTTCCAATATGATTTTTCCTTCCTCGTCAATTTCCAGTAATATTTTTTGAACTAGGAGCTTGTCACCTATAACCTTCTTTATGTATGAAACATGGAGAACTGGGTGTAGGAAGCTCCAATTTGTATTCCATAGTGCCAATCACTTGCAACACCTTGTAAGGACCATAGTACTTTGGTGATAATTTCTTATCCTTCTTTCCTTACTTGAGGGACATTTGTTTCTATGGTTGTAGCAGTAAAAATACCCAGTTCCCTACATCAAAACTTCTTTTGCTGCGATGTTTATTTTCCTTTTATTTCATTCGATTATGCACCAAATTGAGGTTGTCCTTTAAGATCTGGAGAACTTGTTGTTGATTCTCAATGTATTCTTCCACTCCTTGAACCTTAGAATGATTGTCCAAGACTTTTTGGAGATCTGTAGAATTAGATGATTTCATTGTTTCAACCTCTAGTGAACATAATTGTGAAATTACACCCCATTTTTCTTTCTTTAGAATATTTATCATGTTGTTAGAGGTAATTATATTTCCTGGTTTCCTTGCGATACCCCTTAATTCAACTTCCTTTCCTTCCCAATTTTTTTGAAAATTAAAAGCGATCGTACCCAAAGATTGTAACTATTGGACTCCTAGTACAACATCAGCACCACCCATTGGAATGGAAAGAATTGGACTATTCAATACATATTCTCCCATGGATAGCTTAATATTATGGAACTTTCCAAAGAAATTTATGGTTCCTACATTTGCAACAATCACTTGACACTCTCGTGTTGGATATAGGAAGCAATTCATTTCCTTGGCTATATTATAATGAATAAAATTATGGGTACTACCCAAATCAATCAACATTATTACCTTTTTCTTCTTGACATGTCCTTCCATCTTGAGAGATTGAGGATTCATAATTCGTGTCAATGCATTAGAAGATATGGTCAGATTCATTTCTTCTTTTTGTGGGGTTGGTTCCTGGTGTATATCCTCTTCTTTTGACATTTCTTGTTCCATTTCTTCCTCCTCTTCCCAAAATATTTAAATTAATTTCTTCTCCACACACTTATGACCTATAGTGTATTTGCTATCACAACTATAACATATCCCTTTTTCTCTTTTTTATTCCAATTTTTGTGGTGTCAACCTTGTAGGTTATGGAAGGCTATGAGAGAAAACACTTCCATATTTAGAGTTGTGAGTGATAGGATTCCTTGTTTCCATAATTTTTATTTCAATTTTTCTTGCCAACCTTAATGCCTTCTCCAATGAATCAGGTTCCCAAAGACAAACCTCATGTTGGATGTTATCCTTTAGAGTTCCTATGAAGGCGTCAATCCTATGCTCCTCTGCAATATCATTTACCCTTATATTCAATTTTTGGAAGTCGTCCATGTGCTCCACCATTGAACTCTTTTGTTTGGGATTTATCAATTAGCTAAACAAGATGTCTATGTTTGTATCCTCATAATGTGCTATCATTTCCTCCATTAAAATTGGTCAAGTGGCAATTTGTTTATAAGAGAAAAACCAAATATACCATACAAACTAATTGGGTTCCAAATATAAAGTTTCAATGCATACCTTTTGTGTGTTTTTCACATTATGGAGATCGAAATATTGCTCCATTTGAAGTATCGATGTTATGAGATCCTTGCCATCAAAATTCCTCATATCGATCTTTGGAACATGGTGGGTCTTCAATGCAATGTTAGAGTCTATGAAATCATGATTAACATTTCTTTTGTTCTCATCATGAGTTTCGTTTACTACCCTTTCACCATTAATAAGCATTTCTTGTAGAAAATTTGTCAAATGTATCCTCAAATCTTCCATGTTGCCTTTAAGTTTTTCTTCTATACCATCCATCTTAGCTTCATTTACCTTTTGTGAGAGTGAAATTTGTTGCACTTGATCTCGTAATTTTGATATGTCATGTTGCATTTCTTCCTCTTCTTCATGTGTCATAGTAGACATTTCGGGTTTCTTACTAGGTGTTTTAATTTTTTTTTTTTGTGTCATAAATTAATAATAATTATGGTTCACATTTCCCTTTGAATCACTTCAAACTACTTTCTCAAACAAAACTTACGAAAATCTTAAAAAAAACTACACACTTTTTTTTTCCGCTTTGTTTGAGATCAATGTTGAATATGATGTATCTCTGTAATTTCAGATCTCCAAGGTCTAAAATTGGATCATGTGGTATCCCTCTAAGTTATATTTCCAACCCCATATGTGTGATCAAAATTGGATTCTTCAAGAAAGAGTTTTGCCCAATCTCCCACGATGACTTGATTATCAACTAGGTGCGTAGAGTGAACTTGTACGAAATGCCATGTGTCACTGTTTTGACCTTCATCCCTAAAATTGACACCCTTTAAACTACAATTTGTCCTCTTTCTGACACATCTTATGAAATTTTAATTCGATACTCAGAGGGAAAGTTATGACGATTTTCCCAAGGTCACCTATTTGCAATCGAATTCGGGAGCTTGCAATAACCCTATCTTCTTTGTATACTATCTCCCAAAATATAGCGAACCAAGATCTGAAATTCATAAAAAACGTTCAACATGATTTCTTCTAAAATGGGTTTTAATTTGAGCTTTTGAAACTTTGTAGAAAATGAGTTATAGAATAAATTCTACAATGCCTTGTTTGAAGCAACGAAACCCTAGAATCCAAAGTTCTGATACCAAATGTTATGAAACTAGCTCACAAAATAGAAGAAGAGATACATCTACAACTTCAAAATAAGACTCTTTAAGGGGGGAACCTCCTTTACATTACACAAATGAACAATTCTTGGATGATTCAAATGACAAAACCTCCTTTCTATATATAGGAATCTAAGGGGTCACAATATAATTAGAGTCGACATAAGAATAGTAATGGAAGCGGACAACAATAATAATAGTGGGATTCTATGGGGCACAATAATAAAAATATGAAGACTACATGGACACAACAATAACAATAATGGGGTTTCACTAATAACAATAAGGTTTAATACTACTAGTATAGGGACCTAACATAATAGAATGTAATATATGAGGTAGAATGTAATACAAGGGATTTGTTGGGTAGTTGTTCGAAGGAAGTTACAAATTTAATAGGGAACTAGGTAGATATTGTAGAAGCTCTACAAAATATATTTTCAAAGAGAAAATATATTGTTGATAAGTAAACATGGTACATATTTCTAGTGCACGAATTCAAGGAGTTAGTAGTAGATCTTGCAAAGATAAGGACACAATTAGGAAGGAGGTGTAAATCTTATCTGGATGCTTAGAAGCCTTGGAAAGGGCTTGGCTATGGAGAGATAAGCCAAAGAAGATGTATTATAAGAGTGAAGATGTGTGGGAAGAGGTGTTTCTTGAAGAGATGCATCATCTTACCTTAAAATATTAGAAGAAGTTGAACAAAAGACAATGGTGTGTGACAAGTCAAGGAATGAGAAAAGGTGAAGAAATGATTAGAAAGAAAAAAACAAAATCTATACAACGGTATTCTATGGTTCATTAGGAGAATGAGTATATAGTTGAAGAGTAAATATGTGAAGTGCAATAAAATGGGAGTAGAATGCTACAAAGAATATTAGCTAGAGAATCATCCTACATTGTTGTTAAAGAATCCAAGCATAAGCAAGAAGAGATTGTGTTTTCATGGTTGTTATAAGAAAGAGATTCAAAGTATGTGATTGAGTACATGCTAGATGAACAAAAGGAAGATATTACAAATGAGTATGTGATGTAAAATTTTCAACAAAGTCAAGTAAAAGAAGGGGCTCCAATGGAGGTACCCAGGGGAGGTTTTTATTCCCCTAATGAATTTTGTACTTATTTATCTATAGAACAAGAAGATAATATGAATGTGGTTAAAGTTGATAATGAATATCCAAAAATTAGTGAATAAATAAAGGCTTATAAGACCTATAAATAGGATGAGGAGATGGACAAGTCACATTGGTTTTAGGTAGGGTTCAAGACTACCTAATGCATATATTGATGCATAAGGGATCTTGTTGTTATATCAATTGAAGAGTATATTATGTCAACTAAGGCTACTTATCTTATCTAATACAATCTCTGAGGATATTCGAAGCATAATGAAATTAGAAATAGAATATATACACCCATGTTTCAACTCTTGTTCAAAGATTTTACACTTTAAAAGATAAGAGGTTAATAGAGTGGGATGGAAACTCACTCGGTGTATAAACAAAGAAACATTTTTTTTATGGTTATATTAGCAAGAAATGATTGAATTATGGTAGAAATAACACAAACGTTTAGAGTGAAGTTATGAAAGTGAGAAAATACAAGTGCACTGAAGATGTGTACCCTCAACATGAATGGTGAGTTAAAGGAAATATGTAATGGGCTCCCTAGACTTAATAGTAATGCGTGTCTCTATTGTTCACTATCATACAAGTAGATCAAACCATTAGCTTTTTAGGTTTAGAAATACACTTAACTTGAAAATATCTTAATGTAGTTTCCCTTAATGCTGACAAGATTGCAAAAGTATTCTATTATTTGAGAATTGAACTATACCTCATGTCACTGTAGTTTCTTCTCACCATGATTCGATTGAATGAACTCTCTCCAATGGAGAAAATGCTTTAGAGACTATTACGTACTGATTGGAATATCAAAATGATGCAGGAGCATCCAGACTTAGCCAACAATGTGATTGTATGTTCACATGTTATGGCTAACATGAAATGAATTTCATTGACCTAAGTGGTCAAATCAATTTTTAGTAGAGAGGGTTGGATCTCTCGATTTTATTTTTACTTCAATTATTGTAGTAATTAGAACATTGTATTATTTTTAGAATAGGTGATAAATTGTTAAGATAGGTGTGTACCAAAGCTTGAGAATACGGATTTAATTGTTGAACTAATAAAAATAGAGATTGATTTGTCAATGCAGTTAGAATAGTATTTGATCCATTAAAGAGGAAAAAACGTAATGGTAGAGGCACATAGAGAGTGAAAAACAAAATAAGGTTTTGAGAGGGAAAGAAATAGAGCTCAGACAAATTGATGTAATCGAGCCGAGAGGGCCAAGACTCTGTAATTTATATTTACTTGAATAATTGAATTAAGTGTGGTGTGTACGTATTGTTCCTGGTGCAAAAATTCCTTTGTAATCTGTGTATTCATGTTCTAGACCCTAACTGGGTATTATTCTTCCATTTATGCATTTTATTGAAAATATCAATTAAATAGCGTTAAGAGTTTTATTTCAAATTCGTAGACTAAGCGCTAAACCGCTTTTTCATTATATATCGTATTGGGAACTGTGGGTAGTGTTCGAAAACAATAAATGGTATATCACGTGGTATAAAAATGGTAAATGGTATTTTTCTAAATCGTGTGATTAACCTAAGGTGGCGACATGTAGCATGGAGAAACCACTTATCTCATGCACTCTCAACCTGCTACCTATCATGCTAGTTATTGCGCGATATCTATTGGGTCTGAGTAAATGAGATCAATGGTGGCGATTGAAGCACTCGGGGAGTAGAAAAGTCAAAGTGGGACTGGCGGAGATTGGTCAGGTAAGTGGGACCTTCAGTATGAAATCCACACGTATAATTTGATTAACGTGCGATTTATTAGTTTTATAGTCAAAAACTGTTTTGGGTGCATAACGAAGGTTCTGTATTAATTGGGCTTGTTGTTTTGTTTACGCCGTGAGCATTTCACATTATATCACATATCAAAATTCAGTTTATAAGTCTTCCTTTTTAGACAGCGTTCAGTCTGGCTGTGCTTATCGCATATTGCATGCGAGAGGAGGAGTCTTAGGAATGCGATGAAGAGTCACACGTTGGTGTGATCGCGATATTGCGATGGTTTTTTGTGAAGGAAAATTCGGCCACAGGAACGAGATCATTGCAGAATAGAAAAATTAACCAATTTTTGTGGGCTCATAACCCACAGGTCCGGGGATGTGAAAAGTTGCAGCTTTGTTGCATCACAAAATTACATCTAATTTCCAGTTACATATCATGTTTACAATTTAAATTTCTTTGTGCCTAGAGGCCCTCTGCAACCTACTATAGGGTAGTCTTGTGCCGAGAATCCCTCTACAACCTACCATAGGGTAGATGTGTAGGAGTTAGATGTTAGACTTAGATATAAATAATTTTTAAATTCAAAGTTATTATAGGGTAATTTTATTTTTATTAATAAAATTATGAACATTTTTTTAGATAAAATAAAATCATATTATATATATTAGATAAAAATATATAGCGTATAGATATTATTTATAAATTAAGATCCATTTTACCGCACAAGTTAAAATAATAAATCTTTAACTGTATTTAAATTTAATTAATAAGCACAAAAAAATTGAATACTTACAATATAACCATAAATTTTCACCTAATTTTATAATGGATATGATTAACTTGTAAATAGGCTTTGTTAGAATATCTATGGGACAATACTATGCCTTCTCAATACCACGTGCCTAAAAACCATAACTCATTTCCAAATCTAAATATTTTGTAATATTTTATCATTGATATTATTAAATTCTAGATAGAATTTGTTACAATTTGGTGGGAAGTAGCATGCCTTATCAATAATACTTGCCCAAAAACCCTAAATCATTTTAAAATCAAAATATTTTATAGTGTTTTTGTTTCAATTTTATTTTATAACTTTTTAAAACAAACTTAGATTCATATTAAATCTACCAAGTGCCAATAAAGATCAAATACTTTTGCATATTAAGATACTTGCATCTCAAAATATTTGATTGCTCTTGGTAGATCTGGATTTAAGATGGATATAAGCATGGATCTAGGCTAGTTTAATTCCTGTATTTAAATATGTTATATTCCACATGAATATAATAAGAAATATCATAGGTTTTCATAAATATGGAGCTCAAAAACCACTAATAACTTGACCAAGTCAAGTTTACCTTAGCTACCCAATAAAAATTAATACAAAAATAACAACTTCTAATTTTTATTTTAGCATAGGGTTATTTTTATTTTTATTTCAAATTTACTTTAACTATCTAACAAAAATTGATAAAAAAACAATCACTTAGAATTTTTATTTTAACATAGGTTTATTTTTATTTTATTTTGTTTTGCGAGAGTCAAAATGTTTACACAATATGAAATTACAACATCTCTTCCATACCCGACACGAGAGGACCTCTCTCAGCTCAACAAATAAAAGTTAAAAATAATTGTAATGAGAAACATTTTGACTTGGTCAAAATAAAGTAAAATTAAAAAATAAAATAGTTAATAATGATAATTATCAATAAGACATTTTTACTTAGGCTCGAGGGTTAAATCAATTGTTCGAATTCTAGTTGCTAAACCACCTTCTTAATTGATGGAAAATACACTAAAATGATCAAGAGATCAAAATTTCTGTGTGACTGGGATCAAGTGACACTAAGCTGTTGGAAAATGGTGTAGCAACAACAAAACACCAGAGGGAAAGATCACTGCAAAAATATAGGGAGATGGGTATAACATCTAGGGCAACTGATTGGACCCTAAGGCAAATTACTAAACAAGTTTAAATGTGATACTATGGATGGTGGCTTTACGGATCTGAAATAAAAGGGTACAGATCTAGAAAATGTGCTTGAAAGCACTACAGAAAGTCACACTACTCACTTAGCTAAACTACTCCTATAAAGGAGGAAGTGTACAAGAAGCCCTAGGGGGGTCTAAACTTGACTTCGAAGAGTAAATTAGAGTAGATCAAGGCCTAAGCAGGATGAGGGAGAGGTCAGACAACCCAATAGTCAGCTCTCTGCAAAACTTAGAAACAGATCTGAGAAAAACCCTAACTCAAAAATCGCAGATACTGACCTATTTTCCAGTAGGGATTGCACTTTTTGGGTTGATAAGTGCACTTTGGCGTCCAGATCACACTTTTTGGACCAAAAGGTGTGATTTTTTCTCCTTGGATCCCGGTTGGAAAATATTGAAAAACATTGCCGCCTTTGTCACGGCTGGTTCCTGTGACCTGCAGAAATGACCAGAAAGCTTGCAGAACTCATAAATTTAACAGATCTATTTATAAAACTAGGAAACATTAAGAGAATGGAAAAAAGAAGAAACCCTAAGCTAAAAACCGAAGGTCACCCATGTTTCTGGATCTGAGGTATAAAACCCAGTGGATTCGTCAATTTTTTGATTGGAAACACTCATAAAATCCCCAGTGGAGTCGCCAATTTTGTTGTAGTGTTTTCTTCTCAAAGATGTACCAAAAGAACCCACTTAAGATTGTGGATAAAAAATAATATCAACAATATAAATGACTTCTAAACATCATAGATTTGCATCAACTGATAGAAACAAAACCTATCAAAGTCTAGATCTATGCCACAATCATAGTTAAACAAAAAAAGAAAGAGCAATAACCCTAATCGTCCAATGGAAACGAGATATAAAAATAATAGTTTTATTATAACACCTGTGAAGGAAAAAAGTGAATGTTACCAATCCCCCTCTGTGGGATGGGTTCTTTTCTATCCTCAAACGTCTTCAGCTAGTGTAGAGTCTCTCTCCTCTATAATGTGTAAACCCAACAAAAATATGGTGTGCGACAATGAAAATAATTAGGGTTACAACAGTGAGTGCAACAATGAAAATAATCAAAAGTGAATAATGAAGGGAAAACCCTTCTATTTGTAACAAAATATTGAGTTATCCTCGAATAATGAGCAATAATAAAATATTATTGATCCCATTCTTGGAATAACCACTTGGAATATTTATTATATTTGGTAGGAGGGAAAAATTATTTAAACTTTTATTTAGAAATAATAAATAAATAAATAGTTTATTTATCATCTCAAGGGATTAGTAAAGGAATAATAAACAAATAAGAATTTATTTAATTATTCCTGAGGGATTTAGTCAAATTTCAGAAAGAATAATAATTAATTAGTGATTAATTAATTATTCTTCGAGAAAAATAAGATAATTAATGATTTATCTGTTTCTTTTTCATGATTGGGTAAATTATGACAAGGAATAATATTTGAACAATGGTTTAATTAATCATTCCTAGAAGAAAATCAAATAAATAGTGATTTATTTAATTAGCCTTCATGGTTTTAACTATAAATTACTTAACAAAGGTGGTTTATTAAGTAATTTCTCACAGTGAAAGCAATTTTACTATGGTAAAATTGGATTTACATGGTGTACTTCGATCCATCTAGTAATTAGCCTAGATGATCAATTTTTTGGTGATAACAGATTTCCCCCAACTTACGAGTGCTAGGAGCAAAACGTATGACTGAAGTACATTGTAAAGACACAATCACTAGACAACACAGGGAAGTCAGAGGGAGAGAGAGAGAGAGACCAGGAAAGATGAATTGAAAGAGGATAGGGATAGAGGGGGTGAGAGTAATGCAAGTCTCCTTTTATGTTGTGGTACCAGACCTCAATGAGGTGGGGGAGGCATACCCATACCCGTTGAGATAACTTAGTACAAAAATAATGGTTTGCCCAGAAATAGAAAGTGAGCAATGAAGTACATGTTGAATCGTACATGACATGTTTGCATAACAAAGACAAAAAATAATAAAATGTGTCCCATATACATAATGCACAAGGAAAAATATGAGACAAGACTAAATACAATAATATTTGAGTACATGAGATACAAAGTCCCTTCCCTCAAAAATGGGTGGGAGGCAGGGTAGAATAACCGTAGAAGCCCTTCTGAATAAGGTAGGGCTCTACAAAGCTAAATGTATGATTTGGAGGAGGCATGCATGCTATGAAAACTGCAATCAGTAGGAACCAAACCCATCAACTCTGCAGAACCGCATCTGAGACTGTAGCATAATAGGAATGCATCTAGGCATGTGGGGGGTTATAACCTTAAGGGTCATCCCTTCATGAGGTCTGAAACATCTCACACATACCCGAGAATCACTGGTACAATCTGTTGAATCACTGGATCATCAAGTGTATGAATCACGAACATAAAATTACCAAGTCAAAGGGAAATAATGAGTCCCTCTACTTGATCCAAGGTGTCAAACGAGAATGGGAGATTGAACCAAGATACACTACCCTCTAGGCCGTTCTTCTAGAAAAAATGAGTTGATGTCAACATAATAGGGCCCGCAATAGATGAGGCAATGAGGATCCTCAACTAAGGCACAAGGGAAAATAGTAATGTGACTGATGGACTAACACCAGGGAAAATGGAAAGAGTGGGACTGAGGGACAAATAGATAACTTACCTTATTAGAGCCTAAAGTCCATGGTTAACCTGACAGCAACTGAATCAACTCCGGAGGGTATGGGGACAATATGACTGGAGGCCAAAATGGGCAACACAAGATGAATAGTACGCAAATATGGATGGAAAACTCTGTCGTGAAACATACTCCATGAATGCAAAGGTGACTCATCAAAGATGCTCTGAAAAAGGGTGACTCGATGACACTGCGACACAGACTAGGCCCGATGGGGACCATGTAAGCATGAGTAAATGATGGTTATTCGTGGAGAAAATTGACACATGGTATGAAATGTATTAATAGGAAGTAGTCCTCAAGGTACAAGTGTCGCTTTATGAAGAAATTCGATTTTGAGAGGCGACAAAGTGACCCATATTGGAAAAATGACTTCCTGGTGAAGAGTTAAATCATCAAAAACCGAGAAAGACCCATTATAGAGCTCAATGAGATATTCCAACGATGTTGATGATTCATCAAATGGAGCTACGGTTTGGTCATAATGTGTGTCAAAACAACTGTGGGTTTTCCTATAAGAGGGTGTTTTCCCTCCAATTTGAGAGGAGGAGAAGGCCCTAAATCTTGTGGAGATCGTAGCGGAAAAACTGACCATCAGAATCGGGATGTAAGACTTTCGGGCAAGTGGCCTTACTTGTCTAAATATGACCCTAATTCTTCTTGGAACGATGGTTTGTGGTGAAGAATTAAGGGAAGATGAAAATGAGAATGAACTACTAGAGGAGGTCTAGAATCATAATCACCCACTAAGTCGAACATGGGGACTCTGTGGAAATATAGTAGAATATTTGAAGACATGGTATCAAATGTCTATGATATGCTATCGGCATATGGCTCGTCGGAGAGGCCGGTAGGAAAAACCATCCAAGGAATGTGAGGATAATTGACCATACCTAGATCCAGTGGGATCTAGGCCAAGACTTCTTTGAGAAGATGGCTAGGGGAAAACCATCATGCCCCCAAGCATGGGATAGTACCTGCAAGCATATGTGATGGAGGGGACTGATCTGGTATGCAAAGGTGGGAATGATGCCCCTTAGCAGGAGGAGTTTGTGGAGAACCATTGTGTTCCGAGTACTCGAAAAAAGGATTCAAGTATCTCAGCCCAACTTGGCACGAGATCCTCCAAAGGGTGATAAGGAGATGTAGAGGCCTATGTGCCCCCTAGTATGCTGTGGGCATACTGGATGTATTTAGAGTGGTGTACTCCAAATACCTGTATGTTGTATGTGATACATAATATGATTATGCATTTTAATATGATGATGATGGTTTGCCATGTGTTATGTTTATGATTCCCTTTTCTAGTATACATGTGATAAATGCCAATCTAGAATGTTGTTTGCAATGGTATCTACATAGTTATTTTGGGCTCTAGGAACATGACTGAAAGTAATGGTTTCAAATTCACATACCAACAACTTAACTCGTAGAAATTATCTAAATAGGACTTGGTTATGCACATGGTACACAACATTCAATTGCATGACAAGTAACAAGGAATCTAAACAAACATGAAGATGAAGGATGCGATGAGCAAGGGCATCGACTAAAAAACCTATCACTACATCATATTTGATTTGGTTATTGGTGGTAGATGCAATGCACACATTGTTTGAAAGGACTAATGTAGGCTACCGAGGCTAGATTCCTGGAGAGGCGAATTGCACCGTCGGCATGACCGATATACAGTGTGGATGATGGATCCATCTGAAAGGTGCAAAAGACCATTGATGCGATGATGCAACCTACCTAAATTTATGGCAGAAATAAAGACATGCAAATCAAGGGGATATTCTATGAGCAACATTTATAGAGGTAGAGTGCATTGGGAGAATTAGGAAGGAGATGGCCTTCATAATCCTCCAAAAATATGTTGTCGTGCCTAAGTGCAAGAATAATCAGGGGTAGACATATTCTCCATGGTGTCCTCATCATACTGAGAGATGGGTGGAAGGGAGGAAGACTGACTACATGATGCAGCGGCATTACCTAATGCATCAACTTGCAAAATAAGGTTTTCATATGCATCATCTTGAATGGTAGATGGTTAGCTGGTAGATGGAGGATCTACAGATGTTGAGACCTGGGATTCTGTCAAAAGAGGTCTGGCAGAAGTGTGCACAGAAACCCAAGAAGGGTTTTCCTGTGAGGAACTCAAGGATGAAGATAGGTAGAGTATATGGCCTGTGGTGTCCATCATCTTGACATCTCGGGGGAGGAATCATGATGGTGGGACCAGAGTCCCCCTGTTCTAGTTGACTAGTGGTACCAAAATCCATGGGTGGAGGAGTAGATGATCCACTACAAGTTGCTCATATTCATGAAGCGCCCCAAGGCAATCACAAAATTCAGCAAGACGAGGGAAGCAATGGGAATAGTGACCGTGATGATCACATAGGGCACAAGGATGATTTGTGCACAGAATTTTGAGTTTCTTTGGTGGTCCTGGAATGTTAACATGGACTTCCAAGATATTTGACTCAGGGAATGCTTCATGAACCAAGGGTTTAAGTTGAGGAAGTTCAAGACAATTATTGGTGGCATTCCCAACAACTTTACACAAAGCGCATGGGGGTGTCAGCTTTGGGGCCTTAGGGGTTGGCTGAGCTTATGGAGCTTTGTCCTTAGTTTCTTTCCTCTTAGCTTTGACCCCCTTTTTGGATGCTTTCTCAACACAAGTTGGTTCCTATTAAGGTTGTGATGGAACTAAAGTAGCGACAGGGGCCGTAGGGACCGGTTGAACTAGGGCCAAAGTGTGGTAAGGTCTTAGCTAACTAGGTGGAATTCTTGCAGGGGGATCGGTGTACCATACTGGGATCTGAAGAGTCATGTTAGGAAGGCCTAGTGAAGCCATGATAGGGACAAAAAATACTCACGAAGGGGGGAATAAGAATGGTATCTAGCCTGCAGGGTAATGTCATGGAGGAATAGCTCCTGGATGGTGGAGAGCTGGAGGAACGATTACTGGTGGAAACATAGGAGAAGCACCCACTAACGGTGGAGGTCCTCAGTGGGTGGATCCAAATGGCTTGACTGAGATGGTAATAAGAGGGTGCTAAGGAGATGGTTGTTAATCAAAGGTATTGACCTCATAAGAATCCATCATGAGGATCTGGTAGTCACCAAGACCAGAAGGTTGGGGGGGATGGGCTGTTTGGCCTGGCTGAGGTTGAGTAACAACAAATCCTTGCCGAGGGAAAGAGTTTGTGAACATTGTTGGTTGAAAGGGCACAAGATTCTAAGGTAATTGTTGACCTCTATAAGCTGCTTGAGCTTCCCACATTTGGTGCATCTAGGGTAAGAGAGGACACTCATGTGTATAATGGCCATTTACAACACAACATGCACAAGGTTTGTGCGTACAAATAACCTTGGCCTATTGGGCTGGTTGCCCTATTGCTGGTTTTTAGTGTTAGGCTAGTTCCCCTGGGGTTCACTAGCTTGATTACCTTTATTACCCTGATTACACTTGTTACCCTTCCCCTTATTCTTTTTCTCTAAACTTTAGGGGTTGGTCGCACTTTGTTGCGCAAACACTTGTCCTTGAGGGGGCGGTGGCTGCTGGGGTTGAGGAAGCATGGGAGGCTGCAGTGCTAATGCTTGAGGGGATGGAGAAGTCAACTGTGCATAGGGAGGAGAAACGGTTTGGTAGACAGGTTGGGGCCCTGAAAACATGTTTCTCGCGAGAGGGGCATAAGTGTTAGGGGAACTGATGCCCCCTGCAGATAGCCATAAATTTGTTGATTATATGGTGAAGGGTGTGAAAGGGTTCCAACGATACCATCGGGGTGTGAGATGCCCCCAATGCATTGGAACTTCCAAGACGAGGGAGGTCTGGAATGACAGTATAGGCATAACCAAATTACACATATATCAAGTCATATCTTAGAGTGGTTTGGAGAGCTTCTTCCTCAGTCTGAGGAAAATGGGATGCAATATCTTTTCCAGTGGGAGATAAAAGGCTTTGAAGAAACCAATCTAGATAGACACAATCTTTGAATGGTGGGGCATGACATGTTCTCCTCCTTCGATGCCACTCTTGAACATGGTCGGAAAGGTGAGTGGCAGAGGACTGATGGAATGAGTTCAATAGCTCCGTACCAATGTCGTATCGGAGAGTTAACTAGAAATACGAGAGGAACTCTTTAGCATGCATCACAAAAATGGAATGAGATGTGGCATGCTGGTATACATACCATTTTGTAACGTCTCCAGTGAGCATGC
Source organism: Pinus tabuliformis (assembly GCA_031772625.1). Taxonomy (NCBI): domain Eukaryota; kingdom Viridiplantae; phylum Streptophyta; class Pinopsida; order Pinales; family Pinaceae; genus Pinus; species Pinus tabuliformis. Next base: position 269,321,883 of record CM062808.1, on the reverse strand, counting down.
ATTGGAATAGCCAAAGATGAATGGAGCCATTGGTAATGGAGTTGGACAAACACCACATGTGGAAGAATCGAACATGGTTGGTAGGATCCTCTCCATCATTACCCTCAAACTTCGCTATGTTTGAGGAAAGCTTAGTGGGCGTAGAAGGCCAACCATCATCATGGTGTATGGGGTCATTTATCAACTAGTTAAAATCTGGTAGACTTAACCCATCCATAAAGGGGAGCATGGGGGCTGCCAGAACGGTTCCTAGGATTGTCCTACTTGATGTGACCATTGGGATAGACTCAGAACCAACACCAGGTTGGGTTCCTGCACCAGGTGTGTGTTTAGACATGTTGACGATATGTGGTGAAGGAGGCTCAAACTCAGATGAGGAATCGGGTGAACCAATAGAAGAGTCGGTGTGGGGAATCGGAGGACTATAAACTGAAATCCGGCAGGGAAGAGTAATATGCCCAAGCAGAAACTGGTGGTGAAGGCTTAATAGTCTCCAAGACAAATGCCTTGGAGGGGCAATGGTGGTAAGACACACGTGACATGGAAATGGTGAAGGGAGATCAAAAATATGCTTTTGTCTCAATGAGGGGAGATAAATTTATTATGTTAAGTCTTGGCTTGGCGATGTAAACCAAGCACCCTTTACTTAAGGTGTGCTTGTGGTTGCAAGTGTATTTATTAATTGAGCCCAGATCTTGTTTGTAAAAAAGAAAAAAGGTTGTTGAAAAATAAACTGAAATTAATAACATAAAATTAACAACAAAACAATTAACTAAAACCCACCCAAACTGGGTTTGCAAACACTGTGCTGGTTGGTGGCTAAATTGACATAAAATACACTAAAATAGTCAACAGATCTAAATGTCTGTGTGACTGGGATCAAGTGACACTAAGCTACTGGAAAGTGGTGCAGCAACAACAAAAACCAGAGGGGAAGATCGCTGCAAAAAGATAGGGAGATGGGTGGAACACCTAGGGCAACCAATGGGACCCTAAGGCCAATGACTAAAAAAGTTTAGATGTGAAAATATGGATGGTGGCAGCCTATATTTACAGATCTAGAAAATGTGGCTGAAAGCACTGCTGAAACTGAGACTACTCACTCAGCTAAACTTCTCCTATAAAGGTGGAAGCATACTAGGAGCCCTAGGGGGGCTAAATTGGACTTCGACGAGTAAACAAGAGTAGATCAAGGCATAAGCAGGATGAGACATAGGTCAGACAACCCAATAGAAAGCTCTCTGCAAAACCCAAAAACAAATCTGAGAAAAACCCTAAAACCCAGAAATCACACGTATTGACTTGTTTTTGAGTAGGGATCACACATTTTGGGTTGATAAGTGCACTCTAGCCTCCAGATCACCAATTTTGTGCCAAAAAGTGCAATTTTAGTTACTTGGATCCCGGTAAGCAAATCTTGGAAAAAATTGTCGCCTTAGTCGCAGCTGGTTCTTGTGACCCACGAAAATGATAAGAAAGCTTGCGGAAGTTAGAAATTTAAAAGATCTAGGGTTAAAAAACTAGGAAAAATTAAGAGAATTAAAAAAATAAGAAACCCTAAGTTGAAAACTGAAGGTCACCCAAGTTTCTAGATTAGAAGTTTAAAACCTGGCGTAGTCGTCAATTTTGTGATTGGCAACAATCATAAAATCCCCAGTGGAGTTGCCAATTTTGTTTTAGTCTCTTCTTCTCAAAGATGTACAAACAGAACCCACTTAAGATTGCAGATGAAAAACAATCTCAACAATACAAATGACAACTAAATATTGTAGACCTGTAGCAACTGATAGAAACAAAACTTGCCAAAGTCTGGATCTATGCCACAATCATAGTTAAATAACAAAAAGAAAGAGTAATAACTCCATTCGTCCAATGGAAACCAGATATACAAAGAATAGTTTTATTATAACACCTGCGAAGGGAACAAATAAATGTTACCAGTACCCCTCTGTGGGATGGGTTCTTTTCTATCCTCAAACATCTTCAGCTAGTGTAGAGTCTCTTTCCTCTATAATGTGTAAAACCAACAAACATATGTTGTCCGATAATGAAAATAATCAGAGTTACAACAGTGAGTGCAACAATGAAAATAATCAAAAGTGAATAATGAATGGAAAACCCTTCTATTTATAACAAAATTTTGAGTTATGCTCAAATAATGAGAAATAATAAAATATTATTGATCCCATTCTTGAAATAACCACTTGGAATATTTTATTATATTTGGTTAGGAGGGAAAAAGTATTTAAACTTTTCTCTTGAAATAATAAATAAATAAATGATTTATTTATCATCTCGAGGAATTAGTAAAAGAATAATAAACAAATAAGAATTTATTTAATTATTCCTAACCGATTTAGTCAAATTTGACAAAGAATAATAATTAATTAGTGATTGATTAATTATTCTTAGAGAAAAATAAGATAATTAATTATTTATCTGTTTATTTTTTATGATTGGTCAAATATGACAAGGAATAATAATTGAACATTGGTTTAATTAATTATTCCTAAAAGAAAAGAAAATAAATAGTTATTTATTTAATTGTTCTTCATGGATTTAACTATAAATTAATTAACAAACGTGGTTTATTATGTAATTTCTCATAGTGAAAGCAATTTTACTATGGAAAAATTGGCTTTACATGGTGTACTTCGATCCATCTAGTAAATTAGTCTAGATGATCAGTTTTTTGGTGATAAAGGATTTCCTCCCAACATACGAGTGTTAGGAGCGAAACGTATGACCGAAGTACATTTTAAAGACACAATCACTAGACAACGCAGGGGAGTGTGAGAGAGAGAGAGAGAGAGACCAATAAAGCTTAATTGAAAGAGGATAGGGACAGAGGGGGCGAGACTAATGCAAGTCTCCTTTTATGTTGTGGAACTAGAAATCAATTAGGCAGGGTAGGCATACCCATACTCACCGAGATAACTTAGAACATAAATAATGGTTCGTCCAGAAATATAAAAGTGAGCAACGAAGTACATGTTGAAACATACATGACATGTTTCCATAAAGAGCCAGAAAATAATACAATTTTTCCCATATACATAGTGAACCTAGAAAAATATGAGCCATAATTGAATACAATAATATCTATGTACATGAGATACAAAGGTCCTTCCCTAAAAAATGGGTGGGAGGGAGGGTAGAACAACCGAAGAAGCCATGTTGAACAAGGAATTACTCTGCAAAACTGAATGGATGATCAAGAGGAGGCGTGGATTCTATGAACAATGCAAACAATCGGAACCGAACCCATCAACTCTATGGAACTTCATCTAAGGTTGTAGCATAATAGGAATGCATCCAGGCATGTCTGGGGCTACCTGAAGGGTCACCCCCTCATGAGGTCTGAAACACCTCACATATACCCGAGAATCACTAGTACAATTTGCAGCATCATTGGACCATCAAGTGTATGAATCATGAACATGAAACGACCAATTCAAAGGGCATTAATGAGTCCTTCTGCTCAATCCAAGGCGCTAAACAAGAATAGGAGATCGTGTTGATCTAAATATGACCTGATGTTGTCATTGATTTCAACCCAAGAAACACTAATGATGACCCTAAAATTCCATGGCACATTGGGCATCATCATTCATGCTTTCTCATCTCATAACCATTATAGGAATACTCTAATATAAAATATACTTCTATTAGTATATAGCTCTCCTCGTAATTCCTCATGGTTTGTAAGTTATTCAAGATTGAAGTTAGTAACCACAATTAGTGGGCTAAAACCCCATGCAGTTGTTGCATGGAATTTGTCATTGATTTTGGTCATTGAATAGTCAATAATTAATAATATTTTAAGCTCCTAAAATCCCTCCAACATTCTCTATAGAAGCCCCTCTCAACTCTATAAAAATAAATCTCATATATCCTCAAAAAGTAGTGATCATGGAATTTTTGCTATAACATTATTTCTGTGAAGTCGTAGATGCTTAAATTAAAACCCATTTCAGCTGAAATCCTAATGAAACATCATGACCAAATTTCAGATCTTGGTTCACTATATTTTTGGAGATATAATTTGTGGAATTGAGGGTTTTTGCAGGCTCCTGAAGTTCATCTCGAAGAGGTGACCTTGGTGAAATCGTCATAACTCTCTCTGATAAGAGGATTGGAATTATATAAAAAGTGGTGGATAGTGTAAAGGCTATAGTCTTTTGTGTATCAATTTCAAAGCCTATGGAGGAAATAGTGACACGTTGGACACCGTACAAGTTCACTCTACTGATAGTCCATAATTAGGTCATTGTGAGAGATTGGGCATAACTTTGCCTTGAAGAATCCAAATCGGGTCAAACTTGTGGCATTAGAAAGAAGACTCAGACGGCTACTACAGGACTAAAGATCACATATTGGGGATCTGAAATTGTAAAGATACGTCAGATTCAATATCATGCTCCTAGAAGACAAGAAAAAAAACTAGATCAAGTGATGTCAAGGGCTGCAAAGGACCATACTTTCTAGGGCAGCAAAGAGCAAGGTGTAGAAAAATGATGTAGTAGAGGTAAGATCTAGGTAAGTATCTTCTATATATGCATGTTCATCTCTTAATTGCTATTTTTGTTTAGCACTGACATATGCTCTGCAGGATGAGGTAAGTTTTGCTATTATCATGTCATGGGTATTTCCTTGAAGACTTTTTGTAGGTATTATATATTCATCAAGAGAAGACTTAATTCATAATCTAATGTTCTAAAGAGTGAGAAGGGGTAGCATGACAAGAGCAGCAATGAAGGTGCAGAACAACAACAAGAAGTTCACCACCGCGAAGTATTCAAGTGGGCAACGCTACAGACAATCATTGTACAAGTATTATTGTACACAATCATTGTAAAAGCATCATTTTAAAATTTGTACAGGTGTCTATCTGCCAAGAGTTGAAGACGTAGTTTCGGGAGGTCTAGGATCGTCATTAGGTGTTTGTGTCATAGTTGGGGTTATGGTCTAGTGTGTCTTCTTCTTCTACATCATTCTATATCATTGTAAAGTGGACCATTTTCCCTCGTACGAGATTCCATTCTTATTTTATTCTTCTATAGGGTGGTAGGGTGGTGCTAGGCTAATGCATGATGTCAACAACAAGTTCAAGCCTGTGAAAAATTCAAGGTGGTAGGGTGGTGCTAGGGTGAATTTTAGTTCATTGGGTGTTGGGGCACCTCTTCATTTGACTACTAAATAATCTTAGGTGTTGGAGCGTCCATCCAGTGGGAGATAGAGAAGAATGATTCTCTAGATTATAGGAAGTTGGAGCTTTCTTTTCAATTGGAGTTGAAGATTAAAGAATTATTAGAAAAGCGTTCGGGTGGTTTTTTTCCCAAAGCGGTTTCCACCTTAAAAACTGTGCGCATTTGCGTTCCTTTTGTTTACTACTGTCATTGTACAAAAATTGATAATAATTGAAGATTAACTAATGCTTTTAAATATTAATAACAATACTAATTGAAAGGAATACTGATTCACCCCCCCAGTATTTCTAATAATTTGTATCGGATCTTAGTTCCTTCAATAGAAGTTTAAAAACTGGAAGGAGATCATGGAGCATACCAAGAATGGTGCAACTCTATTGAATGAAAATAATTATGCACTCTCGAAAGGAAGAATGGAGGTCTATCTATTGGCACAAGTTTACGAACTATGAGCCACTGTTAAAAATTTCTTTACAACTACCATGGATGAACAAGGTAAGAAGCATTTGGTAAATGATGCAAAAGCAAAGAAATTTATTTATCAGTGGACTTATTGAATATGCT